>JAKSZU010000020.1:42947567-43675067 GCA_026018925.1 Tupaia tana | reverse complement strand
AAATAAATTTATATTTTAATTTTCCACAAACTTTTCAAAGGCCTCTTGTATCTATTATCAATGTCTATATCAAAAGACCGTCGCACAGTGTGTTGAAATATTGATGTCCAAACAAGTTGATGCCAAAACCCACTTCTGTCACTCAATCCCCAAATAGCCAGTAAAAGTTATTCTTGCTGGGCCAGCATGTGGCATGGAAGTTAAGGAGGCTGGATGCCACATGAGCAGCTTCATGGTTCAAGTCCCAGACATGTCAGCCTGAAAATCACCCCAGATGCATGTGTATGTGTGCCCAAAATCCCAGAGAGAATGGAGGAGAAGGGACTATGCCTGGCCATTCCCCCCAGGGTGATTTCTCACTTTCCCTCTCTCCCCTCCCCTCTCTGACAAGTGCATATGCCCTATAACAAACAAGCAAAAAATCGATTCTTGTTTATGTCATAGGGCCGGGTGGCTCTTTTTTATCCTGTAGCTCAGCTATGTACTCTATGTCTTCTAAAGGTAGCCTGGTAGGATCTGGAGGTACCATTTTATAAGCCAGTCTTGGAAATGGCTTACAAAATTTACATCCAGTTCCATGGGCTAACACCTATTCACAAGGCTCCGATCAAGTGACAAGGGAGGCTGGGAAATGCCATCTTCTTAAATGCCCAGGAAGAGGAAATAAAGTGGTGACGAGCATCTTCTCTGCCACAGCCACTCTCTAGCTGTGTAACTTGGGGTGAGTTATCTCATTTCCCTGAGCATCAGTTTTCTCATTGCCAAGTGGAGATAATAATACCTATTTTGCAAAGCTTTGTTAAGGATTAAATGAGGAAAGAAATGGAAGGCACTTATCATGTAATAAGGACTTCATAAAATTGCTGCATATTCTTACTGATAATCAATAGTTTTTTGCTAAAATATACACATACAAGACCCAAGATCCAGGAAATTTGCACCTGAGTTTTCTGGACCCTGCAAGCCTGACACTCTTCTGACACTAGCTGCTACCCAGCCTGCAGGGGTACGAGATTTAAGGCAGACAAGATTTGGCGATGAGGTATGACTGGGGTAAGGGAAATCAAAGTCAAGATAATGCACTGAAGAAAGAGTATTCCAGGAGTCTAAACAGGAGTTTTTGGTTTTTTGTTTTTGTTTTTTGGAGAGGTTTTTGTCATAGGGCACATGCGCTCACCAGAAAGACAGAGATAAAGAGAGAGAAAGCAAGAAATCACCCCCCAGGGGGGATGGCCACACTGCAATCCCTTCTCTTCCACACTCCTCTCGAGATGTTGGGCACGCACGCAAAGTTTAAGCCACCACGTCTGGGACTCAAACCACGGTCGACTACATGGGAGTCCAGCAACATAGCCATTACGCCAACTGCTAGTCCTTAAATGGGAGTATTTTAAGGAGACACATGAAAGTGGACATAGGTGACAGAGTGGGGAATCACCAATTGTATAAACTTGTGCTAACAATCACCCCAAGTCTCAAGATAGCAGTTGCAAGAAAAACAAAAGTTAATATGTAATGAGATTTATACTGTCGCTGGCATCAAGGGGCTTTCACACAAATGACCTCTCTTAATTCTCACAATACCACTAAACCTCAATTTCTTTCATTTTTAAAAATATCTGTTCAGCTTCATTTATTATTATTATATTTTTTAATTTGACCAGAGAGAGACAGGGAGAAAGAGGGAGAGAGAAAGTGAGAAAGCAAGTCACCAGGTCCAACTTGAACCTGGTTGGTTGCCCATGTGGGAGTCCAGTGCCTTAACCACCACGCCACATACCGGGCCCCTAAACCTCAATTTCTTTTTTTTTAAAGAATTATTTTATTTAACTTTATTTATTTATTTACTTACTGTTTTTTGGGTGGTTTTGTTTTGTTTTGTTTTTTAATTTGACCAGAGAGGGACAGAGTGAGAGAGAGAAAGAGAGAGGAAGTGAGAAAGCAAGGTGCCAAGTCCAGGACTCAAACGAGTCAGCCATGTCCGAGTCCAGCACCCCTCGCCACCTGCCACCTGCCAACCTCCTAAACCTCAATTTCTAATAGGGTAAGGTATCTTGCCCAAGATCACACAACTAAAAAATGATGTAGTTGGGATTGGGCCTTTAGAGTCCAAGTATAGTATTCTTTGTTTGTTTGGTTTTGTTTTCTAATTGGCAGAGAGCACATGCATTCACCAGAGAGAAACAGAGAAAGAGAGGGAGAGAGCGCCTACATTGGGGCACGGTCATGCTGCAGTCTCTTTATTGATCCATCCCACTAGGATTTGGGGCGTGCATTCACACACACCTAGCATGTTTTTCTTTTCCTCTTTTTTTTTTTTTTCAGTTTTTCCATAGGGCACATGTGCTCACTAGAGAGGGACAGAAAGAGATAGCAAAAGTAAGACGTTACGTCCCGGGGAGGATGGCCATGCCTCAATCCCTTCTCCTCAATTCTCTTGGGATTTTGGACACACATGTACAATGCCCAGTGTGTTTTTCAAGTCACTGGGTCCAGTGTTCAAATTACACAGTCATGGGCACACCCAGCATGGTTTTCAAGCTCACAGGTCTGGACTCCCGCCACAGAACAGGCCATGTGTGATCTGGCCCTTCACTACCTGGGCCCTTGTGTTCTTTCACATCAGCACTTCACTGTTCTCAGTGACGCCGAACGAGGCTAAAGACCAACAGATCTCAGGGAGCAGGCAAGAAGTTTATCCCCCTCGGAGAACAAGAAGCAGATTGATTTACTTCCTCAAGTAATTCTGCTATCCCACTTGCCTCATGATCAAAAGCGTAACACAGGGTCAGCCTAGGTGAACCTGTCTCAAGACACACAAATACACCCTTATCTAGTTGTTAATGCTTCAAAGTCAGTTCACTGAGAATGAGTGTGAGTACGTGAGATCCTACAGCTGTACCTAGGGGCAGGTAGAAGATGAAAAGCCTGTGCTGAGTAAAACATGGACGTGGTGGCAAAAGCTGAGCAAGGCCTCAGATCCCTGACTTCACCATGGGGCAGCTGCCTTCCCCTGTGCACCAAAAACCATGCCAGATGAAGGCCTGATCCTCTGTAGCCATGCAGGCTTGGGAGATGGTGGGAACTGGTCCCGTGGAATGAACTCTGAGTGCCGTGCCACAAAGTGCCCTCAGGGTGTCGAAGTATATCCAAACAAACCACGGGATTTGGAGCTTAGCATTTTACAGGAACAGTATCAAAACAAAACTACGTCTGCAGCAGCAGAACCGAAATAAGATTAGGTTTTTCCAATCTGTCAAAATAAATTTACTTGAATTTGCGAGCAGCATAAACTCTGTAAGTTGCAGTGCATGCCTCTATTTCTAACACGTCCAGAGTCCCCTTAATGATTTGGGCAGGTGTAAGAGATCCAGCCTGTCTCTCTTACTTTCAGTGTATTTGGGATGTTTTGTTAGTTCTATGAAATGGTGTCTTCCTTACCATTAATTTTTATGGTGGGGCAGGCAGGCGGCGTGGTAAAGGACACTGGACTCCCACATGGCCAACCATGGTTCAAGTCCCAAATCTGGCGGCTTGCTTTCTCACTTTCCCTCTTTCTCTTTCTCTCTCTCCTCTCTCTCTTTCTCTCTCATTCTGCCCCTTTCTGGTCAAATTAAAATAAATAAATAAACAAAGTTAAATAAAATAATTCTTTTAAAAAAATTTAGTGTAACTACTTAGAACAGAGTTTTCTTTTTTAAATACTATCTTGGTTTGTTTATTTATTTATTTTCATTTACTGAAGAGTACCTGTGTTTGCCAGAGAGAGACAGAGAAAGAGATGGAAAGTGAGAAAGCACCCCACACATGGGGGATAGTCAGGCCACAGTTCCTTCTCCTCCATTTCTCCTGTTGGAATTTTGGGCACACGTGCACATGCACCTGGCATGTTTCTCAAGCCACAAGGCCCAGGACTCAAACCACAGAGTAGACCACATAGGATCCTGCTATCTTTTTTGTTTTGTTTTTTTTTTTTGGAGAGGTTTTTCGCTATAGGGCGCGTGCGCTCGCCAGACAGACAGAGAGAGACATAGAGACAGAAAGCGAGAAATCACCCCCCAGGGGGGATGGCCACGCCGCAATCCCTTCTCCTCCATTCTCCTCTCGGGATCTTGGGCACGCACGCACACGCGCCCGGCGTGAGTTGTAAGCCACCGGGTCCGAGACGCGAACCGCGGTCGACTACGTGGGAGTCCAGCGACATAGCCATTACGCTAACTGCTGGTTCCCGGATCCTGCTATCTTAACCACCATGCCATTGGCTGGCCCTAGAGAAGGGTTTTCATCATCCGTACAATGCGGGAAAGCGCTTCACTAAAGCGGTTAGTAGCTGCCAGAGTGGCCTCTGGAGCCTGAGTTTGAAGCCGGGCTTTGCCATGGACGCGTGGTCTGACTGGCCGAGTTACTTCTGTATGCTTCCGTTTCCTCACCTGTCAAATGGGGGAGGTAGTGCTGCCTCGTAAACTTGTTTCAAAGGTTAAATAATGTGATATGTGTAAGCACTTAGAGAAGTGACTAACACGAGCAAGGCCCTCAGGATGAGGCAAGGGACAAGAGGAAGAGAAGAGCTGCCACCAGTAGTCCCCTGCAGTAGGATGGCTGGAGAGGCGCAAGCATGAAGTGGCCAAAATGGTCTCACTGATCCATGTTGCAGAAGCTGAAAAACAAAAATCAGTGCTTCTCAAACTTCGATGCATCACAGGACCAGCAGCTGGTGTAATGGATGTGTTCTGGACTCCCATGTAGTTGACTGCGGTTGGAGTCCCAGACCCGGTGGCTTAAACTCACGCAGGGCATGTGTGCATGCGTGCCCAAGATCCCGAGAGGAGAATGGAGGAGAAGGGATTGCGGCGTGGCCATCCACCCTGGAGGGTGATTTCTCTCTGTCTCTCTCTGTCTTTCTGGTGACCGCATGCACCCTATAGCAAAAACCTCTCAACCAAGAAAAGAAAGAAAGAAAGAAAGAAAGAAAGAAAGAAAGAAAGAAAGAAAGAAAGAAAGAAAGAAAAGAAAAGCTTGAATGTGTCACGAATCACCTAGAAATCTTGCTGAAATGTGAATTGTCACCCGTTAGGTGCAAGGTGCAGCTCGAGATTCTACACTTGTAACTGGCTTTGGGGTGACGCCGACGCTGCTGGTCTGCAGACCGCACGGTGGGGGCGAGGCCTTACAGAATTCCTCGTTCCTAATTGCCACCTACGCTCTTTCTCTAGACCTTGAAAGTGCTCTCGGGATCCTTTCATTTACCCAGTTTCTTTTGTCATTTTGGTCATGGGTCATAGGTCAAGAAAACGTTTGAAAGTAAGCATTGCTTCAGAGAAAATACGTAGATGGTCTATCCAGAATTACACGAAATAACTTTAATCCTCAAGAATTCCCCTTAGGATTCAAACCTGAGTGCCCCTTTCTGATCATTAGTTACAAATCATGGGCGGAGCTGTTTGGGTTTTGGTTTCGGTCTGTTTGTTTGGGTTTTTTTCTTGTTTGTTTTTCTGCAGTAGGTAAAATGTCTCCACCTGCTTTCCAAGTAGGGACGGAATCGGCAAAGCCACGTTTCCTCTTGCCAAATGGTGACCTTCCCCCAAAAACCAGTTCTCTAATTCTAACCTCATGCACATTTCAATGAAAATCTAGACCAGATGTTTGTGTTCTACTGACATAAATCATCGAAATTTCCCATAAAAAGATTTTGTATTGTCAAGGAGCTTTAAGTTGCCAGACAGTGTTTTGCTGAGACCAAAGTTGGGCCTTAGCAAACAAATAGCTAAGTTGAATACCGTTCAGATTTGAAAAGTCTAAATTCAGTCAAATGACTGTTTTTGAACTTGGGATTTCACAGAGGCCGGTTAAATTAATTTTCATCTTTTCATCGATTTTTATCTCTGTCGGTACTTTTTTTCTTCCATACGAGCAGAGAGGAAGACAGACACCCTCCACTAGGGTCCTCCCACAGCAGTCCAGCCTGGCTTCCGCCACGTTCCTCCACGGTGCAGGAAGTCCCCTTGATAGGAGCTCGGGACTTTCCCACGGGGGAGAGGTCAGATCATGGCACTGTCACTGCGGCCTGCTGCTAGCCCAGATGCTTCATAGAACTCAGGACAGAAAGATACTTAAACTGTGTGTGTGCGTGTGTGTGTGTGTCATTTAAGGTTTTCGCCATAGGGCACATGCACTAGCTGGAGAGAGACAGAGGGTAAGTGAGTAATCACCCCCCAAGAGGAAGGCCATGTCACAGTCCTTTCTCCTCCTGGGATTTTGGGCATGCACACACACAAGATGAGCATGATTTTTCAAGCTTCCAGGTCCAGGATTAGAACCATGGTTGGCCATGAGGGGAGTCCAGCACTGTTAAAGTCATCACTCTACCTGCTGGCCCTTGCATGTTTTAAAATATGTCTATAAGCAAAATCAATAAGCCTCAGGACCAGCAGTTAGCGTAATGGCTATGTCACTGGACTCCCATGTAGTTGGCCGTGGTTCCATCCCGAACCTGGTGGCTTAAACTCACTCTGGGCACGTGTGTGTGCGTATGTGCCCAAGATCCCGAGAGGAGAATGGAGGAGAAGGGATTGCAGTGTGACCATCCCCCCTGGGGGGTGATTTCTCGCTTTCTGTCTCTCTCTGTCTCTATGGAGAGTGCACGCACCCTATAGCAAACAACAAACAAACAAAAAAATCAATAAGCCTCATTTCTTCTCTTTTCCGCAGTCAGCAAAGAAATCTTGGGAGGAGTGATCCATATCCCACCATCAAGTTATTTGTGACTAATTCTTAGTTTTCCTCCAAGATCAGAAAACAGCCTGGCAGAGAGCCTGCGCGTGTCTCCTGTAAGCGGGCGGGTAGTGAGTGTGAGCAGCTTTGTGAGCGGTACCCGGGTGTTAGTTTGCTCGGGCCGCTGTCAGAAGGTGCCACAAACTGGGTGGTTTAACAGGACCGATCGTCTCACAGTTCCGCAGGGCAGGCGTGTGAGGTCAAGGCGTCAGCAAGGCCATTTCTTTTGGAGGCCCGCAAAAACGCGTGCCCCGCCTCGCAGCTCTGCGGCTTGCTAGCCATCTTCTGCGTGCCTTAGCAGCATCGCCCCAGCCTCTGCCTTCGTCTTCACATGACAGTCTCCCTGTGTGCCAGTCTGTGTCCGAGTTTCCCCTTGCAGAAGAATATCAGTCACACCGAATTAAGGACCCGCTGTACGCCCGCGTGACCTCCTAACGTCACTGATCACATCTGTGATGACTGTATTTCCACATAAGGTCACAGCTGAGGTACTGCAGGTTAGGGCTTCAACACAGGTCCTCGGAGGGGAGGGGAGGACGTAATTTAACATAGAACACACAGTATTTGTCCCAGCTGCTAAACTCTGTCCTGGAAGTGCAAAAGCAGTCAGAGAAAACACATAAACAAGTGGGCATGGCTGTGTTCCAATAAAGCCCTACTTACAGAAATGACCACAGGTCTTGGGCCCAGCAGGTGGTGTGGTGGTTAAGGTGCTGGATACTCTCACATGACCGAGCACAGTTCGAGTCCTGGACCTGGTGGCTTGCTTTCTCACTTTCCTCTATCTCTCTCTTTCTCTGTGTGTCTCTCTCTGGTCCAATTAAAATGAACAAATGAATAAATAAATAAATAATTCTTTTTTAAAAAAAAAATGGGCAAGGTCTACTGGCCACAGTGTGTAGGCTCCTGCCTTAGAATATCTCTGATCCTTTGTGAGTATGAAAAATGTGTGTGCAGGTGTGACAGTCGGCATAAAGAGGAGGAAAACTGGAGGTTTTAGGTGTGCCTATTTTATGTTTTGTATTCTTGTCATAATGTGTTGCAGTTAGCTTTAAGTTTATCTTTATGCTTAGATATGATCTGAGTTGGTGTACAGCTTCAGTTAGGCAGGCTGATACAGATTTTATAACGAAGACGGCAGCGATCGTCATACAGGGTCGTCTTTGGACTGTAGGTAACATATGTGTCATCCAAAGATTTACACATGTACCTGCCGGGTAAGGAAAATTGTTTGGTTCTGCTTGAGTCCATATAAACGCATATATGTGAACCTTGCATCTTCAGTAACAGAATCTTAAATAGAACCAAATGAGAGAATTCTTTACAGGGTCATTGATGTAAGAACACTAGTTTCTGTGGAGGGGCCAGAGGTGGAATAGTTGATAGGGTGCTGGACTCCCACAGGGCCAACCAAGTTCAAGTTCTGCAGCTGGCAGCTGAAAATCATGCCGTGCACGTGTGCCCAAAACCCCAGAAGGAGAATGGAGGAGAAGGGATTGTTGCATGGCCATCTGCCCTGGGGGTTGATTTTTCACTTTCCCTCCCACTGTCTCTCTCTCTCTCTGACACTCTCTAGCAAATGTACACCTATGGCAAAAATCTTTTTTTTAATTATTTTACTTAACTTTATTTATTCATTCATTTATTTCAATTTGACCAGAGAGGGAGGGAGAGAGAGAGAGAGAGAGTGCAAGCTGCCAGGTCCGGGACTTGAACCATAGTCAGCCACGTGGGAGTCCAGTGCCCTTAACCACCAAGCCACCTGCCAGCCCCAGGCAAAAATCTTAAGAATGCCAACAAAAAAATTTTTTTTCCAAGCTTTTGTGGAAAGCTTGAAAATTGGCTATGCTGGATCAGCAGTTGACATAATGACTATGTCGCTGGACTCCCATGTAGTCTACTGAGGTTCGAGTCACGGACCCGGTGGCTTAAACTCATGCTGGGCACGTGTGCGTGCGTGCCCTAGATCCCTAGAGGAGAATGGAGGAGAAGGGATTGCGGTGTGGCCATCCCCCCTGGGGGTGATTTCTCGCTTTCTGTCTCTCTGTCTCTGTTTCTCTCTGTCTTTCTGGCGAGCACACGCACCCTATAGGAATAAAAGGAAGGAAGGAAGGAAGGAAGGAAGGAAGGAAGGAAGGAAGGAAATTGGCTATGCTATAAAGAAAAGTTAGTTAGGCACATGCTGTATGCTTTACAATAGAAGCAGAGGTCGTACTCCCGTTTAGAGTAAAACATAGATTTGGCCTACTAATGTCCTTTTATATTGAAATGTTAGGCCTCTGAAATATTGGAACTCTTCCTGCACATGTTCTAAGGTAGGGAGTGAGAGGCCAACATCTGCTTTTAATTTTAAGAAAACAGAAGCCAAGTAGTGAGTGGTCTTGTCGAGAGCGAAGCGAGCCCACTCACAGCATCAGCACACTCGGCCTCAGCAGGGCACACCCCACGAGGTTACTCGGACTGCCCCCAGGTGACCTAGCGCATCCCCTGGTCGAGATTTCCAGGCCGTATCTAGTCATTGAAAGGAAAAATCACTAGATTACACCAATTTTAAACAGGTCAAATTCAGAGATCAAAAAAGTAGACTATATGCCTTTAATCGAGTTTGTGACCTTAAAGATTTCCCGCTTATACAGAGATGATCAGAGCAAGTAACAACTCTGCTGATGTACGGAATGCTGTATGACCTGACATGTCAAATGTGTGGGGCGTTAACACTTGTACTTTCGGGGGCCCGAAGGTGAGATGGTTAAAGGCGCTGGATTCCCACGAGGCTGACCATGGGTCAAGTCCTAGACCTGGCGGCTTGCTTTCTCACTTTCACTCTCTGTCTCTGTCTCTGTATCTCTCTGGGGAGTACACATGCCCCATAGCAAAGTAAAAACAACAATAATGATAAATAAGATTAAATAAATAATTCTTTTAAAGAAATTTTAACTTTTCTTTTCTTTTTTTTTTTTTTTTTGAGAGATTTTTGCTATAGGGCGCATGCGCTTGCCAGACAGACAGACAGAGACAGAAAGTGAGAAATCACCCCCCGGGGAATGGCCACGCCGCAATCCCTTCTCCTCCATTCTCCTCTCGGGATCTTGGGCACGCACGCACACGCGCCCGGTGTGAGTTTAAGCCACTGGGTCTGGAACTTGAATTGCGGTTGGCTACATGGGAGTCCAGCAACATAGCTATTACACTAACTGCTGGTCCCATGAAATTTTAACTTTTCTTTAAAGAATTTTTTTATTTAGCTTTATTTATTTATTTATTTATTTATTTATTTATTATTTTATGTGACCAGAGAGGGACAGAGAGAGAGAAAGTGAGAAAGCAAGCCACCAGGTCCAGGACTTGAACCACAGTCAGCCATGTGGGAGTCCAGAGCCCTTAGCCACCACGCCACCTGCCAGCCCCAATTTTAACTATTTTTAAGTCCAAAGAATTTTCCTAGAGGCATAACTAAAATGTAATTATTCTGTTTGCAATTATAGAAAAACAACTGCATTTCCTAATTCGTCCGCTGTCAGCCCAGACCCCCAATAATGTGCGTACCGGCCTGCTTTACACACCCAGCTGACTCGGCCGTCACACGCAGTTGACTTTGTATCGCCTGAAATAAGACTTGAGGTCAGGCATGAAACTAGAATTTGTTCCACAGATAAAACAATAAAATGTCCTGAAGTTGATTTTCATCTAGAAACTTTTCGTTTCTTGGACTCCTTGGTCTGCAGTTTAGGAGACACTGCCCTGTCTTAGGGATCTACATGTTATTTTTAATATGGGACAATTTCTCTCATTTATTTTTATGTTTACTTAAACACGAGCAAGAACTTCCATCATCCCCCCAGAACTAAAAAAGAGGGTAGAACTAAATGGCTTTTACTTCTCAACACTTTGCAAACTTTAACCAGAAAATGAAGCACTACAGCATGTCAATGAAGAATAATGATAATATTAATAATGATGGTGATGAGGGTGATAATGACGAATTAGATGGCACAATCCTCTTCTTATTCTAAGTGTGAAAACTGAAGCGAAATGATGAAGTGCCTTCCTGAGATCAGGGCTCCACAATTAGGACCTGGGCTTTTCCCTCCCTGTGTCCCTCTTCTTCTGAGGAGAACAAATATCACTAATGTTCGTCCTCACCAGGGGAAAACCATACTGGCCCATTCAATGGCCAATTAGAATAAATTGTAAATTAGGACAAATATGATAGGTAATACAAAAATCAAAAGCTCTCTAAAGAAAAGGAACAAAAAAAACGGAATAAATAAGCTTAACGGTCCATTGTTTGTAGAGAAAATGATGAAATTATCATCAAAATATTCTATGAGTTGAGAATGAAGAAAAATTTTATGGAGAAAGATTTTACACTCCCCCCTCCCTGCCCCCCAAAAATCCACATAGAAAAGTAAGACTCTTCCGGGACAGGTATTCGTCTGCGTAAAGGGATACCAGTCTCTCTGACGGGGGATGAGGCATGCTTTGTGCGACTCTTAGTAAACTAATCAATTGAGATTCTTCATACTAACCTGTATGTAAGGGAGTATTTGTGACTATGCTACGGATTTGGACATCAAACCACGTGTGCATACGAGTGTTCTAATTATCCCAGAATGGCCCCACAGACTCTAAGCACTTCAGGTGAAAACAGTATTGTTGTTTTTTTTTAAGAACAATTACAGAGGTGGGTTAACGTAAACACTATCATGTCTTCTGGCCTGCAAAAAACAAAACTAGTCTAAATATCAGTGTGCAGGTGCTCAACCTATGTTTAAACAATGTGTCAATCTGCTTCCACCCATCAAAACTCTGGGTCAGGTATTGTTTCCACATTTAGGAACATTAGCCCAGCAGTGCAAGAGAAAAAATCTTCATTTGGACAGTACATCTTTCAGACGTTCCCTTCTTTTATTGATTTGTTTTCTCCTGTCCCTTTTCTCCTCCTTTTGTTTCCTTATCATAGCTTCAGGTTATTACGTGCGAAGTGTTGATGGGAACGGGTGGTTTTGGTCGATGAAGAGCTAATGCATCCCTAATCCCACTATTGTTACAGAGTTATGCTTTACTCTGGCCTCTGATGGGGGAAAAGGTGCAAAGCTGTTGATCCTAGTTTTATTTGTCACAAACCCATCCATCAATCAAGCGCAAGCATGTCTGAATGCTGAATGACATGTGGGTCTCAGCTGAAAAAATTCGATAACACTGTATTGTCAGGTCTCTCACTTTTTTTTTTTTTTTTTGATAAGAAATACATTTGACTGAAATAGATAAGCATGCAACTACTAAAGACTTGAAGAGAGAGCGAGCGACATACTGACACCTAAGGTTATATATGTCTTTGGTATTAATGATACTTATGAGTAAATAAAATCAGAGGGTGCAGCTACAGCTCGAAACATACAACGTCCCTAAGGCTGGGTTACGTTTAAGTGTCACCACTCTGCTGTTATTTGGGTTTTCAAATATAATTCTGACCATATTTCAGTCGGCTACCCTGGTTAAAATGCAAGCCAGTCTGCAGTTGGTGAAGGTGGCATGGTCCAGGCAGTCGAACACACTTGTTTACACTGATCTGAACAATGCGGACAGATTCTTCTCTGTTTTGTACGGTAGGTAAATCCCATGGAATATCTTTGTGTATGTATGAACTAGAAGTTCACAACTGTCTCATCCTGTGAGTGAAAGCATTTAGGGGGAAAAAAGCTTTAATTACTTTAAACTGGAAATATATATGCATGTCATTTTAATAGTGACTTAACTTATAATTACAGTCTCAAAAATGGTTTCTGTGTGTCCCTTTTATTCTAGTTGCTAAATTAGGTACTTTAATACATTATGAAAGCCTGTCTTTTCAGTTAGATACAATTTTCTATTCATAGTTATTTCAAGATAATTGCATTGGGGAAATAGTTAAAACATTAAAAACAACGCTAGTATAATATAATTTTAGGGGCAAAATTAATCAACAAATCAGAACATTTTAAAAACCATTTTATTTTCTTGTCATAACATTTTAGAGAAGACAAGTATTTTTTAAATGACCTAAAAAAAGCCCATCAAGAAAGGCAACAAAAAGACAGTCCTGAATTAGAGGGCACTAAGATGAACGTTTCCTAGCCTTAAGTATCCCATGCTATGAAAGTAAGCCATTTTTTTCTCTGTCAGTGACTGGGGGCTAGAAAACTGCAAAAAATCAATGTGGGAGTGCTTTAGATTTGTTGGGTAAATTACATGTGCTTGGCCGCCCCATTGTATCTGCCCTATATTCTATACAAGATACTTCAGATGCAACGGTCACATAATACGTATACTTCATATTGATTTTTGTAGATTTAACAGAACTTGAATTGAGCTCCCTGATAAAGCAAAGGAGAAACTGCATCGCCTTCAAATTCCTAATACCTGAATGGTTCTTGAAAGTAACAAAGTGGCTACTCAATTCTGAAATCCTGGTGGAAAACCAAAATAAATGAGACGGGAAGTTTGGTCTGATTCTTCTCATCTACTATTTTTGTTTCTCTTGTTAACATGTCATCTTAACTTCCTCACCTCTTTAAAAACATGCTAATTCTTTTTGTGTGTGTTTTTGGAGAGGTTTTTCCTATAGGGCACATGTGCTCTCCAGAAAAATGCATGCAAGGGTCCTTTGGAGCCTCCCAGGTGGTATTAGGCTGGGAGATGCTGTCCCTGGGATAACATGAATCCTTGAGCCAGTACTCAAACCTTTAAGGTGGCAGCACACACGTTATTTAAACAGGATGAGCGTTCACAGCAGCCTAAACATCTCTGCAAAGTGAGGCAAAAGTAAAGCAAGTCAGAAATCCCAAAGATAGGTTAACTGAAAGGTCACTGTTTCAGACTTGTAGCAACTTCCAAACTTTCAGTTGGCATCCATTCGCTGGATCACAGAGTCTCCTGGAAAGTCTTTAAGAATTAGCATGTTGTGAGGACCAGAAGTTAGCGTAATGGCTATGTCACTGGACTCCCATGTGGTCGACCGCAGTTCAAGTCCCAGACCCGGTGGCTTAAACTCATGCCAGGTGCATGTGTGTGTGTGCCCAAGATCCCAGGAGGAGAATGGAGGAGAGGGGATTGTGGCATGGCCATCCTCCTGGGGGGTGATTTCTCGTTTTCTGTCTCTCTATCTCTCTCTGTCTTTCTGGTGAGCGCATGCGCCCCGTAACAAAAAAACCCTCTCTCAAAAAAAGAAAAATTCTGGGACCAGCAGTTAGCATAATGGCTATGTTGCTGGACTCCCACGTAGTCGACCGCGGTTTGCGTCCTGGACCCAGTGGCTTAAAACTCATGCCGGGCGCGTGTGCGTGCGTGCCCAAGATCCTGAGAGGAGAATGGAGGAGAAGGGATGCGGTGTGGCCATCCCCCCTGGGGGGGGTGATTTCTCTCTTTCTATCTCTCTGTCTCTCTCTGTCTGGTGAGCGCACGCGCCCTATGACAAAAACCTCTCCAAAAAAAATAAAAAAAATTCTAATCACTTCTGCTAGCACTTAGCATAACCACCAAGATGTATGTGTGCATATGAAATCATTTGACTTTTAAGAACATTTATACAGTAAATAAATATTTCCAGACTTTTTTTAATGACTAAAGAATAAAATGAGTTAAGACAATTCTGAAATTCTACTAAAGAATACAAAAGAAAGTTTGAAAAAATGGGGACATACTATTTTTCTGATTGAAAGTACCAAATATGATAAACAGATTAAGTATTTCCGAGTAAATGTATAGATGTAACACAGACAGAATTTAAATTCTTTTTTTATTATGTCTGGCTTGCCTGCATACACAGCTGGCATGTTTCTGGGCTGATGGGCCTGGCCTTTGAACGCTGTGGCTGGCCATGTGGGCTCTCCCTCTGTCAACCGCTAGGCCAGAAGCCTGGCTCAGTAAATTTTAAATACCAGTTTTTACCTTTATAGAGTAATTCTAAAGTTTATTTGGAAGACTAAATATATTATTTCAAAAAAAAAGTTTAAAAATAAAAATGAGAAAGACTCGTTTAGCCAGGTGGCAAAGTATTGTATAACATAAAGCTTCAGTCATGAAAAAGCTTAGGTTCGGGACCAGCGGTTAGCGTAGTGGCTATGTTGCTGGACTCCCACGTAGTCGACAGCAGTTCAGGTCCCGGACCCAGTGGCTTGAAACTCACGCCGGGCGCGTGTGCGTGCGTGCCCAAGATCCCAAGAGGAGTATGGAGGAGAAGGGATTGCGGCATGGCCATCCCCCCTGGCGGGGTGATTTCTTGGTTTCTGTCTCTCGGTCTCTCTGTCTGGCGAGCGCACGCACCCTATAGCAAAAACCTCCCCCCCCCCAAAAAAAAAAGCTTGGGTTCTGGGAATTTATATCTTCAGGGCCCCCAGTTCTTAAACGGTAATGCTCGGGGCCAGCAGGTGGTATGGTGGTTAAGGCACTGGATTCCCACATGGCTGACTGTGGGTCAAGTCCCAGACCCAGTGGCTTGTAGCAGCAATAACGTGGAACCTTTTCTCCCTACCAGTATTCCTTGGATTTGTCCCTTGGCAGAGAACCAAGGGCAGTGACGGTTACAGAAACAACCCAGAACTGAGCGGGGCTAGCCTGTGGCCTTGTGGGGAAGGCAGCTGGATCCCACAGGGCTGTCTACATACGATGGTTTGACTCCTGGGCCTGGAGGCTTAAAAAACACGCTGGGCATGCGCGCAGGGGTGTCCCAAGCCCTGAAGGATGAGAGAGAGAGGAGAAGGAACTGTGGCATTACCACGCCACGTGGGGATGCCCTCTCTCTCTCTCTCTCTCTCTCTCTCTCTTCCCTTCTACTCACTGCCCCCACAAGTATATGCAGCCTCTGGCAAATTAGAAAACAAAAACAAAACAAAGAAAGCCAGCCTCGAGGGTCATAGATTAAGGAAGCTGGACCCCACGTGGCCGACCATGCAGTCCAATCCTGGCCCCAACGGCCTGCAGAGCCCGAGGAGCACCACTGCGCATCTGCGCAATCACACGACAAGAGATGCCGGAAGGAGAAGGGACTGTGCTGTGTCTGTGCCCATTAGGGAGCGCCTTCTCCCCCTCCATCTCTCACTCTGTCTTTCTCTGCTGAGCTCATGCCCCCTCTGGGAAATTTAAAAAAAGAACTGAGAAACCTTCCTCATGGAGAATCTATTATCCATCTTACAGAACTGGTAGAATTCATTTCAAAAGAGCACTTAGAGAAATGCTTTCTCTTTTCCCAACTCTCGTCTCCATTTTACTAGTCAAAGTTAGAGTCGTTGTGCCCTGGAAGGGTTTAAAATGTTGTTCCAAATAGTTAAACTCTACCACCTTTGCTAGGGAGAAGACAACTCTACTCAAAATTCACTGAAGCAATTTTGGAATTGACTATAGAAAAAAAGTGTCTCCCATGATCTGAAGAAGTGGAAATAGTTACATTGTTTCTAGTCTTGACCCTGGTTCATAGATTACCAACAGGGTCGGGTCCTGAAACAGACAAAGCTGTAAAAGAGAACATTATCTGTAAACAGACTCTAAGAATTCAGTGTTAGTAACTGTGAGTTTGTTTTGTTTTGTTTTGTTTTGTTTTTTTGGCTCTGGGGCACATGCACTTGCCAGAAAGACAGAGAGAGACAGAGAGACATCACATCCCCAAGGGGATGGCCATGCCACAATCCCTTCTCCTCCGTTTTCCTCTTGGGATCTTGGGCACGCACACACACACACACACGCGCCTGGCGTGAGTTTTAAGCCACCGGATCCGGGACTTGAACCACAGCCAACTACATGGGAGTCCAGCGACATAGCCATTACGGCAACTGCTGGTCTCCAGTAAATGTGAGATTTTAAATAAGTAGAGTTGCCCTCACACACTACTGATAGAAGTATAAATTTGGTGAGCCAATTCAGGAGCTAATTTTACAGAGTCTAGTAAAATAAAAAGCCTAACTAGTTCATTAAACTACATCTATAGCTATTCCACTTTTTTTTTTAAATTTATTTATTCTTTTAAAATTTGACCAGAGAGTGGGACCAGCAGTTGGCATAATGGCTATGTCACTGGACTCTCATGTAGTCGACCGCGGTTCAAGTCCAGGACCTGGTGGCTTAGACTCACGCTGGGTGCATGTGTGTGCGTGCCCAAGATCCCAAGAAGAGATGGAGGAGAAGGCATTGCAGCGTGGCCATCCCCCCCCCCCGGGGGGTGATTTCTCACTTTCTGTCTGTCTGTCTCTCTCTGTCTTTCTGGCACGCACACGTGCCCTATAGCAAAACCTCTCCAAAATAAATAAATAAATAATAAAAACTTTTTAAAAATTTGACCAGAAAGGGACAGAGAGAGAAAGAGAGAGAGAGAAAGTGAGAAAGCAATTTGCCAGGTCCAGGACTCAAACTGCAGTTGGCCATGTGGGAGTCCAGCACCCTTAACCACCATGCCACCTGCCAGCCCCAGCTATTCCAATTTTCTATATCTCCCTGAGAAAGCATTTGCACATGTCATAGTAAGACAGGTACAAGGATGTAGCAGTAGTTGGAATAGTGAAAAATCAGAAACTCTAAGTGACTATCAACAGGAGACTGGCTAAATAAACTAAGAATCATATTATGAATAGCATGCATAAGTAGAAAAGGATGAGAGATCGCTCTGCATTGACACAAAAAGATTTGCAAAACATATCACTGAGTGCAAAAAAAAAAAAAAAACAATACTACTACACAAGGTATTGTATGCTGTGGCTTATGTGTGGGAACTTCAAAAGCTGGTGGAAAATGGAATTAAAATATGAGTTTATTTTGATATATAAAAGAAATTCATGCATAGTTTTTTCATAATACTCATTTTTTGTTTTCATTTTTTATTTATTTTCCGATTTTTACTAGAGGGCATGTGAATGCACTAGAGAGAAACAGAGAGGAAGAGAGAGAGAAAGGAAAAGTGAGAAATCCCTCCCCCATGGGGGCTGGTCATGCTGCCATCCCTTTTCCACTTCTCCCTCCTTTCAGGATCTCGGGCATGCTTGCTCATGTACCAGCGTGTTTCTCAAGTCGCTGGGTCTGGAATGCGAAGCACGCAGTCGGCCAAGCGGGCCCTACCTGCCCTCGCCAGGCGGTGGCTGGCTCCTCAGTACACATCTTCCTGTGAACGGTACGAGTCCCCCTCGGACACCTCACACACGGGGCACCCTTTAGTGCTAGAGCGTTCTGGGAAGGCCCGGGTTAGGTTCGTGGGTACCTGTGACCCTCGAAGCCTGAGGAAGGTCTTGCCACAGCACGGTGGAAAGACTTTGTGTGGATTCCGTCTGTCTCTCTCCTGAGACAAATGAATAAATAATTAAAAAAAAATAGGGGCAGCTAGTTAATGTGATGGTTAAGACAGCTGGATCCCACATGGCTGCTTGTATGGGTCGAGTCCCAGAACCGGTAGCTTGAAAAACATGTCAATCATAAGTGCATGCATGCCCCAAATCCCAAGATTTGGCAAAAACTGGGGGAAAAAATTGCTTCAGAAAATAATTGTTGGGCAGGTGGAACAATTCAGGAATTCATCTTGAAATTATATTGTTGTTCAAAAATTGTGGAAAACATCAAGCTACAAATCTTGTCAGATTTTTAAAAAATATTTAATTTTATTTATTATTATTTTTCAGTTTGCTTAGAGCATGTGTGCTCACCAGAGAGAGACAGAGAGAGAGATAAAGGCGAAGGGATTGTGGCGTGGCCATCCCCCTTGGGGCATGATTTCTTATTCTCTCTCTCCCCCATCTCTCTCTGGCAAGCACACATGCCCTATAGCAAATTTTAAAAATAAAAATAAATTAAAAAGACATATAAATATGTAAAGAAGATCTTATAAATTTTCATTCATCTTTGTCTACTTTAAATCATACACAAAAATACATTTTTTATAAATTAACAACTTAAATGTGACTTTAAACAAGGTATAACTAACAGAAAATATACAAGAACTTTTAACATAAAATATTATTTTTATGTGTCTTTTTTTAAAGAATTATTTTATTATTTTAACTTTATTAATTTATTTCTTTTCAATTTGACCAGAGAAGGACAGAGAGATGGAAAGAGAGAGAGAAGGTGAGAAAGCAAGCCACCAGGTCTAGGACTTGAACCATGGTCAGCCAAGTGGGACTCCAGCACCCTTAACCACCATGCCACCTGCCAGCCCCTTAACACAAAGGCAAGAAACCATAAAGGAAATTTCTGGCAGCTTTAATTTTATGACAAAAGAGCAACAAACTTCTATTAATAAGTCATACCATAACAAAAATTGAAAGAAAAATTTCTTGGAAAGAATTTAAATGACTACATCTCTCAGGGAGAAATCCATCAATATGTACGTTTAAAATGCACATCCTTGTACTTCAGTAATTCCACTTACAAGAATTTATACCAGTAAAATAATTGTACATATTGCCAGTTATGCGTGTAAAAGCATATTTAGTGAAGTATTTTATGTTTTCAATTGTACATAAAAAAGGAAGAAACTGAATTTCCCCCAGTAAGAAAACAGTTAATTAGATTATGATATTTCTATATCCTATTTCTATACAGTTGTCAAGATATACAACATTAGAATTAACCTTTATTAATTCCACAGGCAAAAGGGTGAGCATTATCATATATAATCCTTTCAATAATGCTGTGAAATAGATATAATCAAAAATCTCATTTTGGACCAGCAGATGGCATAATGGTTATGTCACTGGACTCTCACGTAATCGACCCAGGTTTGAGTCCTGGACCCAGCGGCTTAAACTCCCGCCAGGCACGTATGTGTGCATAAAATCCCGAGAGGAGAATGGAGGAGAAGGGATTGCGGCATGGCCATCTTCCTGGGGGATGATTCCTCCCTTTCTGTCTCTGTCTCTCTCTGTATTTCTAGCAAAAGCCTCTCTTTAAAAAAAATCTTACTTTTGGGACCAGCAGTTAGTGTAATGGCTATGTCGCTGGACTCCCATGTAGTTGACTGCGGTTCGAGTCCCAGACCCGGTGGCTTAAACTCACACTGGGTGCGTGTGCGTGCATGCCCAAGATCCCGAGAGGAGAATGGAGGAGAAGGGATTGCAGCGTGGCCATCCCCCCTGGGGGGTGATTTCTCGCTTTCTGTCTCTCTGTCTCTCTCTGTCTGTCTGGCAAGCGCATGCTCCCTATAGCAAAAACCTCTCAAAAAAAAAAAAATCTTACTTTAAAGGTGGTAGGGCTAAGACAGAGTAGTTAAGTATCCTGCAAACATACAGCTGTCCAGCTTCTAAGCTGGAACCCTTGAAAGATCTAAATACACTGACATAGAAAGTTGCTGGTGAAACACTGATACGAGGGGAAGGAAGGAAGAGCCCTTTTTATTCTGCGGAGAGAGCCACTGAAGGGGTGTAAGCTGGTGCAGAGGGTGGTGAGGGCGGGAAAAGGGAGGCAGTGATATATTTATTATGCTTATTTATGTTTATATATAAAATAGAGAGAAAAATGCATTATGTCTTAACAGTCAGTGACATTATAAAGATTTTGCTCCAAGGCCAGCCTGTGGCATGGTGGTAAAACAGCTGGACCCCAAGTGGTGGACTGCATGGTTTGTGTCTAAGGCCCGGTGCTGAGAAACACGTCAGGTGTGTGTGTGCCCCAAATCCCAAAGGATGGAAAGATGGCAGAGAAGGGATCGTGGCATAACCGTTACCCAGAGGGGATGCTTCTCACTTTCTCTCTCTCTCCGGCAAGCACACACATCCTCTGTCAAAAAAACTGAAAAAAAAAGTGTTTCAGAAAATAAATGTTGGGTACATGGTACAATTCAAGAATTCATCTCAAAATTATACTCTTGTTTAAAAACTGGAAAACCTCCAGCTATAAATCTTGTCAGATTGTTTAAGAGAATTGTTTCATTTTACTTATTATTATTTTTCAATTTGCTGTAGAGCCTGTGTGCTCAGCAGAGGAAGACAGGAAGTTGTCAGGTCGGGACTCACACCGCAGTCGGCCATGTGGGAGTCCAGCGCCTCAAACATCGTGCTATCTCCTGGCCCGATGTCTTGTCAGATTAAAAAAAAAAAAAAAGAATTATTATTTTATTTAATGTTATTTATTTATTTATTTTAATTTGACCAGAGAAGGACAGAGTGAGTGAGAGACAGAGAAAGTCTCACACAGAAGGGGTCTTAGTAGCAGCTAATTGACTAAGAGAACTGTCTTCCAAATCCCCCCCGATTTCTATTTTCCCATACCCTTTCCAGCAGATACCACTTAAATTTGCCCTTAAAATCAGATATTCCTTACCCCAGCTGAATTCTCTTTGATCCCTTTAAAAAAGAACAACAACAACAACCACCACCACTAAGCACCTCAGGGTTTTCTTTCAAACGTTCTTCATTCTAGGCCTTTACTACTCACGGTGTGGGCAGCAGACCCGCAGCACAGCCTAACCCGGCAGCTTGCTAGAAGGGCAGACTCACACCCACTGAACCAGCAGCACATTTCTGAGACCCCAGGTGATGCAGGTACGTGCTGGGAAGCCAGCCGCACGCTTCCTCCCGCCCACAGGGCGTTTGTGACAACACATCTCAGTCTTGCGCGCTGTGACACTCATTCTTTCAATGAGTATTTCTTGAGCACTGCTGTGTGCAAGGGGGAGTCAGATGGAAACACCAAGTGGAAGAAAACGTGGCCCCAGGCGCCAGCAGAGGGCGCGATGGTGAAGGCTGGGCTCCCACCCGGCCAGCCAGTTTGAGCCTTGGGTCCTGGGCTTGTAAGTCACACCAGGCACGTGTGCGTGTGCGCCCAGAATCCCGAGAAGAGACCGGAAGAGAAGGGACTGCAGTGCAGCCATCCCCAGGGGCTGATTTCTCACTTTCCCAGACTGATTTCTCAGTCTCGCTCAGCACACACCCTTTGGCAAAAATCTAGAAAAAGTAAGTAAGTCGTCTCGGGTTCCTTGAGGGACGTGAAGCTAATGGGGGGATAGACGTTGCACTCCAGCAGCCAAAATGCCAAGCAGCTCGGAGTCCTGAGTGGCTTCCCGTACCGGAATTCAGGGAGGGCAGAGAACCCTTCCGACTGGGGTGCTGACGGTGATTGCTCTTACCTATGAGAGGATGAATCTGAAAACAGATTTGATTATAACATGAAAATAAGTTCACAGTTCAAAGATGACTTTGGAAGGTCCTGCTCTGGACCAGCCAGTGACAGGGTGGTTAGGGAGCTGGACCCCACAAGGCCTACGGTACAGTCTGTCTCAGACTCGACACCTTGAAAAGCATGCCAGGTGTGTGCTCAAACCTCAAAGGGGCACCAGCAGTTGGCGTAATGGCTATGTCATTGAACTCCCATGTAGTTGACCACAGTTCGAGTCCCCGACCGGGTGGCTTAAACTCACGCCGAGTGCGTGTGAATGCGTACCCAAGATCCCGAGAGGAGAACGGAGGAGAAGGGATTGTGGCGTAGCATCCCCCGGGGAGTGATTTCTCCCTTTCTGTCTCTCTGTCTGTCTCTCTTTCCGGCATGCGCACGTGCGCTATAGCAAAAAGCTCTCAAATAACTAAATAAAACCTCAAAGGAAGGGAGAAATGGAGAAGATTGCCCAACCCCCTCGGGGGTGCTTTCTCACTTCCTCTCTCTCTTTCTCTCTGGCAAGCACATACATTCTCTCTCAAATTTGAAAAATAATAATAAAAGAAAACAAAAAAGGAGGAGGAAGTGGAAGTCCCTCTCTAAAGACAGCACAATGCAGTGGAAAGAGCATCCTCTTTGAAAATAGAGAGCCCTGAGTTAAATAGAGCCAGGTGATCATGGGACTGCCACCAGATTCCCTAGGTTAACCCTCATCTACCCAAAACATATTACCTGCGCTTCACAGGGCTGGCGCGAAGGCGTGCCCAGCTCCTGGCACGTGCCAGGCGTGCCGTGAGCGGTGTCACTGCTGCTGCTCTGGTGGCCAGGCCCTCCGGGGCGTGCTCTCCGTCTGTCATTACCTCGGGACCTCAGGAGGTGAGTGTGGCCACACACAGGAGTTGCTCATTCTAGCCTAGCAAGTTTCCATCCTTTAGTTTCTCGTCATGGTTCTGACCCGATGCACTTTCTTCTTATTTCTCTCTTCAGTGGTGCACAAAACCTGAAAATCATGTGCGTTTCTCTAAAAATCACTGATCTGCAGAAAACAGAGTGTCAAGGTGACTTTCGTTGACGCAGTAATGTAAAGCGGGTATTTGAAACACTTGGAGTCAGCCGAGGAAGCAAGCTTCATCGGTACTGTGTAGACACTGTCGCCGTTTTGTATACACGTGGTCTCTGTTTCACTCCTGGTCGGATTGGAGCCTAAGCTCACGTGGCACCTGCTGGTGTCAGAGGTCGTCAGCCCAGAATGTGGAAAGGGCCTCGTCTCTCCCCTCTTCTCCCTTTCCTGCTCTTCCTCCCCTCCCTTCCTGATCCTGCATCTTTGTCATCTTCTCTCTCCCTCCCTCTCTTTCTAAGCCACTTAATTTGTCATCATTTCCCTTAAGAACTGAGCCTTGGGCCAGCCTGTGGTATGGTGGTTAAGGCAGCAGGATGTCACATGGCTGACTAGGTGGTTCAAGTCCTGCACTTGGCAGCATGGAAAATACACAGGACACGTGTATGCAAGCCCAAATCCCAAGAGAAGATTGAGACAAGAAGGGATTGTGGCGTGGCCATCCTCCTCGGGGTGCTTTCTCATGTTCCCTCCTTCTTTCTCTCTCTCTCTCTATCTCTATCTCTCTGGTGAGCACATGTGCCCTATAGCAAACTGAAAAATATTAATAATAAATAAAATGAAACAAAATAACTCTTTTTTCAAAAGAAAAAAGGTTGAGCCTTGCTCTAGCCCTGTGCTGCTCAGTAATGATTGGATCAGCTTGATGTGTACGTGGTAAGGCCGTCAGAATAGTGGTGTCTAGTGCCTGTCTCACCTTAAGGGGTCTTTATACTCTGCAAGGGAAACCTCAAAGTATTTTTCTAAATATTAAAGTTTCAGAAAATAGTAGATTTTGGGGCTGGCAGGTGGCGTGGTGGTTAAGGTGCTGGAGTCCCACATGACCAACCATGGTTCAAGTCCCAGACTTGGTTGCTTCCTTTCTCACTTTCCCTCTCTCTGTCTCTGTCTGGTCAAATTGGAAAATAATAAAATAAATAGAGTTAAAATAAAATAATCATTAAAAAAATAAAATAGTAGACTTTGTATTTCTCTAAAGAAAATGAAAGCATGCTCAACAGATTCTAAGAAATAAGGAGGGAAGAGAAATATCTTGGCAATTGTTCTTGACTATCAAGGGCTTAAAGCTTGGGACCAGCAGATGGTGTAATGGTTACGTCACTGGACTCCCATGTAGTCTACTGAAGTTCTAGTCCTGGACCCGGTGACTTAAACTCATGCCTGGTGCATGTGTGTGCATGCCCGAAACCTTGAGAGGAGAATGGAGGAGAAAGGATTGTGGTGTGGCCATCCCTCCTGGGGAGTGATTTCTTGCTTTCTGTCTCTTTGTCTTTCCAGTGAGTGCATGTGTCCTATAGCAAAAAATCTAAATTAAAAAAAAAAAAAGTTTAAAGCTCAAAGTGTCTGAATCTCTAGTGGGAAGACCTAGATAGAGACAGCCCTCCAAGCCAGCATCACCATAAAGCTGGGGGAATCATATGTCTTATCACTTCTTTATTAACAAGTAAAGGGGTGCTACTAGTGCAATTCTAATCACACGTGAATATAATTATTAATCTAGAGTCCCAGAAAAAAAAATGTATCCTACTTAAAGACAGGCCAGGATAGGATTGGACTGGGAGCATGCTCGCTTTGATACAGAGAATGTTAGCATGGCCCCTATGCCAGAAAGATGTGGAGCAGAGACCACAGTAGGTAAAAAGACAGAGACAAATATTATTCTTCTGCATTTACAGAGACAATGTTAGATGTGATAAGTGTATTTGTAATATCTGTCCATTGGGCTACAGTGTGATGGAACTTTGGTAAACTGCTTAAAAACATACTTCGTTGGGACCAGCAGATGGTGTAATGGCTATGTCGCTGGACTCTCACATAGTTGCCCACGGTTCAAGTCCTGGACCCAGCAGCTTAAACTCACACCAGGCGAGTGTACATGCGTGCCCAAGGTCCCAGGAGGAGAATGGAAGAGAAGGGATTGCAGCGTGGTCACACCCCCTGGGGGTGATTTCTTGTTTGCTGTCTCTCCCTCTCCCTCTCCCTCTCCCTCTCCCTCTCCCTCCCTCTCTCTCTCTCTCTCTCTCTCTCTCTCTCTCTCTCTCTCTCTCACGCTTTCTCCAGTAAGCACATGTGCCCTATAGCAAAACCTCTCTTAAAAAAAGAAAAACTTAATCTTTTATTAAGCAAGCTCATTACACAGAACATAGCTTAGGGCTCTGAGTGGCAAAGCACATCTATTAACATTCTCATGCCTGAGAAAATACAAAAAAGAAGCCCCTTAAATCTTCCCTCAGACCTTACTGAATCCTTCTTGAAATGCAGCTCGTTAACATATTTGTTTAACAAATTCCATCCCATCATCCTAGAAAGAAGTTATATATCAGAAAACGTAATGAGCCTGGTACACTCAAAACCAGCGTGGGGACAGCAAAGGGGTGGATGGTGCAAAAACAGAGCCACAAAGCGCAGTCTCTGTGGCCTAGCCACTGTTCTAGTGACACACTACACTAACTGATGTCCGTTATTAAAATCTCGAGGCATTAAGAAAGTTAAGTGGAGAAGCAATGTAGTGACACCAAAAGAACTTTGGCAATGGGTGAGAAAGACCTCACTGTAGTCTTAACTCCGCCATTCACTACTTTTGCCATCTTGAGTAAATTAACCCCTCATTTAGAAGGTTTACCCCTTTATTACTATTTTTTTAAATAATTATTTTATTTAACATTATTTATTTCTTTGTTTATTTATTTTAATTTGACCAGAGAGTGACAGAGCACGAGAAAGAGAGAGGGAAAGTGAGAAAACAAGCTGTCAGGTTTAGGACTCGAACCGTGGTCAGCCATGTGGGAGTACAACACCCTTAACCACCATGCCACCTGCCAGACCCCCTTCCTTACTATTATCATTAGCTGCAAAATGGGAAGAAGACCTGCCTAAGGATGATAATGATGAAATGTGATAATGCTTTTTGTTTTAAGAATTATTTCATTTCATTTCTTTATTTATTTTTAATTTGGCCAGAGAGAGAGAGAAAGCAAGAAAGCATGCTGCCAGGTCCGGGACTCGAACCACAGTTGGCCGTGTGGGAGTTCAACACCATGCCTACCATATGAGAGTTGCTCAATCAGTAGAAATTATTATTTATCATAATAAAAAGTTCTATATATTTCATTTAAGAAAAATATTATCCTGAATGGCAAGAGACATTACAAGATTATCACCATTGCGGTTTTCTCTTACGGGATGCTGACGGGGCCAGTTAATTGCAGCAGGTATCATGGCTTGGATGGGAGGCATAAATATCAAGCAGCCATGTACGGTCTCGTGAGTAAGGAGAACAGTGTGAGTAGTAGATCCTCACAGACTGGCAGACCACAGTGCCTGGGGGCGAGATGGAACGCCATGTCTCCAGTGTGGATTCAGGGCAGGCACAGAGCATTCCCAGGTACCCAGGTCCTCTTCTAGAGTCGGGGCTAGGATCCTATGGGAGATCATTTGACCAACATGCACAGACTTTAGAAAAAAATTAAAAGAAAATGTTCTCTTCACAAAAGAATACCCTTTGAAAGTTTTCAGAGTAAAAACTCTTTATATATGGATTGAATTGTCTTGAGAAAGTACTAAGCTTTCTAGCAACAGAAAAGTGTTCAGCCTAAAAATGCATTGAAATGGGTGTGGTTCAATAGATTTAAGTTTGGCGAGGATCACTTTATGATGGTCCTTTCCAAAGCTTAGATAAAATTTCACATATTGGGACCAGCAGTTGGCGTAATGGCTATGTCACTAGACTCCCATGTAGTTGACTGTGGTTCGAGTCCCAGACCCAGTGGCTTAAACTCACACAGGGCACATGTACATGTGTGCGTGCCCAAGATCCCGAGAGGAGAATGGAGGAGAAGGGATTGCGGCGTGGCCATTCCCCCGGGGGTGATTTCTTGCTTTCTGCCTCTCTGTCTCTGTCTTTCTGGAGAGCGCACGTGCCCCATAGCAAAAACCTCTCCAAAAAAAAAAAAAAAAGAAGAAGCAAAATTTCACATATGTGGAATAACTTATAGCTTGATTAAAATGCTAAGTAAGGGACCAGCTGGTAGTGTGGTGGTTAAGGCAGCTGCATCCCATGTGGCCAGCAGTGCAGTCTGAGTCCTGGATCCATGGCCTGAAAATCACACCGGGTAGATGTGTGTAAGCCCAAAATCCCGAGAGGAGAATGTGGAGGAACGGATTATGTCATGGCCAACCCCCCGGGGTGAGTTCTCACTTTCTCTTTTTCTCTCTCCACACCCAACCATGAAGACAATCGTGATCCTATTCTCCTAAAACATCCATCATAAACATTTTCTCTCAGTCTTTTTTTAAAGAATAATTTTATTTTTATTTATTTATTTATTTAAATTTGACCAGAGAGGGACAGAGAGAGAGAGAGAGAGAGAGAGAAGTGAGAAAGCAAGCTGCCCAGTCCAGGACTCAAACCACAGACAGCCATGTGGGAGTCCAGCACCCTTAATCACCACACCACCTGCCAACCCCTCTCTCAGTCTTTTTCTCAAAGTTAAGACTATGTTATACATATAAGTTTTATCTTGCAGTTTTTTATTTTATTATAATTATTTTATGTCATCAAAAAGTGCTTTAAGCATGACTGTAAGGGTTGTAAATATTATATTACTGCAACACATCGAATTTGGACTCCAGAGCCATGAGCCAGGTGGGACTCTTGCACTGCCACTTAACAGCCAGGTGCATGTGGGCAGTTCGCTAACGACTGTCTTGTTTCCTCGCCTGTAAAAGTAAATAACAGTACTACCTACCTCATAGTTTTATTATGAGGGTTAACTGAGTTAATACATGTAAAACTACTGAAGAGTATCTGAAACATGGTAAATGTGCATAAATCTTCATTATTACTGTTGTTACTCATTTGCCTAAGATGAGCCATTTAAATGGCCTTCATTTCTTTCCCATTACAAATAATTCTATGAAAAACATTTTTGTAGTAAATGAGTTTTTAAAGCTAACCTTTTGTGTTTGCGGTTGTTTACGAGCTGTAGGGCACGTGCACTTGCCAGCAGCAGCCGCAGTGGGACAGGGCCACGCTGCAATCCCTACTCCTTAAGTTCACGAACCCGGAGGGATTTTGAGAACTCGTCCACACGTGCTGGTGTTTTTCAAGCCCAGGGTCAGGGATTCCCACTGCGTAGTCTGCCGTAGAGGGTCCAGCTCTTCTAACCACTAGGTCACAGGTCTAGCTTGTAGATATTCTGCATATCCAAAACTCTTCAGCCATATTGTGGCCTCAAAATGCCTCTCATTATCTTAAAAAAAAAAAAAAAAAAAAAAAAAAAAAAAAAAAAATTTCTTATTAAAACACCACGGGGCCTAGTCATCAGGTTACAGCCGCCTTAACTCCTTTCTGACACGTGGAGATGTACTTATTACGTCTTTAACCGCCTGTATCTGCTGCATCAGAGAAAGAACAGTGGAGAGAACTAACCCTTAAGGAGTCCTTAGGGGGTTCAGGCGTTGTGGAAGGCGATTAGCATAAATTACCCTATTTAGTCCTTACAAAGATGAGGGGTTCTAATACAGATGAAGAAGTAAGTAATCTGTCTACGTGCGCACAGCCAAAAAGGGACAGAAATGAGACTCGAACTCAGATCCTTTCCCCAGCTCCACACTCTCCATTATATGGCATCGTCTTGCTGAAACAAGTGTATAATATCATCATAAGAGAAAAACACTCTATCCATTTATTACAGAAACTCCAATAGCCATCTACATAGGAAGATCACAAGTCCACAAACTAGCAAATACAGTGTTGCAGCTGTATTTTTAAAACTGGTTGATATATTCGGTCATCAGGAAAGTCATGACATATTCATCTACTTTTTCTACATAAAAATGTGTCACTGACTCCTGACAACACGATAGTTCTCCCAATAGTCCGTCCTCCTCTGTTGCTGTCAGTTTATTGGCTGGCTATCTCAAACTCCTTGAAAAGGTTATTCTAAACGAGTAGCGTTAGTTCCATGCCAAAACACGCAGAGACTTGTTGACCCAACAGGAAATTGCTTGTAGAGCTGCTTTACATAAACCAAAACCAGAGATCTCAAAAAGCCTTCTCTCAACATGGCTCCTGCGAACTAGGTATTTCAGGGCACAGGAGAAATGAAGATTTTCTACTGATAATTCAGCCTCCAGCAAACAAGCTAGCGGCAGAAGAGGACAGGCCTTCAGAAGAAGGTTCCACATGGCTCCTGCGAACGAGGTATTTCAGGGCACAGGAGAAATGAAGATTTTCTACTGATAATTCAGCCTCCAGCAAACGAGCTAGCGGGTTTAAATATTCCTCAATATCTACTGAATTTGCTGCACCAGCAATCACAACAGAACGGCAAAGAGATTCTAGATCACCTCTGCTTGCTCCTGAACATTTAGACTGAACTTCAAGAATTTGAAAGAAACATGCCATCCATCAGATGTCAAGAAATCACCGCCGGATCACAAGAAATATGGGAAAATGAGAAAATACCTCTCCTCCACGGGAAAAGAGTAACTCTTCTTCATCCACAAGCAGTTTGGTGAAAATCATGTAAATGTCTGATAAGGAATTTAGAGCATTCATAATGTCGAAGCTAACAGAGATGGAAGAGAAGAGAGATAATGAACTGCTAAAGAGAAAGGAGAAAGAAGTTGACGAGTTCCAGGAGATGAGGAAATTCTTGCAAGATCTAAAAGAGGAATTACACACTTTACAAAAGACTCAAATGTAACTGTTAGAAGTGAAGTCTTATTACAGGAAGTCAAAATCTCCCTTGAAAGTATTAAAAGCAGACTAGATCATTCAGAAAATAGAATCTCAGATGTAGAAGAGAAAATGGCTGGCCTAGAAAAATCCACCACGAAGACTGAGAAAATGGCCTAAAAATTTGAGAATAATATGTGAGAAGTACTAGATACCATCAAATATCCAAACATCCGGATAATTGGCATTCCAGAAGGTGAAGAGACCCATAAGGGCATTGATAATCTATTCCATGAAATTCTGCAAGAAAACTTTTCAAACCTAGAGAGGCATTCGAAGATCCAGTCCCAAGAAATACAAAGGACCCCAAATAGAATCAACCCAAGAAGATCTTCTCCAAGACACATTATAGTCAGGTTGACCAAAACCACAGACAAAGACAAGATACTAAGATTGGAAAGAGAAAAAGATCAAGTTACCTACAAAGGACATCCCATCAGGCTAACAGCAGACCTCTCATCGGAAACAATGCGAGTGAGGTAAGAATGGAAAAATAAATTCAAAGTGTTAAGAGAGAAGCAATTTCAGCCAAGAATACTGTACCCGGCAAGATTATCTTTCAGGTGAGAAGAAAAGACAAGAACATTCTCAGATAAACAAAACCTGAAAGAATTTACCAGCACCAGACCAGATCTCCAAGAAGTTCTCAAGGGAGTGCTATACCAGGAAAATTAAATGCAGACACACAGAAATAAGAGTTCAAAAACTAAGAAAGTGGCCAACTTAATCGTAGGGACAAGTCTGGAGTTGAATATTATATACCAGAATTTAATCAGGAAAATTGAACCAGAACAGAAGATAAAAGTACATGAGACTGATAGGTTCATGAGACCTACCATTTGAACAGAATCCTAACCTGTTTCCTGGCTTTAAGCAAAGTTCCTTGGCATTTCTTTGATTTAAGTTAAAACTGGTTTTCTTAATAGTAATGAGTGAACTCACCATTGAAAGTAGTTAGATTATGTAAGAAATTGTGTGATCAATACAATGTGGGTGGGAAAGGAATGGAAGACAATTGTAGACACCAGAGATAGTGTGAGAAGAGGGTGGGAAAGGACAGAGGGTCAGAAAGAGGGATAAAAATAATTCTAGGAACTAGAAATGGAAAATTTTTTATAATATGCATGATTAAGTCACTAATGCAATATATACTGGATGGGAAATCACATTTTGTATGCTGTGATGATGCTTAGGGAAAGAATGTAAATTAAGTTACAAAAAAAAGTTTCAGAAAAAAAATATCTATTCAATGACTGCAGTAAGATATATAGCCCCAGCTAGGTGCTACTTTATAGGATGCGTAAAGTTAGACTTGTGTTCATGGAAATGTATATATCACCTGTGTTTGCTGTGAAAATATTTAGATTAATTAAGGTCTTTAGTAATTCAATAAAATGTGGGGGGAAACAGTATAGAAAGCAAACATAGATACCAGAGACAGTGTGGGAGGAGAGTGGGAGATGGCAGAGGGTAAGAGATAGGGAATCAAGGATGGGGGAAAAAAGCAAAACATACAGAAAACAAGAAATGGAAGATCATCTGCTGACAATAACATGTTTGTTGATGTGCTTGATTGAGACAATGTACAGTGTACTCTGGGTGGAAAATTTCATTTTGTATGCTGTAATGATGTACAGTGAATGAATGCAAATAAATAAATTGAAATTGAAAAAAAAAGCCTTCTCTCCTCTATCACAGGTTTTTGTTTTGTTTTGGTTTTGTATTTTACAATAAGCAAACAAGGATTATTAAGAAGATAGGGCAGAAGCATGTTTTTCAGGGGCTGGCAGATGGCGTGGTGGTTAATGGCGCTGGACTCCCACAAGGCCAACCACAGTTCAAGTCCCAGACCTGGCAGTTTTTGCTTTCTCACTTTCCCTCACTCTCTTTCATTCTGTCTCTCTCTCTGGACAAATTTAAATAAATAAATAAAGTTAAATAAAATAACTCATAAAAAAAAGAAAGAAACATGTTTTTCATAGGAAGAGTCCTGAGTTCAAATTCTCTGTATGGCGGAGGTGCAGAAATATCCTGTCATTCACTCATATTAGAAGCCACTGAAATTTTAAGTAGGAGGTATATTCCCAGTGCCAGTCACAATCCTGAAAGGCACAGTCCCAAATGTCATAATCCCAAATGCTAAAATCCCAAAAGATACCTAAAGTCTAAAATCTCTAATATCTAAAATCCTAAAAGAAATCACAATCCCGAAAGATTCAAATCCTCAAACCAACATCCAGAAAGCTGCAATTTCCATTGAGAAGAAAAGGAAAAAAAAAAAAAAAGCTACACGTGAGTGCATGTCCATGTGTCCAAAACAACACGGAAACATGGGACAAGGCAGCCAGCCACTGGACTAGGGAATGTGCACGTCGGTCCATATCACATCACAGACGAATTTCAAAAAGAGCAATGTCGGGACCAGCAGTTAGCGTAATGGCTACGTCGCTGGACTCCCACGTAGTCGACCACAGTTCGGGTCCCGGACCCGGTGGCTTAAACTCACGCCGGGCACGTGTGCGTGCGTGCCCAAGATCCTGAGAGGAGAATGGAGGAGAAGGGATTGCGGCGTGGCCATCCCCCCTGGGGGGTGATTTCTCGCTTTCTATCTCTCTGTCTCTCTCTGTCTGTCTGGCGAGCGCACGCGCCCTATAGCAAAAAAAAAACCTCTCCAAAAAAAACCAGAAAAGAGCAATGTCATGTAGAAAACGAATATGAACGTGCTCTCTGAGGAGAGCCATGCCATAAGAGAAAAATAAAGTTAATGATCATGAAAATCAGCCAACTTATGGGCTTCCTCTACATTTGCCATTAATCTATTCCTGTAATATAGTACTTCATGTCAAGGTTTCTTTTTCATTGTTTAGAGTTTTTTCTTTTTCATTCTCTTTTTTTTTTTTTGTATTTTATATTGTCAGCATTTTTATTACAATTCATTAAGCATATGAAATATCTATATATTTTATCTTCACATCATTTCCACTACTAGAAGTATAAATTGGGTAAATACTTTTAAGATAAATACTTTTAGAGAGTTCTTTTTTTTTTTCTAAGAGATTTTTTGCTATAGGGTGCATGTACTCACCAGGGACAGAGAGCCACAGAGAGACAGAAAATGAGAAATCACCCCCAAGGGGGATGGCCATGCCACAATCCCTTCTCTTCCAGTCTCCTCTTGGGATTTGGGGCATGCATGTACACACGCCCAGCGTGAGTTTTAAGCCACCAGTTCAGGATTCGAACAACAGCTGACTACATGGGAGTCCATTATGCCATCTGCTGGCCCTGAGAGTTCTAATTCATTTTTTGCAAGTTCAGTTCCACTAAAGTGCAACTGAACACAATGTTGACTTTGTGTGTAAGCATCGTATGTACATAAAATCATGGAAACTTCCTCAGCGTATGAAAAATTGCCTTTTTTTGTGTACATCTGCATAAAGAGAAACTGTCAAGATCTCAGCTTCTGGGCAAGAGGACTTGCAGTAGTGACCCTTGACGGTTTTGACAGCTGTTGTGTTGACCACCATGGTCTCAGGTGACCACGGTTACAAGGTTGAGAGCGCACAGTCACCAACCAGAGTGATTTTTACAGAGTGTGTATTTCACTTTTTAAAATTTCTATTACTTAATTTTCTTTAAGAAAGATTTTATTTGACTTTATTTATTTATTTATATTTGATCAGAGAGGAACAGAGGGAGAGAGAGAGAGAGAAAGCAAGCCACCAGGTCCGGGACTTGAACTGCGGTCAGCCATGTGGAAGTCCAGCACCCTAAACCACCACGCCACTTGCTGCCCCCTCACTTTTATTATTTTTTTTATGAAGTAAGTACCGAAACTGGCAGCTGCCAGAAACCTGGGGCCAGAAGAGAGCTATTTTGGGGATTTTTTTTTTCTTTTTTTTTTTTTTTAGAGAGGTTTTTTTGCTATAGGGCGCGTGCGTTCGCCAGACAGACAGAGAGAGACAGAGAGATAGAAAGCAGGAAATCACCCCCCAGGGGGGATGGCCACGCCGCAATCCCTTCTCCTCCACTCTCCTCTCGGGATCTTGGGCACACACGCACACGCGCCCCGGCGTGAGTTTAAGCCGCCGGGTCCGGGACTCAAACCGCGGTCGACTACGTGGGAGTCCAGCGACATAGCCATTACGCTAACTGCTGGTCCCGGGATTTTTTTTTTTTGTAGAGGTTTTTGTTATAGGGCACGTGCACTTGCCAGAAAGACAGAGACAGACAGAGAGACAGAAAGCGAGAAATCACCCCTCAGGGGGGGATGGCTACAACGTAATCCCTTCTCCTCGGTTCTCCTCTCTGGATCTTGGGCACGCACGCACACACGCCTGGCTTGCGTTTAAGCACCGGGTCTGGGACTCGAACTGGCGGTCAACTATATGGGAGTCCAGTGACATAGCCATTAGGCCAACTGCTGGTCCCTGTCTTTGAGAATTTCAGTATTTGGGTTAATAGCTTCCGGAGTTGTATCTTTTGGGAGAATGGAGGAGAAGGGATTATATGTGGCCATCCCCGCTGGGAGGTGATTTTTCACTTTCTCTCTCTCTGTCTCTGCAAGCACATGAGCCCTACAACAAAAATCTCTCTTTAAAAAAAAAAAAAAATTGACTTTCTCTTCCCCTTTACTCTTCTCTTTTCTCTCACTCTCTCTCTCTCTCAAATAATATCAATATTCTGTGTATATGTGAGTGTTCCACAGCTTATAACAGTAAAAAGGCTATAGGAGGCCCGCAGGTGCCTTGGTAGTTAAGGCACTGGACTCCCATGTGGCCAACTGTAGTTCAAGTCCCAGACCTGGTGGCTTGCTTTCTCACTTTCTCTCTCTCTCTCTTGTCTCTCTCTGGTCAAATTAAAATAAGTAAATGAATAAATAGAAATAAAATAATAATAATAAAATTAAATATATAACTCTTTATTTAAAAAAGGCTATGGGATGTCAGTTCACTCTCTATAGGTAAAGAGGAAATATACTCAAGAAAACATGTACACAGGAAAAAGAAACTATAAAAAAAATGTATAGTTTTCCCAGCTGTGAATCCTGGTAATTGGCTACGCTAACCCAACAGCTGGGTATGACTAGCATATGAGGCCCTCCGGCCGGCGGCTCAGGACGTTCGGACGAGCAGGACACTCAGTGCTCCTTCCATTGTCTGACCAGGGCTGCTTATTATAGACTGTGCAGATCGACTCTCTAGGGCATCAATACAGAAAATAAAAAATAAGCTTAATCTCTCTCTCTGTCTTTCTCCAGAGAGCACACATGCAACTTTAAAAAAATAATAACTAAAATAAAATAGCTTGAGTCAAGCACGTTGTTAAGAAAAAAAAATAATCGAAATCTATCCTTTAGGCAATTTGGAAAATAACAAAAATTGTAAGTGCATACGCCCTTCTTAAAATTTAATAGCCTTAGGAACCAGCAGTTAGCGTAATGGCTATGTCGCTGGACTCCCACGTAGTCGACCGCGGTTCACATCCCGGACCCTGTGGCTTAAAACTCACGCCGGGCGCATGTGTGTGCATGCCCGAGATCCCGAGAGGAGAATGGAGGAGAAGGGATTGTGGTGTGACCATCCCTCCTGGGGGAGTGATTTCTTGCTTTCTGTCTCTCTGTCTGTCTCTGTCTGTCTGGCGAGTGCACGCGCCCTATAGCGAAATAAAACCTCTCAAAAAAAAAAAATTAATAGCAAAAAAAAAAAAATTTAATTGTGCAAAGAACAATTCGCTAATCAGAGAGCCCAGAACGGGTTCTGAGGAACTTCGTCTGCCACATGCTCCGATGACATTTATGGACAAAAAAGAAGGAATATGTCATACTGGAAATGAGGCAAAGGGCTGGGTTGGTTACAGTTTGGGGCTTGCCTCATATGAACAAGTCTGTGATTAAAGCGTGGTTGGCTAGAACTCAGCTCTGTTATAGAAGTGTAACTGTTGAGTCCTGGACCTGGCCACTTGAAAACCACGTCAGGGTGCGTGTGCGTGCATGCCCAAACTCTCGAGAGAATGGAGGAGAAGGGATTGTGACATAGCCTACATCACAGGGTATAATTTCTCACTTTCCCTCCATGTCTGTCTGTCTCTCTGGTGAGCTCCCATGCCTATGGCAAAAACTTAAATAATAATAATGAAATTAAATATCTTTAATTCAGCGATTTTTAAAATTTTTTAAAAATTATTTATTTTAATTTTATTTATTCCTTCATTTATTTTACTTTGACCAGAGAGAGACACAGACAGAGAGAGGGAAAGTGAGAAAGGAAGCCACCAGGTCCAGGACTCAAACCGTGGTCGGCCATGTGGGAGTGTCCAGTGCCTTAACCACCACGCCACCTGCTGGTCCCCTTTAATTTAGCAATTCTATAGCTAGAAATTTATTCCAATTAAATATTCACATGTGTACAAAAGCATATATATACAAAATTATTCATAGCATCATTGTTTGTTAGAAGAAGATACTGAAAAGAAATGTCCATTAGTAAGAAATTGTTTAGGAGTCAGGACGCGACATAATAGTTAAGGAGCTGGATTCACACATGGCCAATTGCGGTTCGAGTCCCAGACCCAACAGTTTGAAAATCAGGCCAGGTACATGTGTGTGCATGCCCAAAATCCCAGGAGGAGAGTGAAGGAGAAGGGATTGTGGAGCAGCCATCCCCCATCTCACTGTCCCTCTGGAGAGCACATGCTCCCTATGGCAAAAACCTTTAAAAAAATTGTTTAGGGCCAGCCAGTGGCATGGTGATTAAGGACACTGGTCTCCCACATGGCTGACCACAGTTTGAGTCCTGAACCTGGCAGCTTGCTTTCTCACTTTCCCTCTCTCTTGCTCTGTCCCTCTCTGGCCAAATTTAAATAAGAAAATGAATAAATAAGTTAAAGTAATTCTTTTAAAAAATTGTTTAAATAGGGACCAGCAGTTAGCATAATTGCTATGTCGCTGGACTCCCATGTAGTTGACCGCGGTTCACGTCCCGAACCTGGTGGCTTAAACTCACGCCGGGTGTGTGTGCGTGCGGTGCCCAGGATCCCGAGAGGAGAATGGAGGAGAAGGGATTGCGGCATGGCCATCCCCCCGGGGGGTGATTTCTCGCTTTCTATCTTTCTGTCTCTCTGTCGGGTGAGCGCACGCACCCTATAGCAAAAACCTCTTAAAAAATTGCTTAAATAAAATAGGGTAGATTCATGCCTCAGAATATGAAGCCAGCACATATTGACAAAGCTCAGTATGTATTGATGTGGCAAACTCTGCAAGATACAATGTTAGATTTTAAAAGTATAAATTATCTCTGGAAAACTACACAAGAAACTCAGCATCAGCTGTGAGCAGGAAGACTAGGTGGCTTGGGCAGGGCTCAAGGATAGGGAAACGTTTTCTGTGTTTGGTATTTCAGGCTGTAAGAAGTAGTCTGGTCAGTTAAATTAACACAACTTAAGTAAACAAGGACTCAAAAGGTAAAAGATGACAGGCGTTCAGACAGCGGCGCAGTGATAAAATGCAGCGACGTTGTGTGGGGCGCTGCTTCGGGGGAGTGTTCGGGGTCCAGGTCGGGAATGATCAGGCTGCCCGGCGGCGGCGTGTGGAGCGGCACTCGCTCTCTGTTGGGAGAAGCTCTCTCTGTGTCTCTCTTGCTTTTGGAAGAAATAAATAAATACACTGAAAAGCTAAACAGTATGACCTATGTATATTGCTATAACTATTCTTATAAATTCTTTCAGAGAAGAGTAACACATTTTTTTAAGAATTATTTTAACTTATTTATTTATTTATTTATTTATTTTAATTTGACCAGAGAAGGACAGAGTGGGGGGGGGGGGGGGGGCGGAGTGAGAAAGCTGCCAGATCTGGGACTCAAACTGCGGTCAATCATGCGGGAGTCCAGCACCCTTAACCACCATGCCACCTGCTGGCCCCAAGAATAACAAATTTAGTAAAAAATATACATAAAATTTTAAAAAATAAAAAGACTTAATTATATAATATGTAATATACTCACACAGAATGAAAAGCAGTTTAATTTTTTGCCTTTCACATATCAGATGATGTAGCACTATCATTTCTTTGATCAATTAGGAGAGCAATGATCGTTTTTTATTCTCTTGAATATTTCTGTTGTTGTCAATAGGGCATTTGCACTCACCAGAGAGAGAGGGAAAGTGAGAAATCACCCCTCAGGAGGGACGGCCACACTGCAATCCCCTCTCCTCTCCTCTCAGGATTTTGGGCATGCACACACTTGCACTCGGCGTGATGTTTTCAGGTGACCAGGTCCGGGACTTGAAACACAGTCGGCCATGTGGGGCTCAGCTCCTTCACCTCCACGCCACCTACTGGCCCCTCTCAAATGTTTGTTCAGTCATGTAAGGTGCCAAGTACCCGACTGAGTTCTGGAAATTCAGCGTAGACATAGACGTGGTCTCTGCCTTCCCGGACCGTTCTAGTACTCCAGCTATTAAGAACAGAAAAATGTCCTGTTTTAGAATGATGCAGGCAACGTTCAATAGCTGCTTTCCCAGCTCAGTGCAATAGTAAACATTGACTGTGAAGTGGAAACAGCTGGAGCAGCTGGATACGATTTAACCGTACAGGAAGAAGCCTTCAGACACAGACCACTTACTCTCCATGCACAGGAGGGGCTTCTGTTCCCGCTCAGGAGGCCCGGCCGACCAGACATGTCCGTCTTCTTCCTCCATGAGCACACATGCCTCGGCTAGGAAGGGGAAGTCGCAGGAGCCGTGCTTAAACGAGATTCCATAATTCATGGTTGGATTAAATGATCGTTTGCTGGATATAAGCTGTTTGTGTAATGTGTGCTCTATTTTTAGAGAGTTTAGAAACATGTTGCTTAACACTTGTGAGAAGATGATTGCACAGTCCCTATTAGGATCTCATTAGCATACTTGCTCCATTTATTTGAGTATAGACATACAATCATAAATCTCCCCAAACTAACAAAGCGTACTTTGGCGAAATGTGGCGTAGGGGGTGGGGATTTTTTAAAGCAGTGGTAGGGAAGAGAGGAAAGGGAGAACGTGCTGAGAGTAAAATGTCTCCTTCACACACAAGACATTCAGAAGTAAGCATATGCTGGGCCAGCGGTGGCGTGATGGTTAAGGCGCTGGGCACTCCCACATGGCCAGCCGCAGTTCGAGTCCCAGACCTGGTGGCTTACTTTCTCACTGTCCTTCTCTCTGTATGTCTGTCTTTCTCTGGTCAAACTAAAATAAATGAATGAATAAGTAAAATTAAATAAATAATTCTTTAAAAAACAATAAAAAAGAAATAAGTGTATGCTGGGGCTGGCATGTGGCATGGTGGTTAAGGGGCTAGACTCCCACATGATCGACTACAGTTCAACTCCCAGATCTGGAGACTTGCTTTTTCACTTTCCCTTTCTCTCTGTCTCTCTCTAGTCAACTTAATAATAATAATAATAATAATAATAACAAAATCAAATAATTCTTTATAAAGGAAAGAAAGAAAGAAGGAAAAGAAGAAAGAGAGACAGAGAAGGAAAGGAAGGAAGGAAGGAAGGAAGCAAGGAAGGAAGGAAGAAAGAGAGAGAGAGAGAGAAAGAAAGAAAATAAGAAAGAGAAAGAAAGAAAGAAGGAAAGAAGAAAGAAAGAAGTGTATACTGTCTCCCAAGCCGGGCCCACAGCCCAGAGGTTAGGCCCAGTGCCCAGGGAGCTGGATCCCACATGGCTGACCAGTGTTTAAACCGCAGCTTTACTGGCTTAGAAGGACACACTGGGAGCAGGTATGTGTGTCCCGGATCCTGACGGGATGGACTAACGGAGGAGAGGGGGTGAGTGAGCCGAGTGAGCACGTGCCGTCGGGGGTGCTCTCTCTCAAGCACATGCACCCTCTGGGGACAGTACATGGAGTAGATGCCCTCCCGGGGGACACCCATAGTCACAGGAGAGCAGTTCTCGGCTGAGTGGTTACTGATGTACATTTCATTCGAGTCTGAATCAGTCACGGGGAAACATCGGGGAGGCCCACTCCGGGAGTACCCAGACTGCTACGGTGGGGAATAGCCTAGCAGCCTGACGGAGCATCAAGACTATGTTGAACAGCTCGATTGGTCTCTTCATGACAATTCGATAAAGCCGATTTCCAGCTCTGTTTCCGTGATTTGAACAACCATGGGTATACAGACTTGTGCAAGTACGCACAAGGCTCATGAGCAGCAAGCCTCAGGAGAACAGTATACACTTTGCAAACTCAAGTTTACTGCTGAGTCAGAGATCAATTTCTAAGTGTGTTTTTCAGGAACCTTTACATATACACAGAAAGAAAAGCAACATCTATTTCTAGTATATCATTGTATTTCTTTTAGCTACCAGAATAGTGGATATGATTTGAAGCAACTAAATGTCACTAATTTTAAGCTATAAAAAATTCCAGTCTTCCTCATAGTTCGCAAGACCACACACTTTCAAATGTCTGGCACACACAACAGAAATACTTGTTCAGTCCTTTACCTCAGGCATCGAGTCAAGCATGTTAACAGGAAATAAACTGTTGTAATATTGCACTGTCCCCCAGAGACAGGCCCCAGTGGTCTGCTTACTGCAGACAACAGCCCGTGTAGGATGGGCTGGGAACCGAACCTGGACCTCCCCTGTGACTTCAGCCTCCCTGTAGCCGCGTCTTACCAGCACACAGTACTGTGGCTGAGCCCTAGGACACTTAAACCATGCATTCTGGGCCAGCAGGTGGTGTGGTCTTAAGGCGTTAGACCCCCCCTGTAGTTGAACATGGTTCAGGTCCCAGACCTGGTGGCCTGCTTTCTCACTTTCCCTCTCTCTCCCCCACTCTCTGGTCAGATTGAAAAATGATAATCATAAAATTAAACTAATAATTCTTAAAATATATATGTATATATATAGAGAGAGAGAGAAATGAGAAACACGCATCCTAGGGTGTTCTAGTCACAACATGTATTATAGCCACAGTAACTAATGGCCAAGAAAATCTTTTCAAATGAATGATTTTGAGTATCACATCTATATTGTAATGGGTAGAGCAATTGGTAGCAAACAAGGTTGTGTTGCTGGATTAAAAGAGGTCTTTGAAAAACCTTTAATTTCTTAGCTATTCCTAAATTTTGTGTGTGTGTGTTTTCTGCACAGTTCTCCACTTCTGCTATCCCAGAAGGTACCTTCCCTTTCTTCTTTCCTGTTCTTCACCTAGAGATATTTGTGGAGCACGCATTAGGGACCAGGCCCGAAACAACAACATAGACCAGCCAGTGCTCCGGCTTGAATCACCGGCAGGCCTTCACGGGTGGCCAGGCGCCTGTACATGCCTGTTTCATCAAGATGGCAAAATGATCGTTCTCTCTAATTCTAGATTTGACAAAACACAAAAGCCCAGTTCTTAAAACCAAGCCCAACACTAATTTCAGAGTCCTGGTCAATGTGCCTTTCAGTCTGATAGCTCCCTCCTCTGCCCAGCCATTCCAGGTCAGTGTTACTTTTCACGCCTTTTTCACAACCTTCCGAATTCATCTTATATGTCTGCCATTTTAAATAAATGTCTCCATTAGTTGATTTTTGTATGTGTAGTAGACTGTATTTAACTGTTGATTTGAAGCAAATTTCTCACTGTCTTGATGAAAGTGAAACAGGTAAATTAGCTGGGCATGCCTGTGTTCATGGCTTTCTGGGAAAGGCTTGGGGGCGGGGGGGCATTGCTTCATGAGACTGTAGAGGGAGCTCATCTTTCTCTTCCTCTCTTTCTCTCTCTGAAGGAAAAAATTAACTTTTTTCAAAAGAAAGAGATACTAGATAAATTAAGTACTTTTTTGCATTAATTTTTGAAACTTTTTTTGAATCCCAGAGGGAATGTACATGCACGTGCATGAAAGAGAGAGTGAAAAAGAACCCCTAAGAGCCTGGTCGTGTCACAATTCTTTTCTGCATCCCAACAGGATCCTGGGCATCTGTGCCCCCACCCCTCCCCGCCGTGTTTTTCAAGTCCCTGGGGCTGGACTCCAACCCTGGTTGGCCATGTGGGTCCAGCCTCCTCTGCACAGCATTAAACTATCACACCGTGGGACTGCCCTGAACTTTCCCTTTTTATGTGGGTATTTTAATAGTGTATGAAGTATGGTTCCCACATTTCCGGATTTAAGAACCAAGAAAACTAGAAAGATCGACAGAAAGCTGCTACCAAATACATATTTAAAACAAACTTTATCTATTGGGGCCAGCAGGTGACATGATGGTAAAGGTGCTAGACTCCTACATGGCTGACCATGGTTTGAGTCCCGGACCGAGGAGCTAGAAAATAATGCCAGGCATGCGTGTGTGCGTGTGTACATGTGTGTGTATGCCCAAAATCCCAAGAGGAGAATGGAGGAGAAAGGATTGTGGCGTGGCCAATCTCTGTAGGGGATGATTTCTCAAGTTCCTCTCAGTCTCTCTCATCTCTCTTTGAGGAGTGCATGTACCCTGTGGCAAAAACCTTTAAAGAAAAAAAAAAACAAAACAAAAAAAACAGAGAGTGGGATGTCTGGCTTCTGAGCAGGAACCCTTAAGTATCCTGAGCAACAAAAGAGAGAATTAAAAATGGATGATGTCGAGAAAGGCAAGAATATTTTTGTTCAGAAGTGTGCCCAGTGCCACATCTTGGAAAAGTGGGGCAGGCACAAGACTGGCCCAAATCTCCATGGTCTATGGAGGCCCCTGGAGAGAGGATACACTAAGGGAGTATTTGGAGAATCCCAGAAAGTACATCCTCGGGCCAGCAGATGGTGTGGTAGTTAAAGCGCTGGACTCCCACATGGCCAACTGCAGTTCGAGTCCTGGACCTGGTGGCTTGCTTTCTGACTTTTCCTCTTTCTCACTCTCTCTCTTTCTGGTGAGCACACATGCCTTGTAGCAAATTTTTAAAAAATAAAAAAATAAAGAATAATAATAAGTAATTCTTTTAAAAAGAGAAAAAAGATCTTGTCTGTCATTAAAAATAAGTCAGAAAGAGAAGAGTTGATAGATTATCTTAATAAAGCTACTATGTGGGGCCAGCAGGTGGTTAAGGGGCTGGACTCCCACATGGCCAACCCTAGTTCAAGTCCTGGACCTAGCAGCTTGTTTTCTCACTTTCCCTCTCTCCCTCTCTCTCACTTTTGCTCTGTCCCTCTCCGGTCAAATTTAAAAATAAATAAATAAATAAAGTTAAATAAAATCTTTTAAAAAAATAAAAAAGCTACTATGAGTAATAGGTAGCCACTGCTTTATTTATAATTAAGCAGTAATGGCTCACCTTTTTTTGTTGTTGTTGTTTGTTTTATTTTAAAGAATTACTTACTTATTTATTTCCATTTGTTATTATTATTTTTTAATTTGACCAGAGAGATAATGGGAAAGCGAGAAAGCAAGCCACCAGGTCTGGGACTCAAACCGTGGTCGACCATGTGGGAATACAATGCCTTTAACCACCATGCCACCTGCTGGCCCCCTCTCACCTTTTTTTTTTAATGTGTACCATATTTTAATTGATCTCCTGTGCCAGAACTCAGTTCATGAATGGCTGACAGGATATTTTTGTTGGACGGTCCTGATTTAAGTAAGACTGGCTTGTGGTTAAATGAATATTGTTGGTTTGTTTTTTAATTTTGAGAGTAATTTCAGTTTAGTAAATGCTATCACTATTTGCCCTTTCTAAAGATATAATTATTAATTCATTTGTAATGCTCATCTTTCTACAAAGATGGTGAATGCCATCTCAAAACCTACTAGAATTTTTTTCTTATTTAATTTTATTACATATATATTTTTTACATTATTTCCACATTTTAATGATTCACAAAGTACCTTAAACTAAAATGATGGACAAAGCTAGAATCTAGTAACAAATGCACTGTAATTTTCTTCTGAAACATTTTAAATTAATTAATTAATTTACATTCATTCCCTGAGCATTGTCACAGCATAGAAAGTATGATTTCCGATCCAAGATATACTGCATAGTGGCTTAATAATACATGTTATTGTCATTAATTTTCCATTTCTAGTTTCATATATATATATATATTTTACCACTATTTCTCACCCTCTGCCATTTCCCACCCTCCTCCCACACTATCTTAGGTGTCTACAATTGTTTTCTATTCCTTTTTCCCCCTACATTTTATTGATTCACAAAATTTCTTAAGTAATCTAACTACTTTCAATAGCAAGTTCAGCTGGTATGTACATATCTGTGAATACATGTCTGACTTTAGGCATGAAACTCTGAGTAGAATGAATATACTATAAGGTAGCACCTAGGTACTGCTGTATAGCTTACTACAGTCCTTAAATAGATTTTTTTTTTTGAGAAGTTTTTTTTGTTTGTTTGTTTGTTTGTTTTTGCTATAGGGCACGTGGGCTCGCCAGAAAGACAGAGAGACAGAGAAATAAAAAGCGATAGAAATCACCCCCCAGGGGGGATGGCCATGCCGCAATCCCTTGTCCTCCATTCTCCTCTCTGGATCTTGGGCACGCACGCACACGCTCCTGACGTGAGTTTAAGCTACTGGGTACAGAACTCAAACCACGGTCAGCTACATGGGAGTTCAGCGACATAGCCATTACGCTAACTGCTGAACGCAATAGGTATTTTTTAATTTCAAGAAAAGTAGTTTTAGCTTCAATAAATTCAAGAAATGCTAAGGAACTTTACTTAAAACTTAAAGCCAGGAGGGGCCCCGTGGCTTAAACTCACGCCAGGTGCATGTGTGTGCGTGCTCAAGATCCCGAGAGGAGAAGGGATTGTAGCCTGGCCATCCCCCCGGGGGGGTGATTTCTCGCTTTCTGTCTCTCTGTCTCTCTCTGTCTTTCTGGCAAGCGCACGTGCCCTATAGCAAAAACCTCTCTAAAAACAAAACAAAACAAACAAACAAACAAAACTCTAAGCCAGGAAAAAGGTTAGGATTCTGTTCAAATAGTAGGTATATGAGCCTACCAGCAGCTCAAGACAGGACAAAAATCTTTAAAACTGGAAAACAAAGCCTAGAAGAAAATCAGCAATGTCTTAGTCAAACGTCATAAAATGCTATTTCACCAGTTCAGTCTCTTGTACTTACTCTATCTTCTGTTGTGGTCTGATCTTCCTGTTTAAATTCTGGGATATAATATTCAAATCCAGACGTGTCTCTATGATTAAGTTGGCCATTTTCTTAGTTTTTGAACTCTCATTTCTGCCTGTCTGTATTTAATTTTCCTCGTATAGCACTCCCTTGAGAACTTCTTGGAGATCTGGTCTGGTGTTGGTAAATTCTTTTTTTGTCTAGCTGAATATTCTTGTCTTTTCTTCCCACATGAAGGATAATCTTGCTGGGTACGGTGTTTTTGGTTGAAACTGCTTTTCCCTTAACACTTTGAGGGAAAAGTGTTTTCTTTCCTTGCTCACATTGTTTCCGATGAGAGATCTGCTGTTAGTCTGACGGGATATTCTTTGTAGGTAATTTGCCATTTCTCTCTTGCCAATCTTAGTATCTTGTCTCTGTCTGTGGTTTTGGTCAATCTGGCTATAATGTGTCTTGGAGAAGATCTTGGGTTGATTCTATTTGGGGTCCTTTGTATATCTTGGGACTGGAGCTTTGAGTGCCTCTCTAGGTTTGGAAACTTTTCTTGCAGGATTTTATGGAATAGATTATCAATGCCCTTATGAGTCTCTTCACCTTCTGGGATGCCAATTATCCAGATGTTTGGACATTTGATGGTATTTAGTATTTCTCATATATTATTCTCATTTTTGGGGGCCATTTTTTCAGTCTTCATGGTGGAGTTTTCTAGGCCAGTGATTCTATCTTCTACATTTGAGATTTGATTTGGTCTAGTCTGCTTTTAATACTTTCATGGGAGATTTTGACTTCCTGTATTATAGCCTTCATCTCTAACAGGTTTATTTTATTATTTTTTAGAGTGTGTATTTCCTCTTTTAGATTTTGCAAGAATTTCCTCACCTCCTGGAACTCATCAACTCTTTTCTCCTGCCTTTTCCACACTTCATTGTCTCTCTTCCATCTCTGTTAGCTTTGTCATTATGAATATTCTAAAATCCTTATCAGACATTTCCATGAGTTTCCTTGTACTATCTGAGGATGAAGAGGTGTTATTCTTTTCCCTTGGAGGAGAAGTATTTCCTTGCTTTCCCATATTTCTTGTGATCTTGCGGTGATTTCTAGTCATCTGCTGGATGGTGCGTTTCTTTCTAATTCTTGAAGTTCAATCTGAGCGTTCAGAGGCATGCAGAAGAAGGTGGTCAGCAATCTTTATACTGTTCCATTTTGACTCTTTGTGCATCAGATTCAAGGTGAAGAGAGGAATATTCTGACTCTATTCATATTCAGATGATTAAAATCTGTTCACTTGGACCTGTCTAGACATCTAGTGCATAGAAGCTGATCAGAAAATGAATAAAGATAAAGAAAAGAGGAAAAGAATCAAGAAGAAAAAAGAAAATAAATAAAATGAAAAAAGAAGAGGAAAAAAGAGGATAAGGAAAACGTAAGATTATAATTTTAAGAACAAAAATGAAACCAGTATTTCACAGCTGAAGTACAGTATCCATCTGAAGATAGGCCTGGATTGGGATGTGCCTTTCCTAAATGAAGTGAGCAAAGGCACCAATTAACACAATAAAGGAGAGGCTTGAGAGCCTGGAGAATACCTTAAATTTTTTTTTTATCTTTTTTTTTTTTTTTTTTAGAGGTTTTTGCTATAGGGCGCGTGCACTCGCCAGACAATTTTTTTTTTAATTAAAAGTCACAGTGACACAGAGCGAGACAGAGAGAGACAGACAGATATGAAGAGAAAGAGACACAGAACTATCCCTACCCACTAGAAATGAGTCTGGAGGAGGAAGTCTCAGCAGAAAATCTTAATTTTTGGTTAAGTAAACCAGAATTTCACAGCTGAAGTACGGTATCCATCTCAGGATAGGCCTGGGTTCAGAAACTGTTTTTTTATTTAGGCTTATATGTCACTGGTTATATGAATATATAAATGGTAGAGAAATAGCTTCACTTCTCAAAACCAAGCAGACTCACCTGTGCTTTAATGTGTGTGCATTAACCTGTTAAAGGAAAAGAGCTGTCTGTCTCTCTCTGTCTGTCTGGCGAGCGCACACGCCCTACAGCAAAAACCTCTCAAAAAAAAAAAAAAATTATACCATCATAAAACGTACCATAATTAAAGACCAAATGAGAGATTAAAAAAAAAAAAAAAAAAAAACTCTATCTTTACTGTTCTCTAATAGGTGATGGACATCATAACATTTAAAAGTAAAAAGTCACATGGTCTCAGGGTAAAGGACAGTCTTAATTTAAACTGAGTTGATTAAATGATGAAGTACCCATTATGTTATCCTAATATTCCCATTTCACCACAGACAAGTGAAATCTCAGTCAAAAATTAATACTAAGGGGACCAGCAGTTAGCGTAATGGCTATGTCGCTGGACTCCCATGTAGTCAACTGCGGTTCGAGTCTTGGACCCGGTGGCTTAAACTCACGCTGGGCGCGTGTGCGTGCGTGCCCAAGATCCTGAGGGGAGAATGGAGGAGAAGGGATTGCGGCGTGGCCATCCCCCTGGGGGGGTGATTTCTTGCTTTCTGTCTCTCTGGCGAGCACACGTGCCCTATTGGAAAACAAAAAACAACAACAACAACAACAAAAACCTCTCCCAAAAAAATAACGAACAAAATCTTTGCAGGTCCACTCTGGAGCTGCGCCCCTGCCCCTCCCATGCATGAGTGAGAGGCAGTGGCAGCGAAGGAGCTCTCAGCCCAACATTGTGAGAGCAGAGCAGTGACGCCTCCAAGTCTGAGATAATGCCATTTTGAGAAATTCGTGTGAAACTTAGTGAAGGTAAAAATGAATACCATACCCATTCGAATTATGTGTCATTTTTCTTCTAGATACAAAGGTTTACCTCCTGCTTTCCAGTTATAAAATAAAAATAATTAAATTTTATTATGTGGGGTAAATTAAGTAAGATGTTGACCTTGATTTTGTTAACTATTAAAGTTAAGGGTCCAGGGGCCAGCAGATGGCATAATGGTCATGTCACTGGATTCCCACGTAGTCCGTGGTTCAAGTCCCGGACCCAGAGGCTTAAAATTCACACCGGGCATGTGCACATGCATGCCCAAGATTCCAAGAAGAGAATGGAGGGGAAAGGATTGTGGTGTGGCCATCCCCTTTTGGGGGTGATTCCTCGCTTTCTTTCTCTCTCTGTTTCTCCAGTGAGCACACAAGTCCCTCTCACTGTCTTTTTCCAACAAATGGCAAAACCAAAAAAGAAGAAAAAGAATTATTTAGTTTTTAAATTTATTATTTAAATTTTCCATAGAGCACATCCACTCCCCTGAGAGAGGGACAGAGAGAGAAAGAAAATGAGAAAGCAAGCTACCAGATCTGAGACTCAAACCATAGTCATGTGTAACTCCAACACCTTAACCAGCATGCCACCTGTTGGCCCCCAAGATAGATTCTTTTCCATCTGATTTTCTTTCTTGGTAACCATAAAAAGGAAATTTAGTACTTGTTGAATAATATAGAGAAGGTTTTTTAATACTTTGAAAAAATGAAATGGATAATAAATTAAAATTTTTCAAAATAGGGACCAGCAGTTGGCGTGATGGCTATGCCACTGGACTCCAATGTAGTCGACCATGGTTTGAGTCCCAGACCCAGTGGCTTCAACTCACACCGGGTGCGTGTGTGTGTGCCCAAGATACCGAGAGGAGAATGGAGAAGGGAATGGGGCATGGCCATCTCCCCTGGGAGGTGATTTCTCGCTTTCTATGTCTCTCTGTCGTCCTGGTGAATGCACGTGCCTTATAGCAAAAACCTCTCAAAAAATTTTTTCTCAAAATAACATATAAGGACATAGTTTATAGGAAAAAATTTGCCTTCTATCTCTGTCCCTATGGGGCCATATTATGCCCCATTTTTAGTAACTCTTTCAACATGTAACCACTGTTACTAATTCCCTACTGATGGACGGTTGTTTCTAAGCTTTGCAAATCAATCAATACCAAAACAACAACAACAACAACTTTCTTCAGATGTCATTTCACTTACAGGCATGTGCAGATATATCTAGAGGAGAAATTCCTAGAGGAAGGATTGCTGGGTCAAAGGATAATTTGTAAATTTGATATACATTCCTAAATTGCCCTCTACAGTTTATACTCCTACAAGTGCTTTACAAGAATATCCTTTTGCTTATAGTCTTACGAATATATTGCCAAGTTTAAGGGTTTTGTCAATTCAGTAAGTGGGAAATGGTATTTTTTTATAGCTGCCATATGCACTTATGAAGAGTGGAGTTCACCATCTTTTCATTTGTTGAGGAGCCATCATAATTCTTTTTCTGTGAAACATCCGTTCAGATGTTTTTCATGTTTCTCTTATATCTAAGAGTTCTTTATATATTAAGGAGGTTAGTCCTTTGTTTGATGTAAGCTGCAAATATTTGTCTCTTGACTTTAAGGTATTTTTTGGTCATGCAGAAGTGCTTTTTATATCAAAAAAATTGTGATAAATTTTTTTCTTATATAATTTCTGAAGTCATTGTTAGAAATACTTTTCTCACTCTAACATTTCAAGGTTAGTTAATTATTTAAGTTCAGACACAGAGATTTGTAAAGCTGTAATACATTCAAACCAGAAAATACAATCCAAAGCAAGTCCTTCTCTCCCTCTCACCTTCTTGCCCCATTTCTCTATCTTTCTCCATCTCTCAGTTCTTTTTTATTTTTTTTAAAGTTTGTTTATTTTGATTCATGATCGAGCGATGTACGTGCACATGAGAGAAAGAGAGAGAGAAAGAAAGGCGCCCTCAGCCCCTCCCTCGGCCTCCCTCCTCTTCAGGATCCAGGGTTCGAATGCATCCAGCGTGTCTCCAGGCGAACCCGAGGATCTGAACCTGAGGTCAGTCTTGTGGCTTCCAGCCCGGCAGCTCAGTGTGCTATTGACGGCACCACAAGGTGGGCCTCCTTTCTCTCTTCTCTTCCTCCCCTCTGTCTCTGGGAACTCCTTGGTCCTCCTCCTAAAGATTGTTCTGAGTTCCTAGAAGGAGAAGTTCAACTAGCCTAATTAATAAACGCTTCTCCAAATGTAGGAAATCTGGAGGAAACTGAGGAAAGTTATATGAAATTGAGTGGCAGTTCTCAAAACAACTGACACCTCAGCACATATCAACAGCGGCACAAAACCTTTTCGTATTATCATTCACTACTGTGCAGGTGGGAAAGCCAGTTTCATTTCAGACTGTCTTCAATTAATCCATAGCAATCATTAAGCTTATTTCATCTCAACCCTCAAATACAAGTTTTTTTCATGTTCTGTCTTACAAAACGGGAGGTGTGCACAATGCACTTCTGACCATGACTATCTCGTCACACTTTCAGCTGCAATTGAGTGGCAAGCTGAAAACTGGCACCTTTTTTCATGAAATAATCATTTTTATTTGGAAGAGCAATTAACAAACTACAGTCATTTGAACTTAGGTATTTTTATTTTCTCAAAAATTAACAAAGTGGGGAGCCAGCAGTTAGCGTAATGGCTATGTCGCTGGACTCCCACGTAGTCAACCGCGGTTCGCGTCCCGGACCCGGTGGCTTACAACTCACGCCGGGCGCGTGTGCGTGTGTGCCCAAGATCCCGAGAAGAGAATGGAGGAGAAGGGATTGCGGCGTGACCATCCCCCCCTGGGGGGTGATTTCTCGCTTTCTGTCTCTATGTCTCTCTCTGTCTGGCGAGTGCACGCGCCCTATAGCGAAAACCTCTCAAAAAAAAATAAATAAATAAAAAATTAACAAAGTGCATGTAAAACTTTCAGAAAAATAATATTCCAATGATAAAAATGAGCTTCCAATTAAAAATTAACATTTTAGAAAACATGTACCTACCACTATGAGTTTCACAGCTTCCTAATACCTAAGCATACTTTTCTGGCAAAATTAGTTATTATTAAAATTTGTTATTAACAAATGTGATTTTTTTAAAAGAATTATTTTATTTAACTTTATTTATTTGTTTATTTATTCTTTCATTTGACCAGGAGGAGAAGGGATTGTGGCGTGGCCATCCCCCCGGGGGGGGGGGGGGGGGATGATTTCTCGCTTTTTGTCTGTCTCTCTCTGTCTTTCTGGCAAGCACATGCACCCTATAGCAAAAACCTCTCCAAAAAAAAAAAAAAATTGCATATGATGTGAATAACTCATGATGAACCAATATTTTCCAAATGACCAACACATAAAATTACAAAATCATGTATGGATAAAAGACTTAGCAAAGTACAAGATATACCAATGGATTTTAATATAACACCCTTCAAACAGTTCATTGATAATAGTCTCAGATTCCATGTTACAAATAACCTTTAAGAAACTACCACTTGTCGAGCTTTGGTGCAATATCAAAGAAAAATATCCACAGTTATCTGAAAAGGCTGTTAAAATACTCCTCACTTTTCTAACTACATGTCTGTGTGAAGCTGGATTTTTCTAGTTGGACTTCAATCAAAACAATGTATCACAAGAGATTGACTGCAGAAGCAGATATAAGAATCCAGCTGTCTTCTATTAAGTCGGACATTAAAGAGATTCGTGCACATGTAAAACACCACTCTTCTCACTAAACGTTTATATTGCAAACAATTAGTTTTCATTTTAAAAAGTTATTAATAATTTATGGCTTTATGATTGTTATTTTTTAATTATTAAATACTTTTTATTTTTATATTTTAATTTCTAATATGGTAAATTACAAAAGCTCTTTGGGAAGGAATCCCAAGACCAAAATGTTTGAGAGTTACTGAAACCAAGTTTTTCACTCAGATGATTGAAACTTCAAATTAGTTGTGGAGGCCTTATAAATTCCCTGTAAATTTCCTAAATGTATAACTATGATTTCACCTCTGACTGGAGCACCCTAAGTCTTTCTTAGGAAAGAATAGGAGTAGAGGATACACCCCAGAAATGCACAGTACAAGAAAAGTGTTTGTTGTTTTATTATAAAACGACATGACAGGGCTGGCAGGTGGCGTGGAGATTAAGGGGTGCTGGACTCCCATATGGCCAATCACGGTTCGAGTCCCAGACCTGGTGGCTTGCTTTCTCACTTTCCTGATCGCTCTCTTTCTCTCTCTCTGTCCCTCTCTGGTCAAATTAAAATAAAGTTAAATAAAATAATTCTTAGGAAAAACAATGATACATGACAAAGACAGCCATTGTAGCATGATTAGAAATAGCAAAAGATAGTGGCCAGCCAGTGGCATGGTGGTTAAAGTGACTGGATCCCATGTGGTCGACTGCATGGTTTGAGTCCTGGACCTGGCGGCATGAGAAACATGCCAGGCACATGTGTGTGTGCACCCAAAAATCCCAAAAGGCGGACGAGATGAAGGAGAAGAGATTGTGGCATGACCGTACCTTAGGAGGGATGTTTTCTCACTTTCTTGCTCTCTCTCTGGTGAACATGCACCCCCCCAGAAAAAAATAATTTTAAAAAGAAAGTAAAAGAGGGAACCAGCAGTTAGCGTAATGGCTATGTCGCTGGACTCCCACGTAGTCGACCGCGGTTCACGTCCTGGACCCGGTGGCTTACAACTCACGCCGGGCGTGTGTGCGTGCGTGCCCAAGATCCTGAGAGGAGACTGGAGGAGAAGGGATTGCGGCGTGACCATCCCCCCTGGGGGGTGATTTCTCTCTTTCTGTCTCTCTGTCTCTCTCTGTCTGTCTGGCGAGCGCACGCGCCCTATAGTGAAAAACCTCTCCAAAAAAAAAAAAAAAAAAAAAAAAAAAGTAAAAGATAGCAAGAAATGAAAACCCTCCTAATTTTGTTTTTATTAACCCACCTAAATCTTGTTTGTTTTTGTTGTTGTTTAAAAAAAAAATTGGTTAGATGTCACGAAGCAGGTGGCAGAGCCTTAATCATACGAGCGTCGTACGGTTTTTATGTAACACCCCGAGGGCTCTTCCATCCTGGAAGTGCTAACCCTCTCACCTTTCAGACAACACCGGTTTGGTTTTACTGTGAGTTTTTCCGTCTCCAATGCACAGAGGTAGCAGGATGATTGCACTGTGACCTTAATTTCTTATTGTCATCCTTGGTCCATCCAAGATTCCTCTCCACTTCATTTTGCTCTTTCTCATTTTAATTTTCTTCCTCTGAATACATGCTCATGTTAAAGAGATGGACATGTGCCTTCCATTGTGTATGGTAGAAAGAGATATGGCCATTTTATAAGTAAGTATAATGCTTTCTGTTTAAAGAGGTAGTATTCGTGTTCTGACTCTCAGTGTACGTATGTTTGCGCCCATGATCATGGCTTGGAGAACTCGCCGTGGTCCATAGCTCACTGCTTCTTGCTTCTGCTTCACAGCGTTCCGCAGAATGTGTCCACCATGTTCGTCTTACGGGTTCCCCCACTGACCGACGCCTCGGGAAACTGAACTCCCTACCTCCATTAGCGGTGTTGTGACACACCCATGGACATGTCTCCACCCAAACTTTAGCGAGTTCTTTTTTAAAATTATTTATTTAATTTAATGTTTTTGTTCATTTTAAACAAGAAGTTTATTTAAACAACAAGATGCTTGACTTGAAAGGGAAACTCTCTAGGGTTCCTTTTTTTCCTTTGAGAGTATTTACCCCTACTTAAGACAGATTGCCCCACATGTAACAGCTACGTACAAAAAAGTTATAAAATTGTCCTTGGTTTTACAATGATAAATGAAAAACATTAAAATTCTCTGATCAAACAAGGTATGTAAGGATTTTTATGTTGTTGGATTTTTTTTTCTTTTTCTTTTTGTTAAAACAGTGAGAGCAAAATAACTCACTGGAATGTAAAGATCAGAGCTGAGTGAGCTGCCACTAATGGAGAAAGGGTATTTTCACAGAACCAGTGTTTTCCCCATTCCATCTCCACTTGATGTCAATCAAAACATACCACTGGCCATTTAGTTTAAAAAATATGCGATATGATTGTGCACGTGCACCAGTTACTTTATGTGCAATAAAGGAATGGGGAAGGGAAATGAAAGAATAGAGGAGACTGGGCTGTAGTAGTCAGGCTGGGGAAACTGAATTGTGGTTTTCTAATTGAGAGTGTGTTCTCGGTCTGCAAGAGCAGAGCTCTGGAGTAAAGTCACAGGCTCCCCAGACACCTCCGTCTGCCGTGGGAGCACGTCCATTGCACCTCGTCCTCCACTTCCATCTGTGCGGTGTGTCTGTTCCATTGCTCGGCTGCCCATCAAACCGGAATCTGATCCGCCTCATTGACAAGCCCTGTCGTTCACAGCAGGCTTCCGTTAGCTTACTAAGCGGTGTGTGCCTCTTCATCTCAAACAGCGCCCAGGAGCACCCTGCCCGCCACCTTCACGTTAATGCCACCCTTGCTCTCAGTCCCGACTTCTTCCTTGGGCTTTCCGTCGGCCATGGTGAGTGCCGGAGTCTCAGCTGCCACTTCACAAAAGAAGCACCAGTCCTCACCGCACGAGCACACAGGCAGCACCGGGGGCAGCAAAAGAAGCAATTTAATTAATTTTAAAAGAAATAGTTGTTAAGTTTTATTTATTTTTATTTTTTAATCTGACCAGAGAGAGAGAGATGGGAGGAGAGAGAGAGAGGAAAAGTGAGAAAGCAAGCTGCCAGGTTCGGGACTCAAACTATGGTCTGCCATGTGGGAATTGAGAACCTCAACCACCACACCACCTGCTGACCCCTATTTAATTTTATTTATTATTATTAGTATTATTTAATTTGCTATTGGGCATGTGTGCTCATCTGAGAGAAACAGAAAGAATGACAGAGAAGGAGAGTGAGAACGCATGCCTCCAGGTCCAGGACTCGAACTACTGTTGGCCATGTGGGAGTTTAAGTGCCTTAACCACCATGTCACCTGCTGGCCCTGCTAGTTCTTTCTTTTTTCTCTTTTTTTGGAGAGATTTTTGCTATAAGGCATGTGCACTCGCCAGAAAGACAGAGAGAGACAGAAAGAGAGAAATCACGCCCCGGGGGAATGGCCACGCTGCAATCCCTTCTCCTCCACTCTCCTCTTGGGATCTTGGGCACGCACGCACACGCGCCCGGTGTGAGTTTAAGCCACCGGGTCCAGGACTCGAACCACAGTTGACTACATGGGAGTCCAGCAACACAGCCATTGGGCTAACTGCTGGGCCGGGCCCTGCTAGTTCTTTGAAAACACATCCATGAATGGGATTACTATGCATATTTGATTGTTCTAAATATTCCCAGTTTATTTTCCAAAGTGATCATAATATTTATACCAGCAATGGCAAAAATCTCCTCTCACCTATTTCCTCTCCAATATGGTATTATAATTGTACCAATCTAATTGTTGCCATTTAAATATATGTAAAGTGATATCTCATTGTTATTTTAATTTGTATTTCACCTCTTTATAATGAGTTTAGCAACTCTTCATATATTTGGTATTTATTTAAAACTCTTCTACAAACTCCCTACTTACCTTCTTAATTTTTCTCTTTGGTTTCTCATAGTTTTCATGTTAATTTAAGGACTGCTTACATATTTTGAATATTATCCCTTACTGGTTTTAAACATCACAAATATCCTTTCCCATTTTAATTTTTTTTTAACTTTATGTTGCACTACATTGAATGAATTTCCTTAATTTTGGTGTAAACAAATCCAGCCACACTTTTTGGCTTACATTGGTGCTTTTGAGGTTTTGTTTAAGAAGCATATTCCGCCCTGGACCAGTAGATGGCATACCGGTTACATTGCTGGACTCCCACATAGTCAACCATGGTTTGAGTCCCAGAACCAGCATCTTAAAACTCACGCCAGGCGTGAATGCATGAGTGCCCAAAATCCCAAGAGGAGACTGGAGGAGAAGGGATTGTGGTGTGGCCACACCCCCTATGGTGGGGGGGTTATTTCATGCTTTCTGTCTCTCTGTCTCTCTGTGTTTCTTTGGTGAGGGCACATGACCTATAGAAAAATCTCTCTCTCTTTTTTTTTTTTTTTTTTCAAAAATCTCTCTTACAAAAGGCGGGCGAGGCCAGCGATGGCATGGTAGTCAAGATGCTAGACACCCCCATGGTTTGAGTCCTGGACTTAATGTCTCTCTCTCTCTCTCTCTTTCTCTCTGTGTCTCTCTCTGGTCAAATTTTTTTTAAAAAGTGAATGAATAAATCATTCTTTTTTTTAAAAAAAAGCATTTTCCTACTCTTTAGTCACAAAGGCCTATTTCACATTTTTGTCTATTTTATAAATCTGTTTCTTACATTTCTTTAGGTCTTTAATCCACCTGGAGACAACCTTTGTGTAAGTTAGAGATCTGTATTTTTCTCCATATAATGAGACAGGTACTCCAACATCATCTACTAAACAATTTGTCCTTTTTGATTGCTTTGGGTTACAAACATTTGTCATATAACATGTTCATAGATCTACTTCAGAGTTCTCAATTCTGTTTTGTCAATTTATTTATATATTGCTGAGAAAACAGCATTGTCATCATCATCATTTATAGTATGTCTTAATATCTGATGAGGGACAGTGATACCTTCTATTTGGCATATCTTTCATTATGCTCTTTTTAATTTTTTTTTTTGTTTTTAGTTTTTGCTATAGAGAGATAGAAATGTGTTCTTGCCAAAGAGAGACAGAAACAGAGAGAGAGGAAAAGTGAGAAATCGCCTCATGGGGGGCTGGCCACACAACAATCCCTTCTCCTCTACCCTCCTTTCAGGGTTTGGGGCATGCACGTGTACACCCTTGGTGTGATTCTCAAGCTGCCAGGTCCAGGACTCAACTGCAGAGCCCTGCGAGATCCAGCACCCTGACCTCCATACCACCTGCTGACCCTACTATGCTCTTTCTTTAAAATTTATTTTATTTAACTTTATTTATTTATTCATTTGTTTATTTCAATTTGACCAGAGAGAGACAGAGTGAGAGAGAGAAAGTGAGAAAGCAAGCCGCCAGGTCTAGGACTCGAACCGTGGTCAGCCATGTGGGAGTCCAGAGTCTTTAACCACCACACCACCTGCTGGCCCCCCTACTATGCTTTTTTTAAAGACAGTCAATCATCTATTAAAAATGTTAGAATTTGTTGTTTTCTTCAAAAATCCAATTAGAATTTTTATTGGAATTTCATTTACTTCTCATGTGCACCTGAAGAGAATTGATAACTACTAGGTTAATTCATACCAACCATAAACATTGTATGCTTCTATTCATTCAAATCCTATTTACATCCTTTTCTATTTTTCTACCAAAGGGGAAATAAAGAAGGAGGATTTATATTTCTTTTTCTTTTTCATTTTAACACACATATTTTTATTTAAAGAGGTTCAATGACAGAAAATCTGGTTATACCAATTTCACCCTCAGCAGTGATTTTTTTTAAAAAATACATAACATGTTCCCTAATAGGGATTATCATATGAATAAAGTACTTAGTAAGACACTTAAGAAAGAGATGAAAAATTATAGCTTTTACAGTATTAAGCCACCCAGAAGGAAGTAATGTAAAGGCTAAAAAGTATCATGAAAACTTGTGCTGACAGGGCCAGCGGGTGGCATAGACAGTGACTGTGTAGTTCAAGTCCTGAACCCAGTGCTTGCGTGTGCATGATTGCTTGCAAGCCAGAAATAGATTTTTTTTCCCAAAAAGAATTATTTATTTAATTTTATTTTACTTATTTCAGTCATTTATTTTAATTTTACCAGAGACAAGAGGGAAAGTGAGAAAGCAAGCCACCAGGTCCAGGACTCAAACCGTGGTTGGCCACATGGGAGTGTCCAGTGCCCTAACCACCACACCACCTGCTGGCCCCAGCATGCCAGAAATCTTGAGAGGAGAATAAAGGAGAAGGGATTGCAAAGTGGCCATCCCCTCCAAGTTGATTGCTTCCTTTTCCTCTTTCTCTCTCCCATGAATGTGTACACCCTATGTGAAAAATCTTTTAAAAAAAAATTGTGCTGACATGGCAATTAACTTTCAATTTTGTCCTCTGAGCACCTATGCTTTGTGTAAGAAAACATGTCTCCTAGTAAACCCACAGAAAATGTGGTAAACCAGCTGGTGCCCACTTCTGCTAGGAAAGCCTGTCAAAGGCACTTAGTTTTTGTTGAATGGATAAAATACATATGTGAAAAAAGAAAAAAGAAAAATGGGGCCAGCAGATGGAGTGGTGGTTAAGATGGCTGGATCCCATATGGCCAACTATGTGGTTCAAGTCCCAGACCCAGCAGCTTGAAAAACACATTAGGTGCTTCTGCATCTGTGCCCAAATCCTGAGAGAAAAATGCTAGAGAAGAGATGACAGTATAGCCATCTCTCTTGGGGAGAAATTTCTCACTCCCCCCCCCCCTCGCTGTCTCTCTGTGGTGAGCACATGTGCCTTATAGCAAAAAAATTTTTTTTTTTTTTTCGCTATAGGGCGCGTGAGCTCGCCAGACAGACAGAGAGAGACATAGAGACAGAAAGCGAGAAATCACCCCCCAGGGGGGATGGTCACGCCGCAATCCCTTCTCCTCCATTCTCCTCTCGGGATCTTGGGCACGCACGCACACGCGCCCGGCGTGAGTTGTAAGCCACCGGGTCTGAGACGCGAACCGCGGTCGACTACGTGGGAGTCCAGCGACATAGCCATTACGCTAACTGCTGGTTCCCAAAATTTTTAAAAAGACAAATGGCCCCCTCGATCTATCCTAAAAGGTAATTATAATTCTTTTAATTTGTGTGTCAGGGGATGGGTAAAGGCATTTAATATGAGGTCAATGAATTTTTACCTGTACATTACTGTTGACTATAGATACAGTGTTGTACAGCAGATCTCTAGAGTTTATTCACATTGTTGGATTGAAACTTTATGCCTGTTGATGAGTAACTTCCCATTTACCCCATCCCTGGCCCCTGGCAACCATCATTCCACTCTTTGATTCTATGAATTTAACTATTTTCGATGCCTCATCAAATAGAATCATTCCTTTTTTGTCTCTTTGTGACTCACTTATCTCACTTAGCATAAAGTCCTCAAGGTTCATCCATGTTGTAGAATTGTTTTCCTATTTTAAGGCTGAATAGTATTATATTGCACATTTTCTTTACACATTCATCTGTTGACGAACATTTAGGTTTATCTTTGCTCTTATGAATAGCACTGCAGAGAAAAAATAGGAGTCCTAATATCTCTTCTACATCCTAATTATAAATTTTTTCAATAAATACCCAAAAATGGGATTGCTAGGTTATATGCTAGTTCTATTTCCTTTATCTTTTGAGGAGCTTCATACTATTTACCATAGCGGCTGCACCCACATTTGCATTTTTACCAAGAATGTGCAAAGTTTCCAATTTCTCTACACCCTCACTTAATTTGTTGTTTTTTTTGTTTTCTTGATAACAGCTATCCCGACAGGTGTGATGCAGTATCTCACTGTGGTTTTGATTTATAATTCCCTGATGATTAGTGACATAAAACACTTTTTCATATACTGATTAGCCATTTATATTTCTTCTTTGAAGAAATGTGTGTTAAAGTCCTTTGTCCATTTTTTAATTGAAATTAAGTGGGTTTGGGGATTTTGATTTTTGTGTGGGTGTTTTTTCTGTTAAGTCTTAGGAGTTCTCTACACAATTTAGAGCTTAATCCTTTACTAAATACATGGTTTGCAAATATTTTCTCCCAATCCCTAGGTTGTGTTTTCTTTTTCTTTCCTTTTCTTTTTTTTTTTTTTTTTTTTTTTTTTTTTTGAGAAGTTTTTGCCATAGGGCATGTACACTCGTCAAAAAAACAGAGAAAGACAGAGAGACAGAAAGTGAGAAATCACTCCCCCAGGGGGAATGGCCACGCCACAATCCCTTCTCCTCTGTTCTCCCCTCAGGATCTTGGGCACGCATGCACACGTGCCCAGCATGAGTTTAAGTTTCCAGGTCTGGGACTCTCTCGAATCGTGGTCAACTACATGGGAGTTCAGCGACATAGTCATTATGCTAACTGCTGGTCCCCATAGGTTGTGTTTTCTATCTGTTGATTTTTTGTTTCGTTTTGCTGTGCAAATGCTTTCTGGTTTGATATAGTCTTATTTGTTATTTTTGTTTGCTTGCTTGCTTTTGATTTTGACTTGTTTTTGTTTTTCAATACAGTATCCCCAGCAGTCTTTTCCTTTCTTTTCTTTTTTTTTTTCTTTTTCTTGGAGAGGTTTTTGCTATAGGGCACGTGCGCTCACCAGAAAGACAGAGACAGAGAGATAGAAAGCGAGAAATCACCCCCCCGGGGGGGATGGCCACACCGCAATCCCTTCTCCTCCATTCTCTTCTCGGGGTCTTGGGCACGCACACACACGCGCCTGGCGTGAGTTTAAGCAACTGGGTCCAGGACGCGAACCGCGGTTGGCTACATGGGAGTCCAGCAACATAGCCATTACGCTAACTGCTGGTCCCCTCTCCTTTTTTTTTTTTTAAAGAATTATTTATTTGTCATTATTATTTATTTTTTTAATTTGAACAGAGAAAGAGAGAAAGGAAAGGTGAGAAAGCAAGCTGCCAGGTCCTGGTCAAACCATGGTCGGCCATTTGAGAGTCCAGTGCCTTAACCACCATGTCACCTGCTGGCCCATCCTCAACAGTCTTAATGCCTTAATCCACCTCCAGCCTTAACCAACCCAGACCACAGGCACATGCATGCCCAATGCACTCCAGAGAGGTCTCCATAAGTGAGCCTACAATCTGCCTATATGAGTCAGCCTCACAGAACATTGCATTTTACTGCTGGGCCACCATTACACTTCCTATTTTTATTATTTGTTGTTATTCCCTATGCATTTAGTGTCATATATATATAATCATTGTCAAGATGTTACAAAATTTTTCTCACAAGTTTTCTTCTAGGAGTTTTACAGTTTGAGATCTTACATTTTAGGTCTTTGGTTGATTTTTATATATAATGTTTAATAAGGGTCAAATCATATTCTTTTGCTTGTGGATATCCAATTTTCCCAGCACCATTTGTTAAGGAGACCATCCTTTCCCTGTTGTGTATTCTTGGAATCCTTGTCAGAGATAAGTTTACTATATATGCATAGTTTTATTTCTGAGCTTTCTCTTGTGTTCCATATGTTCATGTGTCTGTCTTTATAACAAGACCTTACTATCTTAATTATTGTAGCTGTGTGATATATTTTGAAATCAGAAAGTGTGATGCCTCCAGCTTTGTTCTTTCTCAAAATTAATTTGTCTATTTATCATCTTTTGTAATTTCATGTGAATTTTAGAATTGTTTGCTCTATTTCTGTAGAAATTGCCATTGGAATTTTCCTTTCGAGTGTTTTGCCATAGGGCATGTGTGCTAGTCAGAGTGAGGCAGAGAGCTATTGAGAGCGAAAGTGAGACATCACCCTCAAGGGGGGGATGGCCACACCACAGTCCCTTCTCCATTTTCCTCTTGGGATTTTGGGCATGCACACACATGTGCCTGGTGTGATTTTCAAGCCACTAGATCCAAGACTTGAACCATGGTCAGCCACATGGGAGTCCAGTACATTAACCACTATGCCACTTGCTAGTCCCGGCCATTGGGATTTTAATAGGAATCTCACTGACTCTTAGATTGCTTTGGGTGTAGATTTAAGATTCTTTTATTTGGAATAACAACTTTATGTAAAATTTATTTTATTTAATATTATTATTTTAGTTTGCTATAGGGAACATCATGTGCTCACCAGAGAGAGACACAGTGGGGGGGAGAGAGGGAATGGGAAAGCAAGCTACCAAGTCCAGAACTCAAACTGTGGTTGGCCATATGGAAGTCCAGCGCCTTAACCACCATTCCACCTGCCAGCCCCAAGGCTCTTAACGTATTCTATTTCTCTTACATGAATAAATTGCCTCTTGCCAAAAGAAGTGGGGGTTTTTTTTTCAGTTGAAATATATATTGCTATTTATTTTGCTATACTTTTAATAGCATTCACAGAATATTATTTATTTATTTATTTATTTATTTATTTATTTATTTATTTATTTATTTTTGCAAGATGTGTACACTCACCAGAAAAAGACAGTAAGAGAAAGAGAGGAAAAGGGAAAAAGCACACCGTCCAATGGCGCATGGCCACATTGCAGTCCCTTTTCCTTTATTTCTTCACCCTGCTGGGATTTGGAGCGTGCTCACACGTGCATCCAGTGTGGTTTCAAGGTATCAGGACTGGAATTCCAACTGTGGTCGGCCATGTGGAATCTAGCTCCCTTAACCACTTGGCTGTGAGGCCAGCCCACATAGTATATTGATTCTACTGGATATTCTAGATAGATAATAATATCATCTGCCAGTAATGATTGTTATTTCTTTTTTTCTCATTCTAACATGTCCTATGCCTTCATCCTATCTTAAAGTATAGGCAAGACTCCCAATTTTATGTTTAAACGGTAGCAGAAAAAAAAAAAAACAACATTTTTTTCTCCTTTGTTTCAATGAAAATCTATTTTCTAAATTTACCCTGGTGAGTTTGTTTTCTTCTCTTTTTCTTTTTTTAAAGGTTCTTGCCATAGAGCACATGCACTCACCAGAGAGAGACAGAGACAGTAAGAGGTAAAGTGAGAAATCACCCTCTGGGGGGATAGCCACTGCAATCCCTTCTTCCCCATTCCACTCCTGGGATTTGGGGTATGCATGCACATATACCCAGCATGTTTTTCTTTCATTTCTTTTTTGAAAAAATAAAATGTTATACTATAGTGCATGTGCACTCCCCACAAAGACAGAGACAAAAGGCAAGAAATCATCCTTCAGGGGAGATGGTCATGCCACAGTCCCTTCTTTATTCTCCTTTCTGGATCTTGGGCATGCACGCACATGCACCCAGCATGAGTTTCAAGCCACCAGGTCCAGGACTTGAACTGCAATAGACCAGGTGGAAGTCCAGCACCTTAACCACCATCCCACCTGCTGGTCTGAGTTTGTTTTCTTCGAAGTTGTTCAATAAGTAGTCTAGGAATGGGTCCAGCAGTTAGCGTAATGGCTATGTCGCTGGACTCCCACATAGTCGACCACGGTTCGAGTCCCGGACCCGGTGGCTTAAACTCACGCCAGGCGCGTGTGCGTGTGTGCCCAAGATCCCAAGAGGAGAATGGAAGAGAAGGGATTGCGGTGTGGCCATCGCCCCTGGGGGGTGATTTCTCGCTTTCTATGTCTCTGTCTCTCTCTGTCTTTCTGGCGAGCGCACGTGCCCTATAGCAAAAACCTCTCCAAATAAATAAATAAATAAATAAATAGTCCAGGGAGTTCTTTGATACTCCATTATTATATAAATTGTATCATAAATAAATACTAAAGTTTATTTTGAAATTTCCTTTAATGATTATTTTCTAAATTGATGTAACTTATAAATTTTGTATTTTGTGAATACATAGGCTATGCAGAAAATAACACACACACACACACACACACACACACACACACCTTTTTTTTTTTTTTTTTCTTGGAGAGGTTTTTGCTATAGGGCGTGCACTTGCCAGACAGGCAGACAGAGACAGAGAGACAGAAAGTGAGAAATCACCCCCCAGGGGGGATGGCCACACCGCAATCCCTTCTCCTCCATTCTTCTCTCGGGATCTTGGGCACGCATGCACACGTGCCTGGCGTGAGTTTAAGCCACCGGGTCCGGGACTCGAACCGTGATCGACTATGTGGGAGTCCAGCGACATAGCCATTACGCTAACTGCTGGCCCCACACACACACACCTTTTAAAAACTAGAGAAGTGGGGTTGGCTGGTGGCCTAATGGCTAAGGGAGCCAAATGCTACATGGCCATCCACACGGTTTGAGTCCCTGACCTGGCAGTTTGAACCAGGCAGGGCACATATGCAAGCGTGCCTCAGTCTCGACGGGATGGAGAAGTGGAGGAGAAGGAATTGCAGTGTGACCATGCTCCATTGCAGGGTGCTTCCTCACTCTCCCTATGTTTCTGTCTCTCTCTAGAGAGTGCTCACTCCCTCTGGCAAAACTAAACAAAAACAAACAAGACAGAAGAGAAATACACAACTGTTTTTAAAATTCACACCACTGGCTTCCGTTTGCCAATCCCTACCCTTCCCTACCCTGCTCTGCTTCAGGAGGGCTGCCCTGCGTGTACAGTTCCTAGATCTTCCTTCTGATTGGCTTAGGCCACCATCCAGCCCACAACCCGACAGGAAAGGGACTGGGGACCAACAGGTGGCCTGGTGGCTAAGGCGGCCACATTCCTACATAGCCTGCTGCAGCCGGAGTCCCAGACATGGTGGTTCGAAAATCACGCGGGGCACGTGTGCGTGTGTGCCCAATATCCCGAAACGAGCGTGGAGGAGAAGAGACCGCAGCGTGGCCACCCCCCTGGAGAGCAGCTGCTCGCTCTCCCTCTCACTGTCTCTGTCTCTCTCCTCTCCAGCGAGCACACACAGCTTAGGTCAAAAGCCTTGGAAAAGAAAAAAAAAGAAAAAAGAAAAGAAAAGAAAAGAAAAGAAAAGAAAAGAAAAGAAAAGAAAAGAAAAGAAAAGAAAAGAAAAGGAAAGAAAGAAAGAAAGAAAGAAAAGAAAAGAAAAGAAAAGAAAAGAAAAGAAAAGAAAAGAAAAGAAAAGAAAAGAAAAGAAAAGAAAAAAGGAAAGGAAAGGAAAGGAAAGGAAAGGAAAGGAAAGGAAAGGAAAGGAAAGGAAAGGAAAGGACAGAAAAAAGGAAAGAAAAAAGAGGGAAGAGGCTGTGGTCAGGGTATCAATACCTAGCTTCCTTTTGGAGTCTCTCTAGGCTTGCTGTTTCCTCAACCAAAGTCGCGAATCTTAAGCTGGTCTTTCTCCTACCACTCTTTCTCTCTGAGCTTCAAAAATTGCTCCCTCTGCTCACCCCTTTGGCTTCAAGAATGTCCACAACCTCTGCTTATTGCTGGCACTGGGATACTACACCATCTTCCATAGTCCTAGCACATTTGTTAACGTGTTTGTAAATAGTCCCCTCACTAAGCCCTTCAGTTACTGTAACTTGAATGGGCCATCTGCTTCTTCCTGGAGCCCTGACTGACACACCTCTATATGTTTATAAGAGAAAATCTGCCAGCACCACCCAACTTTCACGCCTCAGGAATAACTACTAGTTCATTGTGCCTCTTTCGAAATATAGAGCATATTTGTGAGATATACAAAATCAAAAACACGCAAAAGCATAGGCAGTGTTTTTTACAGGAGAGGTTTTTTTTTCTTTTTTTTTAAAGAAAACATGAAAATTTCTGGTCAATACTGACCATGCCTCATTTTTTCTTTTTCTTTTCTTCTTTTTGTTGTTGTTGTTTTGATTTTTATTGTTGGGGGCATATGCAGTCACCATAAACAGACAGAGGGAGATGGAAAGGGAGAAGACATCCCCCTACTGAGGGGTGGCCCGCTGCAATGCTCTCTTCTGTTTCTCCCTCTTCAGGCACGCACACACACACACCTGCCATGGTTTTCAAGCTGACTGAGCACTTAGCCACGTAAAATCCATGTCCCTTCATCACTAGGCCTCAACACCAGCTTTGATTTTTTTTGTTTTAATTGAGAGCACATGTGTGCACATGTCCGCGAGACAGAAGCACCCCGACAGTACCGTCGGGCTGTACTTGGGCATGTGGGTGCACCTGGCATGTTCCAGGCCAGCTGGGCTGAGGGTTCGAACCGGTCGAGGAGCACCTTCCAGCACTGCAGCTCAGCATGCTACCGAGTGTGCCTCAGGTGGGTGATGCCTCATTTTTAAATGCTTCCCTTTCTTTTTTTTTTTTCTTTTTCTGGGAGTAAGGGAGTTTATTTCTGTAACCAGTTGTAGGGAAACAAATCAAGCAAGGACCATCAAACCATCTTGAAAAGCTCAATATGTTCTCAGTGTTTATACGTACAAGATCCAAGCACATGCAAATCATTCCTCATTATAGTCCATCAGAATCAATAACTTTCTCCTGAGTAATTATCCTGATTCCTTCAAATACTTTTCCTGGCTTCTCATCTGACCATTCTTCAAACAGTTCTCCCATGACTCAGTACTCAGTCAGACTATTCTTCTTAGAGGCCTTTCGTAAACTTAAAATGGTGAGGCTGACAGGTGGTGCAGGGGTTGAGGTGCTGGACTCCCACGTCTCCAACTGTAGTTTGAGTCCTGGACATGATAGCTTGCTTTCTCACTTTCCCTGTCTCTTTCTCTATGATCAAATTTTAAAATAATAAGAGACCAGCAGTTAGCATAATGGCTATGTCGCTGGAGTCCCATGTAGTGGACCGTGATTTGAGTCCCGGACCCGGTGGCTTAAACTCACACGAGATGCATGTGCATGCATGCCCAAGATCCCGAGAGGAGAATGGAGGAGAAGGGATTGCGGCATGGCCATCCCCCTTGGGGGGTGATTTCTCGCTTTCTATCTCTCTGTCTCTGTCTTTCTGGTGAGTGCATGCGCCCTATAACAAAAACATCTCAAAAAAGAAAGAAAATTTTAAAATAATAACAAATGAAATAATTTTTGAAAATTCAAAATGGCTCTATTTGGGCTGGCCTGCTACAATCCCCACTGTCAAATATAGCCATGATTTCTATCATGATTGTTCTATTTTTTTAAGAATTATTTTTTTAATTTGTTATTATTATTTTTTAATCTGACCAGAGAGAGAGAAGGAGGGATAGTGAGAAAGTAAGCCACCAGGTCCAGGACTAGGACCATGGTCACCCATATGGGAGTCCAGTCCCCCAGCCACCATGCCACTTACTGACCCTTTGTTGTATTTTTATCATGAAAAAGCTGAAAGTCCTCTTCCTGATCACTTCTTGTTTTATGGAATGATCAGGTCATTAGCTTTGGTATATTCAGAACACAGTACAAACATTCTTTTGTATATCAAGTACCAAACAATAACATCAATAATTTTCTTATTCCTGCCATTCTTAACCGATCAGCAGCCTCCCTTAGCAGAGGGCTGTGTTGATCTAGAGTGCTTTGCTAAGTTGCCTGTTGCCTAATTTTCTCAACACTTGTCTCTTCCTGCGAGGATGTATTTCTATAAGAACAGGAAGTAATCATCGTCATCCAAACACCACTTTGCCATTCTATTATCTAGCGCTACTTTTGCTAGTAAATCTAAAGACAACTACAAATTACTCATGAATTTGGCAGTCTCGTTAGCTATGATCAGCAGTCTTAGATGAATTTCGTAACACATGTTGATGGGCTGCAGCTCCCCAAGGTAACAGAGCATAGCCAAAGACATATTCATTCAGTCTCAGTAGGGTTATGAATGCTGATGGGAGCCACCATCATGCCCAAGGACACAGACTGAAGCTAACCTCATCCCTCAGGCAGTTGTATGCTCGTGCTAATGACACAAACTACTGCCCACAGACAAGCACAGAGTTCTACATGGTTTTGATGAACAAAGCACATCCAGGATCCAGGTGAGGTTGTCCTATAGGCTTCTTCTTGAAAAGGTACCTTATGTCCTTTACATATTCAGTGGCCCAAAAGCTTGAGTGCTTTCTGTTCGAAGTGGCCAAGGCTTCCCATGGGTATGATATACCTCTGGCTTGATTCCTACCAACTTCGAGGCCGAGGAAGTCATAAGCGGCATGGCCCATGGTCCTTTCCATTTCTCTTGAAGCTGCTGAGCCAGACTTCTTTCTCTCCAGTCTTCAGCTGCATCCAATCTCCAGACTAAAATGGGCGTTGGCCAGACATCTGAAACACCTGTGACCTAGGCCACGCGGGCTTATGCACAGTAGTGAACGTCAGTCCTGAGTAAGTTATGTATTGTTTTTTCAAAGTTCAATTTATCTTGGGACCAGCAGTTAGCGTAATGGCTATGTCGCTGGACTCCCACGTAGTTGACCGCGGTTCGCGTCCCGGACCCGGTGGCTTAAACTCACGCCGGGCGCGTGTGCGTGCGTGCCCAAGATCCCGAGAGGAGAATGGAGAAGAAGGGATTGTGGCGTGGCCATCCCCCCTGGGGGGGTGATTTCCTGCTTTCTGTCTCTCTGTCTCTGTCTGTCTGTCTGGCGAGCGCACGCGCCCTATAGCGAAAAACCTCTAAAAAAAAAAAAAAAAAAAAGTTCAATTTATCTTTTCAGTGTGGCCCAAAGACTGTCTTTTTTGATGGTGTGCAACTTCCGTCTGATCCCTCATGTAGCACCCACTCTGTTGTTGGCCTGGAGGGTCCTAGACATGATTGTGGGGTTTATTACCGGCACACGTTTAACAGTGTCTGATGACATTTTCTATTGTACACTTCATCTCGTTCCTGTTATTTTACTCTGAATAAATTGTAAAGAAGCATCTCTACCAAAATGGACACAATCATGAAAACCTTTCAAGATGGGATAGAAGTGCTTATGTGGCATCCAGAGATGACCTTCCTGGTTCATCAGCCAGTTTTCCATCTCTTTATCATATGCTTTATTCTGGATTGTTTGGCATTTATCTGGCTCAAAACAGGGATGGTATCTGGTCGAATTGACCTGTGCAAATAATAGGGCCTGGATATTGGCACTTATCATGTTTATTACGATTGGTTGGGCCATCTGGTCTACCCACCCATTCCTTTGACCTCATTGGCCTTAGGTAACTGGACAACTTGTGGGAGTTCCAAAATCTGGACATCATTTTTTACCTCCTTGTTGTCAGCTCATAGCAGCCCTTGATCTTTCTAGATAGCCCCATGGGCTTGTACAACCATTAATGCATACTTAAGAGTAAGACCAGGACCAACAGGTGACACAGTGGTTAAAGTGCTGGATTCCCACCACGATTCAAGTCCCAGACCTGGTGGCTTTCTCTCTCACTGGTCAAATTTTTTAAAATAACTAAATAAAATTAAACGAATAATAATAAAAAAAATTTAACTAAAAATAAATTTTATAAAAATTAGTAAGATGGCTAGATAAATATTAGTATGTTTTCCCTCAGGTAGAGTCAGACCTCAGGTCAAAGTGATCAATTCCACCTTCTGTGTGGAAGACCCAACAGGTTAGGGTGCATCTTTTATATTCCAGTGGTTGTAAAAATCCATTTTTCTTTGATAATGCCAGAAATGGCCAACACATTAGTTGACATGCTGGCCTATGACCTGGTTTCACTTACTCAAACAAGCATGCTGTCTCCTGGCCTCCGCTCTGATGTCAGTTAAATCCAGTAGCAGATCTCAGCAGCAAGTACTTGGAAAGTCCCTGGGACTAACCGGGTTTAGGCAGCTGCAGAGAATTTCCAGGCGGACCTTCCACTGAAGAACCTGCTTGCTGAGCCATCTGTTACTGCCCAAACTAAGTCCTATTGCTTCTCCTTGTGACCAATGAAATGGGGTAGAGGCTGGGGGCGGAGGGGGGCGGGGGGGGCAGCAGGTTAAGGCACTGGACTCCAACATAGCCAGAAATGGTTCAAGTCTCAAACCTGGCAGCTTGCTTTCTCACTTTCCCTTTCTCTCTTTCTTTCTCTCTGGTCAAATTGAAAAATAATAACAATAAATAAAATAATTCTTTAAAAAAAAAAAGGGAGGCAGAGGCTAGAGAAGAAGATCATTTATTTCTGTAACTGGTTACAAGGAGACAGTCAACCAGTACAATTAAACTGTTTCACTCTTCCCTTCCTTGACCCCTATAGCCCTTTACAATTCTGATACTCCTTTTATCTTTATGATGACATTGTCTCCCCTGATGGGCTCATCTTTTTAAATTTAGGTGGTTTGGTTCTGTTCATTATTTCCTTGCATAGTTTCCATTATTAACGATTCACAACTCCATCTACAACCCCAACCTTTCTCTCAAGTTTCTTCAGTTTCATTACTATAATGGCTATCTCCAACCTGTATGTACTAACAGCAATTTAAATATAATAGGATCAAAACCAAATGCATAGATTTTCCACTGAAATAAAACCAGTTCCTCCATATGACTTTCTTCTATTCATAACACACCCATCTTACTGTCTTCCCAGCTCAAAATGTGGATGCCATACTTCTTCTCATTGCCCTTCATCATTCCTATTTAGGACCCACTTTAGAAATTCCTACAGCTACATTATTCACCTATTATTCATCTTCTCCTTTAATCACTGTAGTCAAAATCCAGTATGATAGTTCCATTCTAGAATTCTGCAACAACCTCCCAACTTAGCTCTCCATAGTTAGTTTTTACCCTTCTAACTACTATCTAGGTATACAACAGGCTGACAGCCTAATCTTCCCCAAAATCATAATATTTCTATTCTATAACTTATAAAAATAACCATCTGGTGTTCCTTAATGTAAGTCTAGACTTCACAGTTCTTCATCTGAATGTTCCTACTATGGGACACTAACCTACACAAGCTCTTTCCCCAGTATTCCCACTGCGCTCTGGTCATACAGCCGTAACATACGCCATTCTCTGCTTTTCAAGTCTTTCAGCCAGTTCTGCAGGCTTACGTTCTTCAAGATCCAGATCAAACCTTACCTTTTTATTGTGCCTTTCTTGAAACATTAATCATATTCTGCTTTACAACTGTTATTTGTGTGCCTTCATCTTATTCACTGGAGTCGAAGTTCCCAGAGAGCAGAAACTGTTGGGTGGGCAGAAAAGTCATGACGTATTTTTCTGCTTTTCCATGCAACAATGTGTGATGACACGATATTTATTAGTCATTTTGTTTCCCTCCTAGCACTTTCAAATAATCAGTGGCCAATAAATACGCATTGAATAAATTAATCCTTGAAAACAGATCATTAGAAAGAATTAAGTTTTCTTTAATAAAGATTTAGAAACCGTTTCCTTTTTATTTCTTAAATATTTTTTCTTTTTAGAAGCATGCATAGCTAGCTTCAGCAGCTATTTATTTTCATTACTTAAAAGGTCGTAGATCCTAAAAAGTGTCGTTCAGTACATGAGGCGTAAGACATGACATGACCTAAGTTAAGTATGGGCTGGCCCTGCTCTGTCCAGCTCTCACACCGACTAGGGTGTGAAAGACTGACACGGCCCCTAAGGCATGAAAAACATGCTGGCATATGTGTGTGGCCCCTAACAGGATGGAGAAATGGAAGTTAAAAGTGTTGTAACATGGGTCAGCTGGTGGTGTAATGGTTATAGTGGCTGGATCCCACGTGGCTGACTGTGTGTTCTAGTCCTGGACCTGGTATCTTGAAAACTATGCCAGATGTGCATGTGTGTCCCATCTCAAGAGGAGAATGGGGGAGAAGGGATTGTAGTGTGTCCATTTCCAACCTGGGGGGTGGGGGGATGCTCTCTCACTTTCCTTCTCTCTCTCTCTTTCTTTCTGTCTCTCTCCAACTAGTGCATACACCCTATGGCAAATTTTAAAAAGAAAAAAAAAGCAATGAGAATGCAAAGGAATAACTAAACTTTCTCTTTTTTTAGAAGAAATGTTAAGTGTGACTTTGGCACAAGCTAAACTTTAAAAGAGCAGTTTAAATTTTCTCTCTATCCAGCCTTTTACTGAAATATTCTGTGGTTACTTCCTCTTTAGAGATAGTACTATCTAAATCTATTTGAATGGAATTATCTTAATTGTATTTTTATAGCTAATCAGTGCAAACAAAAAAAAAATGTGATACTTTTGATTGCCAGAAGTTGAATATATTGAGTGACCAGCTCATCTTAGGAGCTAAACTTTGAAATATTATGTACATAATAAGGAAGACACTGTGGTTTTAAAGATGGAGTGGTAGAAGTGGTTGAGTAGATCTGTTTGCCACCACAGGGTGACAAAAAATTAAACATGCTTATTCATTCAAGCATTCATTTATTTATAAATGACGTTATGTGTCTAGCACTATGTTAGGCACTGGGATTCTAAAGAAAAATTTGATCCCTTCTTCAAAGGGGAGAAAGAACTATAAACAAATGACAAAAATAATTTAAATGTTAAGTTTGTACCAAGTATAGCATAGTAGCTCAGAAAGAAAAAAAAAATGATTGTTACAAAAAAGTTTTATTCCTGAGAGCCTTTGCTATTCTGCTTTCTGCAAAATATCACCCATTGGACAAAATCATAAACAAAGAACATATTATGAGATGTAAGTATTTGAATAATTTATAATGGCTTCATTGCTTGGAAAACTTCAACTCATTTTGGCAGTGTGATGGTCCCAAAGTGGAAGATACAGCATAGAATATTGTAGGGCCCTGGGGTCAGCTGGTGGCATGGTGGTTAAGGTGCTGGATTCCCACATGGCTGAAGGTGGTTTGAGTCCTGGACTTAGAGACCTTCTCTTTCTCTCTCCCTCTCTCTCTCTCTTGGGTACCTGTGCCCTATAGAAAAATTTTCAATGATAATAAAATTAACAAATAAATAATTCTTTAAAAAATAAAAAAGAATATTGCAGAGCTTGAAGAGGAACATACCATTGTAATAATTTAAAATGCAATGTTAGTTATTGTTATTTTCTGTAGTCAGGAGGTGAAATGCTCATTTACTTTAGTTTTGAACAAGATACCTACCTTACATTTCTTAACTCTGAGATAAACAAAGCATTTTAATTTCAAGCAAAGTCACAAAGCATTATTTCTCAAACTACATAATAAATTGCCCTTTTTTAAAGTTTATTTATTTATTTATTTTGGAGAGGTTTTTGCTATAGGGCATGTGCGCTCACCAGAAAGACAGAGACAGAGAGACCGAGAGCGAGAAATCACCCCCCAGGGGGGATGGCCACACCGCAATCCCTTCTCCTCCATTCTCCTCTCCAGATCTTTGGCACAAACGCACATGCACCCGGAGTGAGTTTAAGCCACTGGGTCTGGGACTCGAACCACAGTTGATTACATGGGAGTCCAGCGACATGGCCATTATGCCAACTGCTGGTCCCTTTTGTTTTGTTTTGTTTTGTTTTTAAAGTAATTGCTTATTTACTTAGCTTTCTCCTCACAAGACTATGAGCTTTTCCTAGGACAGAGACTATCTCTTATTCATCTTTTATTTTTTTAAGAATTATTTTATTTAACTTTATTTATTTGTTTATTTGACCAGAGAGGGGCAGAGTGAGAGAGGGAGAGAGAGAAAGTGAAAAAGCAAGCCGCCAGGTCTGGGACTCAAACCTCAGTTGGCCATGTGGGAGTCCAGTGCCCTTAACCACCATGCCACCCACTGGCCCCATTATTCAACTTTATGTCTAATGCCTGGACACCAATTTCTGGCACATGGTAGACAATAGATACTTGTTCAAAGAAAAATGTAAATACAGACTTTTACATCTTTACCGATTCTCAATAGTTGAAAATTCTGGGGACCAGCAAGTGGAGTGGTGGTTAAGGTGCTGGACATTACACATGGCCGACCATGGTTCGAGTCCTGGATCTGGTGGCTTGCTTTCTCACTTTCCCTCTTTCTCTCTCACTTTCTGTGTCTCTCTCTGGTCAAATTAAAATAAAATGAATGAATAAAATAAAATAAAATAAATAATTCTTTTAAAAAAAGTTGAGAATTCTAATGTCCATTGTTTGCATATACATATATATATATATATATACACATATTTTTTCTTTCTTTTTTTTTTCAGAGAGATTTTTTTTCCTACAGGGTGCATGCTCTCACTAGAGAGACAAAGAAAAACAGAGAGATAGAAAGCAAGAAATCCCCCCCTCAAGTGAGATGGCCATGCCATAATCCCTTCTCCTCTGTTCTCCCAGGATCTTAGGCATGCACACACACACGCACACACACACACGCACACACCCGGCATGAGTTTTAAGCCACTGGATCTGGGACTCGAACCACGGTCGACTACATGGAGTCCAGCAACATAACCATTATGCTAACTGCTGGTCCCTTTTTTGTCTTTATACTCCTCTGAAGAAGAAAGTGAAAGAGGGCTGGCCTTGTGGTCTACTACTTAAGGGAGTTAATCCCCCATGGCCACCTGTGGTTGGACTCCCATACCTCGCAGCCTGAAAAACACCTGAGGCGGGTGTACATGTGTACCCAGACCCTGACAGGATGGAGAACTGGACCAGAAGGGTGTGCAGCATGACCACACCCCACGAGAGGTGCGCCTCCTTCCACCCCTCTCTACGTGTACCTTATAGCAATGAGTTATTTTTTTAAAAAAGAAAGACCAAAATGAGGGAGAAGGATGTCCAAACAGATAATAGTGTATCAGTGTTTCAAAAAGTTAAATCCCGGTGCTGGCGGGTGGTGCGGTGGCTAAGGGTGCTGAACTCCCACATGGCTGACCGTGGTTCAAGTCCTGGACCTGGCGGTTTGCTTTCACACTTTCTCTCTCTCTCTTGAGCTCTCTTCCTCTCTGGTCAAACTAGAAAATGGACTAAAAAATAAAACTAAAAATAATTAATTCTTAAAAAAAGTTAAATCCCTAAGACTTACCAGGAAGCTTTAATTTTTAAAAAAAGAAAGAAATATTTAGATTTAGATTCAAAGTTGTACACTTCCTGAAAGTGTTCCTCTTCTTCAATATCTGTGAGATACCGTGACAAAGAGAGAACTTCAGACCTGGACTTCACCTTCGTGTATATTATTTTTATTTTTTATCCTCGCGTTTGCTATAGTTGCTGTGAATGGCTTGGAACATGCAAAATATGCTAAACAAGAAGCCCAGCCGTACTGAAGAGCAGGCAGTTGGCGCCACGAAGAAGCACAATGGACTTAAAAGCCTCTTGAAGAACAGCCTTTTGCTGCGTAGATGCCCGGCTAGACAGCCCGTGGCAGGAAAAGAGTTGGGGAGACTGCTTTAAAAACCTATTAACTAGGAATGTGAAAAAGCAGGACAATCAAGAAGGGAGGGCGGTGCTCACTGTTTAAAAGGCTTTTAGACGTGACCATATTTTGTTGGCTTTTTGCCTGCAACATGAAAGGAGGGCGGTCTACTGAATGGCTAGCGGGCTGCCGGCGCCGACGAGCGGAAGCTGGGCGCGGAAGCCAGGGCTGACTCGGCGTTCGGGACCGCGGTGCGGCCGGAGACAGCTCAGAGCGACTCAGCCCAGCAGACGCCTCGTGCAGGCGGCGGCCTCCATCACTCACTCGGTCCTGGGTTCGTCCTGATCCCGTCAATATTTGTCCATGCTGTCGTGGCTCCAGATACTAAGGAGTTAATAAACCAGTCAGCCGACAGGCAGGGACCAGGAAGGCACAGAGCTTAGGACTGACAGCTGACAGCAGGACTGTGCAGGTGCGAGATGGGGCAGCTCTGCGCTTTCCTTGGGGCCCAGCTCTCTCTGCCTGGCCTGCCGCCTCCTTTGCGGGCCCCTTCAAAATAAGCAGAATTATAAGGGAGAGAATTCCAGAAGATCTTGCTCTATGATTCTATGAACTCTAACCTTTCAAAAGGAAGCAATCTTCTTTGATGTTTGGGCTGGGTACTATTACATAGTGGTGATGGCCTTGTTAAGATTTTGGTTTCCTATTAGGAAAGAAAAATGCTCTAGATGGCATCCTACTTAAATAAGAAATGGATTAAACTGCACAGCTCAATAAATCAGCTTCCTGCAATTGAGTATCAAGGCGAGAGCATGCATTTGTGTATGTGTGTGCGCGTGTGTGCATGTGTGTGTGTGTGTGAAAGAGAAAAGGGGGATTACTACTGGTTTTGAATAAGTAAGTACTATAACAAATAGTAAGGTCATAACAGAGTAGAAGAAAGGAGAGAAACAGGCCGCATTAGCGTGCAGATTTCTGATAAACTAGATTAGTGTATTCTTCCAGTCGCCCCATTTGCTAGTAATGGACATTCAAGGCTAACCTCCATGCTGTGACATTTCTTCCAAATCTTTTTGGCTCTCTAGTGATAAATATGAATTATATAATACTTGAAAGTATTTAATATGATTCCTTATTAAATAATTAGCAAAACAGTCCAGTGTTTCTTCTCTAAATGGTTTTGGGTTACCTACGAGAGTGAAAGTGATAGAGCCTGATTAAACTGATAAAAGGAAAATCTGTTTGATCTTTTTCTTTATCCTGGGGAAGGTCATCTACACAACCAAACCCTTTTCACCAACTCTATCACAATGTATGTATTAGTAAGAACAGAAAAAGTCAGAAATCTGGAATTCTTTTTTCTTCTATAATAGATTTCTGGAAGAACAGATAAATGCCTTCAGGTACCAATGCTCAAAATGGGAGCTGGTACCCACTGTTAAATTCCAATTTGGATCATCTGTTTCTCTCAGGACTACTTTAAATTGCTAAAATTCTTTGCTTCTAAATCCTCCTACAACTGAAGAGTCTATGATTTGGACCATAAAAGATTAGCTACTTTCAGAAACACTGACCTTAGTTTGACTTAGAGCGTTCTGAAAGTCTCCCTAACCCAAAAATGTCTTCATCAAACTTTTTTTTTGGGGGGGAGGGGCTCAAATTCATTTAAGCCATTAGAAATGTAATATTTAGGGCCAGCTGGTGGCATGGCAGTTAAGACAGCTAGATCTCACACAGCCTACTTTGCAGTTCAAGTCCTGGACCCAGCGGCTGGACGTGTGTGTGTGCATGCCCAAAATCCCAAGAAAAGAATGGGGAGGGGGTGATTTCTCACTTTCCCTTTCTTTCTCTCTCTCTCTAGCAAGCACACACCCTATAGCAAAAAAAAAAAAAAATTTAGAGTAAGTCTTTGTTCCTTACTAACCAATTCAATTTCAAAACACAGTAATGTTAAATAAATACTAAAACACAAAAATATATATTTATTGTAAATATAATCTTTAAATATTTGTGGGCCTACAATCAGAGAGGAATATAGGAAATTTAAGTAATATATAAAAGGCATTAGTATTATAAATTACATTTTCCTTTTAAAATCTCTCTTTAATGTGCTTATGGTAAACATTAGTAGGAGAAGTTTATGTCATTTTTAAAGACTATAATTCTACTCGACCATCGTATCTCTCTAGTTAGTGGAACCTACAAGATAAATAAACAGAATTGAACAATAAAAGTAAAAGAACTCTCACTTAGTGAATTATAACTGGAGTTAAAGAGAAAGCCATGAAACTCACTAAGTATTCATTCATAGTCCATAGCGTTTATTGCAGGAGGCACTTTGTTGGGTGATTCAGAGGACGCGAAGTGACCAAGGTCTGAGACACCCTCTTCAAAGAGCTCAGGCGTAAAGCCGGCAACGTTGAAGGAGCAGGTGATGGTTATCGGCCCTCAGTCCACCTTTGAATATATTTATTTACCCAGCGGTTCAGATTGTAAAAGAAGGAGGAGGCAAGCCTGGGGCAGAGTCTAGGAGAGAGCAGCCTGGATTAAGACATGACTGGAGCTGAGGGCCATGGGCACATGCAGAGGGGGTACACAAAAGGGAGACTGAGACCAGAGCTCGCGGCCCAGTCTGTACCCCAGGGGCCGACCAGAGCCGGCCCGACTTCTAGCAAACCAAGTGGACCGTTACAACATCTCATTCGTATCCATCAAGAGGGGCCAGGGTGTCTGGGAAGTATTTTTACAGACGCGCGCCCCCATTTTCACACTGGAAACTCTGGCGTAGTATATATGTCTGTGTAAGCCCTACTCCAGTGAAGACTGTTTTAGTCCAATCGTTCTGGAAGTTTATCTGATGGAGCAGATATCTTGGTTCTATTATTCTGTCCCAAATGTTTAAAGTGAGATTTTTAAAAAGTAATGCCCTTAAGAAGTCAAATTCATCATTAAGATAAAATATTTTATTCATCATTAAGATAAAATATGTTTCAAGTTTTTGAGGAAATGGCTTCCCATTTTTCCTGCCTTTCTGGACCTCAAAAAAAAAAAAATCACTGATTATTTTCATCACTAGTAAAGAATATGACATTGAAAAGTGTCAAGTGAACTTGCTTTAACATGTTTCAAAACCTACTACTAACCTCTTATTTTAAAACATTTCTCATTTCTGGGACCAGCAGTTAGCATAATGGCTATGTCGCTGGACTCCCATGTGGTTGACTGTGGTTCTAGTCCTGGACCCGGCGGCTTACACTCACACCGGGTGCATGTGTGTGCGTGCCCAAGATCCTGAGAGGAAAATGGAGGAGAAGGGATTGCGGCATGGCCATACCCCCTGGGGGGTGATTTCTCGCTTTCTGTCTCTCTCTCTCTCTGTCTTTCTGGTGACCGCATGCGCCCTATAGCAAAAACCTCTCCAAAAAAAAAAAAAAAAAGAGTGGGGCCGGCAGGTGGCGTGGTGGTTAAGGGCACTGGATTCCCACATGACCGACCACAGTTCAAGTCCCAGACCTGGCACCTTGCTTTCTCACTTTCCCTTTCTCTCTGTCTCTCTCTGATCAAATTAAAATAATAATAATAATAATAACAAATGGAATTAAATAAATAATTCTTTTAAAAAAAGTTTCTCATTTCTCATAACTGATGACTCTCTCTAGGAAACACAAATACTCTCAGGCCCTAAATGTTTTGTGTTTTGTTTTGTTTTGTTTTGTTTTGTTTGAGAGGTTTTTGCTATAGGGTGCATGAGCTTGACAGACAGACAGAGAAAGACAGAGAGACAGAAAGTGAGAAATCACCCCCCCAGGAGGGATGGCCATGCCGCAATCCCTTCTCCTCCATTCTCCTCTCGGGATCTTGGGCACGCACGCACATGCGCCCCACATGAAATTAAGCCACTGGGTCCGGCACTCGAACTGCAGTTGACTACATGGGAGTCCAGTGACATAGCCATTACATCAACTGCTGGTCCCGCCAGGCCCTAAATGTTCATGTGGTCCCTAATATTGCATCTGGTAATCAATATCCTCTTTTGCTCCTCCCCACCCTCTCTGACAGCCTTCTGTTAGTACCCATTACAATTTTTCTTTTTCTGTAGTCACCTCCTTCATTCTTAATCCTTCCTTTTGGACCAAGCTGAGTGCTTGTTATATCCGTATTTACTGCCTCTTTCTCATTTAACTCTTTCTAGACCTTTAGATTATGAACACTGGAATTTGTGATGTACAGTTTCTTTCCATCATGACCTCTCACTAAGAACATTCTTTTCTTTACAAGATTGTTCTAAAACAGAATAATTCTAAGCACCAACAACTATTGCCTGAATAGAGACAGCCATTTGATTCAGCTTCCTATGTGTTAAATCAAATGTGTTCAAGAATATGATTGCCTGCCCCCCCTCTTCTTCCGCACTTCCGGAGCTGCTTTTCTCATACCTTTTCATTGCAACAAGGCAAGCTGCGCTATCTGTGGTGTAGTCTGAACTGTACAAGGGACAGTGATAATGACCTTGTGACCCTACAGTTCTTCCTGGCTGTGGGTAGAATTGATAGCACTTTTCCAATTTCTCCCTTGTCTTTGCTTGAACATACTGGAATTACAACCTCTGACAAAGGTAACATCCCTTTTGTAGTGGAAACAAAAGGAGTGTGTAATGAATTGGTTAAGATTACATTGCATGTTTAGATGATGAAACCCAACTGCAGCTCAATTCCTTTATTTCCTCTAACTGGACCCAGTCTTTCAATAAGACATTATTGACTGGCATCTTCCCCAGAACACGTGCTTGGGAATTTAGTCTTGCTGCTTTGAGCAAGACTAAAAACAACCATGGTATAGGTCAAGGAAATCAGATATGAGACAATAATGCCCAGTATTTTAGGATGAGCCCTGGAGATGATCCATATTCAGGTGGCACTCAGAGCACTAAGAGAAGGGACGATCCTTGCATTTATATGAGGTGCTAACCCCTTTCGAATTAACTTCAGTTGCTAAGGTGGCAGGATATGATTACAGTTTTATTTGCCATTTCTCTGCAAAATTCTATGACTGAGAGGGAAGAGAAGGAAGGCAATATTTTAAGAACTCACTCCTATGGACTGTGCTACAGTGACATTATAAAATAAAATTTATATGATGATGAAATCAATTAATGCCACAAGTATGTGGTACTAGCAAACATTATCTTTTTAAAATGGCAACTCTTATCACCTTTGGGGGCTCTGAGTAGGAAATGATCGGCCACTTTCTTCCTGTTCTCTTATTTTAGTTTTGCTTGTGCTTTGTCTTCATTCTTCAAAAACAAGATTACTTACAAGTCTTGCTCTTAAAAATTATATAATGCCCATATTGGCTGCAGAAAATATTTAAAATGTGTGCTTTTCAAAGAGTGAACAGTTCATTTATTCATCTTTTAGATAAAAATTATTATATTCATCTCAATTATTTCTGCCAAGGATTGTAACAGTAATTTTACTCTTTCTAAAAATTAAAATAGCAAACAGTTGATATAAGGTGTTGATAATTACCTATATTATTGTACTGCTGTGACAGATGTTGGCAAAAAAGCCTGAAATGCCTACAGCTGTGCACCCCGCGACATCTCGTTCTTACGCAGACAGAAGGCTAACAGATGTTCTGAACTGTCACTTCGCCTGGATGTTTATAAAGTCTAAGGACCTGCTTTATAATTCACCAGGGCCTGGTTTGGTTTCACAGAGGTCCTCAGAATTCCCATCTGTGACAATTAATGTAGAAGACGACGACAAATCAACCCGTGTTTTTCCCCTCTTCTTTAACAAACAGACATCAGTTTATATATGGAGTGTAGATTGTGAAAGCTGTTTTTATTTACATCCGATTTGTGAGATTCTTTTCAGAAACACAGATCGGATTGGGCTATCAGAATGCGGAGTTTCCTCTTGAGCCATAGAAAAGGCCAGGAAATCATCCATTCTTTTCTTTTTGCTAAATTGTATGTGCCTTGGAAGTGAAACCTTGAGGATTTCGGAAAGTTACATTGTTTCTTAGTGAATAAAAGAGTGTTCTGTAATTGTCACTGCTATTGAGCGTTTTAACCACTCCTCTCATAATGACTATTAGTTGTGCAGCCTGTTAGAATAATGGAAGAGAATACATGGCGTCCAGAAAGCCCTGGGCCCACCTTCTCCAGCGTGACACCCTAACACCTCTCCTCCCCACATACCTTCAGACCCTCCATGCAGAATCCCTGCCCCATGCAAAGGCCATCACTGCCGTATTTGCTGTTGCTCTTAATTTTAACAAGCTGGATTCCTGTAGTACGCTTGCTTAATAGTTTAAACATTTTGTTAACAATCAGGTGTTTGGCCTATCCTGATTCTCCTCCATTCTGTATAGAAATATAACTCCAAATAGTACATCTTTCTGGGTTTGTTTCTAAATTAGTCCCCGCACTTAATTATGAGGATGAGAGGGATGCCTTATTCCTCTTTGTTATAGGCTAAGCTCTCAGTAATCCCAAACAAAAGAGCCAGTTCTGGAAGATATAGGATTTGCTAGCAGGATTATGGTCTCATAGATAATGATGTGCAGTCAGCAGAAGCGAAGCTTTATTTTAATTCAAATAAGCTAGTAAACAAACCACTGACAAGTCTGCTGGTGAGAGTAACTGGCTGCTGTTCCACATTGGCAGCTAAATTATAGAAAATCTATTATACCCTGTTCACCATATGTTTAATTTAATACAAGATACAAATTAAACTATCCACAGTGCCTATTAAAATAACAATACTTTTTTTAGAGTTGAATGTCTTAAAATAATTTCTACTGACCTTTTAAAGGGCCGTTTTGATATAGGTGATTATCTGGGGGGAAAAGGTAGTTCTATTGAAGGCAAAAAAAAAATTTAATTGCCTCTCTGTGAAAATAAAAATATAAATGCTCACTGGTTTACAGTTGTTAATAAGGTTAATTAGCAGTCATGTGTTCTGTTATTAGTGTATTTCCCTCCCATCCTTTGGTTTCTAAGCCTGGGGTGTTAAGAGTGATGCTTAGTTTGACCCGTGCGAGTCTATCCTCATGAAATCATTACCTGGTGCAGGCCAGCCTATGGGTAGTTTGAGACCTGATGCCAACTGAGCAAACTCTAGGCCCAACTTTGGTAGAGAAAAGGACAGATAAACTTTTATATCTAACTACCTACCTACCTAACTCCATAACCAAAAGATCTGATGGGAAGCCAAAATAAAGAGGTTCACTGCGTAAACAGGGACTCAGTTTACCAGATCCTAAAGATCAGACTATGTATAGACTTACTGAGCGAGAGTGGCCCTATGTGGCTTGAGGCTCTGGACTCCCACATGACCCCAGTTCAAGTCCTGTACCTGGTGGCTTGCTTTCTCACTTTCCCTTTCTTAACTCTGTCTCCCTCTGGTCAACTTTTTTAAAAAAATGATAATAACAACAAATAGAATTAAATTTAAAAAGAATCCTTTTTTAAAAAAAAATATATAAAAGAGAAGCACTGGACTTCCATGTAGTTGACCACAGTTCGAGACCTGGACCCGGGGGCTTAAACTCATGTCGGGTACGTGTGCGTGCGTGCCCAAGATCCCGAAAGGAGAATGGAGGAGAAGGGATTGCAGCGTGGCCATCCCCCCTGGGGGATGATTTCTCGCTTTCTGTCTCTCTGTCTCTCTCTGTCTTTCTGGCTAGCACACGTGCCATATAGCAATAACCTCTCGAATAAATAAATAAAGAATTATTGAGTTAGAATTGGAACCCAGACCTACTATTCCCAGCTGTTTATTTAACCCAGCTTAACTTTATTTATTTTAATTTGAGTAAGAGAGCAAGAGTGAGAGAAAGAGAAACTGAGAAAGCAAGCCGCCGGGTCCAGGACTAGAACTGTGGTCGGCCATGTGGGAGTCCAGTGCCCTTAACCACCACGCCACCTGCCGGCCCCGATCTATATTCTTTTTAAAAGGGGTGGCAGAGGTAAGGGTGGAGAAGTATAGTAATTCCAACTTTATAAAATGATTATGAGAAATAAAACAGAGACAGTGTCTGGGACCTCACACACCTACTGCAGGTGAGGTTGCCTCTGTTGCCTTTTCTCACCCCGAGCCAATAGGCAGGCTGCTGTTCTTTCTCCTAGGGTGAAGGGTGAAGGCTGTGAGTGACTGCAGGTGGAGGTATACACAAGTATTCTCCCTGGAATCAGTTTTCTTAGATCACTATAGCCCCTTTCCAAAGGCAAAACCCCAAATGGCATGCTCCCTTTCCCTTAAAACCCACTGCAGCCTTACTCTCTTGGAGAATGTGTCAAAGTCCACCCAAACCAGCTCTGTCTCTGGGCCTATGAACTAGAGAAACCACCACCACACTCGGCGTGCCTCTTCCGACTTCTGGGAGCGATTTGGCCTGGCGTCTGTAGTTGTGTTTAAGGGGTGGCCTGCGTGAAGTCTGATGCCGAAGGCTTCGAGCAGGTCCAGTTTGGTACCATTGCAATATGCAATATGGCCTCCAGGATGCGTTTGCAAAGTGTCCTGTTTAGACTTTTCTTGAAGTCCACTAGAAGATATTTAATAATAAAAAAATGTTGATCTATCATGAATTGATTCAAGAAGCACGTTCGGAAGCGTGGCTTAGTGAGTACATGCCTGAGATATGTAGGCACCCTGTGGTCACTGCCCTCTCCGCCACCCTGTGCCCGGGTTTTGAAAGAAGAGAGACATTTCCATTTATCGAAGTACTTTATGTATTTTAGTTTTTTTAAAAAAACTAAAGTCACAAAATGTGTGTCGTATTTTTACACACTTAACATTTTTAAATTAGTACTTACACAAAGGTGAGAGCACACGATCGTGCTTACATCCATGTCACTTTGCGCTCTCTGTCACAAGGACAGGTAAAGGCGGCCACTGGTGAACGTGCCCACAGGCCCTGCTCCTGCCTCCGGAGTTTCCCGTCCTTTCTCCAGTCTCTGTGCTCAATCTTGGCCTGAACAGGCGGAGGCGACCTCACGAAGTGCGAGTGAGAGGGCGGGGAGGAAGACCAAGCGGACCCAAGGCCACTTCGCAGCCGCCTTCCGATGCGCACTGCCACCGCAGACATGACGGTCTGCAAGTTCGAGGCTTGTGACCCCGGAGGCTTCCCCCTCTGAGGGTTCTCGCTGTCCCTGGGTGGAGGGGTTCCCAGGGCCGCATGCCCGCACACGGGGCCGGGAAGAGCGAGCTGGCGCACTGAACGGTTCCAGATCGCTCCGACCTGGCGCCCGCGGGGCCCGACCCGGCTTCGGCGACTCGGCGGGCGCCTGGCGAGGGCCTCGGCCTCCCTCCCGGCGCCGGGGACCCGCCGGGCTGCGCGGGGCGCGGGGGGCGCACCCTTCGGTGCCGGAGGACCCCAGCCCGCGCCCGGCGGGTCTGGGCACCGCCCGCCTGTCCCGCAGGGCCCAGAAAGCCGAGGGCCGGGTCTGGACAGGCGGGTTCAGCCCCCGCCGAGGAGCCGACGGCCGAGGCGACCAGGCCGAGGGACTTTGAGGACGAGGGTCCGGGCCTCCCCGGCGCTCTCGGGCTGGAGCGTAGACCCCGGAGTCTGCCTCGAAACCGCGTCCCCGCCCTCGCCTTTCCGAGCGCGCCCGGGGCCGCGGGGCTGGGCCGCTGGGACGCGCGGGGCCACCTGTCCGCGCACCCGCCGGGGGTCCGCGGGGCCGGCCCGACGCTGCCCGCGGGACGCGGTGGGCGGCAGACGGCGAATGACTGCCAAGGACAGAGAAGCTGGCTGTCGTGGTCGTCGATGGCCCAAACGTGACACGATGCCATCTCTGGGAAACCCGTGATTCCAGGGGCCGCGGCTGGCTGGAGCGTCCAGACCCTGGTCGGCGCATCCGTTTCCATACAAACGGCACTAGCGAATTAAAGCGGGCCGGGCCCCTCTGCTAATCCCCTCTGCCATTCGTCTGTTTAAATAAAAAAAAAAAAAGAAAGAAAGAGAGAAAGAGAGAGAGAGAGAGAGAGGGAGGGAGGGAGGGAGGGAGGAAAAGAAAAAAGAAAGAAAGAAAGAAAGAAAGAGAGAGAGAGAGAGAGAGAGAGAGAGAGAGAGAGAGAGAGAGAGAGAGAGAAAGAAAGAGAAAGAAAGAAGGAAAGAAGGAAGAAACCTCTTTTTGTCTTGCCTCCTCTGCTGTCTCTTCCCTTCCTATTTCCCTCAGCCCCAGTCTGGGTGGTTCCTGTTTAGTGTCACTCACTCACGGGGTCTCAGTGTGGTGAGAGGGAACCCCACCTTACACATCTCTCCAGGAACACCTGAGCTTGTAAAACCGGGGCACTGGGCTTTAGCCCCAGAGAGCTTTTAAACAGGGAAGCTCCCAGTTCAGAGCCACCTCTGCACGCCCGTTCCTATCCTCTTCAGGAAGCCTTTCTGTGACCTAGCCTCCTTTCAGCCGCTGCAGCGGGAGGGGCCCAGACCTGTCAGCTCAGTGTCTGTCTGGCCCCTGGACACAGAAATGTTGGTGCGGGAAGCGCTTTACCGGCAGATACCACCTGGCTCCAATTCCTCATTCACCAGGGCCGGCTATCACTTGGCCCATCACCTTACATTTTTTAACATGTTTTAGCTAAATGCTGAAGTCTTCCCCCACGTCAGGTGGAATGTCACTGCTTTGCAGCTTTTGAGACTTTTGGTGACTTACCTAAAACACCGTCTCCCTGCTCCCTCACAGAAGAGTGAGCCAACTGAGAGAGTTTGAACTTCCTAGGGGCCGAGGTTGGCCAGGTCAGACTGGTAAGTTGTGCGGGTGGTTTACTCACCTGTGGGCACCTGCTGGCCAGTGCCCTCCTCAGCCCAGAGCCCTCAGTGGGGCAGAGACACAGTTCAGTCTTCCTTCTGCTCACTGTAAAAAGGAAAATAGCTTTTATTCAGTTGGGTCATCCTTCATAGGTTTTGACATTAAAGAACAAAAACCAAAACACCTTGCAACAGGGAGGCAGAGAGACTTTGATGATTTCAGCGAGCTCCTTCCTTACTTTCACTCCCCCATCCCAGCGTTAGTTGGGAGAAATGTTTCTACTGTTGACTTTCAGTTTTGCATACTGCCCCGCCCTCTCCTACAAAGCCATAAATGACACATGTCCTGGCCTTGGCCTGCTCTGTCCACGCTCACTCTTGATTTGCACTCATTAACCTCCCAACCTCCGCACACTCACACCGCCCTAGGCACCCTTCTGTTGATGCAGAGGGCTGAGAGCTGCAGAACTTTTTAGTATTGCCCTGTCTTTTTACACCCATCCTGAAATGCAAGGAGGAGTCTTGAAAAACAACTGTATAAACTCTTTGTGAATTTTGATTCATCTTTGTTTTCAGTTTCATAGGAAAGACTTTAATTGGTGTTTAGGTCCTTGTCCCCCAAATCCCTTGTTAGGTGACTCCAGACCAGCTGTAAACCAGTAATTAATGATTTCCGAAAGGGAACATGGAAGATGAAATCTGTTCTGTGAAGGGGTTCGTGTCAGTGCTTATCTTTGTTTTATTCTGAACTGTTGGTGGGGTGGGGGACAGGGAGAGACAACCCAGTAAAAACTTGTTTTTAAGTAAAGTCATTTTTTCATACTATTGTCTTGCCACAAGTGACAACACACAGAGCAGAAGTCAGGAAAGTGGATTGCTGTCACTCTGGGCTAATAGAGGCCTGAAGAGCCCTGCCATTGCTTCCTGCAGAAAAGCAGACAGACCTCCTCGGTAACTCAGGACTCCCCTCTCAGCACCCTCATGGCCTGAGGGTTCCGCACTCTCTCCACGTTGATTACAGACCTCCGCTGGGTCGAGGTGGCCGGGCTTCCCCAGTGAGAGGCACAGATGCTCCCTGGAGCTGAGAGGGAGGACGCCCAGCCCGTGGATGTGCAAGCTTGCTCAGGGGATGGGGCGCTGTAACCACCGGAGGGCTGTGGCCGCCAGCCGCCCACCCACTGCACAGCTGCAATCAATGAGTCAAAGCTAGCCAATGACGACTCGGGGAGCCAGGAGTGGGGCCTTTCGGGTGCTGGAGACCGACCTCAGTGTGTGCCACTCCTCCCCACTGGGCTCCCATCCTGGGTTCTCCAGGATTAGCGATTACCAGAGGAGAGGTGAGGGGGTGAGAAGACACGCCTCGCCCCTGTCCAGCCTGTGCTGGGAGAGGAGGCACACCTCAGCGTGAAACGAGTCCCCAGGGGTCTGTGCCTCTGGCTCCGAGAGTGGCGCGTGGCCAACCAAAGCGTGCAGGAGAGAATCGCCTCGTTTTCTTCGGTCACTATCTGGGGTCGCTTGTCTCCTCTTCCCCAACCCTCTACCTCACTCACCCCATTAGACCCAAATAGAATTGAAACTCCATTGCTTTTGCCTGCACGGAGCCTCAGAACTCGGGATTTGATAAGGTTACTGCACATTGATACAATTGCAGATTTCTTTAAAGCCTCCTCAAAGAGACAGATGTTTGGGCTGATTACGAATTGAGGAGGGAACCTGCAGCTGCACCAAAGAATAATCTATTGGACAAATATTTTAATAAAAAATATGAAGAGATCAGCCCGACCTTGCAAGGTCTTCTGCTTTAAAAAAATCTTTATCAAACCCCTATTCTATGGCTTCAATAAACAGAACCCATTACCTCACGGCATCTTTTGTTGGCCCCATACAAGAGAGAACAAAATGGTTATTCAGGGGAACGCTTTCGATTTTTATTGTGGGTAGCCTGCACAAAGAGCCGTGTTATTGTATTTAAAAGAACCATCTGTAGCAGAAACAATGGCATCAAATTATCTTTGAATACCCACTGAAAAAACATAAAGCTTTTTTTTTCATTCTTCTTCTGTACGGTGGGGGACAGAGCAGTGTTAGGATAACTGACTTTTTTGTTGTTCTCTGGGTGCATTCTTCTCGCTCCCCCTCTCTCCCCCTCACCCTCTCTCTCCTCTCTCTCTCTCTCTCTCCCTCTCCCTCTCTCTTTTAAAAAATCAGCCATTTGGGGTTTTAAGCCATAAACGATTTTTCTTGTTGCAGGGGATTGCAGTGGCAAAGCTAGGCTAGGTCTTGGAGGCTGGTGTAAGGCGATGCGGGTGAAGGCAGGAGGCTGGTGGAGAGGCTGGGGGGAAGAAAAACCGAAATGGATTCACGGTGCCTTGGATGGAGGACGAGAGGGGAACTGCAAGCTCCTTCAGCTCGTTCTGTCCGGTGAGAAGTGATCAAGCTTGGGCTGACAAGAGGCTCTGGGAGCCCTCACGTTCTTTGCTTTTTTACCTGCCAATCAAACTGCTACAAGACAACACCCTGATCCGGCATGGACATGTAAGTAGCTTGCAGCCCAACTTTGACATTCACTGCTGCTCACTCCTCCCTCCCCGCCACTTTCTTCCTGTCGTCCTGTGTGTGTGAGTGTGTGAGTGTGTGTGAGTGTGCTTTCCTTTTGACCTTTAAGAGATCTGGAAATACACCCTGTCTGGCAATCATTTAACACAGGCAGGTTTAAGTCTAAAAAGAGTTAACTTTGGGAATCAAATGCCCATTTAGATATCTTTAACACATGCAGAAATGAAATGACATTATTTTATTCTCTTCCGAACAGTTTTAGCACTGAACATAATCAGTTGCCTTGCAAGGGTGTGGATGTGTTGCTTTTTTCTGTGAAAATCAAGGAATAGGTCTGTGAACCCACAGAGAGAAAAGCAGGAATGAACAATTTAGGCTTCCATCTTAAAGTGTTAAATGCTACCATCTCACGCCTATAGAAGCCTTCTGCAGACCAGTGTTACTTAGAATGGAAAGAGTGATTTGATTCAAAAAGCACATATTAAGGGGTTGCTGCTGCTCCAATGCGAGTCTTACTATTGATATTTTGGTAGTGCTGGGGGGGGTGGAGAAGGAATGGGACATGGCGATAGCTCGTTATTTATGAAAGATCCACGCAGAGGAAGACAGAAACGCAGGGGGCAGGGGAAGCAGGAAGTATTACCTGAGAGGGCATCGCAGAGCATGGCGAAGCTGGGAGCTCGGAGGGCTCCCGTGGGAAGTTGTGCGAGGGGTGACGGCGCTTGCTCTCTGGCGCCCTCTAATGGCAACTTAAACAACCGTCGCTTTCGTAACCCAGCCCTGGGAAAAGCAGCTGGCTTTTTGTTGTTGCTGTTGGGTTTTCCTCCGCAGCCTTAGGAACTAGAGACCATTAGGGGAGTCAGTGGATGGTTTTCAGCCCGGAAACCTAATATATGTCCCTTAAAATGATCCATGTTTCCTCCTCGCACTCCGCTCCTCTCCTGAAATCCTGCGAGACTAATAGAGGGGGAGAGGCTGCCAGCCAACGGTTCCTGACGGTGGCCCACGCCCCGTTGGCAGTTGGGGAAAGGGGCTGGTTTCCCACCTGAACCGTGTTCTGACTCTCCTAATATCCTCGAGAGGTGTAGGGGTGGAGTGGGAAGGCATGATTGGGAAATTGCAGATTCTGACACGGGCTCATTATAACACAATTTAAAGGGGCCTCTTTAGGAACCTCTGTTACTGCGACGTGTGGTGGTCAGGGGGCATTCCTTCCCGCCTCCTTTTTTCTTTTTCTTCTTTCTTTCGTTCTTTTTTTTTCTTTTTTCTTTTTCAAAAAAAAATTTTGGTAGATAAAGGTTAATCTTGGGCTGAATGATAGAGCTATGATTGACAAGAGAAAAGGTGTTGAGGGCAGGTCGCGCTGTCTTATTTACAGCCCACTGCTTGCTGTAGAGTCTTTGTTAGGACTGGAAAGCTAATTTAGTGCTGATCAAAAGCACCACAGAGTTAAAGGACTGGTAATGACTGCTAATTTCATTTCAGCCTCATGCATCCCCAACTGCTGTAATTAAAGACACGCTATTTAAATACAGGTGAAGGGCTTTTTTTTTTTTTTTAAGTTGCGGTGGGGGCGGGTGGATTGCAATTTTATTTAGATTTCTTCTATACTTGGGTGTTATGTAGTCCAACATTGGGCTTTTTTATATTATTATTATCATTTAGAACTGCTTCTTGTCCTTTATACCTGGCTTTGCAGAACTGGCAGTGTGAAATGTGTCAGTCACATAAAAGCCCCTGTGTAAAGAAAGTGGAGAAAAAAGCATGCAGAGGAATAACCATTTAGGGGAGATTTAAATATTTGGGTCTCCTTTTTCCCCCTTCGAATTAATAGAATGACCTTCGATATAGCTAAAACTATTTGAAACTTGGGGCAGGGTTAACAGGCCAAAGAGATCAGTGTCAGCTTTTTAAGCACTTCTAAAAAGATCATGTGAACAGATGGAAAAATATATTTTTAATTAAATAATTTCCCCCACACTGGAGCTGCAGTGTTGGCTTAGAAACCGTGTAATTTCTCAACCGATCGGAGTTTCTTTATGAGAACATCAAAGGATAAAAAGCTCTACATTTTCGTAGTTGGTTAAAACTGATACCCGCCCCCCCCAACACACATACACACACACACACACACACACACACACACACACACACCCCAAAAAGAATTTAGTCTTTAATCTCTTTTATCCACGAAGACTAAAGCTCTGTACTCGACCCTGCAAGCGGCTCTCGCCTTCCGGGGTTGGAACCCGGCTCAGATGTGAACCGGCGCTGAGCCGCGGCGCAGGTTCGTGCCCAGCGCCCCCTATTGGACACAGTAGGAGTTGCGCAGCGCCAGTCCTAGAAATCGCTTGCTCTGGGGTTACAGAAAACTCTTTAATACCTTCCAAAAAGAAAATGGGGTGAGAAAACAAGTTTTTATATTCTTGAAAGATAATGTAAGTTTAATTCAATAAAAATTAAGAGGAGATAATACGATGTTAACTCAGTAAGAATTAAAGACTACTTCCCCCTGCTTACATCTCAGCGTGCCCGGCCCGGGTTTGGGTCGGGACTCCTTTAAAAGGTTCTGCAGTGGTAACATGGGTAGACAAACACGACGAGAAACAAAGAATGTCTTTCTGTGGCCGTGGAGACCCAAGCGAAGGCTACTTCTCCCGTTTTGTTCACATTTTAAAAAAAATAAACGGAAGATGCTGCTGCTTCCTGTTTTGACGTTGGCAACACCAGCTTGCATGCCCTCAGAGTCCCGCAAGTATTGGAACTGAATCTGAGTAAACGCAATCATTGCTCCTTCTCATTTATTTACTTTCAGAGTTTAATTAAAAGGCCAGTCTCTTCTTTGAATGTTTCCCATGCCCTCAAACCAATCTTGACCAAACTTTTCCTTTCCTGCCTGGTGGCTAATTCCAGATATTATCTCAGAAGCAGGTGCCTGACATCTTTCTTCTTTTATCTCCACCATAGGATTTCAGGAAAGGTGTGTCAATGCTAGAGTATTTTCTTTGAAATTCTGAATTTCACTGACCAGGACTCCAAATTATCCTAGGAAAAAAGGAGTATTTTTACACTTCCAAAAACTCCTGTCTACATAAGAAAGACCTTTGACTTTTTCTTTGGTCCACCAGTGAGGGCTAAAGTAGTCTTGCGATGATTTCAGAATGGTAAACTATAAAAATTACCCACCCTCTGAATTTAAAACAATGGGAAAGTGTGGGTTTGTTCTTTAAAATGAAATAGAAAAATTTGTGTGCTATATGAACAAGATGTTTTAATCACCTCCATCTTCAGGAATGTATCTTACAATTTTGACTTTTAATCTTAAGAAGTTTAAGGGGCTTTTGTTTGTGTTTAGTCTGTCAGTCGGAGGAAACCCGCCTGACCTGCCTTAACAGAACGCTTCCCACCTTTGCTAATGTGGCTCTGTAAACTCTAGGCTGCCCTTGTATTTCTCTGCCTCCCATGATAAGCGGATTCAAGATGGTGTTTTAAAGGGGATTGCTGTTGAGAGGAAGAAGAGATGCCTTCTTCATCTGGTTCTGGGATGGGATCTCTGCTTAGGTTTTTCCCTCAGTAGGTTCAGATGTCGTGGCAGGAGAAGAATCAAGGCTCTTCTGATAAATCTCTGCCAGGGAGTCTCCCCAGAGACAGGCCCGCGGAATCGGCCACGGCACCGTACCCGGCTCCACCGGGAGGCGCGTCCCCAGCGCGGAGACGCCCGTCGGGGCGGCCGTGCGCAGGCCCCGACCCGGGAAGGTGAAGGGCCCTGCGCCGCCGGCTCCCGCAGCCCGGAGGGTGGCGAGGCCAGGCCTGCAAGACCCCGAGGCGCCTCGCGAGTGGAAGTGTGCCCCTGCGCTGGGCGGTGGCGGACACCCGCGCCGCAGAGCCGCGCTGCTTCCACCGCTTTCCGCACCCAGGGCTCCCAGCCGGGGAGGAGGGCTTCGGGCAGGGCCGGGGAGTCGCGCGTGCTGGGCCGCGAGCAGGCAGGCAGCGAGCCCCCGTTTCCAGGCTCCCAGGAGAAGACAACCCGTAAGTGAAGGGAGCCTGGCGAGTGGTGGCCCAGGCCTGGCAGTGCCACCCAGCTCCCGGGCGCGCGGTTCGCGCCCTGGGCCAGGAGGCCCATGCCGGCCAGTCCCACGCCCCAGGGCGCCGCAGGAAGGCAGCCCCTGCACCGGGGCTGGGGAGCGGCCGAGCAGCAGGCCCCGCCGCGGCGGGCAGGGCGGCAGGGGCGGGGCGGGCGGGCCTGGGCCGCGGTTGGCCGGGCGCCCTCTTTGTACGTGGCGGGTCCTGCAGATTCGGCGGCGCCCCAGGCGGATGGGCCAACCTAGTTTTCAGACCCACTTACTCCGTGCCAAGGCCTCGGCCCTTTCTTTCCTTCAACGCTCACGCTTTTCCTGGTGAGCCCCCCAAAAGAACCCGCACTCTAAAGCCAGTGTATGTGAGTTGGAGCTGGCGAGCTCTTTGGAGGAGGGTAAAAGGACTCCGTACGAAGACCAGGCGCGAGGAAGAGCCTGACGCACTGCTCTGCCCTGCCGCTTCATTTCCAAACTCTGGACAGCCTGTAGTTCTGCTCGTCCACCCGAGGCAGGCCCAGGCCCAGGGAGAGGGCGCAGCCGGGTCGCAGGGGCGGCGCTGCCAGGCGGGCGAGTGGGGTGCTGCAGGGGTTGAAACCACAAGTACGACTTGACACCACTGAGCCCACGGCGCTTGTCAATAATCTGTGAATTAGGTGCGAGATTGTCACTGTGATCATAACAGTTTCTGAAGGACTCATTACAGCCTATGGTGTCACTGATCTCCAAATTAAGGAGGGGGTCGCAGAGGGAAGGGGGGTGGGGGGGAGGGGGGATAAAAGCCCGAGCCCCGGTTCCCAAGGAGCCTGTAAAGATCAGGCCGGCGGTCTGAGAATTCCCCCGGGAGGTGTTTGGAAACCCAACTACCCGAGTGGGACTGGAACGGGGGCGCTCGGGGCAAGTGGAAGTGGCCCCCGGGATGACGACTTCTCAGACATTTCTTTTGAGTCCAGAAGAGCTTTTGGGCGAGGGCTCCAGATGTCAATGGGAGGCCTTGAGGATGCCAGCCCGCCCAGGATGGGTGTACACTTTGATTTAGAGCATTTTCCTGGGCAAGCCGCAGCTGCACAGCTTTGAGGAAAAGTGGCAATAGTTTCCTTTAGGACTGATGGTGATTGTAGGGTGATTTTGTTTTTCAGTGGTTTGTTTTCAACCTCTCTCCACACCACAGGTGAAAGGCATTCTGTTTGCTTTTGATAGTCGCCCCTTCCCTCACGTGTTAAGCTGATCTCATTTCTTTTCCCAACTTGCTTTTGGGGATGACAAACGCCTCAGCCCTCTGGGAGTCTGAGGCTCTGTGGCTTGTGTTAGGTCCAGTTGTACTTCTGGCAAAGGGGCCTGTGGGTAACACAGAAACAGGAGGTTCCATGACATCTTCAGAAGGAAACTGAATTGCATCTGCATCTCCGAAGGGGAAAGGCTCTTCCTGCTGTGGTGCCCTTGCTGGGAAGGCCAGCCTGGCCTGCACTGGGGTGTCACAAAGTTCAGGCCAAAGTTGTGGTTACAACCAAATGAAAGAATTATAGTGGGAGAATTTGAAACAATCTTCTTTTTCCTAAAAGGAGACTAATAATCCGAGCCCCTGGAAAATCAGGATTCCAAGAAAGACCTATTCCTTGGCTATGATTAATTCTTTGAGACAGTGTGATCAATCAGATAGCTATGTACTTAGACTCCCAAGCAATGATTTAGAAATACAAAAGGCTCCAGAAGTTTTGGGGGCCACCTGGAGTTTCTGGTTTCTGTTTATCTTTTATTGTTAGTATTACTATTCTCTACTAATTTTTATAACCAAGATGATAGGTTCAATGCAACTGAAAACCATTGGTGGCAGCTCTTTAACTTTTTAGGTTGCCCCTTTACAAGAGAATTTCTATTTTAAATATTTAGCTCACTAAATGGACATATTGCATTTCCCCCTGGACAACAGCTAAGCTACAGTGCAGAGACAGAATCTTAGGTTAAAATAGCCTACTTCAGAAATGAAAATGTGTAGTTTGTATTCCTGTTTTCTGAAAATAGGAGCTGGAATAGATGAAGGATGTACATATATATGTGATACTGTAAGTAATATAGTGATTATTATACATAGCCCGAAAGACATACACAAATGATTATATATTACTTTCGTTGCTATAATTTGAAGTAAGGAAAAAATATATTTAGCTTTGTAACTGTTGGATTCTTTTTAAATGTATTTATTTCATCAGTGAGAATTAGATGAAAGAGAATGTGTAAAAAAGGGAGCTGAATGCAAAGTAGCTCTGCATTCCTTAGGTTTCAAGGGTCCTTACAGCTCTTGAGTGAAATTATTTGGTGAAATTGGGTCTGGACTGCAACAGCATTTGTATCCCCTTGTTCATTTGTTATGTGTAATACCACTTCTCGAAATTAAAGCCAAGGTGCTAAAGACAGACAAGAAGAAAAAACGTGATTAAGCAAGTTTCAATTGCCAATCTTCCCTACACCCATATGTATGTCCGGGTCTTAGTAAACAGAAAAGATAGAGGTATATATTTGCTCTTTGACTCATCTAGAAACATTGATTATAATTACTGTCAATAATCCTCACTCCCCAACCCAACAAGTTTGGCACAGGAAGAAAACGGGGAAATGTAGATGAAAGAATTTCTATCATTTTGAACATTACCCTACAATATAAGAATGACAGCGTGCCCCTAGGATTTTCTGACAAATCCTTCACAGTGTAAACTAAATGAAGTTGGACGATGGTATAATTCGATTTCTAATTTTTGCTCTTACTTTCCATCTTCTTTTTTTTTTCCAACTTATTTCTCATTGGCTATTTTTGGGAAGTACGTGGTGCTTTTTTTTTTTTTTTTTTTAATGAGAAAGAAATCCTGTAATGCAATTATTTCCCTTCACTTATGTGTTTGTTTCCTAAATCTTAAAGAATCAGTCTTTGATCATTTTGGATTTGTGGGCTCCAATTTGGGGTAACTGAGGTTTCTTGTGACTTAGGAGAAAGAAGTATTTTTTCAGATTGGCTTATGCCAGCCTCTTTACTCCGCAATTCCCAGTTTTCTTGCATTAAGAGATATATACAAATAAAATCTCAACTCACCTATTTGCACCAAGACCGTTCTAAAGCCTTTGAATTTTGCTTTATTTTGGCTTTTACAATCAAGAACTTTTTTCCGGTTGCTGTACTTCGCTTTTTAGTTTTATTTGCTACCCACTTACTAGTGGTAAGATCTCTTTCACTACAATATGATCTCCTAATGGTCATTTTCAGAGGAGCAAGTTGGAAGGTTAGGATCCGCAGGAAACATGACAAAAATTGGAGGGGGGAGAATAAAAACCCTGCATTTGGCCAAATCTGGCTCCTAACACATTTAACCGGTTCCAGAATTAGAAAGCTTTTCTGTACGTTTTCTTCCACTTTTCTCGTTTTTTTCCTCTTACGTAATGAAATTAAAACTTTTGGAGCCCACAGTTGACATTTTTCAGAAAATTGAGTTATCAAGGCAGTAATTATTTCACGGGGAGATAAAACTCTCATAGCCCTAACTGTCAAATAGGGCCCTTTTCAGATTTTAATTACAAAATAAAATTAGTCTGCTCTTCCTCCGAATGGTTTGTGAGTGGTTAAACAGAGCTTTCCCCCAATACTGGTGGTCGTCAAACTCTGCTAATTAGCAATGCTGAGAAATTCCAGTTAACAAGGACATTCTCCAAGACTCTGCAGGTTCCCTGCCGTTTGCCTTCATTTCCATAAGAAGATTAAGAGAGGAGGGGAACACACTCAAATGCAGATGCAGAAAAGAAGCGTTTTTTAACAAGCATCATAATAGTAAGATGCTTGGCTAGTTCTCACCTAATTACTGCAAGTTAAACCTCTATTTGCCACTAAGAAGAAAAAATGTCTGCAGTCCCCTATCTCCACAAAATGGTTAGCTGGCTTTAGATATAATACTTGAGGAGGGATGGGGAGAGTTTAGGAGAGAAAAATCAGGGCCAAAGATTTTTAAATAAAATTGAGTTAGACTCAGCAGTTAAGGCTTTTGGGCTAGGACCTATAATAGAACAAAATCAAATCAGAATATCTCAGGACTTATGCATTTGTGTTCGGAATTACTAATCTTGCTCTAAAAGTGAGTAGCTTTTTGCTGCCCAAGGAAGGGGAGTGTTCTAGTCTCTTTAGACCAAGGGCTCTCAATTTTCATAAATTGTGCCAATGGCAACATTCTGAATCTCTGAGGATGAAACACCCTGGCCCTAGTCTTTTTTGATGCTGGTTGTCAATGGTGTATTCTCAGTACTGCAGACGTCTGTTATAAACCTAAAACAGAGTTACTTCTGTCGTCTGTTGGGATTGTTCTAGTTATTCTTACATTTAGGGGCCATGATGTTGGATTGAAATAGTGTGGCCGATGAGCTGATTTTTTTAAAATGCATATGTTCTAAAAAAACCTAATGAGAAAATTGTTTCCGCTATCACCATCTTCTTCAATCTTATTTTCATAGCACATTATTATGCATAAATGCCAGCCACAGTTAGTTTATTGGCTCGATAAATACAACAGGCTTAATTAAAATAAAGCTGTAAATAAATGCAACCAGTGATAACACAATTGAAATGTATTTCCATAGCTTATTTATATGATAAAAACAATTAACAAAAGACCTAGCCAACCCCTTTAACCTCTTAAATGCATTATTATAGACCTCAGGCATACACGTATGCATCTGAGGATGTGTAAAAGCTCTTATGTATCATCCCTAGGAAAAATGGGTGCCTCTTTATCTACTGCCTCTTGAGAGAAAGCAGATTAAAAAGATTTATTTCTATGGCCATTTGTTACTAACATTTATTTTTATAAGTATATAATAGCCATTTTCCACATGAACTCCTTGTTTTTTTTCCCTTCAAACTTAATTACCCATAAGCTTTTCAAAGTTGGGGAATAATGCTATTAAGAGCAGACCAACACATACACAATCATAAAGTGAATACTTGTTCTGCCCTTCGTGGTGTCTGGACAATCATAATTCATTCATATGTTGAATCTCGTAATTTGTACCTATTTTTTTCTGTGGTTTAACCTCCCACTCATCTCAAGGTTGTATGTACATTCCTAAGGTAAGCAAATTAAATCTAATTCTCATGATTTGGTTCCACAGCTTATATGCTATGTTAACTTTTCTTTTGTTTAGATTATGTGTAATTAGTTTGATCTTCCATCCCCCTCCTTTTTTCCCCCCTTTAATTATTTCCCAACACCTTCTTCTAAAGGTAAAGCAAAGCTTGGAAAAACAAATCCACCAGCAGGGGGCGCACCAGCTACATCCCTGAAGCCGACCGCGCTGAAAAGCCGGTGGCCGCCTTCTGGTCTCCAGACCCTCTCCACCTCTTCTCTTTCCTAATCGCTGGGTCCGAGCTTGTGTTAATACTGCACCTCGATTAAACAGAAAGCATGACTTTGTTTTGAAGGGGAGCGAATATTTATGCTTTTCCAGAAAGCCAGTCTCATGGTCTCCGGATTTCCCAAAACTAAAGGAAATCATGACTTAAGCAGAAAACGGAGAACCTGCGAGGGGGAAGGGAGGTTGATTGGAAATAATAATGAAGCGAAGACTGCAGGATTCTTTCCCACAACTTTTCTGGATTTCTAGCGGACATCCTTGGCTTGAGTTTGGCAATAACGGACAAGCCAGGGAGGGCAGGGATTGGAGAAGGGGGCGGTTATGGCAAGAGGAAGGTTAGTAAGGGACAAAACAACTCAGTTTTGTAACAGTGATAAATGGAACGTGGCCGAAGAATACTATTCAGTACATTTTCTTAGGGTGCGTAAGGGTACATGAGGGGAGGAGGGGCGGAGAGAGTGTTACAGCAGAAAGAAAATAAGTAACCCTGATGGTTTAAGCCCTTTATTTAAAAAGAAGAAGAAAGAAAAAGAAAAAGAAATGGCATCAAGGTCTCCCCCCCCCCCCCCCCGCTTCCCCTCCCCCCCTTTGTAGTCAAGTGCATTTTAGCCACAAAGATCCCAACAAGAGAGTGGAAGGAAACTTAGACGGGGCTTTGTTTGACTCCGTGTAGCGACAACAAGAGAAACAAAACTACCTATTTGTAACGGACGTGCTGCCATTGCCCTCCGCTTTGAGCGCCTACCTATTGAAATCTTTACGTCGGGACAATGGGAGCGCGGCTAAAATTACCCTCTCGGTCCCGGGCGGGCGAGATTGCGGAGCCCCCGCCCCCACTCCTGCAGCCGGGCCTGGCTGGGCTCCCCTTCCCAGTCCAGGCCGCTTGCTCCCTGCAAACCCTGCCTGCACCTGTTTCTGGGACCACCGCGCCCGCCTCCCAGGCCTAGCCCCTGGGCAGCGCGACCCAGGCCCTCGAGCCGCGGCTTTGGGGGGAAGCCAGCGGGGGACACGCCAGGGCTGCCGCTGCTCGGTGCTGGGAACCCTGCGTGGGAGGGAGTTCGGGAGCCAGGCCCAAATGCCACCTCCGCACAGCACAGCGCCCTGGGCTGCCAGGAGGCTGAGCTGGCCTCCGCGTCGCCAGCACTTCTGAGCGGCCCCGGTTCCGCTTTCCTCCCTCACGCCCCCTCCGAAAGGAGCACAACCAAACCCTTCCTTGGGGGAGGCCCGGGGACCGGGGGGGGGGGGGGGGGGGGGGGGAAGGCGAGGACCAGCGGAAGGAGACGGGCAGACTGGTGGGCGATGCGGCGGGGCCACCGGGTTCCCCGCCAAGGAGCCAGCTGGACCGGGGCGAGGCGGCTCCCCAGGCCCTGGCGCCTCCCTCCGGAGGGGACCGCGTGGCCCGGGCAGGGTTTGCTGCAAACCCGGGCAGGTTACGTGGGGACGAGGAGAGTTTGGGGACAGGCTTTGGTCTCAACTTCGAGGCGGGCCAGCGTGCAGAGGGAGCCGGCGCGGGGCCGCGGACGCGGGGAGGCCGGGTGCAAGGCGCTGCGTGGGGCCGGGCCGGGCCGGGCCGGGGGGGAGTTCGGACGCGCGCGGGAACACTGCCACGCCCGCTCCGCACTGCCGCTTCCTGAAACCCTGGTCGGGCTGTCGCCGCCAGGCCCCGCGGCCCCCGCCGCACACCTGAGCGGCTCGGCGCCCCAGCCCCCTTCCAGCACCCCGCGCCGCCGAGGGAGCCGGGCTCCGTTTAAAGGAAACCGAAAAACTCGGAGTCTCCGTGCTGTTTACCCACTTCCTTCGAAAAGGCGTGCGGTGTGACCTGTTGCTGCGAGGGGATACAAAGGTTCCTCAGTGGCTGGCGGGCGGGCTGTGGGCGCCGCCTCCCCGCCCCCTCCCCCGGCCCCTCCCGGCCCCCTCCCCCCTGCCCAGCCTCCCCGCGCGGCCGCGGCGCGGCAGGCCCCGCCCCCTTTCATGCAAAACCCGGCGGCGAGGCAGGGCTGGAGTGGAGGAGCCGCCGCGCGCTGATTGGTCGCCCGAAACCCATTTATTCCCTGACAGCCCCCGTCACATGGATGGTTGTCTATTAACTTGTTCAAAAAAGTATCAGGAGTTGTCAAGGCAGAGAAGAGAGTGTTTGCAAAAGGGGGAAAGTAGTTTGCTGCCTCTTTAAGACTAGGACTGAGAGAAAGAAGAGGAGAGAGAAAGAAAGGGAGAGAAGTTTGAGCCCCAGGCTTAAGCCTTTCCAAAAAATAATAATAACAATCATCGGCGGCGGCGGGATCAGCCAGAGGAGGAGGGAAGCGCTTTTTTTGATCCTGATTCCAGTTTGCCTCTCTCGCTCTTTTTTTCCCCCAAATTGTTCTTCGTCTGACTCTCCTCGCGGAGCCCTGCGCTCCGACACCCCCGCCCGCCCGCCCTCCTCCGCTCCCCCCGCCGCGGGCCCCCCAAAGTCCCGGCCGGGCCGAGGGTCGGCGCCGCCGGCGGGCCGGGCCCGCGCACAGCGCCCGCATGTACAACATGATGGAGACGGAGCTGAAGCCGCCGGGCCCGCAGCAGACTTCGGGGGGCGGCGGCGGCGGCGGCGGCAACTCCACCGCGGCGGCGGCGGGCGGCAACCAGAAGAACAGCCCGGACCGCGTCAAGCGGCCCATGAACGCCTTCATGGTGTGGTCCCGCGGGCAGAGGCGCAAGATGGCCCAGGAGAACCCCAAGATGCACAACTCGGAGATCAGCAAGCGCCTGGGCGCCGAGTGGAAACTTTTGTCGGAGACGGAGAAGCGGCCGTTCATCGACGAGGCCAAGCGGCTGCGCGCGCTGCACATGAAAGAGCACCCGGATTATAAATACCGGCCCCGGCGGAAAACCAAGACGCTCATGAAGAAGGATAAGTACACTCTGCCCGGCGGGCTGCTGGCCCCCGGCGGCAACAGCATGGCGAGCGGGGTCGGGGTGGGCGCCGGCCTGGGCGCGGGCGTGAACCAGCGCATGGACAGCTACGCGCACATGAACGGCTGGAGCAACGGCAGCTACAGCATGATGCAGGACCAGCTGGGCTATCCGCAGCACCCGGGCCTCAACGCGCACGGCGCGGCGCAGATGCAGCCCATGCACCGCTACGACGTGAGCGCCCTGCAGTACAACTCCATGAGCAGCTCGCAGACCTACATGAACGGCTCGCCCACCTACAGCGTGTCCTACTCGCAGCAGGGCACCCCCGGCATGGCGCTCGGCTCCATGGGCTCGGTGGTCAAGTCCGAGGCCAGCTCCAGCCCCCCTGTGGTTACCTCTTCCTCCCACTCCAGGGCGCCCTGCCAGGCCGGGGACCTCCGGGACATGATCAGCATGTACCTCCCCGGCGCCGAGGTGCCGGAGCCCGCCGCCCCCAGCAGACTGCACATGTCCCAGCACTACCAGAGCGGCCCGGTGCCCGGCACGGCCATTAACGGCACACTGCCGCTCTCGCACATGTGAGGCCGGGCAGCGAACTGGAAGGGGAGAGACGTTCAGAGAAAGACGGGGAGCAGGGGAGGGGTGCAACAGAGGAGAGTGAGAAACGACGTGGAGAAAAACCCGGTACGCTCAGAAACGGAAGAAAAACTACCCCGTCACGCACAGCAAATGACAGCTGCAAAAGAACACCAGTCCCATCCACACTCACGCAAAAACCGCGATGCCGATGAGAAAACTTTTATGAGAGATCCTGGACTTCTTTTGGGGGGGCTATTTTTGTACAGAGGAGACCGAGGGTGGGGGGAGGGCGAGGGAATGGACCTTGTATAGATCTGGAGGAAAGAAAACTACGCAAAACTTTTTAAAAGTTCTAGTGGTACGGTAGGAGCTTTGCAGAAAGTTTGCAAAAGTCTTTACCAATAATATTTAGAGCTAGTCTCCAAGCGACGAAAAAAAATGTTTTAATATTTGCAAGCAACTTTTGTACAGTATTTATCGAGATAAACATGGCAATCAAAATGTCCATTGTTTATAAGCTGAGAATTTGCCAATATTTTTCAAGGAGAGGCTTCTTGCTGAATTTCGATTCTGCAGGTGAAATTAGGACAGTTGCAAACGTGGAAAGAAGAAAATTATTCAGATTTGGACATTTTAATTGTTTCAAAATTGTACAAAAGGAAAAAATTAGGAATACGTGCTGACAAAACCATCTCCGTGGTCTTGTTTAAAGGGGCAAAAGTTTTAGATTGTACTAAATTTCTTAACTTACTGTTAAAAGCAAAAATGGCCATGCAGGTTGACATCGTTGGTAATTTATAATAGCTTTTGTTCAATCCCAACTTTTCATTTTGTTCAGATAAAAAAAAAAAAACATGAAATTACTGTGTTTGAAATATTTTCTTATGGTTTGTAATATTTCTGTAAATTTATTGTGATATTTTAAGGTTTCCCCCTTTTTATTTTCCGTAGTTGTATTTTAAAAGATTCGGCTCTGTATTATTTGAATCAGTCTGCCGAGAATCCATGTATATATTTGAACTAATAACCATCCTTATAACAGGTACATTTTCAACTTAAGTTTTTACTCCATTATGCACAGTTTGAGATAAATAAATTTTTGAAATATGGACACTGAAATTATGTTTGAGTCTTTCATTTATTTGGATAACACTCTGATTATACATAACTTCTCGGGAATTTTAATACTGTAGCCCGCCAAGAACGCAGAGTACCAAAATCCTTGGCATTACTAGCCCAGCAGCATGTGCTAATGTTAACTGCAAAAAAGAAATGGCTGTATGATTAATAAGTACTCTGGAAAAACTGAAATGCTTCTGTCATTTCTAAAATAGAAACTAGAGACATTTATTGTAAACCCACCCCCTCCTTCTCGAAGCCCCATGAATAAGCATGATGGGGACTTTTACTTAAACTGTTTTGTGCCACTTGTTGCCAGAAAGAAGTCAATTCTGAAATTTTTCATGTAGCTTAGCAGATGGGGTATTGAACCACATCAGAACCAGGTTGGCTGGTTTTGTTTTCGTTTTCTTCACAGTACAGTGGCCCTTTGAAACCTTGTTCTAGGGAAGAGGATGCTTCTTGTATCGGAATAATTGCAAAGTAGACACTGGACGTGCAGTGTCCATCTGCCGGGCGGGTGTTTGGGTTCCTCTGGCCCTGCTATTGTCAGAGGAAACAAGTGGTTTGCTTTCTTTGTTCCTTGACTTCATAAACTTTCTCCTACATTTTTCTGTTTAGGGACAAGGGAAAGCAAAGAACGTCTTGCAAAATTCCCCGATTTATACGGATATAGTTATTTTTATTATTTATTTTCTTTTTTTTTTTTCCCTCTCTCTCCCTCCCTCCCCAAATTCCATTTCTTAAATTGGCAGCGCGGGTCCAAGCCTGTAGCCCCAAATCGGATAATCTCTGCAGCTGATAACAAGCAAAAGAGAAGCCAGGCAACAGCCATATTAAAGAAGAAAACAATCAACTCTGAGGTAGATATTTTACTTTGTCCGGTCTAATCACATTTGCAGATGATGGTTTTTGATCTGTTAACAATGTTTTGCTCCAGTAGTGGAGAGGCGGGGAGGGCCGGGTGGGGAAGCAGGGCTGGATTCGGCGTCCTCCTGCCCGGGGAAAGGTAAAGCCGGGCGCAGCGCGGCTGCCGGGGCGGAGCGCGGCTGGGGCTGCGGCTGCGGCTGCGCGGGGTCCGGACTGGCGCGGCCGCCGCGGCTCAGCCAAGGCCGGGCGCGAAGACCAGTCAGGGCTGTCCCTTCCTCCCGGCTGCGCTCACATTCCCCCGCCCAAGGCGCCCGGGAGGCCCGAGTCGAGCCTTCTTAAGAGCGCGGGCTTCTTCCCACGATTTCCAGAGCTTGTCCTGTCCACTTGCCACAACTTTGGAGAAGTTGGAGCCCGGCAGCGCCTTCCGCCGGAGGGGAAGGGCCTGCCGCAGCCTCGGAGCTAGCTCGTCCGCTGGCTGGCATCTCCGCGTGTCCAAGCCAGGGCTTCCTTCTCGTGGTGTTGCTGCTCTTAGTTCTGGGATGAGCTGGACATGGCCCATATTTTCTGTATTTTGTGTATCTTCTCGATTGCTTTCCTTTAGGCGTGGATTGGCTTTTATTTACTACTTTTTAAATCCTCATTTGGGGGTGATAGTGAACAGTACTAGGAAGAGACGATTATTATTCCAGTTCCCAATTCTAACCGAGGCATTTTCCCCCCTAATTAATGCAGAGACTCTGAAAGAATTTCCCCCGGCCTGGCCAGCCATTGTAATGCATATACGGATTATTCACGTGGTAATGAGCACATTCGCCAGTTCTTGCTCACACAGACAAATAAAAGAAACTTTGAATAAAGATCCGAATGATCATGCTGGGGAAGAGAGGAGGATATTCCTGGAATTTGAGCCAATCAACTATTACTATATGAAATGTATATATTTTAAAAGTAGAGCTGTGTTAGAAATACGTACAGGTGTGTAGAGCATTGCACTGCACTGGTCTGCCATTAATAATCATTAAAAAGTCCCTAGAATCACACCAGAGGGCAACTTTTTGTCAAAATGCTCCAGTTCAAGTATTTTGGAAGAGAAAAGACCACAGCATTTAGGAAGTTGAACTAGTTTCAAAGGATTGTCACTGCCTAAAAGAGGACACGCATTTGCCTTCCTATCCCTCTGTATCTTCAAATAAAATAATTGAAAAATGAAAGCCAAAATATTTTGTTTGCAAATATAAATGCTTTTCATAAATTGTATGGGAGGAAACGAACACATATCTTGTTGCATCATTCATGTGGCTGGATTACATGATTCTTCAAGATGTGTAGTTTCATGGTTAGATCGCTATTGAACATCCAATATTTTCATCATAATTCATATTCCAGAAGAAGAGTAACCCACTGAACTTGCCCAGAGATGTTTATCTCCTGATGCTGAAGCTAGTTAATTGTTGAGTGTTTAGTTTTTATCTATGGGATAATATTGTACTCATTGGACCCACTCAATTTCCAGTCAAAGAGGGTGAATTTAAATGTTTTGTTAACCTTATACACAGAATGGAAATGTGCAAAAGAATGAGATAATAGTGTGTTCTCACTGCAATTTTTTCTCTCTCCACAACCCCCCCCCCATACTTTAAATAAAGAGCCTTACAATATTGCTGAGCTGTAGTAGATTAGCAAGGTTCCTTGCCAATGCTGGGAAGCTGGTATTACCGACCATCCCAGGGGAAAATGGCTCACATTAACCACTAAATGAATATTTGACAAGGGCTCATTCGGAGGTATTATTACTATAAACGTGTCCCTACTGGACTTTTCAAGGGTCAAAGAGCAACGCTTCAATTAATTATTTAGACTGCTAGTAGATTTGGTTGTAATAGCCGTACTTATTTCTGGAAACGGACACATTCTTACAGTAGGAAAATCTCTGGAGAATCTTCTCCACCAGCAACACCTTCGAATGAGATACAGATGGCTTGCATTCTAAAGCTGACTTTTTAATAAAACCTGTTCCTGGCGTTCGGAGGGTTATGGGTCTCCTTTTCAATTTCATGAACTGTTTTTGGTTTAAAAGGGGGGAAGAAGAACATAATTTATCTTCATTTCTGTATCGTGTCTAGCAAGGTCTTGTAGGGAGTTGCAATTTGGGGAGAAAAAGGGGGTGTTTATTTTTAACCTTTGCCTTTTCTAAGTAGAGCTGTCACAGGATTTGAGAGTCATGCGGGTCCTGAATTTAGACAGGATACACGTTTCTTTTTGCCAATAAAATTCAGATTTTTAAATGGAAGGTCCTGTAGACCGAATACTCTAAGTATCTTTCCGAGCACTGCAAGGTGCAGTGGGGGGTGGGGTGGCCCGAGCCTTCTGTTTCTGCCCTGTCATAAGTTGTTCTGTGGCTCTAGGTAAAATGGTAAGGGAATAATTTTGAGAGTAAGTTTCCTTGACAATCATATAAATTGAATGAATGCGAGATAAGCTGGGAGGGGGGGCAGTAATTACAAACCCAATTCATTCAGCTTTTCAGAACTTTTGTTGTGGGAGCTCCATTGACCGGTTTTGAACTGCCAGTTTTCTCACATTAAAAGAACTGATCAGCCCCTCAGGGGGACAAGAAATACCGCTTAACTGCATAGTGATGGGGTCTTCATTTAGAACCATTACAAGAAGAAAATTAAACAGTGCCTTTGTGTGCACAAGGTTTACTTTTCAACTGCTAACAGTTTATAGCTAACTGCTCTGAGATTGAAGTTTGACTATGGTTTGATCGCCAGCAAGTTGGCACCCCTTATTTATTTATTATTTATCTGTTGCATTTAAAAAAAGATTTTTATCTGCCCCCTCTTTAATTTCTTGCTCTCTCACTAAAGAATTTTGAAACAGGCGCTCACATTTTTCTTTGTGGAAGGAGTCTCCTTTGCCATGCTCTCTACCTGGGATTGGAGTCCACAGTCCCCAGTGTGCCCCCACCCACCCATTACTGCCTTAAAATAATTTGCATTTCCTTCTGGTGGTTTTTGTTTGTTTATTTTTTGGTTTTATTTTTTTTCTTGCATTTCTTTACTCTCAGAACTAAGGCTGTTTTTCAGGCCAGCTGTAACTGGGGTTGGAGTGTAGGCTGATTTACTTCTTTGCTCTGCCTTTTTTTTTTTAACCTAAGTTGGAACAGGACTGGGTGGATTTCCCAGGGATCTTGTCTGTGTGGGGGATCCCTTAAAGAAGGGAGAAAGGAGAGAAGCTTTGACCTTTACAGTGAAAATATGGATAGGATCCAAAGGGACATAGCCTCCGGAGTTCTAGAATAAGCAAGTGTGGAAGGAGCTTTCCAAAGACAGGGAAATATTGCCCAAACCAAAGGATTGGTTTGTCTTTCATAGTTATTTTTTACTACAATCTTTCCTGGAAGCCTAATGTCTGATACCACTAAGGGAGACTTGTAACCTCCTCTCTCCTCTGACAATGCTGTCCAGTTTTACAATTCTTGTTTTCAGCTTGTGTATTTTGCTTCTGTGACCTTTAGAAAATAATGGACTTGACTTTTTTATTTGGACTGGGGGGGGGGGGGGTGTGTTTCTCTTTGAAAGGCTGAAGTGTTAAACTAAGTCTGAGACTTCCCATGGCAGAGCTGTTTTGTATGCCGGTCCAGATGCGTGTTATTATATTTTGGTATTATGGCGGTGTTTCTGACTCCTTGAGCGTTGTACTCAGTTTCTCTCCCAAAGCAAATAGAACGTCCTCTCATTTCGGGATGAAGAGATACTTGCTTCTTCTAGGCGTTGGGACTTGAGATGCTTGTTCTACTTGCAAAGAAGTGTCAGGTGATTTGAAAGCTTGAAGGAATCATTCGTTTCATTACACTCGTCTGCTTGCGTGTACAGAAGGATGCGTGCACTGTCTTTATAAAGATTTCGGTGCTTTGAACTGCCATTTGCCTCCTCTCCGGGCTTCGGCTTCCGGGCCCAATGAGGCGGCGCCGGGCTGCGAACGCGCCGGCCTCCCGCCGGCGGCCCCAGGGAGCGCTCAGCGGCCGCGGCGCCCAGCGCCTGCAGCGGACCGCGGGCCGGCAGAGGCCTGGGCCACAGCACCGGCCTGGACCTGACCGCCGCCCCCAGGGGGCTTCAGCTGTGGTGCAGGGCTTGAGTTCTCTTCCTGGCTCTGCCAAAACGGCCTGATTCCTTCTCCATCCTGCACGGTCCAGCTTCGGGCAAGTCTGGAGTCTCCCGAGGTGTAGGGGCCCTCGCTGCTCTAAAGTCCTCTGCCCTCTGCGCCCTAGCCCGAGGGCGCTGACCTCGTGACTCGAGATGGTTCGAGGCCCCAGACTTCCCAAACCAGAGGCTGTCGACTCAAGTCTCACCTACTTGCCTCTCCCCGCAGTCTTTTCGACTGAGGTGTGTGTCCCGGGCTGAGCCCACGTCTTGGCGTGAGTAATCTCACCTAGTCTTTCCCACGGGAACAACACAGGCTCCCCAAACATTCAGCCCTTCTGGGATCAGAGCAGGAAAGAATGGTGAGACCCAGACCTTCACTTCCATTTGTAAAGCAGGAATGTCTGTAACTACCTCCCAGGAGACGAATGCAAGGTGTCTGACCCCAAGCGGCCTGAGAGAGAGCCCTGACTTTACTGTCCTCGGAATTAGCTGTTAGGGAGGGGGAGCCACTCTCCGATTAGACTCCAGAGATCAGGACAGAAATCTCGGCCTTCTCGCTCCGTCCTGGTCCAGTGAAATCAGCCTGTTCCAACCACCTCCCTCACTTCCCCAGGGCTCCCAGTTTAGGGTTCGCCTAGGAAGTGATCTTGCAAACTTGCCAATTCCTGGGCATCTTCCAGTGGGGAGGGGTCCCAGCATTCTGGGGAGGGAGCCGCCCCACCCGCCAAAGGCAGAAAAATAATTACTGTATTAAAAGGAGCGGTGAATTCTTCCCGAGGGTTCTTATCGCTGGCGGCCAGGCCAGAAGCGGGACTGCGCGCCCACCCCCACCTAGTGACGTCAGGGCCTGCAGGGCCTTGGGGATGAAATGATTCGTTTGAGTGTTCCAGAAAGGGCAATCCGAACACTTGCAGGGCCAGGCCAGTGGAGCAGGTCTCCAGCCCCAACACCTGGCCCCCCACAGCCTACAGCACAACCGAACACGCGAGGACTCAGTCTTCACTGTACATTCCCGCACCCCGCACTGGCCCTCCCCGCACACATGCTGCGGGAGTGCCTCCTCCGTACATACGTACATACGTGCATGTATGGAAAGTTGATTGACTTGCTCGCTAGACTCGGTGGTGGGGTCTAAATGAGTTGGTTTTGTGGTGTTTATGTTTGTTTTGCTTTCAGATGGTTGACAAATCACTCCAAAAGCCTTTTTCAATGTACACTGTAGCTGTGTTTATCTGGCCCTGTGGAAGCTGAAGTGATGATTTAAGAACAGGATTGCAAAGTTTCCTGGTTTCAGTCTGCTGCTCTGTTCAGGACAATGGCTTCTGGCTGACCATTGCTATGCCATTTTCATTTTCTCTTTTCCCTTCACTCCTCATGATTTGTAGAGCTTTGATAGTCTTAGATTATTAAAGTATTAACAAGTATTGCTGAGAGAACTTCTTCAGATGTGATTTAAATTGTAGATAAGAGGAAAGACGTTTGATCGATGGCATGTGTTTAATATGGATAAAATTATTCGTTGATGGGAAGCACTTTGGCATTTCTGGGAGAGACACAGCCCAAGTTTTGTTCCAACCCTCAACTCAGTTTAATTCACTGACCGGCCTTCCAAGAAGCAGGGTACTGAAAACTAGGCCTTATGTTCTGATACTGGTCCAGGATCTCCCAGAGTAACTCTTTAGTGGGAATTAGGCCATATTTTGCATGCAGTCAGTTTAGAATCAGCTCACATCCAGGTCAACTTGACTATCATACTTAACAGCTCAAATCTGAGTTATTGCATAACATTCGCACTTAATCCGTCTGAGTTACTAAATAGTAAACCTGTCTTCTTCTCAAAGTCCATCTCCTTTTCTGTCTCCCCTTCCTCCTACCTCCAAGAAAATATCTGAAAATCAAGTTTCCCCGTGCAAGTTTGTTTACCCCAACTTCTGTTAAAGTAGACCGACACTCTCTCATCAGCTTTCTAAACACTCTCTCATCAGCTTTGCGGAATGGTGCAAAAACATCTTGGAATCCAAGATGGCAAAATAAATCTGAACATATGGAGGAAAGACTTCCTTGTTAGGATGCCCATTTCAATGTTTAGCTCACACCTCAGCCTCCACACTCCCTCACTACCTGCTCTGGCCTCCTCTGCCCGCCCCGGGTACTGCTCTATTAGCAAGCTGGCTCCCAGTCATAAATTATGAATGCATATCAAGTAGGCCCTCCTGATAAGATAAATCAGAGGCTTTTCTCTTTGCACGTTTCTGCTTTCATTCGCATTGAAACTTCTTCCTGCCCCCTGCTACCGTGTGTGTGTGTGTGTGTGTGTGTGTGTGTGTGTGTATCTACAAACTTAGGAGCCCCCTGTAAACTATGGTGGTATGTCCCCATTTTAAAGAAAATAAAAAAATTTTCCCCTCAGGAAGCTGTACAAGTTAAGGATACAAAATATTTCATGGTTAGTTGTATGAGCTTCCAAATTTGCTGCATGTAAAGTATTTTAAGTTTCTTCTTCTTTTTTTTTTTTTTTTTTTTTTGGCTGTCACTGGCTGGCAATCCTCATTTTGTGTGTGTGTGTTAGTTTGAAAAGCAGGAAGAAATGTAATGAATTGAGTGCTGTCAGAGATGTCTTCTGTTTGAACAGTCTGCGATGGGCTGAATGGCAGGGACTCCCTCACCCAGTGCAGGTGCAGCAGAGCTGGGGACGGGGGAGGGGGCTCCCTCTGTTCAGTCAAAAAGCACCATTCTCCACAATAGACCACACACTGACAGCCAGCGTGACATCAACTCACACTTTCATACTTTTCCCCCATCCATAGTCCTGAGTTCACAAAGTGGCCATACAGTAGCCTTGGTTAGGTTCCTTTAATGAACATTTCGAGGCCCCTATGACCAGCGTTGAAATCTGCTGAGCCCTGGGAGGAACAAATAGATTTTTAATCGTGAGTTCCAAGCCAGAATGTATAGCTACAGATATTCAAAGTCTCCCCACGCTCTCCCAGTACCAATGCCAGCAACTGCCCAGATGACTTGAAAATTCCAAGTGAAAGTTCTTCTAAGACTCCTTGGGCTCCAAGACAGTTTTCATGTGCTGCGAGAGCTCAAATGGGAGAGGAGAGGAGAGGAGGCACGGATTTCATGTATTTATTTAAATTTAAAAGAGCCTCTAGTATTTTATTATGCTGCGTGAGAGGGTTAATCCTACAAATGAACGGACATTAATCTTGTGGAGTGGGGTCCTGTTCCCTTTCGAATTGGTTTTACTGGGAAGAGGGGTGGGGGAAACACGGGGGTAGAAGAGGCAGCAGCAAGAGTTTGGAAACTCTGGACCAAGATGCTACCACCCTTGGGCTGCCCTGCCTCTGCTAGGGCCGGACCTGCAAGGATTTCCTTGGACATGTCTGGAAACCAGGCCTTGGAGCCTCAGGTTTTTAACGGAATTGTTCCAGGGGCGGTTGTTCCCAGAGAGACTGTCCTCGGCCAGGCCTTCTCCGCCACCCCACCCGGCCCTGCCCCCCTTCAGTTCGGGAGCAGAACGTTTGAACAGAGCGCGGGAGGGGCGAGGGCAGGGCAGGGCGGTGCGGGCAGGCGAGGACAGTTCCCTCTGCGACACCACCGCGCCCGGCGACACCCCCCGGACCTGCCACAAGCTGGCGTCCCCCTGTGCCAGACTTGCTGAAGCGTCGCGCCGAGGAAAATTGCGCCCTTCTTGCCTAGAGAAAACCACGTAACCATATATATATTTTTTAGCGTGGCGACAAAATCAACTTTTTACCCCCACTCCGCGGACCAAACCGTTTTTACCACTCGCCTAAATAACGTTCGGCGGTGGGGGGCAGGAATAGGGAGGCCTCCAGAGACAGCAACCCCAGCGCCCCACCTCCACCCCCGGCTAGGGGCTCGGAGTCGTCCGGGGAGGCCAGGCCGACTCCTGTAAAACCCTGAAACGCAGAAGGGGAGGTGGGTGCGCGCCTGGAGCCTCCGCGCCCAGGCCTTTGCGGGTGGTCCACGCGAGGTGTGCCCGCGGTGCCCAAGAGAGCCTGGCCTATGGAAGCGCCCTCCTCCCGGCCTACAACGCGGTGACTAACGCGTCTTCCGGCCGGTACACACCCACAATTAATCTTTCTTATTAAAGCTTCCATTCTGTACCCAAGGGGCGACTCAAACCTATTTAGATTTCTTTGGTTGGCTGCACAAATTTAAGTGGGCAAAGAGTTATAAACCTAATAACAGAGGGCGAGAGTGATTGCAGTAGGCAAGGCGCGGGGCTCGCTGGGGTGTCAGGGTGCTCGGCCTCGCCCCCGGCCTGGCCTCGCAGTGCACGCCGGCTCTGCAGAGGCAGCGGGAGCCCCGCGCCAACCTCACGGCCGCCCTGTCCCCTCGCTCCCGGCCACTCCAGTGGGGACGGCTTCTTCGGGACTTTTACACACCCCCAGGGAGACGGAACACTCAGCATCTCCATCCAGGAGTTTCCTGGGAACCAGAGAAGGTTTGCCCTGTTTGGGATTAATTGAGAATAATTAACACTGGAGACCGTTAATCACCACTTTGCTGCTCTCTCCCTCCTTTCGGTCTGCGCCGTCTGCCTCCGCTCCCGCTGCTGGCGCGGGTGGGTTTGCTGGTGAAAGTGAAGACGTCGCGGGTAGCTGTCACCCAGTTCGGCTGTACTTTTTAAAACGCTCGCATATTGTTTGATTACTAATTCGAGTTAATATGATCTTTATGGCAACATAACAGTGGATAATTGGCCTTTTTTTCTGAACAACAATGTAAATCACAATCGCTTTATTATTTAATAACGTCAAACGCTTCGTTGGATTGGCCCCGACCGAGAAGACCTTTTCTTCCTAGACAGTGTTGTGGAGGAAGAACAATGAAGATCTAATTGTTGAGATTTCCTAAGTTGGCTCCCGTAAATGAACAGCTCCGATATGGAAGTTCTAGCAGATGTGGGCACTCTGCGGAGAAACCCTACTCCCACCTCGTGCGCGCAGTGCAAAACACTCTGTTGGAGGCTGTTCCCCTGTGGGGGTAGCGGTGGTCTTCACATCCTAGCAACCACCTCAAGTTTCCAGTAGTAATTACAGCTCCTATCGGGCTCTTCAGCCTTTATAGAGCCGAATTAGAATTAAGGAATTAAGTCCACACACCAAATTAGCGCGACTCCCAGGTAGCCAAAACTACTTATGCGCTCATTGGGTCACTTTGATGTAGGACACCGAGAGCACCGGCCTGGTGCCTTTTTTTCTTTTTTTTTTTTTTTTGGGGGGGGGGGGGTCTTAGTTTGTTTTTACTTAATCTTTTAAAAATGGATTCACTGTCGCAGTGTCATGGAGGACACTTGTTTCATGCAGAGTTTTGCAAGGGACAAGAGCCATTATTTTGCAAATGCATGGGAGAGCAGACAGAACCCAGAGACCCCTCAAATGCTGACGACGGGCGTGGGAGGACGGGTCCCCGCTGCTCCGACGAAAGATTCATCGCAAATTTGCCCCAAAGACCCCATTCTAACGGTCCCTTTGGCCATAGCTGGAAGACCGCGGTCTCTGGGGTCCTTAGATTTCCGAGCCCATCGCAAATAGAGAGCCCCCACCATTTGGAGCTCGGGTCAAGGAGAGAGACTCCAAGCCTACAGCAGTTTTTGTTTTTGCGTGTGCCCGCGTCTCCATTTTATTCAACTTCCACAGCCTGTCGGGAAGCAGAACAATTCGTTCTCCTCCCACCCCCTCCGCCCGCTTCTAAGATAAACAGGAGGTGCGAAACGCTTTGCCTGCACACGCGCCCTCGGGGCCCCTCTCCCTTCAGCCCCCGGCGCACCAACAGTGCAGCTGTCCCCAGCCAGGCCTGGGTGGAGACCCACCGCGTTCTCACTTCCCACCCGCCTTCACGGCCCTCCCGTCGGCCACCTCGCGTCGTGCTCACACTCTCGGCCCTCCGTGCTAACTTCCCATGTTCCCTGGCCCACTCTCCTTTTCTGAGAGTCTAAACTGTGTCAAAGGGAAAGATCGAAGAATTGGGAGAAGGTGGTGGATTTTCGAAACGCAACCCCTCACCCTCAAAAGTAGTATTTTACCACGAGGAGGGCTTTTGGGAAACTTCCCCCACAGGAGTTGGGCGCAGCGCTCTTCGCCCTGGGTCTGCCGCCTCCCCGCCCCGCGGGACAATGCGCGCTTTGAGGCTCGGTGGCCTGCAGGCAGCGGGGGACCAGGGGACCGGCGGCCTTTTCCAAGGGGCCCGCGGTTGGGGGAGCGCCAGGCAGGAGCTGGGCTGGGCGGGCGGCGCGGAAGGGGAACCAGGAAAGTGCCATTCCCCAGGCTGCACAGAGGCAGGCTTGGAGCACCGACGGGCAGGGCGGCTGGGCGCGGAGGGGCGGGCGAGGATTTGCATTCCGTTCCTTTCTTTTAACCCCCCCCAAACATTTTATTTTGGCATGTAATTATGCACCCTAGGTTTTCCACCCCCTCGCGCTCACTCTTGGGAACCTGGTCTTCGGTGAATAATACACACCCCGGGCTGCAGGCTCCCTCTGACGCCCGCCAGGCCCAGGCTCTGTCTTCCAGGGCCCTGCCCCGCCCTCCCCGCCCGCACTCAGGACGCGGGGCCGCGGGAACCTCTCCACTCCCACCCCGCCCGGCCGGGGGCTCCGGGACCCTCCTTTCTAGTGTGGGTTTACTGTCCCCAACCCGGGAGAACGCCAGCACCCTCGCCGTCCCAGACAGATCTAGGGGAGCCCTTCTCAGAGCAGGTCTCAGGTGGCTACCACATTGCTGGGAGCGTTTGTCTGATGTTTTAAAACGTATACCGCGCGGGCTGCAGGGCCACGTGCTGTGTCTTCGAAAGGCCGCCGCGGGCCGGGCCTCTCCGCGCCGCGGACGCCGGGCTGGCGCGGAGGCGCGGATCTGGCCGCAGCGCTGAGCGAAGCGAATTATCTGGAGCGCGTTTGATCTGGGGTTGCGCAGTCAGCTTCTGCTTTATTTGTTTGTTTGTAATCTTATATTTAGCAAGCCGGGACGGTGGCAGCGAGGGAGAAAGGACGGGCTGGAGGAGGGGGCTCCGCCGTAACCACACCCCTTCCTAATGAGTTAATTTCCATACTTGCGCCTCCCGCGTCTGGCGCCCTCTTCCCCCTCCGCCGCCGCGCTGGTGCGACTCGCGGCGCAGACACCTCCACTCTGGAGAGAACCGGAAAAGCTCACGGTGAGGGCAGAGAGTTGGTCTGTTGACACAGTCGCCCCGCGTGCTGGTCTTGGCGTCCCCTCCCGTGGGTCGCACGGACGGCGAGCGCTCCAGACCCCTCGCCCGCCGTCCCCGCCCCAGCTGTCCCACCCGCGCGTCCCCTTCTTACCCGGCTCCGGGATTTTGCTACCCCCCAAGGTGAGGGCAGTGAGGGCCACGTCGGCACAGGAAAGGGGACAATTATTTCAAACGAATGAATCAAAAGTGAAAGTTTCCAACTGGACCGCGGCCCGGGCGGAGGAGCGGTGGTCTCGCGGTGGCGGGGGCGTGCGGGCCGCCCGCGGGGGGCCGGGGGGCCAGCCCGGGCCTGTCGTCGGGGTCGGCGAGAAGTGGTGGCCCAGACAGGCCAGAAGTTTTGAAAGAGCCCTCCATAGAAAACTGAAGGGATCTCGGCTGCTGCTTACCTGGCCTCTCACACATTTTGCAGGGATTCTGCCCAGGCCAGCGGCGGGCGACCCTTCCGATCGCTCGCGGCCCGGCCCCCACCGCCCGCCCGCTCGGCCGCGCAGGAAGTGGCTCGGGCTGAGCTCCAAAACAGGTCGCTCGGCAATTGCGAGCTGTGGCAATATCAAAGTGAACTGTCCCGAGTAACTCTGGTCTCGAAGCCGGGAAGAAGCTTAAGCAGCTCGCTTTAATGATGATTTGTGGCTCGCCGAGGGGCACGGACAGCAAACACCCCGCAGGTGCGCGCCGTTACACCGCCATCCGGACTCGAATGTAGATTACTCCAGCGGCCGTTTGATCGGCCCTTTGAAACCCTTTACAATTGCCTGTGACGAACGGCCAGTCTCAGTTTTTCTCTGGATAATGCCTGGAGGGTAAGTCCTCCGGGCTTTTAAAGAGCTCCAGGATTTTTTTTTTAGAAGAAAAAGAAAAACGTTCGATTTTAGTTTAGACCTGGTCAACTTTTAGTCACTAACAGGCATCACAGAAGCCGGGCAATAATGACCGTTTCCTTTGCTGTCCTTCCAGAAGCTCCCCCCAACACACACACACACTGCCTTAATAAAAAGTAGAACAAAGTTACTCATTTCGTTTTCTCTAGTGCTGAATGCCCTGCCTGTTTAGATATGTGTGGAGGAGTGTTTATTATAAACATGCCTTATTATCATTATTATTATTAACACCATTGTTAATCTTGTCTTAATGCTTTCTCTGTTCTGAATTACATCCCTTTAGTGGGTGTTTAACTTAAAGGCTGAAGTTTTTTAAAGTAAAAACTCTAGAGTTCAACCCCTCTGGACATCCTTGCACCAAACCCCATCACCAAAATGAAAAAGGTGATGCTGTTCAACCTTTCGTGTTTGTCTAGGGTATTTACATACTGGGAGGAAAGTGAACTTTTGCGTGAAACGTGCAGCAAGCGGCACTGTGATTTCGAGAAACAAACGCCAACCACGGCAAGGTCTTACCAGGGGGAGTGGGGGAGCTGGCTGGGTGTGCAGCTGAACTGAAGGCCCCTCTCTGCCCTTTCAGACTACAAAGGGTTACAGAGAAATAAGTGCCGCATTTGCCTATTGCAGAAGTTTTCTTGCTGTTCTCTAAATCACAACGGGGGGGGGGGGGGGGGCATCGTTTGTTACCCAGCTCAGAGCAGGAGCAGACCCCAGTACCGAGGGGCTCTTAGCTTGGGCCAGCAGCAGAGGGGTAGTCTTTCAACAGCAGCCCTCTTTGTTCTCCTGATCTCTTTCCCAATTTCAAGCTTCACTTGCACATTCCCAAGTTTGTGTGTTAATGACGCTATTACCATCTGGCTCGCCCTACTTTCCAAGAGATATAAATCTCCCAGCTCCATTGCCCGCATTATCATTTAAGTGCCACCATAGCCAGGAGAAAAAGATGCTTTCAAGACTCCAGATTCTCTTGCACTGACTACCCCTGGCATGGCTCTCCCACTGTATTTATAGACTGTACATTGGGGGTGAAAGCACTTCTTGGGAGACCTGATTTCCCAAGAGCTGTCCCTCCAAGCCAGAGAAGACATGCCACTGGGTGGAAAAAAAGCTTCAAATGAATTTCGCCTTAAAACATTCTTCGTTTTGTTTGCAGCAGGCAAAACCGTGTGCCAGCATCCTTTTACGTACCCCTGTCTTCCTTTCTCTCGTTAGGTTTGTAAAAGTTCCGGGGCAGCTCCCAGACATTCAAGACATGCCCCTCTTCAACCCTGTTCTGAGCTTGGGGAAAAGATTTGTCTCTCTGTTGGAATGGGGACAGGGGTGAAAGGAGATAAAAAGAACCCGCAAAGCAATTTTTGGAAGCCTGGCACCCCTTCTAAACCTCCCGTTTTGATAGTGCCTGCGAAGATGTGCAGATGTTGTAGGATTTACACAATTCCAGCTGCAGACCTAGATCCACCTCTCTCTCCTCTCCTCTCCTCTCCTCTCTCTCTCTCTCTCTCTCTCTCTCTCTCTCGATTCTTTCCTGGACGAAGTAATCGGTGATTTTCGTGTTTTGAGCACAAAAGCTGAGAAAACACAACAAAAGAAGTTGGGCTGGCTTGTGCACAGCACCACAATGACTCCATTTATCCGGCCAGGTCCCAGTGAATGGAGGAGAGTCGAGTCTGCCTCCACACGCGTGGGCTTTTGGTCAGGCCTCTGGCTGATTGGAGCAGCTCATTCCCCTTTCGTGGGCTTCTGAAATGTTTGGATGATATCTGGGTGACCCTTTCGCCCTGAGATGGCCTCTCTTCTTCCCGGTGTCAGCACCACAGAGGCAAGTTCCACTAGTAAAGCCACACAACAGGTGGAAGATCATCAGAAACGGGAACTCCCCAAGCCCACATTCAAAAGCCCTTCAAATCAGCAGGATTCGAGAGCTTTCCTCACCCTTAAAGAGACATCCTGGCAGATAGAGACGGTATCTTTAAGGTAAAATACATTGTTTCTGAACAATGACAAAAATCACATATATAATTCCTAATACTTTGTATGAACTGAGCACAGAGGCGCTCAAACAGGGATGAATTTCTGTCACGGTGGAATAGCTGTTTGCACACAAAAAGCCACATTTTTCCTTCCAGTTTGCTTTCCTGCTTTTTCCCCCAAACTAAAAAAAAAAAAAAAAAAAAAAAAAAAAAAAAAAAAAAAAAAAAAATCTTGTTTAGAAATGTGTATCCTTACTTTTTCCTTTTGAGAACATTATCGAGTTGATATGAACAAATTGCAGAGGATATACCATTTAAGTAAGATGCACTTTTAATCACTGATCATTAAAATGGTTATGTTAAATATACTCAATTACATGCATGACTTAACTCTAACAGTACTTCCTATTCTCCCAGCTGCTCACGTATTCCTTAACGATAGTCTGTGGTAGAAACTTGATTATGCTGAATCCATACATTTCGATGGATTTCAGCAGCCTAATTAATGCCTCAGTGTGGTCCTGGGGCCTGAATGAACCCTTTACTGTCGCTTGAGGTTAAAGCCAGTGTTGGAATGTGGAGGGTTTTTCTTTCTCGGTTGCTCACGGGGAACTTTGGGATTCCGCTAAGCCAGGTAGGGAGCAGCTGTGAAACTGAAACTGTGTGGAACTAGGGGTCCATCCAGGTAGCATGGAAATGAGGCTGCTTCTTCAGCCTCTACCACACCGACACTTCTCACAGCTTTACCACGGTGGAAGTGGCCATTATATCTTAAATTTGCAATGATAAAGAAGAGTTGGGAAAGATTTACAGTTGGTGGCTAAGTACACTTTCCTTTACCCACCAAGGCTGTTCTTACTTGTTACCTTTTTCCTGCTCTCGTAACTTTTAGACTGCAGGCCTCCTCCATCTCAACCTTCCTCTCCCACAGGGAAGCACTCTTGGCCGAAATTCATGAGAAACTCAAGTAACCGCCCCCCCCCCCCCCCCCAGTGGGTGACTACAGGCTGTCTTTTCAGGTGTAAATTAACATCTGAATACATCTCAACCTTACTGACCCTACCACCACCACCATCCGGGCCTGAACGGAGTCGCAGCTAATCTGCACCTTCACAACTGGCAGGGCAGACAGAGGTCGAATTTCCCAAACTCCACCCCCACCACAAAGACCAGAAGTGCTTGTATTGCCTGTGAGAGGCCTGCCCTCTGTCCATGTCTAATGAGACACCTGTGAAAGAATATCTTTTAAGACATAGTTTTGTGGTGGTCAAGGAGTGAGGGCTATAGAAAGACAGAGTTTAAAAATAAAAAAGAGGTGGAGATGTCTTGATTCTTTAAAGAATGTCAACTTTCCCAAGTGACACTTGAAACGTTTCCCTGAGTCCCCAAACAATTTATTCCACCAGAACTTCCCTCATGCGAGGGATCCACTGGCCCCGATCTCTGGCAGTCAGGCAAAACTGTACCTCCACACACCAATCTGATGAAACCCGGGAGGATTTCAGATCTATAACCAAATTACCACCTTGGAACTTTGTGCTTGTTATGCTAATGTAATGACTTCTGTAGTAAGAGTATATTTTCATGGTTGGAAATGAGCTTTTTATAATGCTTTGTGTAATGACAGACATTAGGTAGAAGAGACAAATGCAGCAGGATTGGTAGCATAATACTCCTGGCAAACACTGGGCCATTTAAATAGATAAATGGAGACCTAGACATATTTATCAAATAAAGTTGAGAGTGAGCTTAGGAAACTGGATAGGAACGCACATGCTAACAGCCAGATTTTGCAAGGGGTAAGGTGCTCTTGCAACCTTCTTTTCTCTCAGACCCGGCTGAATAACAGACTAGAGTATCACCCCTTGGGGTAAATGCGTAGGGAAAGAAAAGAGAGATGGTAGTGCAGACAAGCTCGCAGTTTCTGCACTGTTCAGTTTAGATCACAGAGAGTAAGAAAAAGAACTATTTCCTGGGGGCTGGGAGAGGTGTGCAAGCGTATAGTGAAGTGAACAACTTCCGGGTGCTCTCCCAGTACATCTAGGCCCTGCGTCATGTCCCTGCCCTGCGTGGTTAGGATGCAGTGCTAGAACGCAACGTCCTGTCCCGTGAGGCTGGCCCACAGGGAGGATCTGCGTTTGCACCTGGAGACCTCCCAGGGTGTACTGGGCATGTGCATGCCTGCGAGCTGGGCCCATGGAAGGCAGGTGATGCTGGGACCCTGTGAGGGCGCCGTCTTTGTTTCTCTTTCTACTTTTCTCACTTGGTGAAGAAATAAACTGGGGCCAGCAGGTGGTGTGGTGGTTAAGGCACTGGACTCTCACAGGGCTGACAGTGCTTCAAGTCTCAAGAAATATTTTTTTTTGGAGAGGTTTTTGCTATAGGGCGCGTGCGCTCACCAGAAAGACAGCGAGAGACAGAGAGAGAGAAAGCAAGAAATCACCCCCCGGGGGGATGCCCACGCTGTAATCCCTTCTCCTCCATTCTCCTCTAGGGATCTTGGGCACGCACGCACACGCGCCTGGTGTGAGTTTAAGCCACCGGGTCTGGGACTCGAACCACCATCAACTACATGGGAGTCCAGTGACATAGCCATTACACCAACTGCTGGTCCAAAGTCTCATGAAATACATTTTAAAAAATAAATAAATAAAAATAAATAAACTAAAAAAAAAAAAAGAAATCATGTAAATACTCAAAGTTGTAATATTGACTTTGTATGATTTATATCTTGGAATCAAAGACAAGACACCATTTAAAAAAAAATACTCCTAGGTCAGCAGGTAGCATGGTAGTTAAGAGTGATGGGTGCTACATGATCAACTAGGAGGTTCCAGAGCAAGGCTGGTTGACCTGAAAAATCACACCAGGTGTGCGTGCCTGCCCAGAGTTCCAGGAGGAGAATGGAAGAGATGGGATTGCCATGTGGCCATACTTTCCCTCTCTCTGCCTGTCTCTTTCTCTCTCTGGTAAGCGTATGCACCCTATGGCAAAAATCTAAAAAAAAAGACTCTTTAAGGATTCAGTCATTTCCCATAAGCAAGGCCAATTCACACACTGATCAAGTATCCAGGAAGAGAACTCTCTCCATCCGCTCTCTGTCCCTGATGGCCAGCAGAGCTCGTCACTGCTAGCCTCTCCCACCTCACGGGTGACAGTGCTTCTGAAGCAAGCGACTCGGTCCCTGCGGGGGCTTGGGCCCCTTCTGCGGGACACCGACTCCGAATGGCAGCACGCGGCGATGGGGAAGCCTGTGAACTGTAATAATGGGTAGACTACTGTGTCAGCAGTCTTGTTTGGGACTAGAGCCTCGAGATTTCGTGAGTGAGTTGGGGGCTCCTAAGAGCTCTTGAAATGAGGCCAGTCTGCATGTTAGCTTTTTACCCACCCATATGTCATCCCATTTTCTTCCAGAGTTGAATAGGAGTAAAATAACTGGCTTGATGCTCTGGTTCCCAGGTGACTACTGAATTATTGGGTGGCAGGGAAAGTCATGATGGTTTTTCAAAGAAAAACGTGCCATGGGACCGGCAGACGGTGAAATGGTTACATCGCTGGACTCCCACGTAGTTGACTGCAGTTCGAGTCCTGGATCCAGCAGCTTAAAACTCACGCCATGTACATGCGTGCATGCCCAAGATCCCGAGAGGAGAATGGAGGAGAAGGGACTGCAGTGTGGCCATCCCCCCCCCCGAGGGGTGATCCCTCGCTTTCTGTCTCTCTGTCTCTTCGGCACACGTACTGGCCCTATAGCAAAAATCTCTCCCTCAAAAAAAAGAAAAGCACGTCCTGACTTTCACAATGACCCAGTCCTTAGAGACAGTGTTTCTTAGCTCAGCCCCAAGAGCTCAGGGATGATCGACAAGGGAAATGCAGGCTCTAACAGCTTTCGTTTTAGGAAAAATAGTGTTACACATCCGTGCTTTGAATTTATTAACTGAGTTTTTCACCCAGCTTGCTACTCATGCCCCTCTAGCACTTTTCTTTGTGTAGATGGGTCCGTGTGGGCAGTGTGACTACATCTAATGCAGCTTCCCCCGAACAGCAAGTTCATGAATCCAGACCATTGTTACCTTTGGTGTGTAAATGGTTAGTAGTACGTCAAGGGCCCCAACCTCCTTAGCAGGGGTAAACGAACATGTTCCTTACATCGTCTAATCTACCAGCTGGGGCAGATCTCAGAGAAATGCCCTCCACAAAACGAGTGGTCGGAACGGTAGGGGGTAGGGCCGTACAGCGTGATCAAGGTGGGGAGGGCACGGCCGAGGGCTACTGTAAACCTGGCCGCACTCCCATGCGGCAGGTCGTAGCCAGGACTGAGGGCAGCACACAGCAGTGGCACCGAGACTGGGGACCGGCTTGCTATCGCTTTGTGGGTTTGCCTTATTAAGATTAGATGCCATTCAGTTACTCCTGAGCCGAAGGATTTATATACTGCAGAAATCCTGATCGTGTTGACGAGGATGATCTAGAGCTTCAAAGGATAGGGTTTTGATATCGTTGGGCATTTAGTTTCAGATTTCAGCTCTGAAATCCAAACCTGAATTGCTCATTGATTTGAGGAAGAAAACACCTTAATTGAAATTCTATTATAAACTCTATGACAGCAAACAAACTTAGATAAGCTTAGAAATAACTTTGAATCCCAGATCCGAGTACACTGACTCTTCTAACTACCTGTTTATAGAAGGAAAAACAGAACCCCTGGTCTCTGACCAGGAGGAAAACCTGTTCTCGATGTCTTGGTCATTTTCAGCAGGTCAGTCCTCAACGATTCAGAGAGTCCATGATATTTGAAGCTGTCTGAGTGTTCTGGTCTCATGTCATCCAAACAGGCATTTTCAAACTCAGAGATGCCAGATCGTGTTATTTCTGTGGCAAGGGCTTGCTTAGGATCTGTGACAGCTGAGTTTTTCCTATCGATTATGTGACAATGCAGTTCATTTATAGAGTTCAGAGAAATGAGAAGAGCCTTCAATTTAACAAGATGACCCTTAATTCAAGTGTTATGTTGCATTTAAATGCCGAAAGCAAAATTCAAGTTGGAGAATGTGGAAGAGTAAATTTATTTATAACCCAAACTTTCATAGTTAAGTCAACCTCTTAGGAGAGTTGTTGACAACTGAATTTGAAGTCTTATGATCGGGCAGCTGGTTTGTAAACCATGCAAGAGATCATAGCTTACATAGTCAATGTATGTTTAGATTGATGTCTGTGTTTAAGATGACTCTGAAATTTAAAATAGAATGTGTCTAGAAATGGGAAAGGCCTCTCTTCTGAATGCATGTGAGTGGGGAATAGTTTGCAGATACCTTGAAAGATCTTTTTCAGATTATCTTAAGTTACTAATTGTTTCACTGTACACATATTCTCTGAAAGTATCCACAGGTGAAAATATATCATTTTTACCTTAAATGTTCATTTCTAACAATGTTCTCTGTGGCGGGATACAGACAGACAGAAGTAACTATCTGTTCAATACATCCCAAGGGCCCAGGATTTCAAACAAAAGAAAACCTGGGAAACGAGATTGTAAATCAAGGGCTCTCAAGACCATAGGCGCGCACCCCAGAAGGGTTAATTGGAGAGGGAGGCCGGACGCTGCTCCAAGCAGTTCGTGTGGGCGCGGAAGAACGGAAGGAGAGCGGAGTGGGCAGGCCCGCCCTGCAGGCCCGTGTCCAGTGTGTCGCCTTGTCGGAAGGGAGGCCCAGCCGGAAAACCGCAGCCTGGGGTGGCCGCCACCCTGCCCACGCTGCCCACCCTGCCGGCACCGCTTCTTGCATCTGCTTCTTTATTGCTTGAAAGCCATCTAGCACGTTGAAGGCACGATTACCGACAGTCTGTCAATCCGAATGTGTTACTGGCAGTGACTTGTTCTGAAGTCGCACTCTCAGGCCCTTGAGTGTCAGGGTTAGGAGCCTGTGCGGGAGCACGATCCCGGGGTCCCCTCCCTGTAGACGTGGCCCAGGCAGGCAGGAGGGAGAGGAGCAGGCCCAACTGCAGTCCAGTGCACACGCCTGCGGGTCCAGAAGGGAAACTGGTTCCTCCCATACGAAATTCTCTGTCTTTTTAAAAGACATTATTTATTTATATTATTAGTTTTCGTTTATCTGTAGGGCGTATGCGCTCACCAGAGAGAGAGCGAGAGATCACTGCCTAGGGCCGATGGCTGGCCACTCTGCAGTCACTCTATCCGCTGTGGTTTTTCAGCTGACCGTCTGGGGAACCACACAGTGGGCCGTGTGGGATCAGGGACCTAAATGAACCCCCTGCCGCCTGCTGGCCTAACATTCTCTACTCACTGGGGCCCTTCACCGCCTCACTGCCCAGAGTCGCGGTGTTATCCCTGAACAATGATCATGGCTAAGGAACTGGGGGTTCACGATATTCCACCCACTGACTGCACGTCACTCATTGTTCACGCAAGTTTGCATGCTTGGGTCCACAGTTCACCCGAGGACCCTGAGAGTGAGACTCAGAAGTCATCTTTTGTTTTGTTTTGTTTGTTTGTTTGTTTGTTTTTTCTTTCTTTTGTTTTAATTTGCTAGAAGGCATGAGCACCCACCAGGAAGAGAGAGGGAAAGCGGCCCCCCAGGCGTTGGCCGTGCCACAGAGCCCTCTCTTCCGCTGCACCCCTCCGGGAGCTGGGGACCGACATGCGCCTGGCGCGTTTTTCCGAGCCAGGTGCTGACCCGTGTGGAGTCCTGCTCCCTGGACCCGCAGCCCACAGAGCTGACTGTGCTGTTTGTTTGTTGTTTGCAGACATGATGCTCTCAAATGTCCAGGACCACGGCCCCTTACCTTTTTGGGGCTGGCAAATGGCGTGGTGGTTAAGGCACTGAACTCCCACATGGTCGACTGTGGTTCAAGTCCCCAACCTGGTGACCTGCTTTCTCACGTTCCCTTTCTCTGTCTTTCTCTGGTCAAATTTAAAAAATAATAATAATAACAAACACAATTAAATAAATAAGTAATTCTTTTTTAAAATTAAAAAAGAAAGGAAAAGAAACTTTCCCTCTTGGTCCCTCACCCTCCCTGCCTCTCCTCAGGCCAGGCTACGGTGGCCGAGAGGCAGGCCAGTCCTTTGCAGAGGCAGCTGGGGCAGCTGGTCTGGAGCAGCTGCTCGGCCTCGCCATTCCTTTCTGACCGTCATTAAAATTCAATTTCAAAATTTCTGTCTTTAACAATTTCCTAAGGGGCCTGTGAAGGATGCCAAAAGAGCGGGCCTCTTTTCAAGTGGCAGTGTTTCGGCAGCAGGCAGACACTGGTCAGGTTGTCCCAGGCCGTATCCTTCTCAGACCAGTGGGTAGTGTCTAGAATGGAGTCCTCGTGCCCCTGGCTTGAACGGTCGTCTCTGGAGAAGTCTGAAGGCAGACCAAGGCCAAGAAGTGGCCATGACACCAGCAGACCTGGGGTGGAACTCAAGGGCAAAGCTGAGGGGACAGTCTTTCTTTTTTTCTTTTTTTTTTTTTTTTTGGAGAGGCTTTTTTGCTATAGGGTGCGTGCGCTCGCCAGACAGACAGAGAGAGACATAGAGACAGAAAGCGAGAAATCACCCCCCAGGGGGGATGGCCACGCTGCAATCCCTTCTCCTCCATTCTCCTCTTGGGATCTTGGGCACGCACGCACACGCGCCTGGCGTGAGTTTTAAGCCACCGGATCCGGGAAGTGAACCGTGGTCGACTACGTGGGAGTCCAGCGACATAGCCATTACGCTAACTGCTGGTTCCCGACGGTCTTTCTTTAACCTCACGGTTCCTCACTCACTTTCTGCTCAGCCCACTGGCCTCATTCTTGACTCTACAAAGGAAAATTCCATATCTGAAAGTTCCTTTTTATCTGGAAGCTTTCCTTTAGATGGAGAAGTCTGCCACTGGACCAAGGAGAGAACGCTGAAGTGTCTCGAGAAATGGAAAGCAGGAGTCAGCCAGTGGCGTGGTGGTTAGGGCGACGGATTCTCACTGGCTGACCGCAGTTCCAGTCCAGAACCCAGTGGCTTGGGACTCATACTAGGCACGTGTATGTGCATGCCCAACATCCAGAGAGCAGAATGGAGGAGAGGGATTGTGGCATGGCCATCCCCACTGCGGGTGACTTACTACTTTCCCTCTCTCTCTGTCTCTCTCCTCTCCAGCAAGTGCACATGCCCTATGGCAAAAAGCTAAAAAAAGAAAAGTGGAAAGCTGTACACATAGACAAGCTAGGTAGACTTGACTAAGTGTTGCCAAGCAAATGTTCTTCAGACCCAACCTCTGAGTAATTTTTGTCCTCTACTGCAAAGGGGCCACTGGTGGTGTGGTGGTGAAGGCAGCTGGATCCCACGTGGCCAGCTGTGCAGTTCAAGTCCTGAACCTGGCAGCCTGAAAATCACACCAGGCGTGTGTGTGTGTGTGTGTGTATACCCAAAATCCCAACACAAGGAGGGTGCTTTCTCACTTTATGTTTTTTCTCTCTGTTTTACTCTCTCTCTCTCTGGTGAGCACACCCTCCCTCTATCAAGTTAAAAAAATAGCATGTGATTAGTATCAAAGAATATCTCCCTTAAGTAGCATCCACTTGAATCTATGCAAAGATATAGTGCTTCTTTGAAATTTTATATGGGGATTAAGACTATCTGACCACTATTGCCTTCACCTCCAATCATAAGTGATCTTTCTAAACACCAGCCTTCTTCCCTGGAATTTCCTTAGCCCCTAAGCATACCTACTATTTCTTTTTTTTTTTTCCCTTAAGTTCTTTTTTACAATTCTAATTAATTAATTATTTACTTTTAAGGTTTCTGCCATAGGTACCTGTGCTCACTGGAGAGAGACAGAGAGAGACAGTGAGAGGGAAGGTGAGAAATTATTCTCCCCCCGGGGGTGGGGGGATGGCCATGCCTCAATCCATTTTCCTCTATTGTCCTACCAGGATTTGGGGCACACACACACACACACACACACACACACAGCATGGTTGTCAAGCTGCTGGGTTTGGGACTCGAACGCTGTTGGCCATGTGGGAGTTTAGCACCTTAACCACCATGCCACCGGCTATCCTTTCTGTTCTCACCCTTACTCTTTTCTCCCCTGGGGTCCAGAGGCAAAATTTCAGAGTTAAATCATGATTTTTTTTCCCAGTGCCTTGATAAGTTAGAAGAGGAAATTCTGGAAAGCTCTGAAAACGTACAACAGGATAGAGATTAAGTGGTATGGTTGGACGGAGTTGACAAGTGGCATTTGGGGGCTCCAGCAATTAATTGCACATTTCACTAGAGATTTCTTTTCCTTCGTCTTCGAGATGACTGATCCCAATAAATACAAGTTAAACCTGATGTAAATTAGAGCAATTTCAAAGAAAAACAAGATTGGGATCAACTGGTGGCACAGTGGTTAAGGCAGCTGGATCCCAAATGGCAGAGTGTGCTGTTTGAGTCCCAGACCCGGGCTTGGAAAATGGGCCAGTTCAAGATCGCCTCAGATTCCAACAGGAGAACGGGGGAGAAGACATTGCCGTGTGGCCATCTCCCCCACCCCCGGGGGCTGATTTATCACTTTCCCTCTTTCTCTCTCCGTCTTTTGTGAGTGTGCGTGCCTTAGAGCAAACATAAATTAATAAATAAATAAATAACAGTATTAAGCTCTTTCTGGACTGGTGGCTAGCCAGTTGTACGTAGCTTCTGGTGGTTTGGATGGACTCATACCTCCAAAGGTGGAAATAGACTGATACGAAAAGCCCTGCAAATCTGGCAGAGTGGGAGCCTGTACCTACTAAAGGAAAATCAATCAGTGTTTATTAGCCATAACAAATCGATAAAAACAATCAGCTGGAGAAATTAGAGCCACACGCTTTGTTACCGTAAGACCTAAGTTTCTGAGCATTCTGATGCTCCCTATCACACGTATTCTTCTGTTGTCTCACTACCTGATTTTGTAGAACTTCTGCTTGTGTGGTACCTACACTTACTTCCAGGAAATAGAACTCGAAGTGGTTTCATAATAATTTTATATCATGGTCCCTAAATGACTCTGTCTCTTAGGCTTTGACTAGGTTTTTTTTGTTGTTTCTTTGTGTGTTTTGTTTTGTTCTGTTTTGTTTTGAGAGGTTTTTGCTATAGGGTACATGCGCTCGCCAGAAAGGCAGAGAGAGACAGAGAGACAGAAAGTGAGAAATCACCCCCCAGGGGGCATGGCCACACCACAATCCCTTCTCCTCCATTCTCCTCTCGGGATCTTGGGCACGCACGCACACAGGCCTGATGTGAGTTTAAGCCACCGGGTCCAGGACTCAAACCGCGGTCGACCTTATGGGAGTCCAGTGACATAGCCATTACGTCAACTGCTGGTCCCAGGCTTTGACTAGGTTTACTGGCATGGGCGTTTAATATTCTCTACCCCAGTAAAGAGGCTGCATAATTTAGTGGAGAACATATACTATGCTAGAAATGCTAAGCACAGTCTAGGCTCTAGTTGAGGCATCTAACTAATAGTGTCTACATAGGCAATCCATGCCTCTGGGCTTCAGATTTTGCATATGCAAAGTAAAAACATAGAACTAGATCATCTCTTAGGTTCCTCTCACTCCCCAGTTCTATAGTTCTACAAGGGATTCGTGAATTTTCAATCCAAGAGAATATCTAGTCTGTAAGTTACAGAACAAAATGCTAATTTGGGGACCAGCAGTTGGTGTAATGATTCATTGCTGAACTCCCATGTAGTGGACTGTGGTTCGAATTCTGAACCCAGCCGCTTAAAACTCACACTGGGTGCGTGTGCGTGTGTGCCCAAAATCCCAAGAGGAAAATGGAGGAGAAGGGATTTTGGAGTGGCCATCCGCCTGGGCGGTGATTTCTCACTTTCCGTCTCTCTGTTTCCCTCTGTCTCTCTGCTGAGCGCACCAGCCCTCTGCTAAAAATCTCTCTTAAAAATATGCTAACTTCAGGACTTGCAAGTAGTTAAGGGCGCCGGACTCCCATATGGCCTACTGCGGTTTGAATCTTGGACCTGGCGACTTGCTTTCTCACTTTCCCTCTCTCTCTCTATCCCTCCCTGGTCAAATTAAAATAAATAAATAAAGTTAAGTAAAGTAATTCTTTCTTTAAGAAAAATCGTTTTTGGTGTCTTGTGGGAGAGAGGCCCTAAATTTGACTGGAGGAAACCACGCAAAGGCCTGGCATTGTTTTGTTTTACACAGATGCTCCATTGCCTTATACCTCAACCTCTTTTCCTTTTCAGATCCAACTTAGAAATAATGTTTCCCTCAAGTTAAGGCTTGAGGTTTAGGAGATTCTGGCCGGGCTTGCTTCATGCTAAGACCTCTATCGTCTGTTTCAAAACCCAAGGAGGACCTCATTTCCTGTTTGATGGTCCCTAGTGCTTTGCCAGCTTGAGTCCGGCGGGGAAGGACAGTCCAAGTTCACCATGGACAATGGGCCGACACCAGCGTTTTAGTGACTCACCAACTGCTTGTCCACTCTGGAATGTGATGAGCTACACTCTCTAATTGAAAGACCTGCGTTTTAGCAAAGTGCGAGTGGGTCACATGGAAGGTCCTCCCAGACCTGGTCTCTGACCTTCCCTTTCAGTGGCTGTTTTGAACACAAGATAAGAAAGAAAATGATTCCTCTGTGGTGTCTTGATTTTTTAAAGTTAAAATTAATGAACAAATACTTGATTTGGGGTCCATTGCATTCTAAGAATTTAGCAGGGATTATGAAACGAGAAATGTAGGTTACAGCAAAATGAACATTCCAGATTGGGTTAGAACGTGCTTCTGAAATTTCAGTATCCAGGTTCGGCATGTCTCTCACTCTAGTTCTATAATTCATCATGCTTTTCCTTGGCCTAGAGTCAAGGCGAGAAATGATATTTAGACCAAGGACACTGCTTTTTAAAATAAAACTTTTTTCTTAATTGCCAGAGGCTGCATGCGCTTGCCAGAAAGAAACGGAGAGACAGAGGGAGCGCGAGGGAGAGAGCTCAGGGTCAGTGGCGTGCGGCCCTGCTGCAGTCCCCTCTCCTCCGGCCTCCACCCTGTTGGGATCTGGGTGGGCATACACGTGCCCGGTGTGTTTCTCTCTCTGTCTGGCAAGCACATGTACCCTCTGACAAAATTTTAAAAAGAAAAAGAAAGTATTTTATATTATAATCTTAAAAACAATCAACTAGTAGAGTTTTTTTTTTCACTTTTTTTATACATCAATTATTTTTTTTTGCTTACAATCAACTACTAGAGTTTTACAATGTGCAGAGGTTTAGCCCATGGAGAATGAAATTTTAATTTGAAATATTTTATTATTGTGGGAGTTAAGGACAAGAAGCATATGGTATTATGTGGAAGAATATTCTATAGTTTTTTTTAGCTTTATGTTCACTGCTCTAAAATAAAGTGTAATGTTGTATTTTTTTTCTTTCCCAGTATTCTTTGTTCCATGTAGAATAATTTTAGGCTCTTTATTGTAATGTATACACTTGTAAGTCACTTGTTAAAATGTAAAATACACAATATTAACAGCTTCTTGCTTGTCTTCTAATTCTATTGTTCAAGCCAAGCAAAGTGGAGACTTTTCTCCCAGTGGGGGAAAAAATCTTGAGTGTGTTTATGAAGCAAAAATGATTATTTACAGTATTTTCCTCCAATAGTCTATCGTATATGAAGGATCATATTTCTTTTTTATTTTTATTTTTGTCAATTCCCACTGAACTTATTTCAAAGCTGATTATTCTCAAAGCAGAAAAATAGAATTTCCAAATAAATTACATTGTTTAAAAAGTATTTTAACGCATTGTTCATATTGATGTCAGCTAGCGGCCAGAAAGAAAAAAATGTTAAAAAGTAGTATCTGCACCAATGGCCAAATCGTGTGATCTGAAATACCTCACAGATTTTATTTCTTTTACTACAGAAGTAGAAATTAATATCAAAGGCATAAACAACTTCGGGCCCTCGCCCCCTCCTTTTTCACTTTAACCATGATAGGCATCTCTGCAAGGTAGGTTTTAACATATTTTTTTCCTAATTTTTTCCCCTCCATTCAGTAAGAAGGATAAGCTTTTAGAGTACCCAGTCACCGTGGTAACTGCCAAAAAAATTCTCCTGAAGTTTGAAGAGGTCAGCTAGCAGGGTCAACAACCCTGGCCTCTCTCTGGGCTCGGTCTAGCATGCCCCAGCCTGCGGTTGGGGTGCCAGGCCCGGTCTGACCCTGGGAGGTGGACCATCCCAGCTCTGATATAAATTTTTTGAGTCAGTTCATGGCCTGGACTCTCCAGGTGGCCTCCCAAATCGATTCTGACCCCCTGACCCTGTCTCGCGGAGGCATAGCATCCACCTAAGTAAGGGTTTAGCCAGGAATGACAGCTTTCCGCCGAGTGTTACTGGGGACAGTATAAACAGTGCGGAAAGCGAGGGAGGAGGTGTGAGTACCAGAGATCACTAAGAGCACATTAAAAAACAATTCAAGAAAGGTTTGTTTTAAAAAGTTAAAGATGTGCTGTTACAGAATTCCTATACGATTTGTAGGGTTTTTAAATCGAAGTTTTGAATAAGTTACACATTTTTATCCTTTTATCCACTTTGTTACAAATAACAAATAAGACTAGCTTGCAACAGAATAAGGTACTGCAGGGTGTACTATGTACAGAAGAGGGGAGCTAGTTATTGGCTCTTTACATAGTAAAGTATTTTAAACACTAAAATTGTGTGCACATGTTATGAAATGTTTCAAATCAGAAAATAAGGAACCTTAAAAAACCCAACAGTCTGGAATGAAGATAAACTGGTTGCTCTCCAAGTACCTTGCTACTCTGTAAAACAAATAGCGAATGCATTCATTTTAATACAAATGGGAGAAAAATATAAATATGGAAAGTTACTTCTTATAGAGATAAAGAAAAAATAAAAACAGTATCTCTGAATAAACTATATATCTTCAGCAGTTTGACATATCAAAAGCTTGGGAAAAAATGATACATAATATAAATAAATACAAATGATATAAAAATCATCAGTGATTTTTTGTTTGTTTATGTTTTTCCTGACTGCCACCCTATAGGTCTGTGGGTTTTATTTTCTCTAGGAAAGCAGAGTTCTCTGTGAGGGTTCTAGCCTGTGAACTCAGTATGCAAATGTGGTCACCAAGCGAGACAGAGCTGCCCAGAGGGAAGTCCATGAATGCTTCTCCCCGTAAAACTTTTCACAGCGTCCCTTCTTCAATGGTACTTAACTCAGTTTTCCCTTTTCCAGCTCTGTGGAAAACGTCTCTGAAAGCAACTCTGTACAGCTAACCAACTGTGCTGTGGGGCCGTAGGGGTGCCATTTCATCTGGACCCTTCATAAAAAACTGGGTTTCAAGCAGGGGTGAATATTCTTTTGGGGGAGAGCCTAGGGAGGGTGGAAGGAAAGGAGGGGGCTGAGGGGTTTATATATGTACATGTATACTCTTTGTATTTGAAGGCCTCTCCGTCTCGGCTTCTCACTATGCTAAATCCCTATTATAAAACTTATCTTCACAAAGCCTATTATAGTATTCTGAGAACAAATTGGACCATGAATAACTTAGTTGGAAGTGTAGATTATTTTCTACTCAGGGAAAGTTAGAGATGACAACAGCTTAACTAAAAGAATAGTGATTAATCTTAAATAGATGGATTTCAAACTTTCACTCTTGAGTACCTTTGATAGTTCCTCTCTTCACTCATGTTTCCACTTTCTGTGTTTTAAGACTTGTCTAGTGATTACGCTGTCCTGATATAGCATGTTCTAACTGTAGATCACTTTCTTCCAGGTTGTTGGCCCATCAGAGAGCTGATCAGAAAGATATTCCATTTCCTATTGGTTGAGTCTGTGGTTTCAAAATAGTGCTTATGATTAGATAGGAAATTCAGTGTAAAGGTGGTATTTTGCATACATAATAATTTCTCAATTTGATAAAGTTAGTATTTAAAGATGTTTAAATTTTCAGGGGCCAGCAGGTGGCACGGTGGTTTAAGGATGCTGGACTCCCACATGGCTAACTACGGTTCAAGTCCTGGACCTGGTGGCTTGCTTTCTCACTTACTCTCTCTCTCGCTCTGTCCCTCTCTGGTCAAATTAAAATAAACAAATAAATAAATAAAGTTGAATAAAATAATTCTTTAAAAATATTTTATTTTTTAAATCCTGCAGCTTACAAAGACCTTTTCTTTCTTCCTTTTATTTTTTATTTATTTTATTTTTTAAAGAATTATTTATTTCACTTTATTTATTTATTTTAATTTGACCAGAGAGGGACAGAGTGAGAGGGAGAAAAAGTGAGAAAGCAAACCACCAGGTCCGGGACTCAAACCATAGTCTGCCATGTGGGAGTCCAGCACCCTTACCCACCATGCCACCTGCCGGCCCCCTTCCTTTTAATTTTTGAAAAATTGCCAGCAGGTGTTTGTGCTCTCTGGAGAGAGACCAGGAAGCACTGCGGCCCCCGTAGGGTCAGTCATGATGCAATCCCTGCTCCTCTGTTCCCCTTCTGGGACTTCGGGCACATACCCGATGGTGGCGTTCCTCAGGGTGCTGGGTCAGAACTTGAGCTGCACTGTTGGCCCTGCGGGAACCCAGCCTCAGATGCCATGCCGCAACTACCATGCCGCAACCACCATGCCGCAGGCTGGCCCAGCACTTTCCACTTGGTAACTTTGGTCCTTAAAATAAATCTATGAGATAACAAACATCGTGGACCCTGTATTGTGACTGCTACGAGGGGCTAGTACATTGAAGGAGCTAGATCCCAAACCTGGATGTTATAGCTTCCGAGTACTAACTCACGGTAACAGGCTTTCCAACTATTTTTGTGTTCTGTATCCCTTAACATTAAGAATTTTTTTTGGTCAGAGAATGTTTTTATATGTTACAGATGTAAAAGTTAAAAGACAAATGACTGAAAAAAATTGCTTTATTTAAAAGTGAACCTTGCCATTATTATTTTCCTTTGTGTGTATTTATCTATCTATCTATCTATATACTTTTTAAAAAAATATTTATTTAATTTTATTTAGTCATTCATTTACTTTTTTAATTTGACCAGAGAGAGATACACAGAGAGAAAGAGAGGGAAAGTGAGAAAGCAAGCCACCAGGTCCGGTATTCAAACCGCAGTCGGCCATGTGGGAGTGTCCGGCGCCTTAACCACCACGCCACCTGCTGGTCCCCTCTATATACTTTTTTTTTTTTTTTTAAGAAAGCTGTTTGCTGTGGGGTGTATGCACTCACCAGAGAGACAGATAGACAGAAAGTGAGAAATCACCTCCTGGGGGGATGGCCACACCGCAATCCCTTCTCTTCCATTCTCCTCTTGGGATCTTGGGCACGCACGCACACATGCCTGGCATGACTTTTAAGTTGCTGGGTCCAGGACTTGAGCCACGGTTGACTGTGTGGGAATCCAGTAACATAGCCATTATGCCGTCTGCTGGTCCCCCTTCGTACATTTTTTTTTTTTTTTTTTTTTTTTTTTTGGAGAGGGTTTTGCTATAGGGCATGTGTGCTCACCAGAAAGACAGAGAGAGACAGAGAGACAGAAAGAGAGAAATCACTCCCCAGGGGGGGACGGCCACGCTACAATCCCTTCTCCTCCATTCTCCTCTTGGGATCTTGGGTACACACACACATGCCCGGTGTGAGTTTAAGCTGCCAGGTCTGGGACTCGAACTGCAGTCGACTACATGGGAGTCCCGCAACATAGCCATTACGCTAACTGCTGGCCCCCTGTACCTATTTTTAAAGTGATCTTTCAGGGGGCCAACAAGTAGCGTGGCAGTTGAGGTCTTGGACTCCTATACAGCCGAGTGCGGTCTGAGTTCTGGACCCGGTGGCTTGAAACTCCTGCTGGGTGTGTGTGTACGCGAGGGTGGAGAAGGGATTGTGGCGTGGCCGCCCCCACGCCCCAGGGGTGAGTGTGTGTGATTTCTTGCCTTTTTTCTCTCTGTCTCTCTTTCTTTGTCTCTCTGACAAGCACACGTGCCCTACAGAAAAAATCTCGCTCTAAAAAAACGTCTTTCAGGGACCAGCAGATGGAGTAATGGCTATGTCGCTGGACTCCCATGTAGCCCACTGTGGTTCAAGTCCTAGACCCGGTGGCTTAAACTCACGCCAGGTGCGTGTGCGTGCGTGCGTGCCCAAGATCCCGAGAGAAGAATGGAGGAGAAGGGATTGCGGCGTGGCCACCCCCCCCCCCCCCCCCCCCCCCCCCCCCCCCCCGAGGTGATTTCTCGCTTCCTGTTACTCTGTCTCTCTCTTTCTGGCAAGCGCACATGCCCTATAGCAAAAACTTCTCAAAAGAAAAAACAAAAACAAAAAAACCCACAAAAACCCAACATCTTTCAGAACTGAAAGCCTTACTTTCCCAGAGTCAAAATTGGGCAGCTGTGTATAAAACACTACATGATAGTTTCTGTGTTTCAAAATACAATGTAACAAAAATGATAAATAAGACTTCAGAAGCAGGTTCTGCATATTACGTAATTATTTGAGAGCATGTCATTGATAAAGATCATGGGTATTACAGATGAGATTTTCCTTTTTTTAAGATTTATTTATTTTTAATTATATTTATTATCATTATTCTTCAATTTTGACCAGAGAGAGACAGACTGAGAGAAAGGGAGAGTGAGAAAGCAAGCCTCCAGGTCCGGGGCTTGAACCGTGGTCAGCCACGTGGGAGTGCAGCGCCTCAACCCCCACTCCACCTGCCGGCCCCTTCCTTCTGTTTTTTTTGAAGACTTCTATCTTTTTACATCTCTGCAAGTCTGAATAAATAAAATGGTATAGGATTACTTTTACTTTTCCTGGGTTTTTACTTGCCAAGTTTGGCAAATACTTTAGGAATGAGAAATACGAGATTGATTTAACCTGATATTAATGTAACCTATCTAATCGTACCGAACTCAAGAAATACAAAAGGATGATACCATTTGATTCTTTTTAGGTTTTTAATTGTATTGTTTTAAACATGTAATGTGGGTTGTATCAATAATGATGTAACAACTTTTGCGTTTTTAAAGAATTATTTATTTAGTTATTGTTATTTTTTTAATACGAGTTTTACCAGAGAAAGAGAGAGGGAGAGTGAGAAAGCCGCCAGGTCCGGGACTGAAACAGCTGTCCGCCGTGTGGGAACCCAGCGCCTTGCCCACCACGCCACCTGCCCCCCTGCCCTTTTTTAAGAATTTTTATTTGTTTATTATTCTCCTTAGGTTTTTTTCACATGAACAACTTTTCTTACGCTTAGGTTTTCCTCTGAGAACAGGACAGACTGAGGACTGTTCACTTTGCTGTGGCCGTAGGTGAGCCCCCAGCCCACACACCTGCTGTCATCTCTGCTGCTGTGCAAACTGGGGACTACGGCCCCTCATATTAACAGGTATGTTTGTTTAGACGCTCTTTGTAAAAAAGGTTTTTTAATTTACCAGAAGGTTCATGCACTTGCCACAGAGAGACAAAGAGGGAGAGGGAGAAAGTTCCTCCCAGTACTCACTCACGCTCTCCCTTCCTTTCTCCACCCGGTCAGGGTTTGGGGCACACACACACTAGGTGTGCTCCCAAGATCTGGGCTCAGCCTGTGCGGCTGGCCACGTGGGATCTGGTCCCCTTAACCACCGGCCTTGGGCTGGCCCACTCAATGAAAGCTTTTCGTTTTTTTTTTTTTTTTTTTTTTTTTTTAGAAGTTTTTGCCTTAGGGCACATGCGCTTGTAGGGTGGTGGGGTGAGAGGGAGGGGGAAGAGACAGAGACAGTGAGAGGGAAAGCGTGAAATCACCCTCGGTGTCTGACCACAGCGTCAGCCCTTCTCCTCCCTTCTCTCCTGGGGATCTTGGGCACGCACATGTCAAGCCACCAGGCCAGGACTTGAACCTTGGTCAGCCGTGTGGAAATCCAGCAACATAACCACTACACCATCTCTAGCCCCTAAGTTTCTTATTATATTACCACTCTTGTTCATTTTTTCACGTTTCTTTTAAGGCTCTCGCTGTTCCAAATAGATTTTCTTTCTTCTTTCTTCCATCTCTCCTCCCTCCCTTCCTTTCTTTCCTCTCTTTTTCTTTCTTTTGCTTCTTTTTTTCCTGCCTGTCCTTCCTCCTTTCCTTTCCTGCTCTCCCTCCTTTCTGTGCTACTCATTGATTTCTAGGTATTTTTGTTTTAAAATGTAGGGCAACTTGAGTTAGAGGGCTTACCTAGTGCACCACATTGTGTTGCCCTGAGATGCCGCACAGCAAAGCTCGCTTGTTTTCCCGCCTCAAATGGCTACTATTATCTTTTATAAAAATTTTTTCTACCTATATATTTCAACTTGTTTCTTTAAAAAGAAAAAAATAATAAAAATAACAGCAGCTCACTGACTCATTGTAAACAAAACAGAACAAAAAACCTCACCCTTCAGTTTAAATCCATCACAAGTCAGGGGACCTTCAAGTGTAGCATCAGGATTTCTCTGACAACTAAAATCCAATCCCACAATTTTCCTCTTGTTATTGTTATAGTCTTTTTTTTTTCCCCTCTACAAGGCACGTCCACTCATTGGAGGGAGACAGAAAGAGGGAAAGTGAAAAGGCACCCGCAGGAGGGATGGCCATGCTGCAGTCCTTTCTCCTCCATTCTCTTCTCGGGATTTGGGCATGCACTCATAAGCACCTGGAGTGTTTTCAAGCCACTAGCTCCAGGACTTGAACCACGCTGTTGACCACGTGGGATCCAGCCACCTAACCACCATGCCACAGGCTGGTCCCCCTCCCCCCCCCCTTTTCTTTTTTTTTTTTTAAAAAAAGCTATTTCTTATTTTTATTTGTTCATTTATTTTTTAGATTTTTGACATAGGGTGCTAGTGCTTGCCAGAGAAGAGATAGAAAGATAGAGAGAGGGAAAGTGAGAAGTCACTCCCCAAGGGGGCAGCCACTCTGCCATCCCTTTCCTCCATTCTTCTCTTGGGATTCTAGGTGCCCATGCATGATTTTTAAGCCGCCAGGTCTGGAACTTGAACCATGGTCAGTTATGTGGGAATCCAGCATCTTAAATACCACGCCACTGGGACCATAATGGCTATGTGGCTGGACTCCCATGTAGTCCACTGTGGTTCGAATCCCAGGCCCAGTGGCTTAAACTCACACTGAGTGTGTATGCGTGCCCAAGATCCTGAGAAGAAGAAGAAGGGATTGCAGCGTGGCCATCCCCCAGGGGGTGATTTCTTGCTTTCTGTCTCTCTGTTTCTGTCTTTCTGGTGCGCGCACTCCCTATAGCAAAAACCTCTCCAAAAAAAGAAATAGTCACTATTATTTAGGACCAGCAGTTAGCGTAATGGCTATGTCGCTGGACTCCCACGTAGTCAACCGTGGTTCGAGTCCCGGACCGGTGGCTTAAATTCACGCCGGGCGCGTGTGTGTGTGTGCCCAGGATCCCGAGAGGAGAATGGAGGAGAAGGGATTGCGGCGTGGCCATCCCCCCTGGGGGGTGATTTCTCGCTTTCTGTCTCTGTCTTTCCAGTGAGCACATGCGCCCTATAGCAAAAATCTCTTAAAAAAAAAAAAAAAGAAAGAAAGCCACCTGCTAGCCCTCACTGTTTTTTTTTTTTTTTTCTTATTTCTTTTTTTTTCTTCCTTTTTCTCATGGTAGGCTGCATGCGTACACAAGTGAAAGTAAGAGGGCAGCCAAGAAGAGCGCCTTCCTGGGTCCGGCCTCCCTGAGTCCCCTCTCAGACCCTGGGCAGTCAGGCAGCCAGCATGTCCCAGGCGGACTGGGCTGGAATTTGAACCTTGGCTGCTGCGGGGATCCAGTTTCTCCTAAGCAGTGCTTTGCTCCTGCACCGCGGAGCCAGCCCTTCTTATAGTTTTCCTAAGTCATCTAAACTAGTGCTCATTTTCATGCTTGCTTCTCATGTTGAAAAAAAAAAAAAAAAAGAAATAAAAAATAAGAGCATTCTTAGGAATTTGAGAAGAGATTTGGTGAAATTCCTCCCTGTAATGTGTGTTTTGGTAGATCACCGAGTCTGCTAGCAGGGGACACGGTCAACGCAGAGACCCCTCCCTTCCTCTCATCTCCCTTGCCTAATTCACTGTGGTCTGCAACAGGTTCTTTCTCGCTCTCCCTCCCTCTTTTCTTTCCTTTCGTTCTCTCTCTCTCCCCTCTCTCTGTTATCAATTTGCAAAAATGAATGGAATTTTAGCAAAGTAGGGTTTTTATGTAAAATGGTAAGAGTTTTGGGCCAGCCCCATAACCCAGTGGTTAAGGTAGTCAGATCCCACATGACCAACTGCAGCTGCAATTCTAGACCTAACAACTTAAAAAACATGGCTGGGAGCATGTGTGTGGGTGCCCAAGTTCCAGTGAGATGGAGAAATAGAGGAGAAGGGCCTGCGGCATGACGATGACCCATGGCAGGGTACTCTCTCTCTCTCTGGCAAATACACGCTCTCTATAGCAATTAAAAACGAAAACACTTAAGATTTGGTCCAGGGGACCAGCAGTTGGTGTAATGGCTATGTCGCTGGACTCCCATGTAGCTGACTGTGGTTCGAGTCCCGGACCTGGTGGCTTAAACTCACACTGGGCACATGTGCGTGCGTGTCCAAGATCCTGAGAGGAAAGTGGAGAAGAGATTGCGGCATAGCCATCCCCTGGGGGGTGATTTCTAGCTTTCTGTCTCTGTCTGACTTTCTGGTGAATATACGTGCCCTATAACAAAAAAACCTCTCCAAAAGAAAAAAAAAAGATTTGGTATCAGCTCTCTAAAAAGAAAATTTGGGATGTATACAAATGTTTCTTCAGAATAAGCTATGGTAAAGGCATGAACTAGTAGCTATAAAAATTTGGAACAGGACCGGCAGGTGGCATGAAGGTGAAGGCGCTGGATCCTACATGAATGGCTTGTGGTTCAAGTCCCAGATCTGACAGCTTGAAAATCACTCTGGGCACATGCGTGTAGGTGCACAATTATGAAGGGAGACTGGAGGAGAAGGGATTGGGGGGTGGTCACCCCCCGCCCCGAGGTGACTGCTCACTTTCCCGCTCTCTGTCTCTGTCTGGCAAGTGCATGTGCCTTATAGCAGAAACAAAACAAAAGCAGAAATCCTGGAGCAACCTGGCAGGAAGACTGGGAGAGACCGAGGCTTAGGCAATGCGTAAGACCACGGTAGGCAGCGTGGTGTTACATATTCCAGGGGGAGGAGAAGGGTGGAGCTGAGATCCTACTAAGTGCTTCACGGAAAAGTATTTAACGGACTTAAATAAAATGTCTAGGATAAAATGAAACTGAATATGATATATTTTAACATCATTTTATAGCTATTTTTCATTCAGCAAATACTATCATCATACGTGTGATGCAAACACTTTACTATTAATAGTAATAAAAGCATTTCTTTGAAAGATCATTAAAATTCAGTGAAGAGGAGTAAGGGTTAAAAGTCTAGCATTTTAGTCCTGGATCCAAGTGCCCCCATGCCCTCATTGGTTTATTTCTCATATATGCAAAGTAGCACTTGAAATATTAATCGCATTTTTAAATAAATATTAAATATTAATAGCACTTTTCTGTTACAGAAAAGCAATCACTCTTTTTCAAAGATATTTCATGAGTCACTTATATGCCATATACCTCCAAAGTCTTCTTAAAGAGTACCAAATACTGCATCTTTTTCTAGAATTATTTATTTCATATTATTTATTATTATTATTATTATTATTATTGTTTTACTATAGAGCTCATGTGCTTACCAGAGAAAGACAGAGAGAGGGAGAAAGAGTGAAATAGCAAGCCTCCAGGCCCAGGACTCAAACTGTAGTTGATCATGTGGGAGTCCGGCACCTTAACCACCAGGCCACCTACTGGCGCCTAAACACTGCATCTTTTTTTTTTTAAAAAAGGAATTCTTTATTTCACTTTATTTATTTATTTTTTTGAAAATCACTCTGGGCACATGTGCATAGTTTTTTTTTTTAATATATATTTTTAAAGATTTATTTATTTAATTTTTTTTTTTTGAGAGGTTTTTCGCTATAGGGCGCGTGCGCTCGCCAGACAGACAGAGAGAGACATAGAGACAGAAAGCGAGAAATCACCCCCCAGAGGGGATGGTCACGCCGCAATCCCTTCTCCTCCATTCTCCTCTCGGGATCTTGGGCACGCACGCACACGCGCCCGGCGTGAGTTCTAAGCCACCGGGTCCGGGACGCGAACCGCGATCGACTACGTGGGAGTCCAGCGACATAGCCATTACGCTAACTGCTGGTTCCCAAAGATTTATTTTATTTAACTTCATTTATTATTATTATTTTTTAATTTGACCAAAGAGAGACAGAGAGAAAGAGCGAGAGGGAAAGTGAGAAAGCAAGTGGCCAGGTCCAGGACACAAGTCAGGGTCGGCCATGTCGGAGTCCAACACCTTTAACCACCAAGCCACCTGTCGGCCCCAATTATTATTATTATTTTTTTAATTTGACCAAAGACAGAGAGAAAGAAAGGAAAAGTGAGAAAACAAGCCTCCAGGTCCAGTACTCAAGCTGCAATTGGCCATGTGGGAGCCACCACATCACCTGCTAGCTCGTAAACACCATTCTTTTTAAAAATTTATTTAACTTTATTTGTTATTTATATTTGTTTTAATTTGACAGGAGAGAGACAAATGAAAAGTGAGAAAGCAAGCCACCAGGTCCGAGACCTGAACCGTGGCCGGTCATGTGGGAGTCCAGCATCACAACCACCACACCACCTAATGCTCCATCTTAAAAATGTACTTTGTGGGGCCAGCCAGTGGCATACTGGTTGAGGCAGCTGGATCCCATGTGGCTGACTGTTTCAAGTCTCAGACCTAGTGTTTGAAAAATATGCCCTGCAAGTGTGCATGAACGCGTACCCAAAAATCCCAAAAGGAGAGCCGGAGAAGGGGTCGCGGTGTGGTCATTACCCATGCAGGTGTGCTCTCTCCCTTTCTCTCTGTGTCCTCTCCAGCAAGCTCATGTGCTCTTTAGCAAAACATAAGAAAGTACGTTCCAGGCCAGTCAGAGGCTTAGAAGTTAAAGTGACTGGACCTCACAGGGCCGACGTTGTGACTGGAGCCCCACCCAGATTTTGCATGCCCAGAATGCTGAGAGCCGAGGAGGAGGGGTTGTCTGTGGCCATCCTTCTTACTCCCTCTCTCTGAGTCTTTTTCCAGGAAGCGCAAGAGCCCTCTGGCAAATTAAAACAAAAACGAACCAACCAACCAAAACCAGGAACAAAACCGTACCTTCCCCCTCTTAAGAAAAGGTCTTATTTTTTCTTAAGAATTATTTTATGTTATATATATATATATTTAATTTGCCCAGCCAGAGACAGAGAGAGAGAGAGAGAGAGAGAGAGAGAAAGCAAGCCACCAGGTCCGGGACTCAAACCACGGTCGGCCATGTAGGAGTTCAGCACCATAACCACCATGCCACCTGCTGGCTCCAAGGTTGAGTTATATAAAAGAAAAAAAAAAAGTTTATTTATTTCTTCCATGAGGGAGAAAAAGAGAGAGAGAGGAGAATATCCCCAACAGGGCGTGATGCCATGATTCACCCACAACCCTCTGCCGGCCTGGTTTAGGAGGTCTACCAAACTTGAACCGGAACCTTCCCATGTGGGGTTACCTTGTAGAGCATTGTGTTCTACTGCTCAGCCGCCATCTGGCCCCCAATATTGTGGAACTTCATTGAGAAGCCCTACATTTGTGCTTTCACAAGTGAACAAGAAGCTTAGAAAAGCAGGTCAACACGTCAAAGCCCAGAGAATAACTTGTAACAGGAGGTATCAGCCAATTGTAGAAACAACCTCAGAATCTTGGATAAAAAGATTCTAAAAGTTGGGCCAGCCAGTGGTGTGGAGGTTGAGGTGGCTGGATCCCTCATGGCCGACTATACCATCTCAGACCCAGCAGACTGAAAGCGCACTGGGTATATGTTCAGGTATGTCCAAAATCCCAGGAAGATAACGGAGAAGGAATTGCATGCCCCGTGGCCATCCCCCACCCCCTGCTGCCGGGCATGCTTTCTCACTTTCTCTCACTGGCTCTCTGCAGAGTGCATGTATCTTACAGCAAATTAATAACAATAGGAAAGTAAACTAGAAATGTTTTTGGTGGTATGATGTACAGGTGTTTAGGAGTAGGGTGTTGTTATAAATGTCAGTCTGCTTAACATAATATCTTATGTGGAAACTAAATCCTTGGCTTAAAGCTCGGAAATCCAGGCCTAACTAATATTTGATAGGGGAAATGAGCTGAAATATATAGAACACCAAATGAGAATGAAATTTGAGGCCAATAATGTGGCTGAAACCAAGGATTTGGGAGGGTAAAAAAAACATGCTTTGGGACCAGCAGTTAGCGTAATGGCTATGTCGCTGGACTCCCACGTAGTCGACCGCAGTTCGCGTCCCGGACCCAGCGGCTTAAACTTATGCTGGGTGCGTGTGCGTGCGTGCCCAAGATCCCAAGAGGAGAATGGAGGAGAAGGGATTGCGGCGTGGCCATCCCCCCTGGGGGGTGATTTCTCGCTTTCTGTCTCTATGTCTCTCTCTGTCTGTCTGGCGAGCGCACGCGCCCTATAGCGAAAACCTCTCCCAAAAAAAAAGAAACATGAATTTATTTTTTAATCTGTGACTGGTTAATGAAGTTGGAAAAAGCACTGGCTATTTGTCTAGAATCATATTTCTTTTTTAAAATTTTTTAAAGGATTCTTCTAAAAATTATTTATTTCCATTTGTTATTATTATTATTATTATTATTTGGACCAGGCAGAGACAGACAGAGAGAGAAAGGGAAAAGTGAGAGAGCAAGCCCCCAGGTCCAGGACTCGAACCGTGGTCGGCCATGTGGTAACCCAGCACCTTTAACCACCATGCCACCCGCTGGCCCCCTAGCATCATCATCTTTCTTTCTTTTTAAGAATTGTGCTATAGGGCACATCCACTCACTGGAGGGAGACAGAGAGAGAGAACGAGAGAGCAAGAGAGAAGAAAAGTGAAAAAGCACCTCCCAAGGCAGCGGCCACGCCACGTGCAGTCCCGTCTCCTCCACTGTCCTCCTGCGGTTGTATGTGCTCACATGCACACACCTGGCGTGTTTTTTCAAGCTGCCGGGTCCAGGACTTGAACTGTGTAATTAATTGGCCATGTAATCTAACCACCTTAACCACCAAGCCACAGACAGGCTCCTAGTTAATATTTAGAACAGTTAATATTAGAAATATTTCAATTTAACTTTGGTCTCTTTGTAACCTCAGACTACAGCCCTGTCCAAACAGAAGTCTTTCACTTATAGGCTTTTAAAATCATTAAGCAAAATTTTTGAGTACTCATAGGGATCAGGGTCCTAAGTAGGTTTTTTTGAAGAGACAAACATATTACAGTAAACAAGAAAAGGTGTTGCTTAGGACACCTGTAATCTCAGCTACTTGGGAAGCCAAGGCAGGAGGATCACAAGTTCAAGGCCAGCCCGGGCAAAATAACAGGACCTGTCTCAATAAAAACAAGCAAAACAGATAACAGGCAATATGCACACCTAAGACTCCACTCGGAGTGAACTACGGACATTGCCTTCAGTACCCCGTTACAGCCGGTTCTGGGCCAGCAGGTAGCGTGGTGGTTAAGGCGCTGGATCCCACATTGCTGACTCCATTTCTAGTACCAGACCCAGCGGATTAAAAACCATGCTTGGGGGCTCAGCAGGTGGCATAATGGTTAAGGCACTGGGCTCTCACATGGCTGACTGCAGTTCGAGTCTTGAACCTGGTAGTTTGAAATTCATGCTGGGTGTGTGTGCATGAATGCCCAAAATGCCAAGAAGAGAAAGGAAGAGAAGGGGCAGTAGCCTAGCCATCCTCTGCTGGCAGTAATTATTCCCTTTTCCTTCTCTCTATTTCTCTTTGGTGAGCACATGTGTTGTAAAGCAAAAATCTGAAAAACAAAAGGAAAATACTTGTTTTCCTTTGTAATCACTACAGCAGTATATCAGACTGTCCCAGTACCATAATTCTAAACTTGACTAAGGCGTTTCAAACAATACCAAAGTTTATAGAAGCAGAAGTGAAAGTAATGAATAAAGAGTGGAAGTGCCCTTTGTCACCCCCAAGAAGAAAGAGGGGTGAGTGAGGACAGGTAGCGGATGGATCAATGAGTGAATGGGTGGAGATGGATCAGATCGACCACTGTTTTTGTTTTTTTTTTTTTTTGAGAGGTTTTCGCTATAGGGCGCGTGCGCTCGCCAGACAGACAGAGAGAGACATAGAGACAGAAAGCGAGAAATCACCCCCCAGGGGGGATGGCCACGCCGCAATCCCTTCTCCTCCATTCTCCTCTCGGGATCTTGGGCACGCACGCACAAGCGCCCGTCGTGAGTTTTAAGCCACCGGGTCCGGGACGCGAACTGCGGTTGACTACGTGGGAGTCCAGCGACATAGCCATTACGCTAACTGCTAGTTCCTGCAGATAAGCCATTGTTAAGAGCACAGACTCTGGAGCTAGCCAAGGGTTGAGTCAGCTCTCCTACTTCTGTAGGAGCGATTTCAGCTTCTCATCTGTAAAAGTAGGACTGACACCAGTGCTCTGCCGGTGTCATTGTGAGGGTTAAGTATGAGTGGTATTCGGCACTGAGTAAGCATTGTGTGAGGCTAACTACTCTTACTATTATAAACACACATACATGCTGAGGGTCTTAGACAAACGGGAGTCTACGATGTGTACGTTCTCACTTCGCAATGTACGTTCTCACTGATAGAAATAGATCTATTTGACTCCTTGCAAGGTTACATAATATCCCACGGGAGAGGGGCCGGCAGGTGGCATGGTAATGAAGGGTGCTGGACTCCCACATGGCCGACTGCGGTTCGAGTCCCAGATCTGGCAGCTTACTTTCTCACTTTCTCTCTCTCTCTCAGTCTGTCCCTCTCTGTCAAATTTAAATGAATAAATAAATAAATAATAAAATAATTTTTTTAAAAAAGAACCCACAATAGGATTAAAAAATTTATTGAATTTATTCTCATGATGATTGTTTAGGTTGTTTCCAGGTGTTTCTGCTCCAGAGCAACTGCTAATGCTTTATCTTGTCCTTGAATATAAATAAGGGATGCAGAAGGGGCATATGTATGATATAATCCCATTTTGTAAATGATCCCAGTGAGGCTCAGAGAAGTTGCGTAAATTGCCTACGGTCATATAGCTAGTAAGTAACAGAGTTCAGAAGACAAGATTAACATGGTTAGTTCCTCATTGTCTCACCTCAAATTTTCTCATTTGATGTAGGATAGTTTCACAAAACAGTGGTCCTATTAAACAAAAACATGTATATAGTGGCCCTCTATCCCAATAAGACATTGTGTTTCTCTTTTTAATTTTAAATTTTTTTAGGTTTTTAACATAGGGCACATGTGATTGCAGGAGGAAGTGAGAAATCGTCCCCAAGAGGGAGTGATCACACCACAATCCCTGTCCACCATTCTCCTCTTAGGAGTTTGGATATACACACACCTATGTCTGGCATGTCTTTCAGGCCACTGGGTCTGGGACTTGACTTGTGGAGTCAGTCTTGTGGGGTCCAGTGGCTTAACCACCACGCCACCTGCCGGCCCTAATTTTTATTTTTAATTTGCTACAGGGTGCATGCGCTCACCAGAGAGCAAAAGTAAGAAAGCACCCCCACTCTCTTCCTGCCTGGGCCAGGACCATGCTGTCACCCTTCTTTGTCCTCCTCTCCGGAGTTTGGGCACACACACATCCAGAGCGTTTTCCAAACTGCTGCGGAATTTGAACACGCAGTTGGCCACGTGGGATCCAGCCGCCTTGAGACACCACAGGACCACGCTGGCCCTATGCAGCGCCGTGCGGTGCTCTCCGAGGGAGGCACCAGCAGCAGGTCAGTGTGCTGCCGGGGCGGGTAGAGAGGCATGAGCACAGGAAGACGGAATACAGTAAGCCTGACAGTGCCTGAAGTGCTAAAGACAGTATTAAAATGACGACAGCAGTGTAAATGCTTAAGTAGCTGGACGTGAGGATAAATTAAAAATGGTATGGGAGAGAGGTAGAGGGGATGACTCGCTGTTGACTATTTGGGGGACAATGCTGTCTGGAAATCCACCACACATGACTGCTGACCTTCACAGGTGGTGGGCCCTGATGAAGTCTGACCCGGCTTCATTAAGACTGATACCTGTATTCTCTACCCAGACTTGATGACTCTATCGTCCTTGTTAAATAATTTCAAACACTCAAAACTTTATTAGCTACAAATGCATGTAAAAGCCAATTATATTAGCCTTCAGTTACCGTGCTCTCCGAACATAGAGTCCATTCATAGCACGAGAGTGCCTCAGACAGGTACAGCCCCCTCAGGAGAGACTACTAGGATAATGACTTCAGAACACTCAGGGCTCACTGTGGGAATACTCTTAATAAGTTATGTTTCTAATTACAGCAGTGTTTGGAATCCAAGAACAGAGGAAACCATTTTTTAAAAATTATCATACATACACACATATATACATGTATTTGTATCGCTGTTCTTGCTATACTTCCATCTTTTGCAAAGTAAAGCAAAACGACTAGAAGATTGAACTTCGGGGGACCAGCAGTTGGCGTAATGGCTATGTCGCTGGACTCCCATGTAGTGGACCACGGTTCGCGTCCCGGACACAGTGGCTTAAAACTCACGCCGGGCGCGTGTGCGTGCGTGCCCAAGATCCCGAGAGGAGAATGGAGGAGAAGGGATTGCGGCGTGACCATCCCCCCTGGGGGGTGATTTCTCGCTTTCTGTCTCTCTGTTTCTCTCTGTCTGTCTGGTGAGTGCACGCGCCCTATAGCAAAAACCTCTTAAAAAAAAAAGATTGAACTTCGGAATTTTATTCTAGATCATTCAGTGACTTTAGGACTGAGGTAAATGACACCTCCAAGTGGAAATTTCCTCACACAAAACATGTTAGTACGTTCGCTTTGTTAGAAAATTGGTAGATTTATTCAGTTGATGTGTATTTGAACATTTGCAAATGCCTAGAAGATGCTAATTGTAATATTTTACTACAGTGAGAGAAATGCTAAAGTTTCGAAGCATGACAGCAGAGGACACAAAACAGGGTGTACCAGGGCTCTTTCTGTGGGTACTTTGTCGCTATCACCAAGTCATCTTATTTATCAGCCTGTTGTTTTCCTTCTGTTCTGAATTATGATAACATGTAAGAAGCTTACAGAAATACTTATCGAAATCAGTCGGACACCATGTAACAACTTAACTCCCGGTGACAGCCCCGCTAACTGTGAATGACATGTAATGAATTATGTTTGAACTGGATTTTCAGCTGGAGCTTCTCATTCTGCCACCCAGACAGCCCCGTAAGACTGTGCCTGTGGCCTTAATCCCACTTGGATGCGTGCCCTACTGCCTCAACTTTCCGTCACTCTGGTGCTGTAGTCTCCTTGAATAAGTGAACAATCTTTGTTTCTGTACCTTATTAGGGCCAGAGACCATAACAGCCAGCGATGGCATCGGCAAGCCCTGCGGCAGGATTCTCTGCAGGCCCAGCCAACCTCCAACAAACCCCTTTTTATACTCCTGTTTCTAGGAAGAATTATGATGGCGGTGCCCTGCTGTTGATCAGGCAGATCTGTGGTAGGCAGGCCTGTGAGTGTGGTGGACTGTGGAACAGCGGCCCCCATTCATCAGTAGCGTGTGTGTAATAAACCACCAAAAGAGGAGGGGGCGGGAGCAGCTGCAATGTGCGAGAGCAAACAACGCATCTCATTCTTGGGAGCCAACTTCGAGCTCCGCCACTGGGCAGCCTGCGCCCCCGAACGTGCTTCCTGAGACGTGGTAGTGCCCTATCTGGAGGGACAGTTCCACCGCAAAGCCCAGAGAGCCTACTTTGCCACTATTTATGTACACTCTAACAGAATGTTTTACAGCAGAGTCTGGCATGCAAAACTGTGGGATGAAAGGGACATTTCCTCTCCCAGCTGGTAACCTTTCACAAAGTGGTTAGTCACTGCCCCGGTACCGGCCGAATGAGGATGACACTTCAGAAGACGCCCGCTAAAACGCACACAGTGGAACTATTCCCTAGTGGGCAGTGACGTCTCTTCCATCATCTGTTTTTCAAACATCAAATTGGTCACTGAATTTTGGGGATAGTTGCCTTTTTAAAATTGAAAAAAGACAACAAACTGTGGGTTTCTCTGGTCTAATACCTACCCTGCAAGAGTACTACAAATGACTCATCTGCCTAAACCAAAATGTGGGAACTGATTATTACTGCAAAAAAAAAAAAAAAAAAAAAAAAAAAAAAAAAGACAATGTACCTGTGGGGAGAGGGAGGACAAAAATCCCTCTCCACAGTCCCTTTCAATTCAGGATGGGTTAGCCTCAGAGAAAGGCGACATACTTGAACTTGCTCAGGACTACTTAATGAAGCTGAACACGCCGCAGTTTCCATAGTAAACTCTCTTGCTGCGTCCCAAGCAGGTGCGTGCCATTGTGGAGTCCACACTGCACTCGCTCGGCGGCAGCCCCCACTGCCCTTCCAAACGGGATGGAATACGGTACATTCTGGGCATTTTTTGTCACCACTCCGAACTCAGGGTCAGGAGAGTGGCTATGGCAAAGTGGAAGGCATGCCAGTTGTTTTGGAATTCTTGCAGGTGTTTTAAAAGCAAAGGATTCTTTTCAGAGCCACATCTGCATTTGTCATATGCCATTTGTGCTGAAGCCTGTGGTGTTTTTGTTAGTTTGACAGATTGACATGGAACAGCCAGGACCTTTGGGTGGCTGCTCCCAACAAAGTCATTCTGATAGCTGGAATTCTCCAGAAATCAACTGGCCTGAATTACCCATGATTTTTCTCTGTCCTTCAAAGGAAAATGCATTGTTCTAATGTTCTTCTGGCTTTTTGTTTGCTTTCATGATTTTTTTTTTTTTGGTTACATTGTTTTAAGGTCTACATCAAAACCATCCAGTTCTTAAAATTTATTTAGAAATGGTTAAAAAATATTTGTGGCATTTAAATCAATATTGGAATATCATAGTCCTTAAAAAATTAAGAGAACACATCTGTGTCGGTGATGAATAAAGAAACTTAATAAAGTACTAATAGAAGCAAAAATCATGACTTTGAAACTTTTAAAAAGAAGCATGTATTTAATTTTCTTTACTATTGTTATTTTAAAAATTTGTTATAAGGCACATACACTTACTAGAGACAGAGAGAACGAGAGAGAGGGAAAGTGAAAAAGCAAGCCGCCAGGTCCAGGACTCGAACTACAGTCGGCCATGTGGCAGTCCAGCATCTTAACCACCACTCTATTTACCACTTTTAAACTTCTTAACATTTTTAAAAACTAAAATAAAATCCCCACTTAATTTTTCCCCTTATCAGTTAATGATATTCACGAATTTGTATTTAAGTATTGTGCATTATCAACTCTGTCACTCCAAAGCCAAGAAAACATGAAAGCAGACCTTAGGACGTGCCGTCTGTTGATCAGGTTAGATCAGAAATCCTCATGAACGTTCTTTGTATACAGTGTCTCATGGGACTGAAAGGACAACGTCCTGCTTCAAGTATTGCCTTTATTAGTGATGTAGGTCTCTAACTTACTGTACTGCCATTTCTCCACTCTTAATTTTGAAGTGATAAGGACTTCATCTTATATTACCTTTTGGGGAAGACGTAAAATAACAAACAAATGCTGGGTGTTAAACAAATGCAAGATGTCACAGACATGTTTATAATACCAGTTTGCATTTACCCCATTGATCTAAACGTTTCTTGGGCAGACATGTTCCCTTCCCCACATAGTTCCCCTTACTGGAAAGGACGTTTCCTTTTGATGAAGCATCTCGATTTGGGTATATTCATCAGTGTAATATCAGCCCCACAGGTTCGTCTATGTAATCGAGTTTCCACAGAGCTCTGTCCTGGAGAAAGAGAAAAGGCAAAACAAAATAAACTTAATTTCAGGTCTGGTGGTAGATTTAGAATTGAGCAAACAAACCTAGAAATCACGTATCTCTGTGGTTAGGCGAAAGATTTTTTTTTTAAGTCACTTTTTAAACTGTAAAATTAAAAAAAAAAATTAAAGGTACTTTTACAAAGGATATCATCTTTTTAATTTTTAAAAATTATTTTATGGGAACCAGCAGTTAGCGTAATGGCTATGTCGCTGGACTCCCACGTAGTCGACCGCGGTTCGCGTCTCGGACCCGGTGGCTTACAACTCACGCCGGGCGCGTGTGCGTGCGTGCCCAAGATCCCGAGAGGAGAATGGAGGAGAAGGGATTGCGGCGTGACCATCCCCCCTGGGGGGTGATTTCTAGCTTTCTGTCTCTCTGTCTCTCTCTGTCTGTCTGGCGAGCGCACGCGCCCTATAGCGAAAAACCTCTCAAAAAAAAAATTATTTTATTACCTTTATTTACTTATATATTTATTTAATTTTTAACCGAGAAGGACAGAGAGAGAGAGAGAGAGAGAGAGAGAGAGAGAGAGAAAGTGAGAAAGCAAGCCACCAGGTCCAGGACTCGAACTGTGGTCAGCTACGTGGGAGTCCAGTGCCCTGAGCTACCACGCCACCTGCTGGCCCCCCAAATCACAGTTTTTTTTCCCTCTTATATTGATGAGTTATATTCTTGATATTAAAATAATAATAATATTAATCTCAGTTATTTGTTATTTTTTAATTTTCTGAGATAAGTATTCCTTTCCTGATACCGCAAGATACTTGGACTAAAGGTGGCAGGAGTTAAATATACTCAGGTCTCGACTGTTTGCAGTTAGGTTGTCCAATTTACCAATTTAAAAAACAGGATGACCAGTTAAATTTGAATTTCAGATAAGCAACAAACTATTTTTTAGTATACTAGTGTAGGACATAATTATACTGAAGAATATTTGTTGTTTTTCTGACATTCAGATTTAACTGCGTGCTCGGTTTTTTATCTGGCAACTCTATTTGTAGCAGAGTTTGAAATAACACATCAGTCGGCGGAGGCTTTATGATTTGAAAGGCTTACTTTTTTTTATTAGGCTTTATTGGGTTGTTGGGAAAGTCGTGATGCATTTTTTTCATAGAAAAACAGAAAACAGGGACCAGCAGTTGGCATAATGGCTATGTCGCTGGACTCCCACGTAGTCGACCGCGGTTCGAGTCCCGGACCCGGTGGCTTAAACTCATGCCTCATGCCGGGCGTGTGTGTGTGTGCGTGCGTGCCCAAGATCCCGAGAGGAGAATGGAGGAGAAGGGATTGCGGCGTTGCCATCCCCCCTTGGGGGTGATTTCTCGCTTTCTGTCTCTCTGTCTCTCTCTGTCTTTCTGGCGAGCGCACGCGCCCTATAGCAAAAACCTCTAAAAAAAACAAAAATCAGAAAATATGTCATGACTTTCCCAACGAACTAATATTTTTCTGGGTTCATAAAGGACTTCATGAAGAATTTTGGTTATCTTTTAGAGTAATGAGACCAGTGATAATATTCTGATTGGCTACCTGGCCCAATACCGTCTGCTTGCCATTTACGACCTTAGTTGATCACTATGGCAACTTGAGAAGGCAGATGACGCTCCAGCCATTACGGGTGAGGAAACTGAGACATCAGCAGTTTTTTTTTTTTTTTTTCTTATTTTGGAGAGGTTTTTGCTATAGGGCGCGTGCGCTCGCCAGTCAGACAGAGAGAGACATAAAGACAGAAAGTGAGAAATCACCCCCCAGGGGGGATGGCCACGCCACAATCCCTTCTCCTCCATTATCCTCTTGGGATCTTGGGCACGCACGCACACGCGCCCGGCGTGAGTTTAAGCCACTGGATCGGGGACTCGAACCGCGGTCGACTACGTGGGAGTCCAGCGACATAGCCATTACGCTAACTGCTGGTCCCGACATCAGCAGTTTTTAGTGGGTTAGAAACTAACAAGCAAGAAGAACCGGGACCAGGGAACCAGCCCTAGCTTACAGTCTGGATCTGGAGCTCGCTCTTCTCAGCTGCTCCGGCCCATCATAAATACAGACGTCGTTAACGTCACTGGTGTGGTGGCTACGGCGCTGGATTCCCCAGGGCACTGTGGTTTTGAGTCCTGGACCCTGAGGCTTGAGAAATCACTCCGGGCTCGTGCTCATGCTGCCCAAAACCCCAGGAGGAGGATGGAGAAGAAGGCCGTTGGGGGGGGCGGGGGTGGTGATGATTTCTCACTTTCCCTCTCTCTGTCTCTTTCCCTGGAGCACACATGCCTCATGGCTAAGCAAAACAAAACAATGGCAGATGGTTGCCCACAGCTACCAGAGCTCAAATTAAGCCGCCCTATCACCAGTCGTCTTTCTGCGAGTACCTGTCTTGTCTTTCCTGTTAGTCTGGAGGGCAGTGTCAGCGTCTGGTATTTCTTGGCATCTTCCCTTCCAAAACGCAGTCACACTCGTCTACAATGTCACTTTAAACTGATGTCACCTTATTTAGGATAATCGGAAGTCTGTCTTTCGACTGAACCTAGGCTGCCTTCATTATTACTGAAAACTCTAAACAGATCGGAACCAGCCTCCCATGGCGTTTGCCCATGGTCTACGCCCCCCTCGTGTGGCCCAAGTGTCACGGGCTTTATCCGCGATCAGAAACCTCTAACATCAGGGTCTTCCTCGCCAAAGATCGGCGTGCAATCCCTGGGCCCAGGCCTTGCCTTCCGCGGCCTTAGCTAGGTCCCAGCCCCGTCTGGAGGTTCTGGCTCTTCTCCCCCGGAGACACTGCAACCCCGGGTTTACCTTAGCCTGCGGGGCCTGTGTGATGTAAATGCCGGATACAATGACTCCTCCCCCCGCCCTTTTTATCGCTCTTCGGTATCACTCAGAAGGTGATTACACAGCTTCATTTACCCCTCTCAATGCAAAGGTTTCATGGTCATTAAAGTAATCACAGGCTCGTCAGTTCTTCCATGCGAAATCAGATCAATACGAACCGGAACAAGAGGCTTCTTCCCGACCCTATTCACCGAGACTGGTTTTCCTTCTCTCTCCCACTTTCCCTCTCCCTCTACTTCTCTAATCCCTTCCCTTCCTTCTGCTCGTAAGCCTGGTGAATAGACGAACACAGTAATTTTTTTAATAGTTCTTTCTTAGTGAATCATAACATTTATTCAGCTGCTAGCCAAGACATCAGGAATGCTCGCCTGACGGTGCTGTCAGAGGCAGCTGTAGCGATTCTGGAGTTTGCTAGAGGGAGAAAGCCTGCTGGCCGGGCCTTCTAGCTAGCTCCGCCAGGAGAGGGTTAATAGGATGAGTAAAGGCTATTTTTAAGTCTGGCTCCCCTCTCCGATCCACTCTTGAAAATTCACCCTGTACTGAGAAATCCTAAATTGCAGTGCCCTGCACCCCACTGGAACTCTTCAGCCTGCTGTAAGTAAGCCTCAGCATGGGCAAGATTGGGGGTGAACAGCCGGAGGAGGGGCTCAGGCCCTGGGCCTTTGTAATGGAGGGGCGAAACACTGAGATCCTGCAGAGAAAGAACACAGAAACCCTCGAGGCACAGAGAAATAGACCCAGACAAAAGCCCGTTACATGGTTGCAAATCACCCCACTGCTGTTATTTTATTTACTGTGGTCTGCAGGGGGATTGTTTTCTCTTTGCAAAATTTTTAAGCTTCCTGGGCTTTTCTCCTCCACAACAGCGGTCACTTATACCACAGTGCCACATAGAGACAGTCTTCACCCTCAGCTTTCTTAAGGAAAGGCGGACAGTGCTGCCCAGTCAAGGATGCGGGCACAGACGGAAACTGGGGAGTTTCCAGTCTGCCAGTTCCTGGGGGATACGAGTCGAAGTGCTGCGGATTTAAATAGCGATTTAAATTAGTTGACGGGTGTGGTTCTGTTCTTAGTCCTTTCTGCCTTTGAGTTTTTTTTTCCCCAAAGATGACATCTCCACTTACTCTTGTGGACTTATTTAGAAGGTTTTGTTCTTAGTCTTTTCTGCCTTTGAGGTTTTCTTTGTATTTAAATCAGCTGGGGATATGTATGTCTGCATATGTATTTCTCCAGTACAGTCACTTTTTTCACTTTCAAGAGGGGTAGGAATGTCATCCTGTCAGTGTGGCAGGACAGACGCTCTGAGTCTGAGGTGATTTCATCTGAAGTCAGGACAGAAAGCAAGCTAACAGAAACAGCTATTTTAAAATTTGAATCGAAAGGTCTCTCCGATGGTGCATGTTCTCTTTGGTACACATTTCTTAGGGTATTTGTCAAAACGGGCCCCTGCCTCGCTGGGGAGTGACAGAGCGCACAGTGCCCGGGGAAGAAAGAGTCGCCACTTCTCCGGGCCGAAGGGTGCGGCTTACTTTGTAAGCGTCTCTCTGCAGAGGAGCCAGAACTGCCAGCTACGCCTTGGGGTGACAGAGGAGGGACGAGGCCTCGCCGTGACCAGAGGAGCAGAGGGCTCTTCTGCTGAGCTAACTTTTCTTGTCATGGTTTGGAAGTTGAAAGGGGAACTTGCAATAAGTGTGCTCAATTTAAGAAATATAAAAAAGTGAAATTTTCCTCTGACAAATCCATGGAGGTATTTACTAGGAGTTTGAGCAGGTAATTAGCACCCAAACCAGGTTTCAGGAAATAGTTCTGGTCCCCTCAAATGAAGAATATATAATGAGCTGAAGAGCTTGATTTTCAATGGATGATTTACCCGGGACAAAAGCCCAAACAGAACCGGGTAAAGGGTTTACAAATGGTAACTTGAGAAGCAGTGGGCTTCTTTCCCGGGAGCTTAATTCCGCCCTCCCGGCCCTTCTCTGCACCCCCTCCCCTCAGCACTTCCATGAAACACACACAGACCGCACCTTCTCGTGCAAAGTTGAACAGAGTTCCTTACAGAAATTGGACTAAAGAAACATGGAGAGTCTGCAAAAAAGCACAGAGTGGAGGTATCTGCTGCCACCAGGCGTAAATAGTTCTGGGTTATTTCGGGCGGAAACCCCTGGGCCTGCATTTCAGCTGCCTTTCCGAGGCGCGTTTGCTGAAGTTTCCCGCACTGGAGGGTAAGCCAAGGCCATTCCAGAAGCTCAGAACACTGAGGACCGAAGATGGCCATGTGAAAACAGCTCGGGGTTCCTTAACTCACAATGTTCCATTGTTTTTGCAGATTTAGGAAGGGCTCTTTACCATAGGCACCATAGCTTTGCTGTATTGTAAGCATTAATATTTCTAGTAAAAAAATCACCTACCACAGTAACTCCAGTGACAAAATAAGCAAGTCAGTCACTTTTATTTACTGAACCTCTCGTTAAATATTGAAAGAGGCATTTTACTTACTTCTGTATATCCCGAACTGTTTGATCATTTGTGGTTAAGGATCCTCCTTCTTGAATCTGATACACATTTAGAACTCAAAGAAGGTAAGTTAAACGTTATCTTAGAAACTAGGAGATAGGTTCAGAGTTCAAATGACTGCCAAAGGCCACCCGAGTCAGAGCTTGGACAAAAACGTCATTTCCTAATTTTGACCATTTTTTCCAGGGCATTAAACCATCTTATTTGGTTAATAACATGAGAGCTGCCTGAGTACCAGTTTGTGCCAGGCCTGCTTTCCGTCGTTCAGTGCCCAGCAAACTTAATTAAGACCGTCTTGAACTGCCCACCAATTCAGGCACCGTCAGACACTTCTCTTGGATTCGGCTTGCCTCCTGGGACGGAGAAAATTTTTGTTGACTCTGTTGCCTGAGGTTTGACCATCTGTTCTAAATCATGATTGCGCTGCCATTTGGAATCCATAACGTGACACCATACCAGAATTGCATGTTTAAAGTGCTTCGGCCAGGGGTCGGCAGGGGGCTGAGGCTCTGAACTCCCACGTGGCAACCACGATTCTAGTCCTGGACCCAGCAGCTTGCGTTCTCACTCTCTCACCCTCTCTTTCTCTGGTGAGCTCACGTGCCCTATAGCAAATTAAAATAATAATAATAAAAACTAAAATTAATTTTCAAAACGTATTGGGCCGGTCAGGTGGCGTGGTGGTGAAGGTGGCTGGACCCCACGTGGCTGACCTCATGGTCTGAGTCCCAAGCCAGGTGGCTTGAAAGACAGGCCAGGTATGCATGTGCAGGCCCAAAATCCGGAGAGGAGAAGGAACTGCAGCGTGGCCATTCTCCCCGGGGGATGATTTCTCACTCCCCCCCCCCTCCCTGAAGAACCCATGTACTCTATAGCAATCAGGGAAAAAAAAAAAAAAAAAAAAAAAAAAAAAAAGCCTTCTTTTTGTGGCCCACAAGCCTTTTCATATATTCTTCTTAATTTTACAGCAAGGCCACAGAGAGCACTGCATTTTGGAGTATAGGTTAAAAGAGTGAAACAATTCTATTCTGTTCTCTTCCCCAGGCACCATGGAAACTATTTTGTTGACGAGGTCTGAGATGAAAGGTAAAACACTGGAAGTTGCAATGTGATGACCAAGCACAGAGCAGTCAGAAAGTGGGGATGGAAGCATACACACACCCAGAGGGCCTTCCAGAGCTCCCGGGCAGGGCATCTGAGGACCTGGGCCTTCCAGAGCTCCCGGGCAGGGCATCTGAGGACCTGGGCCTTCCAGAGCTCCCGGGCAGGGCATCCTAGGGGGGCAGTGATCATTAGCCTGCAGGAGGCTGGGGGGAGTGTCAGTCGGCATTCTGTCTGTACATTAACCTTTGTTTTTGGTTGTAATGTTGCTAGGAGGAGCATGCTCTGGAGAAAGACAAAGTGAGAAAACACCTCCTTTGAGAGACAGGTCACAATCCCTTTTCCCCCACCTTTCCCTGCCTTTGGGACCTGGGGCACCTGCACACGTGGAGCCAACATTCCTCAGGCTGCCCGGTCCAGGACACAAGACGTACAGTTGGTCATGTGGGATCCAGTTGCCTTAACCCCCAGGTCCTTGGGTGGCCCAACTTGTACTGTTTAAAAATAAACTTATGGGAACCAGCAGATGGCGTAATGGTTATGCTACTGGTCTCCCACGTAGTTGAGCAAGGTTTGAGCCCCAGACCTGGCAGCCTAAAACACGCCAGGCACGTGTGTGTGCGTGTCCAAAATCCTGAGAGGAGAGTGGAGAAGGGCCGCGGCGTGGCCATCCTTCCCGGGGATGATTCTTGCTTTCTGTCTCTGTCTTTCTGGGTGTATAGCAAAAACCTCTCTATAAAGAAAGAAAGAAAGAAAGAAACCAGCTGGTGGCGTGGTGGTTAAGGTGTTGGACTCCCACATGGCTGACCATAGTTCAAGTCCTAGACCTGACGGCTTGAAAATCATGGGTGACACGTGTGCGCGTGCGTGCCCAAAATCCCAAGAGAATGGAGAAGGGATTGTGGCACAGCCATGCCCCCTGAAGGTGGCTTCTCACTTTCCTTCTCACCGTGTCTGTCTCACTGTCTGGCGAGAACACATTTTAAGGCAAAAACCTCTAAAAAAAATAAAATAATATAAAGGAGCCCGCAGGCGGCGTGGTGGTTAAGGTACTGGGCTCCCACGTGGCTGACCACAGTCGGAGTCCCGGATCTGGTGGCTTGAAAATCACATCGGGCATGTGTGCATTCGTGCCCAAGATCCCAAGAGGAGGATGGAGGAGGAGGGATTGCAGAGTGGCCACCCCCCCGTTGGGTGATTTTTCATTTTTCTTTTTTTTCCTAATTTTATTATTTTATTTAAGTTTATTTATTTATTTTTTTAAATTTGACGAGAGAGGGACAGAGCGAGCGAGAGAGAGAAAGCAAGAAAGCAAGCCACCAGATCTGGGACTCGAACCGTGGTAGGCCATGTGGGAGTCCAGCAGCCTTAGCCACCACACCACGTGCTGGTCCTGATTTCTCATTTTTCTTCTCTCTGTCTCTCTCTGGCGAAACCATGGGCCCTATGGCAAAACAAAAAACAAAAACAAAAAGTAAGTAAATAAACTTATGGGGCTGGACAGCAGTAAAATGAGATGCCCTGTGAGAGCCATGTGGGAGGTGTCAGGCCTCCAGTGTGTTTTAGAGGTTTCTGTCTTGGGGCACGTGTGCTCGCTGCGAGGTGGGGAAGGAACGGAGGCAGTGAGAGAGTGAGAAATCATCCCCCGGGGTACGGTCACGCACGCAGCGATCTCTTCTCCTCCACTCTCCTCCAGGGATCCTGGGTACGCAGGCACACGCGCCAGGTGTGCGTTTCTGGCCTGGGACTTGAACCGCAGTCCGCTACGTGGGAGTCCAGTGATGTAACGCTCTGCCGCCTGCTGTCTCCCAGGACCTCACGGAGTACATGCAGCATGCACTCGTGATCGCGCTGGCTAATCAAGACCCTGCCGGGGGACCAGCAGTTGGTGTAATGGCTGCATCGCTGGACTCCCATGTAGTCGACCGCAGTTCGAGTCCCAGTCCTGCTGGCTTATCCCAAGAGGAGAATGGAGAAGGGATTGCGGCGTGGCCATTCCCTCTGGGGGGTGATTTCTCACTTTCTGTCTCTCTGTCTCTCTCTGTCTGTCTGGCTAGTGCACATGCCCTATAACAAAAAAACCTCTCCAAAAAAAAAAAAAAAAAAAGACCCTGCCAGGGCTGCTGTCCTCTGTCTCCCCCCCCCCCTTGCTCATGGAAGAAATAAATAAAAACAAAAACAAAAATAAAATAAAAGGAACTTAGGTGTTACATGTAGTACTATCCAGAGCAAATGTCTCCCTCACCATGATGCCCCTGATACCTTGTCTCTTAGGCTGTGATGTCGGCTGTTTCTGAAATGAGTCACACCACGCCCAGCAGGGCCCCACAGAGGTCACCATTACTAACCTTTCACCCTGGATCTTCCGAGCTCCCTGCGAGTCACTGAAGACACCGAGGTGGGTCAGGGTGCTGCCCTCAGGAGTCCAGTCTCCTGAAGAAAACAGGTGGGGGACCAGCAGTCGGCATAATGGCTATGTCGCTGGACTCCCATGTAGTCGACTGCGGTTTGTGTCCTGGACCCGGTGGCTTAAACTCATGCCGGGCGCGTGTGCGTGCGTGCCCAAGATCCCGAGAGGAGAATGGAGGAGAAGGGACTGCGGTGTGACCATCCCCCCTGGGAGGTGATTTCTCACTTTCTGTCTCTCTGTCTCTCTCTGTCTTTCTGAAGAGAGCACGCGCCCTATAGCAAAAACCTCTCCAAAAAGAAAAAAAGAAGTCAGGTGGGGAAGTTGGATGTAAGATCTCTGTGGAAGTGTGTGGCCGGTGCTGTGGGGACAATTAGGAAGAGCAAACGTTTCCGATCTGAAGAGGTGGGTGGAGGGGTCCGGGAATCTGTAGTTTTGAGATACCCTTAGGCAATTCCAAAGTAGCCCTGGGGCATTTACCTAGTCTAAATCAGACCTAAGGGGAGTTCTGGGAAGGCCTTTCTAGAGGATCGGATATTAGACTGGAGTCTGGGTGAGCAAGGGTATCCCGGGGGGAGAACTGCTCAGAGGAAGGTATAAGCGAGCCTTTCCTGCTCGGAAGGCTGCCAGCACACACAGGGTCGGCCTAGAAGAGTCTTGCAGAAAAGGGGTAAGATAACCATATACGTCATGTCCCAAGCCAGGCCTTTTTTCTTTTTTCCTTTTTTTTTAATTGCCATAGGGCATATGCACTTGCCAGAAACAGTGAGCAAAATCAGAAGTCACCCCTCTCCCCCAGGGGCAGGGGATGGCCACACCTAAATCTTTTCTCCTCCATTCTCCTCTCTGGGTTTTGGGTGCATGCACACACACATATGCCTGGCATGTTTTTTTTTTTTTTTTCTTTTTTTTTTTTCTTTTTTTTTTTTTGGAGAGGTTTTTGCTATAGGGCGCGTGCGCTCGCCAGACAGACAGAGAGAGACAGAGAGATAGAAAGCAGGAAATCACCCCCCAGGGGGGATGGCCACGCCACAATCCCTTCTCCTCCATTCTCCTCTCGGGATCTTGGGCACGCACGCACATGCGCCCGGCGTGAGTTTAAGCCGCCGGGTCCGGGACTCGAACCGCGGTCGACTACGTGGGAGTCCAGCGACATAGCCATTACGCTAACTGCTGGTCCCAAGCCTGGCATGTTTTTCAAGCCACCTTCTCAGGGACTCAAACCTTATCCACAATGCCAAGGGCTGGCCCGAGGACACCTGGGGAGAGTAAGAGAATGTGAGTACGTAGCACCTAGGGGAGCGATCTCTACAGCAAGGTGCTGGGGCCACACAGGGGCTCCGAAGAGAAACGGGGTGGTGGGGGGGGGCTTCAGGGTGAAGCTGTTTGGGCATCGCCCGGACGACAGCAGTGTTGAAGAATGAGACAGACTGGTGACAAGATCAGATCTGTGTGTGTGTTTAAGTATTATTTAATTCAATTTTATTTATTATTAGAAGAATAATGATAATAATACATAAAAAATAAAATAAATAATTATTTAAAAAGAAAAACACGTTGGGTGCATGTGGGCATGTGCCCAAATCCTCTCTCTGTCTCTCTGTCTCTCTCTGTCTCTCTGGTGAGTGCACGTGCCCTACAGCAAAAACTTCTTATAAAGAAAGAAAACACACTGAGCAATTAAAATCAGATATAAAGGCAGGAGGCTGAGGAATCTACAATGCTAATTACTGGTCCTAAAATAACTCGTTTCATTTATACAACAATATCAACGTTCACTGATTCGCTATTTGCTCATTAAGCAGGTAGTGTTTTCCATTCATTCCTCTCGGTACTGGAAAACAGGGCAAGGCAGACAAGACCCCTGTCTTTATGGAGCTTACATTCCAGTGAAAGAGATAGAAAGCAAAGAAACGTGTAATATAATTTCAGGTGTTGATTAGTATTATGGAAAAAAATACATTCAAGGCAAGGGGTGGGGGCCAGTGGATCCCATGTGGCCGACCACATGCTTCAAATCCTGGCCCTGGTGGGTTGAAAACATGCCGGGTGCATGGGTATGCATGCTCCAAATCCAACAGAATGAAGAAACGGAGGAGGAGGGGTTGTGGTGTCACGTTCCTTCCCCATTGTGTGTGTGTGGGAAGTTGGCCCTTTAATCTCTCTGTGCCCTTTGGGTTATAAACAAACAAACAAAGAGAGAAAAGCTTAAAGAGTCAGACAGCAGTAAAACATGATGTGGAAGGCAATCCCACATGACAAGGTTGTTAGTTCAAGACCAGAGACCCCCTGGATATGCTGGGCACACACTTGCCCCTGATCCAGAGCTGGCTGAAGGCAGGGAGTGGATCGTAGCATTAAGATCCTGTTGGGGGGGCCAGCAGTTAGCGTAATGGCTATGTCGCTGGACTCTCACATAGTCGACCGCGGTTCGCGTCCCGGACCCAGTGGCTTAAACTCACGCCGGGCACGTGTGCGTGCGTGCCTAAGATCCTGAGAGGAGAATGGAGGAGAAGGGATTGCAGCGTGGCCATCCCCCCTGGGGGGTGATTTCTCACTTTCTATCTCTCTGTCTCTGTCTGTCTGGCGAGCGCACGCGCCCTATAGCAAAAACCACTCTGAAAAAAAAAAAAGATCCTGTGGGGGCGTGGGACTGGCAGATGGCACGCTGGTTAAGGGCACTGGATTCCCACGTGGCCGACAGCAGTCCCTTCTCCATTTCCTTCTCTGGATTTTGGACATGCACGCACACACTTCCAGTGTTTCAAACCACTGGGTCCAGGACTCGAACTGTGGTTGCCCATTTGGGAGCTTAGCGCCCTAACCTCTACCCCACCTGCTGGCACCTCCTGCCTCTCTTACTTTTAATGTAAGCTGTTGGGTTTTTGTGGGGGTGTTGTTCCGGTACTACACCATTTGCAGGTTTGCATCTTAGTCTTCGAGAGTTCTTCATGGGAAACAAATGTGCTAGTGTACAATTGTGCCTTGCAGTGCCATCGACGTGCAGGCCGAGTACACCGTCGGCATAGCCTAGTTAGTGTGGCCTACGGCACCAAGGCGATGACAGACACCCTGTGATGAAAAGGCCTGAAAGCACTTAATTAAGAGAGTTTTTTTTTTTTTTTTTTTTTTTTTTTTTTGTATAGGGCACATGCACTCACCAGAAAAACAGAGACGGAGAGACAGAAAGCGAGAAATCACCCCCGGGGGGGATGGCCATGCCGCGATCCCTTCTCCTCAATTTTCCTCTCGGGAGTTTGGGCATGCATGCACATGCAACCGGCATGAGTTTAAGCCACCGGGTCCAGGATTCGAACCACGGTCAACTACATGGGAGTCCAGCGACATAGCCATGACGCCAACTGCTGGTCCCTAGAATTATTTATTTATTATATTAAGATTTTATCTGAGAGAGACACCGGTGTGTGGGGGGTGTGAGAAAGCAAACCACCAGGTCCAGGACCCAAACCGTGGTTGGCCCTGTGGAAATCCAGCATCCCAATCACCATGCCACTTGCCGGCCGAGGCTTATAGTAGTAGAACATACACAGCTGTTGGAGTGATAAACAATGGTAAACTTCTTTTTTTTTTAAGACTTAATTTTATTTATTCATTAATTTATTTTAATTTGACCATAGAGAGATACAGAGAGAGAGAGAGAGAGAGAGAGAGAAGTGAGAGAGCAAGCCACCAGGTCCAGGACTTGAACCGTGGTCAGCCATGTGGGAGTGTCCAGCGCTTTAAACACCACACCACCTGCTGGTCCCAACAATGGTAAACTTCTGTTAGCCAAATTGGATATTTTCATCCTGTAGTCTTTCTCATCCTTGAACTTTAAAAACCATCCTCAGAGAATACGAAACTGGTTCGGTTATTGCCAGGTGAGACAAACTGTGGGTACCCTGTTTCAGTCACTAGAAAAAGAATAGTTTCTAGAATTAAAAATGGGGGAACCAGCAGTTACCGTAATGGCTATGTTGCTGCACTCCCACGTAGTCGACTGCAGTTCGCCTCCCGGACCCGGTGGCTTAAAACTCACGCCGGGCACGTGTGTGTGTGCCCAAGATCCCGAGAGGAGAAAGAAGGAGAAGGGATTGCGGCGTGGCCATCCCCCCTGGGGGTGATTTCTCGCTTTCTGTCTCTATGTCTCTCTCTGTCTGTCTGACGAGCGCACGCGCCCTATAGCGAAAACCTCTCCAAAAAAAAAAAACAAAAACAAAAACAAAAATGGGGCCGAGACGAGCCAGCCTTGCAGTTGAGGGGAGCCGAGTCGCACAGGCTGTGATTAGTCTCACGCCCCGGAGCTGAGAAGCGGCTGGCGTGTGTCCGGGGAACCCAGTCTCCACGGGATGGGGAATGGAGAAGAGACTGGTGACCACGCAGCATGGCGGGTGCTTCCTCCCTCTCTAGGTCTCTCTGTCTCTCTGGAGAGCATGCATACCCTCTGGCAAATAAAAAATAAATAGATAAGAGGCAGAGAGGATGAAAGGAAGGAAGGACGAATGGAGGGTAAGAAAAAGTTCTGGGGCCGGCAGGTGGCATGGTGGTTAAGGGTGCTGGACTCTCACATGGCTGGCCGTGATTGGAGTCCCAGACATGGCGGCTTGCTTTCTCACTTTCTCTTTCACTTTGTTCTTCTCCGGTCAAATTAAAGATAAATAAATAAATAAAGTTAAATAAAATAATTATAAAAGAAAACAGTTCTATTTAAGGGTCCAGCTTTTAAATGCCGTGGCTAGACAGATCCCACAAAGCTGACTATAATTTGACTTCCACTGTGGAGGCTTGAAAAACATGTGAACCCCAAATCCTGACAGGATGGAAAAATGGAGGAAAAGAGGTTGTGGCATGACCATGCCCCATGGGGTGGTGTGTGTGGGGGTGCTGCTTCTTTCTCTCTCTGGCAAAGAATCTGTCCATGCCGGTCACTTGGCCTTCTGAAGTGACTTAGTCTTAATCAGTTGGGTTTGGTCCATTGTAGTCTAGCTATGCTATCATGAAATGGTGGGCGCTGGACAGAAGGACTCAAACGGGGCTGGCCCCATGGCCTAGTGTTTAGGGGAACTAGATTTTATATTTTCAATCATGCGGTTCAAATCCTGGTCCAGGTGGGTTGAAAAGCACGCTGACTGCATGTGCTTATATGCCCTAAATTCCAACCGGGTGGAGAAATGGAGAGATTACAACGTGACCTGTCCTGTCGCGGGTGCTCTCTCTCTCTTTTTTTAAGAATTATTTATTCATTCGTTTATTTTAAGTTGATCAGAGAGAGGCACAGAAAGGGAGAGGGAAAACAAGCCACCAGGTCCGGGACTCAAACGTGGTCAGCCATGTGGGAGTCCAGCGTCTTAACCACCATGCCACCTGCCGGCCCCTGCTTTCTCTCTCTCTCTCTCTCTCTGGTGAGTATATGCATTCTCTGGCAAATTTAAAAAGGAGAAAAGAAAACTGCTCAGCTGGGTTCCGGATGGCAGAGTCCTTGGCAGAAAATGTCAGGGCACCGAATTCTCCTTACCACCGTGAAAATGGCTCGGAGCTGTTTTTGAGCCTGCCCAGCTGAAGTCTGTGCCTCAGCAGGCACTTGGGCTCCTGGGCTGAGCTTCCATGTTGGTCATCATTGTTCTGCAGTCCAGGGAGGGAGGCTGAACTGAGAGACTTTCCAGGAACGCTGCGAAATGCAGAAACTGTGGCGAGGCAGTTAACCTCGGGGGTGGCTGTAGCCTTTCAAAACAGGGTCAGACGGTGTCACCTTTCCTAACTTTTCATTTCACAGTTTTAAACTCTTAGATAGTTTCCTTCCCAAGAAAAGCATAAATGCTATGGAAAGAAAGGGAAGAAGAATCAAAGTCATCAGAAACGTCCCCGTCAACAGCAACCTTTTCCAACTGATGAGAGGTCCTACCTAGGAGAGTTTAAGTGGAAAGGAAGGAATCTCACTGTAACGCTGCTAGTCACAAGATTCCGTGAGAAATTAATTATTGGACATTCTTCTTGAACATTTCTATTTCTTTTATTGCCACAGGGTATGTGCACTTACCAGAGAAAGACAGAGAGAGAAACCCGACGGGGCGTGGCCGTCCTGCAATCCCGTCTCCATTTCTCCATCCTGCAGGGATTCTGGCGTGCACGCACATGTACCTGGCACGTTTCTATCAAGCTCTCGGCACCAGGACTCAAATCCATCGTCGGCCATGTGAGATTTGGCTTTCTTAACCGCTACGCCATGGAGCCAGCCCTCCCTTTCTATGTGAAGATTCCGAACATCTCTGTTTTACGAGGAGTCACGATTTCTCCTGATGGGACCCGACAGGTTGGAGGGAGCTGCTGCTTCTGGAAAGGGCGTGAGCCATGGAAAGACGCCAGCTGCTTTGCATTCCGTCTCCACCTCCCATGTCTACGGCCATGGGAGGTCACTGACTCTGCTGGAGTCTCAGTACCCCCCTCTAGCACAAGACAATACTTTTTATTTTTTGAGAGGTTTTTGCTAAAGGGCGCGTGTGGTCACCAGAACGACAGAGAGAGACAGAGAGACAGAGAGAAATCACCCCCCAGGGGGGATGGCCACGCCACAGTCCCTTCTCCTCCATTCTCCTCTCAGTTTCTTGGTCACGCACGCACACGTGCCAGGTGTGAATTTAAGCCACCGGGTCTGGGATTTGAACTGCAGTTAACTACATGGGAGTCCAGTGACGCAGCTATTATGCCATCTGCTGGTCCCAAGAAAACATTATACTATCCTATTAATTAGGATTTAACAAGATTCCAATGGGGCAAAGGATACAAAATCATTAAGATCTCACACTTAGTTGAGTTACTGTGTTCATTTCTTTTCTTTCTCTTCTTTTCTTTCTTATTTGGTAAAACGTTCACATGTTTTGTTTTGTTAATCTGTTGCCAGAGGTTGCATGTGCACACCAGAAAGAAACAGGGACAGGAGGGAGAGAAGACATCCCCCATGGGGCGTGGTCACGCTGCAATCCCTTCTCCTCCTTTTCTCTGTCCTGTCAGGATTCGAGGCACAGACATACAAGTACTTGCCATGTTTTTCAAGTCATGTGGGCTGGGATTCGAACTGCGGTTAGCCATGTGGTGGTGGCTCCCTTAATCACTGGACTATCGGGCTGGCCCACTCACGTGTTCTTAAGTAACTTTTTTTTTGAGGGGTTTTTGCTATAGGGCGTGTGAGCTTGCCAGGAAGACAGAGACAGAGAGATAGAAAGCGAGAAATCACCCCCCGAGGGGGAGGGCCACGCCGCAATCCCTTCTCCTCCATTCTCCTCTTGGGATCCTGGGCACGCACGCACACGCGCCCGGCTTGAGTTTAAGCCACCGGGTCCGGGACTCGAACCACGGTTGATTCCATGCCACCTGCTGGCCCCTCTTTCTTGTATTTGTATAAACTTATTTTATCTGTATTTATTATGTGCCAAGAACTGCCTTTAAGTGGTTTAAGTTGTCCTTTTAGTTAATTCTTGCAGTAAAATAGAGTCGCTATTCATACCATTTCAGAGGGGACAGGACCAAGGCGTAAGTTTGTAAACATGCACGACTTCCCTGCAACCAGATACATGGTCAGTAATAACTGATCTGCGGTAGAGTGAGTAAATTGGTCGGTTACAGTTGTAAATCACTTTCAAATTACACTTTCACACTACACTGTTTTTACATACTAGATCTTGTTTGATCTTTTCTTCACACAAACAAATCATTCTTTCTTTTTTCTCTTCCAAACTGGAAAGGACCTTCTTGCTCTTAGATAACACTACGTGCCTTAAAATATTAATGGTTTTGGAACAGAGGAAGAAGTGTTTTCCAGTTCAGGTGTCCTGATTGGCAAAGCCTTCCAAGGAGAGGGGGCAGAAATTGGCTGAAGTGGGCCGGTTCTGAGTAGCCCAACCTGCTGCCTTTCATGCCACATCCCTTACTCAGAGTGAAACCAAATGACAAGACAGACGATAAGAGTCAGTTTGTTATGGGGAAGTCTGCACTGGTGCCCCCGATCTCGTTACAGATCACTTATATTAATGTGATATAATGACTCTCACAGCGTGCATATTATAGATATTAGATTATAAATTGATCCTGAATGAAACCTGTAGAAATTGAAGGAATTAAAAGTGCTTCGCTCAAAGGTTTTTTCCTTCTTCTCCTGCTTCTTCTCTTCTTCTCCTCCTTCTTCCTCTCCTTCTGTGTCTCTCCCTGAACACAGCAGCAGACATTCGGCCCCCAGATTTCTTTCTGCAGAGTGTACTTTACCTTTTGGATGGGACTTTAAAGCCTTTGAACAGCTTGAGACTTACAGTTTGCCCCAGGAACACGTAGCAAATTCCTGCTTCTCCGTTTTGAACCAGGAGCTGGAGTGTAAGAGCCGCGTGCGGGAAGTCGCAGGTGGTGGGAGAGGGGAAACAAGGTCATTTTCCACCATGTACATTGAGGTTGTACCTTTAAAGTCAATTCTAAATTTAATTGAAAGCCGAGGGCAGAGAAGCCAAGATCGGAGCAATGTGGTGATTTATTCTGAAGCCTGTAAGAAGTCATGCGGCTGAATGTGGGATGAGCTGGGGCTTTAATAAAAATGGCACCGGGGAAGCCAGCGGGGAGAGCACAAGAATGGAGCTGGGTTAGATGAAGGGTCTCCAGGCCTGAAAGGGAGCGGGGTCTGAGAGAGCAGTGTTGCCCAAACTCCGCTGTCTCTGCCATGATGGTGTACGTAAGTAATCCACATCAAAGGGGAAATCAGGATCACACAGAAGCCACCAAGACTCTTCAGACAGTGAATTTTGCATGAAATCATTAAGTTGTGCAAATTGCAGAAAAGCTATGGAACGAACAGCAATGAAAACTCATGTATTATTTCTGGCTGAAATTTAGCTGGAGAAAAATGACATGTTCCTTTATTAAAGCACTACAGGGCTTCCAGCAAAGCTCCCACACATTTCTATGGGTGTTATTCTCTACTGAGTGATATTGGACCGTGCTACAGAAAATCCGTAACACGTTCTTAGAATCAAATCTTCTCTGTGGACAAATGATTTAGTAACTATCTTTCCAAGTTTAGCAGGGAAAAAAAAAAAAAAAAAAAAAAAAAGAGGAAGCAGACGCTATTCAGCAGATGTTATGTTAGAAAGAGAGCTAGGACAGAACTTAGACCTCCTGGGTTCTAGGCTTTCTGAGGGACGGGAGAGGGTGACTGTCCCACCAGTAGCAAGGACTATGTACTGTCCTTACAGCTCTAACTTTTTTTTTTTTTTTTTTTTTTTTTTTGAGAGTTTTTCGCTATAGGGCGTGTGCACTCGCCAGACAGACAGAAAGAGACATAGAGACAGAAAGCGAGAAATCACCCCCCAGGGGGCATGGTCATGCCGCAATCCCTTCTCCTCCATTCTCCTCTTGGGATCTTGGGCACGCACGCACACGTGCCCGGCATGAATTTTTTTTTTTTTTTTTTCTTTTTTTGGAGAGGTTTTTGCTATAGGGCACGTGCGCTCGCCAGACAGACAGAGAGAGACAGAGAGATAGAAAGCAGGAAATCACCTCCCAGGGGGGATGACCACGCCGCAATCCCTTCTCCTCCATTCTCCTCTCGGGATCTTGGGCATGCACGCACACGCGCCCGGCGTGAGTTTAAGCCACCAGGTCCGGGACTCGAACCACGGTCGACTACGTGGGAGTCCAGCGACATAGCCATTACGCTAACTGCTGGTTCCCCAGCTCTAACTTTTATAAGCTGTTTTCATTAGATGAATGTTACATACCATTAAACACTACTATTATTTTTCATTCTTATTACAAACATATTATTTTTTCATTATAGAAGACCCAGAAAATTCAAAAGTGAATAAAGAACATAGACATCACTTGTAATTTCTCCCCTGAGAGAGAACCACAGTCAGCATTTTGGTCAATGTTGCTCCTATTTATTTGTTTGGAGAGGTTTTTGCTACAGGGCATGTGCGCTCGCCAGAGACAGACAGAGAGACAGAAAGCGAGAAATCACCCCCCCCCCCCCCCCAGGGCGATGGCTATGCTGCAATCCCTTCTCCTCCATTCTCCTCTTGGATCTTGGGCACGCACGCAGCAGTTAGCATAATGGCTATGTTGCTGGACTCCCATGTAGTGGACTGCGGTTTGAGTCCTGGACCTGGTGGTTTAAACTCACGCAGGGCGCGTGTGCGTGCGTGCCCAAGATCCCGAGAGGAGAATGGAGAAGAAGGGATTGCGGCATGGCCATCCCCCCTGGGGGGTGATTTCTCACTTTCTGTCTCTCTCTGTCTGTCTGGCGAACGCACGCACCCTATAGCAAAAACCTCTCAAAAAATATTTATTTATTATTTATTTATTTAATATTAATTTGTGTGTGTGTGTGTGTGTGTGCATAACCATTGCACCATCTGCTGATGCCTATTTTTTAGTTTTTACTATAGGGTGCATGTGTGGGCCAGAGAGAGAAAGAGAAAGAGAGAGAGAGAGAGAGAGAGGGAGAGAGAAATCAGCCCGGGAGGATGGCCATGCTGCAATCTCTTCTCTGTCTTCTTTTGGGATTTTGGACATGTTGGCACAAGCACTCGGTGTGATTTTCAAGCCACTGGGTCTGGGACTCGGACCATATAGTTGGCCATGTGGGATCTACTGCCTTAACCTTCACATTACCTGCTGCCTGCTGGCTCATAAAAATTTGTTATTTTTCTTAAAGTTCTTTTTTTTAAAGAATTAATTAATTAAAGATTTTTTAAAAATTTTAACCTTATTTATCTATTTATCTATTTTAATTTGAGCAGAGAGGTACAAAGTGAGAGTGAGAACAAGGGAAAGTATGAAAGCAAGGTGCCAGGCCCAGGACTCAAACCGCACTCAGCCATGTGGGAGTCCAGCATCCTTAATCACCATGCCGCCTGCTGGCTCCCATTCATTTATTTTTTTAATTTGACCAGACACACACACACACAGAGTGAGAGAGAGACAGTGAAATAGCAAGCCGCCAGGTCCAGGACTCGATCTGGTCTCGCAATCCCTTCTTCGGTTCTCCCTCAGAGGTGTGACTACCTAAGCCTGCCGGGTTTGGGGCGGCCACATCCTTGCCTGGTGTGTTTCAGGCTGACAGGTCAGGACTGTGAACCTGACTGCCCTGCGGTGACGAGCTGGTGGGATCTGGCTTCTCCTGAGCAGCTCCTTACCACTTTGTCATGAGCTGGCCCAAGCACTTGTGTATATGGCAGACTTTCAGCTTTTCAAGTTCAAAATTTCACAAAAATGAATTTCCATTTAACTTGTCTAGAGTCCACTTAAAAAGTTCTAGGTTTGGGGACCAGCAGATGATGTAATGGTTATGTCACTGGACTCCCACGTAGTCGACTGCAGTTCAAGTCCTGGACCGGTGTGAGTTTAAGCCACCGGGTCCGGGACTCGAATCGCGGTCGTCGCGGTCGGCTACATGGGACCGCGGGTCCCAGTGCGTGCATGCTCAAGACCCCGAGAGGAGGATGGATAAGAAAGGACTGCGGCATGGTCATCCCCCCTGGGGGGTGATTTCTCGCTCTCTGTCTCTCTCTGTCTCACCAGAGAGCACAGCGCCTTACAGCAAAAGTCTCTCTTAAAAAAATGTGGGTTTGAACACCATTGTTGCCTGTTGCTTCGTTTCCCTAAGCTTTAACCTCCTGGTACATAAATGGGATCATTGCATTGCTCTTATTTTACAAAGATATAATGGAAAGGTTCAAATGAGGTAATTAAGTAAAGACAAATGTTATTTTAGGATTCTAAGACTCGTGTTTGACAATTATATTTGATTATCAGAATTATCTCAGTTAGCCATAGAATTTCCAAAGATTCTAGAGGTTGTTTCAAGGTGAAGTTGGCTCTGTCGTAGCCCATGGTATTGAATTTGCTTCCTTCAGGTAGAGCCATGGAAATTTAGGCACAGACTTCAAAGTCAGATAGTAGGTGTGTTTGGAAGGCCTAGGGCTAGCCGGGCTCACTGGTTAAATGGAGGTAGTAAGACCTACCTCTCAGGGCTGCTAAAAACCAACAATAATTCATGTACAGCACCAAGCACACTTGACCACACAATAAGGACTCAATATATGATAGCTATTAATAACAGATTAGTTTAAAAAAATCTAATCTTGGGACCGGCAGATGGCGTGGTGGTTAAGGGCACTGGGCTCCCACATGGTCAACGGTGGTTCGAGTCCCAGACCTGGCAGTTTGCTTTCTCTCTCTCGCTCTGTGTCCCTCTCTGGTCAAATTAAATAATAAAGTTAAATAAAATAATAAAAAAAACCCTTCTCTTGGGGCTGGCAGGTGGTGTGGTCGTTAAGGGTGCTGGATTTCCACATTGCCAACCATGGTCCAAGTCCCAGACCCGGGAGCTTGCTTTCTCACTGTCCCTCTCTCTCATTCTGTCCCTCTCTGGTCAAACTTAAATAAATAAAGAAATCAAGTTAAATGAAAAGAAATAATAAAGCCCCCGTCTTTTTCTTTCTGCCCTCCCGTCCATGTCCATGTTACTTAGACCTTCCTGACATTGTTTTTCAGTCCAAGAAAAAAATTTCTAGGAGCAAGACTGATCCCACATCCTTCTACGGAAATCTTTTTTTTCTGATGATTCTGTTTAGAAAAGGCACTTAAGGGACCAGCAGTTAGCGTAATGGCTATGTCACTGGACTCCCATGTAGCCGACCGTGGTTCGTGTCCCGGACCCGGTGGCTTAAACTCACGCCAGGCGCGTGTGTGTGCATGCCCAAGATCCCGAGAGGAGAATGGAGGAGAAGGGATTGCGGTGTGGCCATCCCCCCTGGGGGGTGATTTCTCGCTTTCTGTCTCTCTGGCGAGTACACACACTATACCAAAAATATCTCTCTGAAAAAGAAGAAGAAGAATGGTGGTTTTTCTCTTCCTTTGTTGCGGCTGGCCTGGCATCTCCTGGAGGCACGGCGCGACTTCCTGGAGCGTGTCCTCGGCTTTGTCTCTGAGTAAGTCACTCATGATGTCATCGAGAGGTGACACTGGAACGTGTTCCCTCCTCTGTGGGCAGACTGCCCTCACTAGCAGGGCTGGGAGAAGCTGCCTCGTGACAAGGTAGTTCTCATTAGGCAGGGCGGAGGGGAGAGGAGGGCGGAGGGGAGAGGAGGGCGGAGGGGAGAGGAGGCCGCAGGGGAGAGGAGGGTGGAGGGGAGAGGAGGGCGGAGGGGAGAGGAGGGCGGAGGGGAGAGGAGGGCGGAGGGGAGAGGAGGGCGGAGGGGAGAGGAGGGCGGAGGGGAGAGGAGGGCGGAGGGGAGAGGAGGGCGGAGGGGAGAGGAGGCCGCAGGGGAGAGGAGGGCGGAGGGGAGAGGAGGGCGGAGGGGAGAGGAGGGCGGAGGGGAGAGGAGGGCGGAGGGGAGAGGAGGCCGCAGGGGAGAGGAGGGCGGAGGGGAGAGGAGGGCGGAGGGGAGAGGAGGGCGGAGGGGAGAGGAGGCCGCAGGGGAGAGGAGGGCGGAGGGGAGAGGAGGCCGCAGGGGAGAGGAGGCCGCAGGGGAGAGGAGGGCGGAGGGGAGAGGAGGCCGCAGGGGAGAGGAGGGCGGAGGGGAGAGGAGGGCGGAGGGGAGAGGAGGCCGCAGGGGAGAGGAGGCCGCAGGGGAGAGGAGGGCGGAGGGGAGAGGAGGGCGGAGGGGAGAGGAGGGCGGAGGGGAGAGGAGGCCGCAGGGGAGAGGAGGCCGCAGGGGAGAGGAGGCCGCAGGGGAGAGGAGGCCGCAGGGGAGAGGAGGGCGGAGGGGAGAGGAGGCCGCAGGGGAGAGGAGGGGAGAGGAGGGCGGAGGGGAGAGGAGGGCGGAGGGGAGAGGAGGGCGGAGGGAGAGGAGGCCGCAGGGGAGAGGAGGGCAGGGGAGAGGAGGGCGGAGGGGAGAGAGGCCGCAGGGGAGAGGAGGGCGGAGGGGAGAGGAGGGCGGAGGGCGAGAGGGCAGGGGAGAGGAGGCCGCAGGGGAGAGGAGGCCGCAGAGAGGAGGCCGCAGGGGAGAGGAGGGCGGAGGGGAGAGGAGGCCGGGGGAGAGGAGGGCGGAGGCGCGAGTGGCTGATGGGCCAGGCTCCGAAGAGAAGCCCCTGCTCCCTGCCTCTCTCTGCCCTGCACCTGTTGCCCTTTCCCAGAAGCCGGCAGAGCTCCTCGGGCCCAGCCCTGCCCTCACCTCACCAGGTAGGACTGGGCGCTCGCTCTCCTCCCATCCGGTCCTGCCTGCGTCTGGGGAGGCGGCCGGCCTGTCACTTCCCAGTTCTCTCCGGGGGGTTGGACTCCGAGCCTCGGTTTTAATGTCTCTTGTTCTGCGGGTTTGAGACAGCAGTGAGGAGGGGAGAGGGGGTGAGGCCGCGAGGGGAGAGGACTCAGTGACTTCCACTGAGCCACCATCTCAGCGGAGCGTCGAAGACTGTTCTCGGACCTCGGGAGCAGCCACTTAGTACTGAGAGCCGAGTGTGCAGGGCACTGCCAGGCTTCGGAGCGACACAGTGGGCTGGAGGGGAGATGGTGTGAAGAGGGGTGAGACCCGTGCACAAATACGTGGTAGATGAGGAAGTGGCCAGGTGGAGAAGACGGAGACTCGAGGTCACCTGTGGGAACGGGGCCTCTGAGGGCGTGTTTGAATTAGCTCTTGGAAGTGGAGTGGCGTTTCTTAGCCCCGTCCCCATCTTTACCACCTCTCCAAAGCAGTAAACCTGCTTCATTGTGTGTGGAGAACACCACCAAATATGTCGTGAATAAGAATTGCATTGGGGCTGGCAGGTGGTGTGGTGGTTAAGGGTGCTGGGCTCCCACGTGGCTGACCGTGGTTCGAGTCCCAGACCAGGCAGGGCTTGCTTTCTCTCTCTCTCTATCTCTCTCTCACTCTGTTCCGCTCTGGTTAAATAAAAATAAAGAGGGGCCGGTAGGTGGTTTGGTGGTTGAGGGTGCTGGACTCCCACATGGCCAACTACGGTTCAAGTCCTGGACCCGACAGTTTGCTTTCTCACTTATTCCCTCTCTCTCTCTCTGTCCCTCTCAGGTCAAATTAAAATAAATAAATAAAGTTAAATAAAATAATTATTAAAAAAAATAAGTATTGCATAGATAAAATTTAACCAGGACATGCCTCAGGGCGAATGGGATCTGGGACAAATCATCTGTTTTGCCTAAACTACCTTTATCTGTCTCCCCAACCACACCTACAGTAAGTAAATATTTGTTTTTAATTAGATAATTAATACATGAATACATTTCGGCTGAAATGAGATCAGGCATTATGGGTGTAACAGTTCACTTTGAAATCTCCGTTCCACCCCTATTTATCTCTAGAAATGCACGGGCCTGTGTGTGGGTCTGTGTTACATAACAGCATGGAACAGCGTGTTCGTTTCACAGTCTCCGCTGATCACTCAGAATATCTTGGAGCTCATTCTCAGTTGCTTCCTGCAGATCTGCTCTCATTCTTTTCAATTCCTAATTAGTATTTGTTTGTTGAAATAGTTTTGAAAACATTTGAAATAACTTTCTGAAACTCTGCTAATGTTATGCACCACCAAGCAATATTCAACTCTTACCTCCAAGAGAGCCTGGGGTCACAGGACTGAGAAGACTGGAGAAATTAGTGCAACCAACATCCCAGGTGGTTTTCGTTATTCATGAAGGCTGCAAACACTGGCATGGCTTACTTAACCATTTTCATATCAAAGGTCATTTAAGTAGGTAGTTTATTAAAGGGCGGCGTGCATATGAGAGAGAGAGAGAGAGAGAGAGAGAGAGGGAGGGAGAGAGAGATGGGGGTGGGGGGAGTGGGAGAACGCACTCCCCAGTGGGGTACAATCACACTTCAATCCCTTCTCCATTTTTCCATCCTGCCAGGATTTGAGGTATGCATGCATACATGCCTAGTGTATTTTGAGCCAGCAACAGCTGAGTTTCCAACCATGTGGAATCTAACTCCCTTAACCATGGGGCGATGGAGCTTGTCCAGTAGTCTGAACTTTTCAGATCACAAAAAAATGCTGTAGTCTGCATCCTTATACATTCTTCCCAGTGCATGTGCATTTTCTGATGTCAGTTCTGAGAGCTGGAATTGATGGGTCTAAAGGGCTAGATTCTGCTACGTTGCCCCCGCAGTGTCTGTACCAATGAATGGTGCCCTCGCTGTGTCGCTAATGCTTGTTCTTCTCATATGAAGAAGTTAGAGCTGGCTGAGGTGCAGTGGTAACGCACTGCTCAAGAGAAACTGGATTCCACGTGGCAGCCGTGGTTCGGATCCCCAGCCTTGTTAGCCGGAAACCCTCTGGCACGTGCGAGTGAACGCTCACGATCTGATGGGTGGGGGGGACTGGAGGAAGGGTATTGCAGCATGATCAGACCCTGTGGAGGGTCCTCACCTCTCTCTGTCTTTCTCTCACATGTGTGCACACACATTCTATTATGAATAAAGAAAACATACATAAAAGATAGGTGTGTGACTTACTGGGTGTACCAATATCTCATCACACGCTAATACCAAGTTTTGTGAGAACTCCTAGTCATAGCCTGCCTCTCTTACTCTGCTATTTGTTTACTTTTTTTACCTTATTTATTTAGTGAGAGAGAGGAGGGCAGGAAGGAGAGAGACAGAAAGATAAATACCCTTGACGGGGTCTCACCATGGTGTAAGGCCACGACTCCGTTCCCAAGCATGCCTTCCGGCCAGCCAGAATCATGTGTGGGAGTGCCTGGTGGTTTGGTGGACCTGGGCTTCGAACCCAGAGCCGCCTACAGGGCTCCAGGACTGCATAGTGGTGCCCCACTGCCCATGACACCGGTTCTGGGTTCCAGTCTGTTCCTCACTGTTCTAGTTAAGGAAACTAAAGCTCAGAAACTCAAACCAGAAGTCGGGGCAACTCCTAAGATTCCTCTTATGTCCTGCCTCCCAGAACTACCTGCTAAGGTCATAAACCTTAACGATTGGACCACCTGAGTGTCTATAGCCTTCTGCATGTCTGTCATCACTACCTAATTCCGTTCTACCTTGTTTTTTGTTTTGTTTTATTTTCTCTGTGGAGGAGAAGGGTTTGAGGCATGGCCATTCCCCTGTGGGGAGGGTTGCTTCCTCACTTTCTCTTTCTCTCTCTATGGAGAGTGCATGTGCCCTGTAGCCATCTCAGACAGTGTAATAAGTAATAAACGCCTTGTTGGTCTCCATGTTCTTCTTTCAACTCACTCTAAAATTAATATATACTAATTATATATAATGATATCAGCTCATCGATTACAAGCCTCCCATGACTGCCAATTGCTCTCAGAATCAACATTAGGATCAAGTGTTTGCGGACCAGCCAGTGGTGTGGCAGTTAAGGTGACTGGATCCCACATAGCCAAGCGCAGGGTTAGAGTACCCGACCCAACGGCTGGATAAACACGCCACGCGGGTGTGTGTGTGTGCCCCGAGTCCCAAGAGTGGGGAGAATGGAAAAGAAGGGATTGCAGCATGGTCATCCCCTCTGAGGGTGCGTTCTCACTCTGTGTCTCTTTCTATAGTGAGCATCCATGCCTTCTAGTGTATTTTAAAACAAAAGTAAATTAAATAAAAAGAATTAAGGAGGCCAGCAGTGGTGTGTTGGTTAAGGTGCTGGATTCTACATGGCTAAGTGCACTGTTCAAGTCCCAGATCCAGCGACTTGAGAAACATACCAGGTGTGTGTGTGTGTGTGTGTGTGTGTGCCCAAAATCCTGAGAGGAGAATGGAGAAGGGATTCTGGAATGGCTATCCTCCGGGGGGACCCCTTCTCACCTTCTCTTTCTGGCGAGTGCACATGCCCTATTACAAATCTTTTTTTTTTTTTTCTGGAGAGGTTTTAGCTACAGGGCCCATGTGCTCGCCAGAAGGAAGAGACAGAGAGACAGAGAGCGAGAAATCACCCCCCAGGGACGATGGCCACACCACAATCCCTTCTCCTCCATTCTCCTCTCGGGATCTTGGGCACGCACGCACATGTGCCCGGCATGAGTTTAAGCCACTGGGTCCGGGACTCGAACTGTGGTCGACTACATGGGAGTCCAGTGACATAGCCATTACGCCAACTGCTGGTCCCCAAAGTCTTCATTTTGAAAAGCAAAAATTATCTCTGTGCTCCCACCCTCTGGAACAGAGCTTTACACACAGAGACGTGCACACACACCCCAAACCCAAACTAGTGGCAAATGCAAAGTTCACCATCTATCCTGACAACTCTTTCCTGGTTTCTTTTTTCTTTTTTCCTTCCCCTCCCCCCCCCCCCCACACTGTGCAGCCCACTTCAGTGCCAGCAGCCCACAGGCAGGAGCGGGGCAGTGGTTCAGGGCCAGCTTGCTCTGGCGTGGGGTACTGTGAGAGGCACGTCCTCTGCCTGGACTTTCCTCCACCTACCACTTGTTAAACTGAGGAACTCTGGGCGCCGGTAGGTGGCATAGTGGTTACGGTGCTAGACTCCCACACGGCTGACTGTGGTTTGAATCCCGGACCTGGTGGCTAGCCTTCTCACTTTCCCCCTACTCTCTCTGTGTGTCTCTCTCTGGTCAAATTGAATAATAATAAATAAAATAAGATAAAATGAACCTTAAAAATAAATAAATAAATAAATTGGGAAACTCTAACTCAGTCAGAAGATCAACTCCAAGACTCTAGGCAAGCTGGAGTAACTAGGCTTTTCAGTCACTTTTTTTCTTTTTCTTTCTTTTTTTTTTTTTTGAGAGGTTTTCGCTATAGGGCGCGTGCGCTCACCAGACAGACAGAGACATAGAGACAGAAAGCAAGAAATCACCCCCCAGGGGGGATGGTCACGCCGCAATCCCTTCTCCTCCATTCTCCTCTCGGGATCTTGGGCACGCACGCACACGCGCCCAGCGTGAGTTTTAAGCCACCGGGTCCAGGACGTGAACCGCGGTCGACTACGTGGGAGTCCAGCGACATAGCCATTACGCTGATTGCTGGTTCCCCCAGTCACTTTTTTACTAAAGAATTATTTATTTATTTAATTCTATTTGTTATTGTTATTATTATTATTTTTAATTTGACCACAGAGAGAGAGAGAGAGAGAGAGAAAGGGAAAGTAAGAAACCAAGCCACCAGGTCCAGAACTCGAACCGTGGTCGGCCATGTGGGAATCCACTGCCTTTAACCACCATGCAACCTGCTGGTGCCTTGTTTTGTTCCTTAAAAAATTATATTTATTCAATTTTATTTATTATTATTATTATTAATTTGACCAGAAAGAGACAGAGAGACAAAGAAGGAAAGTGAGAAGGAAAGTGAGAAAACAAGTCTCCTTTTCCTCTCTCTCTGCCAAGTACACATGCCCTATAGCAAAAAAAAAGGAAAAGTAAAGAAAAGCAGAATGAAATAAGCGATTTTGGCTGGACGTAGTTCTCACATTTGTGGGGGGACGGGGAGAGGGTTGGGGAGATGGCACATGTGACTGGAAGGGTCCCGGCCCGCCTGTGAGTTAGGCTCTCCTGGGCCTTCGCCAGCCTCCAGGCAGTGCTGTCCAGGGCTTCTGCTGTTTTCCATGGCAACTTCTCCTTAACTGCAGAGGACATGTGCATTCAGCAGAAAGACAGACAGAGGGAGAGGGAGGGAGGCAGAGGAAGGAAGCCTCTCCGTGGGGCTTGGTCGCTCTGCAGCCCCTTCTCCTCCATCGCTCTATCCTGAGCATCTGGGGCACACACGCACACGTGCCAAACCGGAACTGGCACCCTAACATCAGGGCTTTACCTTAGCCACCAGGCTATGGAGGCAGCCCCCATGTGACTTTATTTATTTTTTTTTAATTAAGATTTTTGCCACAGGGTGTGTGCACTCGCTAGAGAGAGACAGAGAGGGAAAGTGAGAAATCGCCCCCCCCCCGGCCCCCGGGGATGGCCATGTCGCCATTCCTTCTCTTCGGTTCTCCTTCCAGGACTTTGGGCACTCACACACACGTGCTCAGCGTGTTTTTAAACCACCGGGTCTGGGACTCAAACTGCGGTTGGCCACGTGGGAGTCCGGCACCTTAACTACCACGCTTCCTAATGGCCGCCCTATGTGATGTTTACTTTGGTATTTTTCTCAAGAAAAATTTGGGGGGCCAGCCTGTGTCGTGGTGGTGAAGGTGCTGGATCCCACCCGGCCCACCGCGGTCCGGGTTCTGAGAGACACGGCTGGCTCGTGAGTGTGCGAGACTAAAACCCGAAGGCCTGGCATGGAGAAGGGACTGCTGTGTGGCCATGCCCCCAGGCCGGTGCTCTCTCACTTCCCTTCTCCGTCTGCTGAGTCACGTGCTGTCTGGCAAAGTTTAATTACATTTTTTTAAAGAACCGTCTCTCTGTCATGATCCTCCTGCTTCAGCCTCTAAAGTAGCTGAAACTATAGCCACACACCACCATGCCCGGCCTTCTGTCACACACACACACACACACACACACACACACACACGTTTATGTATGTATCCCATGAACAAGAGAGAGACACACACACAGAGAAAGACAGACAGTACCCCGACAAGGCCCTGACACTGATCCACCCAGGCCTTCAGTTTGCCCAGGGTGCTCAGCGAGGTCTCCAGGCTTGAACTGGGAACCTTTCCATGTGGGATTGCCTTGTAAAATATCACCTTTATCATTACACCACGTGGCCCCTCCTTTATCATTACACCACGTGGCCCCTCCTTTATCATTACACCACGTGGCCCCTCCTTTATCATTACACCACGTGGCCCCTCCTTTATCATTACACCACGTGGCCCCTCCTTTATCATTACACCACGTGGCCCCTCCTTTATCATTACACCACGTGGCCCCTCCTTTATCATTACACCACGTGGCCCCTCCTTTATCATTACACCACGTGGCCCCTCCTTTATCATTACACCACGTGGCCCCTCCTTTCGATTTTTTTTTTTTTTTGAGAAGTTTTTGCTACAGGGCGTGTGTGCTGGCCAGAAAGAGAGAGACAGAGAGACAAAAAGTGAGAAATCACCCCCCAGGGGGGATGCCACGCTGCAATCCCTTCTCCTCCATTCTCCTCTCGGGATCTTGGACACGCACACACACGTGCCCAGTGTGAGTTTAAGCCACCAGGTCCGGGACTTGAACTACGGTCGACTACGTGGGAGTCTAGCGACATAGCTATTACGCCAACTGCTGGTCCCACGTCTTCTCAATTTTTAAGCCCAGCTTTCTGTTTCTGAGATGGTGCCGAGTTGTGTTATTTTCGTCCTACGGGGCTAACAGTGAAATCATTGGTAGACCTGACACAGGGGATGCCTGGCACCGTGCAGAGGCCAAGGAGCTGCCTGCCTGCCTGTGGGGGGATTCACGGAGCGGCGGGGAGAAGCTGGGCCATTAGCCAGCACCTGCTCGCCTGGGTGTGGAGACCCCTGAGAACCTGCTATCGCATGTGCTCGCGAAGAGCTCTGATTGGGTTTCCACACAACGTCACTGTCACACGCCGTCACTGTTCAGTTGAATTCCACTGGTTTTGTGATTTGGTTTGCATATAATTTTATTTTGACTTCACTTATTAAATTTATTTAGACTTTGCCTGAATTCTGTATATGTAAGGAATTAATACATATTCATTTATTTATTTAAAAAAATTTTTTTTTAGAGAGAGATTTTTGCTATAGGATACATGCACTTGCCAGAGAGACAGAGAGACAGAAAACGAGAAACCACCCCCAGGGGGGATAGCCACGCTACAGAGGCACAGAGAGACAGACAGTGAGAACTCCCCCCTACCCCCGGAGGGATGGTCACACTACAGTCCCTTCTCCACTCTCCTCTTGGGATCTTGGGTACACACGCACATGCTCCCCGACTGAGTTTTAAGCTGCTGGGTCCAGGACTCGAACCACAGTCGACTATGTGACATAACATTATGCCATCTGCTGGTCCCGAGTTAATACTTATTTAAATGACATTGTAATAAAATTGTCTAAATCAACACTTAACTTCGAAAAATTTTGTTTCTCCTTTGAGAGAAGTCAGTACCTTGCCCAAGATGGAGACAGAGTGATGTGAGTCTTCCTCCTCAAATAACTGGGCACTGGTATAATGCACTGCGCTTTGGCAGCAGGGACTTTTGCTGCTTGTCTCCGACGACAGACAAGTGAGAGGGTGAGAGCCATGGCTATTTGAAGTGGGAGCTGACATGAGTTACCCAAGACGGGCAAAGGGTCTTATCTATTGGGTCGTCTGGAAAGTCATGGCACATTTTTTGCATAGGAAAATATGTCACGCCTCTACCAATGACCTAATAGCGCACCTCTTTTAACCTCGCAACCACCACTGTTCCAGTCTTACAGGTGGAAACCACTGCCCGGAGGTTAAGGAAGTTGTGCAAGGTCAGATCTAGGTTGTTACTGTAGGATTCCAACCCAAATATGAGCAGCTGGGAAAGCCAGCCCCTCCACTCCTTTTTCAAATTCTTAGTTCTTTGCTTTTATTTTTGTACCAAAATTATATATGGCTATGGTCTAAAGAATAAAACGGGCCCCACAAGATTTATGACAAAAAGCAGTCGTTCTCTATCTCCTTTTTCCCAGGTCTTCCTCCCCAGAGGAAATAATTTTCATGTATCAGCTGAGGTTTTAAAAATGTTCTAATTTGGGACCAGCAGTTAGCGTAATGGCTGTGTCGCTGGACTCCCATGTATTCGACTGCGGTTCGCGTCCCGGACCCGGTGGCTTAAACCTCACACCGGGCATGTGTGCGTGCGTGCCCAAGATCCCGAGAGGAGAATGGAGGAGACGAGATTGAGGCGTGGCCATCCCCCCTGGGGGGTGATTTCTCACTTTCTGTCTCTCTGTCTCTCTCTGTCTGGCGAGCGCAAGAGCCCTATAGCGAAAAAACCTCTCCAAAAAAAAAAGTTCTAATTTGCCAGAGGGCTCATTAGCTCATCAGAGAGAGATGGGGTGGGGAGAGGGGTAAGGAAGGGTGTGGAGTGAGAAAGCACCCCCGGGGAATGGTCACATTGCAACCCCTTTTCTTCCATTTCTTTCTCCTTTAGGGATTTTGGGTACATACAGACATGCAAGGATGTGTGTTTCTCAAGTCCCTGGGCCCGAACTTGGATTATGCAAATGACCATGTGGGATCCAGCGGCCCTAACCACTAAGCCACCTGCTGGCCTGTGCTGCCTAGGTCAGCGATAGGGTTTTTATATTACAACAACTCTTTTTTTAAAGGATTATTTATTTAAATTTTATTTATTTACTCATTTATTTTATTTTGACCAGAGAGAGACACAGAGTGAGAGAGGGAAATTGAGACAGCAAGTCACCAGGTCTGGGACTCGAACTGTGGTCAGCCATGTGGGAGTGTCCAGTGCCTTAACCACCACGCCACCTGCCGGTCCCCACAACCACTTTTCATAGCTGAGTCATGTTATAAACCATTCCTTTTTCTTTCCAATACAATGTTAATTTTCCCTGACATTTTTTTCCCATTTGCTTTACTTTCTTTTTCTACCCTTTTGAAATGATTAATTCAATGTATGCTCTTTTCTCTTAAGACGTTCAGACACTTCACATGTTCTCCCAACTCTCCCTCCCTGAAGAGCCTCCCCAGGCGCGCCCCGGTCTGTTACCGTGGACTGACTGCTCGCAGAGACCCTCGGACCCCCCAGAATGTCCCTTCACTGCTCCGTGTGAAATCCCGCACCCTCTCTCTGGTTACTGACCACACTCAATAGCTTCCTGAGAAACTAAGGAGAAAAAGGAAATGTTTAAAAATGTCTAATTTTGAAAATGTCTTTATCTACAGCCATAATCATGGACGTTTATTAGGTATAAAGTTTCACGTTAAGAATAACTTTTTTTTTTAGAATTTTAAGAACTTTATTCAGTTTCTTTCTGGCTCCCAGTGTTGCTATCAAGAACTCTGAAAATCTTTCCTGTGACCCTTTTCCCTTTCTCTGCAAGCTGGTAAGGTTTTTTTCACCTCAGTAATATGACATTTTCTGTGAAGTGCTTTAGTGTAAGTTTGTTTGTATCGTTTTCTGCTGGATACTCGGTACGTTCTTTTGAATCCAAAAACTCATATCTTCTGTACTAGGAAAAAATGTTAAATGATTTCATTGTAAGTTTAAATTATTTCATTGTAAGTACCTTCCATTTTATCTATTCTTTCTGGAACTCCTATTGTTTGGGTATTATATCTCCAGGATTATCTTTTAATTTAATTTTTTATTTCCTGTTTCTTTTTTTTTGCTTTACTTTCTGGCATAGTTTTTCTCTTCCAAACTTTTATTGTATTTTTCATGCTTTTATTTACAATAATTCTTTTTTTGATGTTTAGTAAAAATAACATTTTGTCCTTGTTTTGTAACTGCAATATATTTTTTCTGATAGTATTCCTTTTTTTTGAGAGGTTTTTGCTATAGGGCGCGTGCACTCGCCGGAAAGACAGAGAGAGACAGAGAGACAGAAAGAGAGAAATCACCCCCCAGGGGGGATGGCCACGCTGCAATCCCTTCTCCTCCATTCTCCTCTTGGGATCTTGGGCATGCACACACACGCGCCCGGCATGAGTTTAAACCACTAGTCTGGGACTTGAACTGCGGTCGACTACATGGGAGTCCAATGACATAGCCATTACGCTAACTGCTGGTCTCGAATATTCCTTTTTTTAAAAAATTTTGATATAGGCGTGTGCACCCACCAGAGAGAGAGAAAGTGAGAAAGCACTCTCCCAGGGGGTAGCCACACTGCAATCCCTTCCCCTCTGTTCTCCTCTTGGGACACACGTGACCAAGCTGCAGCGTCTGGGCCTCGAACCATGCTCTGTGCCATGTGGGAACCACCGTGCTGCTGGCTGAGCCTCATATTGCTTTTTTCTAATGTTTTCTTTTTACTGTAAGATTTTTGCTTTATTCACTTTGCATTTTTCTTTCCACTTATTTTAGTCATTCTTTTTATTTTTAAAGTTTGCTAGAGGACATGTCTGTGTTTATGGGGTGAGGGGCCAGGGAGAGAGTCCTGTCCAGTAAGTCGCGGCCACAGCTGCAGTCCCTTCCCTGCGTTCTCCCACCCTGCGGGGTGCGGGGCATGCACACATACACACTGGGTGTGTTTCTCAAGCTGCTGGGCCCAGGATTTGAGCTGAGGGATCGGCCATGTGATATCCTGCTGCCTTAATCACCAGGCCACAAAGTCAACCTTCCAGTCACTGTTTATTATTATTATATTATTATTATTTAGTTTAACTTTATTTATCATCATCATTACTACTTTCAGTTTGATCAGACAGAGACAGAGACAGAGAAAGAGAAAGGGAAAGTGAGAAAGCAAGCCACCAGGTATGGGACTCGAACTGTGGTTGGCCATGTGGGAGTCTAGCGCCCCTAACCATCATGCCACCTGCCGACCCCTCCTGTCACTGCTTTAATATCAGAGGCTTTACTTATTAGCAAGTCTTGTCAGTCTTGGTTGTCTGTATCACAGAGGGTGGGGTTTATAGATCGAAGTTCATTGCAAGGCCGTGTGGCTGGACCTTTCAGCTGGGGAAACCCTAAAGTCAATATCTGTAGGGTTTTTTGTTAGTGAAGGAAGGCATGGTAAGATGTGAGTGTAGAAAGAGGGCTGGTTGTATACATGCTGGTGCGCACGTGTGTGTGCGCGTGTGTTGGGGGAATCTCAGCATCTGTGTTTAGTCGCCCTTTGACTAAGTCTCCCTTCTGTCCTAAGCTGTGCCTGGTCTCCCCAGTTCAGAAACTCTGTTTTATTCTCCACAGAAAGTACATGTTCAGTCTTTTAAAAAAACAATAGTTATTTATTTAATTTTATTATTATTTTTAATTTGCTATAGTCACGGGGCAGGTGGGGTGGAGGTGAGAAAGCAAGCCTCCAGGTCTGAGACTCAAACCAGGGTGGGCCATGTGAGAGGCCAGCGCCTTAACCACCGTACCACCTGCTGGCCCGAATGTTCAGTCTTTTGCAGGAGTGAGCAGCACTCCCATCCAGCTGCATGGGTGAGGGAAAGGATGTGGAGTCCCCTAGGAAAAATAAAGTAGCTCTAAACATGGACTGAAAAATAGCTCAGTGGATTTGTTTCTTATTAAAAGTAAAAAAAATTATAAAGTAGATGAAGGCAAACAAGCAGATAATAACCGCCCCCTGCCCAGGGAACCACTAACCTTTGGCATATTTTCTTCTAGTATTTTCCCATGTGTACACCAGCATGTGTGTGTGCTTTACTTCATCAAACCAAACTGTGGTGCTACAATAAATACTGTCTCTTCACTGTCTCCACTTAGCGGGAGATGTTCCAGCACGGTTTCCAGGCCACTGCCAGGTTTCGGTTAGCGAACGCCTCTTGGAATGTCCTGGCCAGCCTGGCTGAGTAGAACGGCAGTCCCCGCGTTAGTGGACCGATCCCGCGAGGCCCTCACGGACGCATGTTATCCTCAGTTAGGAGGGAAGGGGGTCGTTCAGGGGAAAGAAGGGAAGATGCCCTGAACCGGACAGAGCCTGAGGAATACACGTGGCTGTGTTTTAATACATCGCTTTCTACCTTTCTTCAACTCCAGTAGTTTGAAGTGTCAAAGACTCACCGTGAGAGAGAGAAGAGGAGATGAATTTGTTATCTAGAGCTAATGGGACGAGGTTTGGGGGACTCAAGGGCCTTGTTCCGTAGAATTAGCTCTGGCAGGCCAGGAGCTGCCGGCGGTGACAGCACGTCAGACCAGGCCACAGCGACTGGGCACAGGAGACACGCACGGTTCCTGACACGGGTCCAGGTGTGGGCTTCTTTAGGCTTACCGCACCTCCCTCCACGCTCTTCCTAAGTACATACGTACATACATGCATACGTACGTACATACATACGTACATACATACATACATACATACGAAGTCTCCCTCACCCCCAAACCAGATACCTGTCTCCACACTGTGCAGGAGAAGTACTCACTAAAACAGCCACTCCAAGGTAAATAGCCTCCGGTAGGAGTCACACGAAGTGCTACTCCCCATTTTAGAGACCTTGGCAAACTCTGTCACCTTCCTCACGCTTTGCTTCTGGGGTTTCCTAAAGAGTTCCCTAGTCCTGAAGCAACTGTGTACAACTTTCTGCTGAGAGATAATTGGATTTGTCAGGTATGTCCCCTCTAAAACGAGGCTCACCGTGAATAGGTTTATTAATCACAAGGAATGAGGCGGGTTACATTTCCGAAGTGTCTCAAAGACGCGTCGTTCCCAAGCGCTGGGAGGGTTTGGGTGGTGTCGTGTTCGGTGTGAGAAACACAGACGGTAGGTCCGAGACACGGGGAGGGCATTGGGCAGTCACACCTCGCCTTGATCATTCTTGGGGGCCTCACCTTTCTTCCTCCCCACGTTTTTCTTCTTTTCTCCTTTTCCTTACTGATCACCCATGCTCTCAATCACGCCGTGGAGATCTTTGGGTCTCAAGTAATTGCTGACACTGACTCTTGCGTCGTTTTGAGGTGTGGCCTGATTCGACTGTGGGAATTAAACTTGGTGGTAGAAGCAGCGCTGAGCAGGAGAAGGATCAGCCTCTACCTCTGGCTCATCACCTCCTCTTCTCACTGGAGCAGGCACCTGGCGCCCAGAGAAGCGAGCCTGGGCTTTGGAATCTGACAGGCTGAAACTTGAATCCCAGCTCACACTTCTAGCTGTGTGACCCAGGACAGGTGTGAGAGCTCTGCTGGAGCCCCGCCTTCTCCTCTGTAAGACGGGGTAACCACATGTACCCCACTGCGGAAGAATCAAGTGGAACAGTGCCGTCGAAGGTCCTGCCTGGTACATTTCACGCTCCCCCATGTAATTCAGTATTCCAGTTAGCTGTCATACATGGATCATGAAACTTGCTCTGTCAATTCCACAAAGTTGTGACGTGCTTGAACTAAGACGGTTTGTAAGGCAACCTTCTGTTCACCCTTCAAGACCCAGCCCAAGCTCACCTCCTCTGAGGAGCCTTTCTCAATCACCCGGGCAGACGGAGTCAAGCCACTCCCTTCTCCTCGACTTCCCTCCGAGCTTAGAAACTGCCTTTCCTCCCCAGGTCTTTTTTTTTTTTTTTTTAACTTTTTTAAAATTTAAATGTATTTATTTACATTCATTTACTATTCATCATTATAGCATACAAAATGAGATTTCCCATCCAGAATACACTGTATATTGGCTCAATCAAGCACATCAACATTTGTGTTATCGTCAACAAATACTTTTCCACTTCTTGTTTCCTGTAGGTTTTGCCTTTTCCCCATCCTTGATTCCCTACCCCTCACCCTCTGCCGTCTCCCACCCTCCTCCCACACTGTCTCTGGTATCCATGGTTGCTTCTACGCCTTCCCCCCATTTTATTGATTCACTGAAGACCTGAATTAATCTAAAATTCCTGACCCTGGCCTTAAGGATGGGAAGTGTGCCTCCGCCTTGCTTGCTTTGTGCCTTCCGTCACTCGTCACTCGGTGCCACAACAGCCCAACCTGCCTCTGTCAGCTGGAGGGAACTTTTTATTCTTTAACACTTTCATGTCGTGAAGTCAGAACCCATACCCTGTTAACTGCTTTTGTCTCAGTTTTCCTATTTCTAACTTGGGGATAAAAGTAGAAATCACCCATAGACCTGTAGTGACGCAGTCACCCATCCATCAGTTACTAAGCTTTTGCTATGTTCTAGACCTTTTGTTTTTTATTTTTTAAATTTTTTGCTATAGGATATATGTGCTTACTGGAAAGAGACAGAGAGATAGAGGTTAAATGAGAAATCAGTCCCTGGGGGATTTCTCTTCCTCTCTCCTCTCGGGATTTCGTGCACACATGCACATACACCTAGTGTGATTTTCAACATGCCAGGTCTGGGACTTGAACCATGAAACCAGCTCTGTGGGATCCAGCCATCTTAACCTCCATGGCACCTACTAGTCTGTTTCAGACTTTTTTCCACTTAATGAGGCAGTTCACACACAATCTTAATACAGTGCCAGGTATATGTAGAGTGCTCAACACACGTGAGCAAAGAGAACCATCAAGAGGAACAAGGGATTTCCTAAATGGTTTGATAGAAGTATTTCGATATGTGTGCACAAGAAAGAAAGAAAAAATAAAGCATACACACACACACACACACACACACACACTCAAACACATACACACACACTTACCCTCACGGGTTGATCTCTAAGAAGCAAATATATTGTTTTGTCTTTCTTACTCATCTGTGAACTCTTTTTTTTTTTTTTTTTTTTTTCCAAGCTTATTTAAGAGAGAGACCCTCTACAGGGTCTCTCCATGCTGAAACCCCTCCGCTGACCTACATCACAGGCATGCTGGGAGTGTTCAGCTGGTCCTGGACCTGAGCCAAGGCATCCCACACGGCTTCCAGCATGAGCGTGTGGTGCCCTGGCACGTTTGCACTGCGGCTGGCCCCACTGTGAACCCTTGAAGTCTACTAGGCTCAGTGAAGCTAACCTTTCTCCAGTGCAGGCTGTATGGTCTGGGTCATGGTAGGATTACATAAATGTTGGATAAATGAATGAAAACAAATGTAGCTTCCACTTCTCAAATTAAGTTTAGGAGAACCAAATTCAAAGTTAACCCCCAAATAAATCTATTGGAAGGACCCCACTTCTGAGATGGTACCTGTGAATAGTTGGCAATATTTTGTGCTTTGTTGACACGCCATAATTTTTTTTTTTTTCTGTTCTTGGAGAGGTTTTTTTTTTTTTTTTTTTTTTTTTTTTGCTTTAGGGCACGTGCGCTCGCCAGAAAGACAGAGAGAGACAGAGAGACAGAAAGTGAGAAATCACCCCCCAGGGGGGATGGCCACACCGCAATCCCTTCTCCTCCATTCTCCTCTCGGGATCTTGGGCACACACGCACATGCGCCCAACGTGAGTTTAAGCCACTGGATCCAGGGCTTGAACCATGGTCAACTATGTGAGAGTCCAGCGACATAGCCATTATGGCAACTGCTGGTCCCTACAGTAAATTTTTTGTAATTATTTATTTTATTTATTATTACTATTTTAAAAATTTACTACAGGGCATGTGCACTCACCAAAGAGAGAGAGAGAGAGTGAGAAAGTAAGCCATCAGGTCTGGGATTCAAACCATGGTTGGCCATGTGAAAGTCCAGCACCTTAACCACCACGCTACCTGCTGGCCCTTGTAGTAAGTTGTTGTTAGCCATGTTCTCCCCGCTGTATTTATAGCGGTAGACACTGTCCCTTCCATGTATCTGTCATTTTGTTTTCATTAATTAGCATCTCTTTATTCTGCACCTCCCCCCAGTTCTGGGCATCTCATAGTCACTCTCCATCACCCTGCTTTTATGAGGTCCTTTCTTCCCAGTTTCTGTCTGTGAGGGAGAACATGTGGTGTTTCTCTTTCTGTGCCTGGCATGTTTCAATTAATAAGTGTCCTTCATGCTCACCCGTTTAACCTCAAATGACTGAACTTTGTCCTTTGTAACAGTTCCATAGTGGGTATGTATTCACACACACATGCACACACACAAACACACACTCCACGTTTTCTTTATCCATTTTTCTGTTGATGGACACTTAGTTTGCAGCCATGTTTTCACTATTATGAATAATGCTACAATGGGACCAGCAGGTAGCATAATGGCTATGTCGCTGGACTTCCGTGTAGTCGACTGTGGTTTGAGTACCAGACCTGGTGGCTTAAACTCATGCCGGGCGCGTGTGCATGCGTGCCCAAGATCCCGAGAGGAGAATGGAGGAGGAGGGATTGTGGCGTTGCCATCCCCCCTGGGGGGTGATTTCTCGTTTTCTGTCTCTCTGTCTTTCTCTGTCTTTCTGGCGAGCGCACATGCCCTATAGCAAAAACCTCTCAAAAAAATAAATAATGCTACAATAAGATAGGAGTGCAGATATTTTTACAGCATATTAACTCCCTTTAGATACCCGCCCAGTAGCGGGGTTGCTGGATCTCATGGCAATGCTGTCGTTACTTTCTCGAGGATTCTCCACACCTTCTTCTAGAATGGCGGGACTCACCTTCTCAGCAGCAGTGGGACAGGCTGCTTTCTTTTTTTGTTTGGAGAGGTTTTAGCTATAGGGCGCTTGGGCTCGCCAAAAAGACAGACAGAGACAGAAAGCGAGAAATCACCCCCCAGGGGGGATGGCCACACTGCAGTCCCTCCTCCATTCTCCTCTCAGGATCTTGGGCACGCACGCACACGTGCCCGGCATCAGTTTAAGCTACCAAGTCTGGGACTCAAAACCATGGTCGACTACATGGGAGTCCAGCAACGTAGCCATTATACTAACTGCTGGTCCCATGGAATATGCCTTCTTCTTGCCATTGGCTTGCTCCATCCCTCTGGGTTTAAGAAGGGAGAATTAGAGAAATATTTTACTTTTTTTCTTGTCTCTTTCTTATTACATTTTTTTTTTCTAGTTTATTTCTTCAGGGAGCAAGAAAGGCAGAAAGAGACAGATGTCCCCAACCTGGTGTTGATGCCACCATCCACCTCCAGCCTCAGCCAGCCCTGGCTCATGGCATGTACATGCCTGGTGGGCCCGTGCCGGTGTCTGGACACGAGCCCAGAACCTTCCCCTGTGGGCCACCCTCACAGAGTGTCGCATTTCAGTGCTGCGCCACTGTCTGGCCCCTTCCTGTCCTTTTCTCCTTCGTATTCCTGCACTGCGCATCCCGGACCACACGTGCCACGGAAACTCTTTCTGGTCACTCACTCGGTGTGGACAGTCTCCCGGGTCTCTGGCTGCTGGACCTTTCCCTCACTGCCGAGGTGGGGCCGAGTCGCGTTGGCTTCCTCCTCCCAGCTCAAATGAGCCCAGTTCTAACTGGCAGTGCGTGTGGCTGTAACACAGTGACAGGGGATAGTCCAGGGGAAGCAGGTGTGGAGTGGCTGCAGGTCACCGAATAGAGGACGGGGAGCCATAGCAGAGAGACGTGGTGACGCGAGACATCTCCACTAGTTCACACAGGAGAGTTAAAAAAGGAACTACGCCTGCAACATTTCATAAAGTTGGACGTATTTAATGATTTTACTCAGATTATGGTCTCTCAACAGTTTTTGTGTTAAAAGCTTGTTTTTTTTTCAAGTGGATGAAATAAAGATTGGCTAAGTTGGTTTGTAATTTTATTATCATTCTTTTTAATAGCATGTTATTGGTCTGGAAAGTCTCAATGCCTGTCGGAGAGGTTAAGAACCATTATTGACTTTGGGGCCAGAGTCAAAGCTTAAACACTATTTCGTGTGTGTGTGTGTGTGTGTGTATGTGGTTTGTTTTTGCCATAAGTCATGTGCACTTGCTGGAGAAAGACAGAGAGAGAGGAAAAGTGAAAAATCACCCTTTAAGGGGTATGGCCACACCACAGTCCCTTCTCCTGTTGGGTTTTGGGCATGCACAAAAGAAAGTTTGGAGTGGCTGGAGTTCCCTAATAGAGAAAACCAGGGAAAAACTATAGCAGAGAGAAAATGGTGAAGAAAGACAAAATTTCCACTAGCTCACATGGAAAAGTTAAAAAGAAAAAGAACAACATCTGCAATTTTTCATAAAGTTAGACATATTTTCAAGCCACCAGGTCCAGGACTTGAACCATGGTTGGCCATGTGAGAGTCCAGTGCCTTAACCATCACACCATCTGCTAGTCCCTATTTTGTGTTCTTTAGTAAGTTATTTAACCTTCTAGTCACCAATTTCCTTCTCAGAAAATAGCAATATATGCTTTACAAAGGTTAAAAAGACAATGAAAAACACATGCATAGTGCAAGGTGGAGAACACAGCTTGGCAACGTTAGCTGCTATTAACATTAGTATAAAGATAAGGAATTTCCTTGTATTAAGTACTAGATTAACGTGCGGGGATGGATTTTAAGCATTGGCAATCTGGCAAACAATTGGGAGGACCAGTTTGATGTTGTCTCTAGTTTAATTAGCAAAGTGATGGAGTTGGGAGAAGATCTGTATTTAAATTTGGGAGCTTTGTAACATCTTTTTTTTTTTTTCTTTTTTTAGAGGTTTTTGCTATAGGGCGCGTGCGCTCGCCAGGAAGACAGAGAGAAACAGAGAGACAGAAAGCGAGAAATCACCACCCCCTGGGGGGATGGTCACACCGCAATCCCTTCTCCTCCATTCTCCTCTCAGGATCTTGGGCACGCACGCACATGTGCCCGGCGTGAGTTTAAACCACTGGGTCCAGGATTCGAACTGTGGTCGACTACGTGGGAGTCCAGTGACATAGCCATTACGCTAACTGCTGGTCCCTGGTGTAACATCTTGATAGTGTGACCTGGGGTAGTTGGTGTTGGACAATTGGGAACAATAAAGCCTACCATGCAGGGCTCTTGGGAGGCATTGTGTTAAATGGTGGGTGATAGTAAGCAAGTGGTTGGCATGATGAATTCTTGCCACAACCCTTTAAGGTAGGTTCTATTATTATCCTCTGCTGAGATGTAAGAATGCCAAGAATGAGGTCGAGTGACTTGCTCAAGGTCACACAGTTAGAAGAGATCGATCTAAACCCAGACTGGCTTCCAAAACCACCGTCTTCCCTGGGACAGGTCTCTAAGGATAGGCTGCTCTGGGGAGGTACTCTGAGGGTGCCCACGATAGGGCAGACCTGGGAGGAGGTGGGGGTATGACGGTAGCACACGTTTGGAGAAGAGACACTCTTTCACCTAGTGTCTGCTTCCTTCATTTGTATTTCTGAGGGCCGTGATGTGAATTCATTTACACACACAACTGAGCATTTAGGAAATACTCGTTTGCTGAGTTAGTGTCCAATTTGGGATTAACACACACTCCAAAAATAAGAGGACTCGGGTATCAGTCCCACCCGCCCGTAGTGGGCAGGGTGTTGGGCAGACAGACACCAGGCTTCTCGTCGGAGAGAAGCTTAGGAGACACACTTAGTGCAGAGGATCGGAGCGCCGACCTGGCGTGAGGGGAGCCCTAGCAGAGCTGGCCAGGGAGGTGTTCCAAGGAAGGGTCTCCAGAACTGGGTAGGGAGATTTGGGTCGCAGCTAATCCAGTGGCTGAGAGGAAGACAATCCCGGGCCGGAACTGCAGACCGGAGGGCTGCTTTGGCCTGGTCCATGTGTTCTGATTACTCACAACTCATTACTTGCCAATATTTAGAAACTGGGAGATTTCATGTTTACAGAGATTCCTGACTTTTCTTAGAAAAGTAGACCAGGAGGGCTGGCAGATAGCATGGTGGTTGGGGTGCTGGATTCCCACATGACTGACCACGGTTCGAGTCCTGGACCTGGCAGCTTGCTTTCTCACTTTCCCTCTCTCTCTTTCTGCTCAAATTTAAATAAATAAATAACAATGATGAGTAAAATGAAATGAAACCATTCTGCCTGGCCGCAGAACCTGGGCGCAGGCTGCTCCCTCTGAATGGACAGCCCCCTCACGCCGCCCGGTAGCTACAGCCCGGTCCCGGCTGGTAGAGGCACCCGAGAGTAAAGGAACCACACGCTGTTTGTGCCGGTAGCGGTAGGAGCTGCTTGGCTGTGACTTCTGACACCGAACCCCTGAAGAGCAGCCATGCAAACTGGTTAGAAGTCACCAAGGCTTATAGATGGCCCTTTGATTGGACCGAAGGACAGTAGGGTATGGGAACAGTGAACACTCTCTCTTCTTTCTTTTCAATTAATTTTTCTGCTCAAGAGAGGGGCAGTTTCTTTTACCATAATTGATCTAAGACCTAATTTTGAAATTTGTATACTTGAAAATACTAACCCTCAAGGGTTGCTGTTTTTTCCAAAAAATACAGAGCCCAAGGCCACAAATCAGGCTAACAAGATCAGAATCTCTGTAGGTGGGACTGGGCATCGCAACAGGTTTTAAAAATTCCCCAGGTGACTCACAACAGCTCGTTCTGAGACTCGGAGGGCCGGGGGTCTGAGATGTCTCTTCCCCTCGGAGCCTCCCGCACTGGCTGTTCCCTGGGGCTGTAAGTCACTGCAGGGCAGTATTTCAGAACGCCCCTTCCTAGAGCACAGTGAAGAAGTTCCAACTTGAAGTCCACATGTGTTTGTCCCTGTTTCAGAGGAAAGGCCAATTCTACACCCTTGGGAGAAAGCACTTCTCTGCATGCTGAGGAGACTCGCTGTGCTTGGCACCTGAAACCTTTCTACCTGAGGGTCCTGACGCGTCAGATAACCAGCATGTGCTCTAAGTGCTCTGGCTGACGGAAGTGTGGCTTAACGCAGGTGAGTCGTAAAAACATGTGACCGACTCCAGGGTAAAAACATCTGGGTTATACACGAAAATGGGTCAAAGAAAAGGGGGGAAGGGAGAAAAAGAAAAACAAGAGAGGGAGAGAGGAAGACATGGGGAAGAAGGAAGGAAAGAAGGCTGGCTGACCTGGTGCCAGCAGGTGGCATGGTGGTTAAGGCCGCTGGATTTCCACTTGGCTGACCGCGGTTTGAGTCCTGGACCTGGCAGCTTGCTTTCTCACTTTCTCTCTCTCACCGTTCCTCTCTGGTCAAATTAAAATAAAGTTAAACTAATTACTTTCTTAAAAAATAAAACAATAAAAAACAAAGGCAGGCAGACCTTCCTCATTTTATTCTGCCAACTTGTTTAACATTTTTTAAAAAGAATATTTTATCTAACTTTGTTTTAATTTGAACAGAGAGGAACAGAGTAAGAAAGAAAGAGAAGGAAGTCACCAGGCTCCGGACTCGAACCGTGGTCAGCCACGTGGGAGTCCAGGGCTCTCATCCACCACTCCACCTGCCAGCCCCTTGTTCACCATCTTAATTAGGTTTCTCCCTCCAGAAGAGCACGTTTTCAGATGTCTGAGTCCTCTGACCGGCCGCGTCCTCTGTAACACTCAGTTCATGTGCACAGTAGCCTGCTCATGCAGCAGAACATGAAATAGTTTTCCATAGAAACATTGCTTTGAAGAAGAATTGCTGAAAAATACACAACCATCTCCACTCACTCTATATTTCTAAGCAAAGACACTGAATTTTCTAGCCCCCAAGAGGAAGCATGGTGGAAACGGGAGCCTCTGCCTGCGTAGTAATTCATTGTGAGAAGACTTCTGGCCGACATACAAATGGACCATTGACCAGAAGCATGGACAGTGAAGACTTCCTGAACTTTCCCCCTAATCATTTCATGTCTTGCAGCTCAAGTTCCTTTCTGTGAGACTTCAAACTAAAAATATGTGAGGTACAATTTTAGCAGCTATGACTTCCCTCTGCCAAGACGCGCTGTTTATTGGCAGCTCTTACTCCTCGGGCAGATCACATATTTGTTTGTTCCTTGACGAAATGAGTCAAGAAAATGTCTCCCTTTGGAAAAGCCTGGCAGTCCCTAGTTGAATGCAGAACTTTTGGAGCTAATTAAAATGTGCAGTTGTCTTTAGCTTTAAAAATGATTTTGTTTTAGCCTATGTTAGCTGAAGCAAAAAATAATACAGTAGGAGCTTGTGTGTCGATCAGAGTGACTGACAGATTGAAATTCTCTAGAAAAATAGATTATTTGCCTTCAAAGAGAGTAAAGTTTTGGTTTTCAAAGTCAATCAGAAAACTAACAATTTGGACAGGAGAGGAATGAGCTTCTCTTTTTGAGGCAGCGTATTTCTAATGATTTTTATGGAGACTGTAATAAGGATCAGGGAACAAAAGCTGGATGTGGACGTGTTTTTAGCTAGCAGGTTGAAAAGAAATAACGGCGTTAAAGTGTCTTTTTTAATACACTGACAAAGTTCTCATTTCTTTTATGTTGTCTGAAATAAAATTGATAAATGAAAAAACCCTGTAACAGTTTGGTTCTCTGATACTAGCCTTGTTTTTGTGGTTAAAATCTTGTCACAGATAAGTTCGTACGTATTTTTATATGTATGGGAAGATGCTAGATTTTATAGCAATCTTCTGAGTACTCATTATCTATGATATATAGATTTATAGTATTAAAATCAATGTCCACTGACAAGATTTCTTTCATCTGCAGATAGCAATACAAAATTTAAAATGTGATAAATACCACCATTTATCTTAGCAATGCTGCTAATAAAACTACAGGGGCAAATTACTTAAGAACTTTGAGGAGCCGGGAGGTGGCATGGTGGTTAAGGTGCTGGATTCCCATGTGGTCGACGGCAATTTGAGTCCCGGACCTTGTGTCTGGCTTTCTCGCTTTCCCTTTCTCTCTCTCTGGTCAAGTTAAAAAATAAATAAATGAATACAATTAAATAAATAATTCTTTAAAAAGAAAAATAAAAAGAGCTCTTTTGGGGCCAGTGGGTAGCATGGTGGTTAAAGAACTAGACTCCCACATGGCCAACCGTGGTTCAAGTGCTGGACCTGACAAGCTAGCTTTCTCACTTTCCTTTCTCTGTCTCTCTCTGGTGAGCATATGTGTCCTTAGAAAATTTTGTTACTAATTGCCCACCTTATAGTTTTATTTTATTTTTTTTAATGTTTATTGGGGACCAGCAGTTAGTGTAATGGCTATGTCGCTGGACTCCCATGTAGTCGACCGTGGTTCACGTCCCGGACCCGGTGGCTTAAAACTCACGCCGGGTGCGTGTGCGTGCGTGCCCAAGATCCCGAGAGGAGAATGGAGGAGAAGGGATTGTGGCGTGGCCATCCCCCCTGGGGGATGATTTCTCGCTTTCGGTCTCTTTGTCTCTGTCTGTCTGGCGAGCGCACGCACCCTATAGAAAAACCTCTCAAAAAAAAAAAAAAAAAAAAAAAAAAGAGTTTATTCATCCATTTCTTCTACGAGCAAGAGGGACAGAGAGATAGCACCCCACGGGTCTTGCTGCCATGGCTCACACCCCAGCCTCAGCTAGTCCTGGACCATCATGCACTGCAGTCAGGGAGGTGTCCCGTTCAGGAACAGGGACCTTCCTCTGGGGTCCATTCGCAGAGCATCGGATTTTACCTCTGTACCACTGTCTGGCCTCATCTCCTGTGGCCGTTAGTTCATCTTCCGTACGGAGGTATTTACGGACTCAGGTCAAACTTGCGGGTTAGGGTGGCCTCTCCTCTGGTTGGTCCCTGGAGCAGCTGTACGGATTACAGGTTTATGTAGGTTCGAGGACATCTTCCCTTAAGTGTCTCCAGCGGCACCTTCGTCGTCACTCACATCCCCTGGACACCGTGTGGATTTTCTGAGAAATGACGCCGGTGCCTCTGTTTTCCAACATGTTCTTCTACGTCAAAACTTTTGGATTCAAGTACATGGAATTACCTTCTTAGGAAACCCTCTCCCTTTTTCCTTCCTCTGGGTAACTCTAGGTTCAACTTAGATGTCATGGACTCCTTTTCAGGGGAACTACCTTTTTTTTTCCCCTCATAGGGCTCATGTGCTCCCCAGAGAGAGACAGAGACAGTGAGAGGGAAAGTGAGAAGTCACCCCAGGGGGATGGCCATGCCACAGTCTCTCCTCCATCCTCCTGGGATTTGGGGCACACATGTGTGGAGGTCACTGCATACGGAAGCCATCTCCAGCTATCCGCCATCTTGGAAATCACTAGGCTTCACTTCCTCACTGAGCAAACTGTTTCTCAGAAATCATGTGACCAACCGTTCTCCCGGGAATGGTTGGGTTTCTAGGCAACGGGAGAGATCCACCCACATCAATGATTGGTTCATGCTGTTCTATCTCATTTGCATTTCAGTCAACCAATTGGTGCCCACCAGCCTGTATATAACTCGCCATTTTTCCTCAATAAGTGGAAGAAGAAGACTTGCTGAGCACCTCCTAGTGTGTGTGCGTGTGTTTGTCCCATCTCTCACTCCCTCCCCCAGGGAACCTGTTCCACTGTCCCCCGGGTCGGGACACACATGCCCATGCGTCTGGCCTGATTTTCAAGCCACCGAGTCTGGGACTCATGTATGGTTGGCACGTGTCGGTCCAGTGCCCTGACCACCATGCCACCTGCTGGGGCCTGGGGCAGACCCCCTGGCCGCCTCCTCCCAGTACGACCTGTGCCGGTGCTTCCTCTCCAGGCTGCATGCGACGGCCTGGGCCTGGGCCTGGGCCTGGGCCTGGTGGGATCCCCTGCCTAAGTCTTCCTGTGGCGGAGGCTGCTGTGTTCACGTTGCACTCGCAGAGCACGGCCCTCTGTTACTAGTGGAGTGGACAGAGAAATGGAAGTTCTGAAAACCGGGCCGCAGGTTAGGAAGCCGTCGGTGGGTCTGGTTCGCGGTGCCAGGTGGTCACACAGCCCTCTTCCATGGGAGCCCAGAAAGTCGGCTCTGCGGCTCGCGCATTGCGCTTCAGAAACGACTTCCTTTAAATCTGTCTGTCCTTTTCATCTCCATTAAAGAGCCTCCCTGGCTCCATAATAGACGAGAATATAAAAGCAGCATTCTCTTTCTCATCCCACCCTGGTTACGCAGCAGCCAGCCCCGCCTGGCGGCCACGTGTGCTCTGTTAGAGTTAGGGGAGCCCAGCCGCGCCCACCTCTCCCCTTTCTTTCTCCCCTGGGCGGCCTCCACCCCTGCCAGGACTCTGGAGTGGAGGGCATTGCCTGCTCTTGGGGCCTTCTGGAGGACGGTGAGGACAACGTGACGTTTGGGCCTCCAGTCCTCTGAGACTCACATCGCCTTTGGAGTTTTTAAACCAGTCATTGGCTCATTTAAAATTTGGTGGTGAGCTTTGGCCTTTACTTGGGGGAAATGTAGAGACACATTTTAGGAGTGAACATATTTACTATCACTGGACATAGGGCCAACTTCTGTGTCTTTGGAAAGTCAGGAAAGCAGACACACCCTGGTGCCTTCCGAGTGAATTCATGCCCTGTGTCGCTCTGAGAATCGCCTCTCCACGCCGGTTCCTGCCCCGAGGAGCTGTCTGTACCAGGAGGGGCGAGCGCAGGACCGGGGCCTTCGTGCTCAGCCCTCAGTGAATGAGCCTTTCATGCACTGGGGCTCCCTCTTAGTGAGGCGTAGATCTCTAACTGCAGAAAGGCTCACACAAATACAAAAACAAAAGGCGGTGAATACATTTTCTACTTTTTTGTATGGCAGTCTTTTGTTTTTCTTTGTTTTTTTTCTTTTTTTTTTTTAACCCCAAATGCTGTATATTAATCCCAAACACAATATTTTTGTCCTCAAGAACTCATGGTTACCCTTGAAAAAGGCAGATTAAAAATTCAGATTATTTTAGGGGTCTTGGGGTTGAGGAGGAGGAATGCATTCTTTCAGTTAAGGTGAAGTCGTAGCGTCCAGGAAGAGTTAGTACTTTTGTAAGACGAATGGTTTAGTGTTCTTACCGAGGACTGAAGCCCAGTGCTTGATTTAAAAACAACAAAACAATTAAATAGTTGGAGTCATGGTGTCCATCAATATGACTGGCAGCCAACTATACCAATCAATGGACTTATTTACATTTGAATCTCTTCCTTATTTTGTTCTTTCTTATTCTGTGTAGTCTTTGGAGACTTTTTCTTTTTAAGATTTTTAACTTTATTGTTTTCTGTTTAAACAAGTTATCTATGCCCATTGTAGGAAAAAAAAAAAAACCTAAAAGTATGAAGAAGCACAATGAAGGGAAAAACCTATAATGTTGCCAACCAGAAACTTAACGAGACAGATTGTTTTCTTGCAGATTTTTTAAAGCCAGTTTTTCAATTTCTGCCTGACCTGCTTAGAAAATGACTCTTCTCTCCCCCGCCCCCAACAAAAGAGAATCTTGGTCATGGCCCCATCTGAAGGTGAGTAACCCTTCCAGCTGCTGGGGCTCCTGTGACACATAGTAGGCACTCAATATGGCTGATGGCTCAGGGCCCCACTGAGCTCACTCTTGCCTACCTGTGCACTCGCCAGCTGGATCGAGAGAGGGAGTTCAGCTCACGGTGGAGAGAGCCTGTGGATTCGGGACGTCCCCCAGGCTGGCGTTTACACCACCGAGCAGTCAGGGTGAAGAGGCCGAACTAAGGAAGGCGGATGTTAGGAACTGGCTTCTCCATCCTCGTCGGAACACTTGTAAAGGGTAAGCTTGGGGAAGCCGGGGTCCCCACACTATTCTGCAATCCAAGCTTCTGTGTTTACTTTCCACATGATATGTCACCTGAACCTACTCGAGGTCTCCATTGAGGACCATGAAGATAGCCCTTATTGCTGTCGAATGAGACGAGGCTCTGGAGCTCCCGTGTGTGCCTCACAAAGCCCGGCGCCCGGCGTTCGCAGCGCCTTCCCTGATCAGCAGATCCTTTTCAGATCATTCACCAGACAGCATCCCACAGTTCTCATTCATAAAGTCCAATTATAAGACAAGAAATGTCAGGCATATACACTTGGAGAGTGGGAGGCACACAGAAAGCACATTGTGACTCTAAGAACAGCCGTGCGCTTCCTCTGGGCTTGTTTTCAGTTCCTTTGTCAGCTGATTACATGGTCTTTTATAATTTCTCATCTACAGAATGGGGTTATTTGCTTGTGGATTATTTGAAAGACACAGGCTTATGCAAAAGAAAAACGAAATCATCATGAGGTAGAATGATTTTCTGACTAGGTTTTTTTTTGCTGTTCTTTTTATTTTTTAACACAAGATGAGAATACAGTTTATGATAATAGCTCTTAAGAGGTATGAGCAAGTAAATATTCTGTTAATCCCATCTAAATGCATATGTAATGTGATATATGTATTTGTTATCCATATAGTTGCATTTATCAATAACTTTTTTTATCTTTACATAAAGAAGGACATTCTCTTACATGCATTCTGTTTTCTCTTACACACATTTTTGCTAGAGGGCACATGTGCTTGCCTGAGAGAGACAGAGAAATAGTGAGAGAGAGAAAGTGAGGAGTCACTACCTATGGGGCATCGTCCACTGCAATCCTTTCCCCTCCACTTCTTTCCCCTTTGGGTTTTAGGCACGCATACACGTGCACCCAGTGAGTTTTCAAGTCCTGAGTCCGGGACTCGAACTGCGCAGTCAGCTATGTGGGAACAGCTGCCTTAACCACCATGCCATAAGCTGGCCTATGTACATTTTGTCTTCAAAGCATACAAATTTTTCATTCCTTCCTTCCTGCCTTTCTTCTTTCCTTCCTTTTTCCTAGACATGCCAGAGAGAAAGAAAATGCCTCCCCCGTGGGGCCTGGTCACATCGCAGTTTGCTTTCCTCCATTCCTCTTTCCTGTTAGCATCTGGGGCATGTGCACGGACACACTCTTGGCTTCAATGTTGGCGTGGGCTCCGGCTCTCCCTGCGCAGGGCTTAACTACTATGCCTGGGCCGACCAGCATGCTTCTTCTGAGGGTGAGACTGCTTCTTCTACGGACTCAGAACCATTACCACACCTAATAAAGTGACAGTGTCTTAACTAACACACTCCATATTCAAATTTCCTTAGTTTCTTGAAAATGTCTTTTATGATAAGATTATATGAAGTTAAAGTAGGATTCAGAGAATTTTACTCTTTTTTTTGGTAGAGAGATATTTTTACTATAGGGTGCATGTGCTCACTAGAGAGACAGAGAGCAAGAATCACTCCCCAGGGGGCAATGGTCACACCACCATCCCTTCTCCTCCATTCTCCTCTCGGGATTTTGATCATGTACATACATGCGCCCGGTGTGTTTTTAAGCTGCTGGGTCTGGGACTCGAACTGTAATCAACTACATGAGAGTCCAGCAATGTTAACCATTACGCCATCTGCTGGTCCTGAATTTTACTCATTTTATTTGCTCATTATGTCCTTTCAGTCAAAAAATTGTCTCTTGCCTTTTCCTTTTTATTGTTTACATTTGATTTATTTTTGGACAGGGTCTTGCTGTGTCTATTCATAGCTTTTGTTCTGAATCCTGATTTTCTTGTCTTCTGTCCCAAGTCGCTGGGACTAGATGTTCCCACCACCACACCTGCCTTTTTGGTGTGGTCTGAGAATCCAACCCAGGTGCCTCATGTGACTTCAGCCTTCCAAGTCGCAGCATTGACCAATGGGTGCTACTGCTATTGTTTTAATGTTACTGATTTTTAAAAAAGTTTATTTCTTGCATGAGAGAGAGAAAAAAAGAGAGAGGCACCCCCAACAGAATCTTCGAACCGCAGTCCACCCCCACCACCGCCTTTCAGCCAGCCTCGATTGTGGCCTGTATAGGGAGGTCCCAGGACATGAACTAGCACTTCCTTACGTGGGTCTAGCTGCTGCCACTGCACTGTCGGCCGACGATGTCGATTCTTTTGAAGTGACTTGCTTGGGCTTATAGAATGCCCCATATCCTGGATTAGTCTGTTTTCTCATGATAGCTGTACTTTTCCCCCAATCCCTGTATTTCTTATATATATATAAATATTTTTTTTTCTTTTAAGAGAGATTTTTGCTATAGGTCATGTATGCTTTTCAGAGAGACAGAGACAGAGAGATAGAAAACAAGAAATCACCCCCCAGGAAGGATGGCCATGCTGCAATCCCTTTTCCTCCATTCTCCTCTTGGGATCTTGAGCACGCATGCACACGCTCCTGGCGTGAGTTTTAAGTTGCTGGGTCCAGGACTTGAACCGCAGTTGACTATGTGGGAGCATAGCGATCTAACCATTATGCCATCTGCTGGTCCCAATCCCTGTATTTCTTTCTTTTTTTTGGGGAGGGGGGAGAGTTTTTTGCTACAGGGCGCGTGCGGTCACCAGACAGAGACAGAAAGACAGAAAGTGAGAAATCACCCCCCAGGGGGGATGGCCACTCCGCAATCCCTTCTCCTCCGTTCTCCCCTCGGGATCTTGGGCACACACACGTGCCAGGCGTAAGTTTTAAGCCACCGGTCTGGGATGCAAACCACAGTCGACTACATGGGAGTCCAGTGAAATAGCCATTACGCTAACTGCTGGTCCCCCCTGTATTTCTTATAAACTAAATTAGGTCTAAGGCTTGATTAGATTGGGTTAAATAAATTTTTTTGACCAAAACAACAACAACAAAAACAACAATTGTATACAAAACACTGTATATGTGACGCCTACTTCTTATTGAATTTCTACAGAAAGAACGTAATGTTTTAAAAATGTAGGTGGGGCCTGGCCCCATGGCCAAATGGTTAAAGGCACTGGAGCCCACATGGCTGCCTGTGTGGCTCGAGGAATGTGCTGGGTGCATGTGTGTGTGCCCCGAATCCTGGCAGGATGGAGAACTGAAGGGATCGGTGTGCCCTCACTTCCTGGGAGCGTTTTCTCCTTTTCTGTTTCTCTTTGTCAAGCACGTGTGCCTTTGGCAAAAAAAGAAAAAAAAAGAAAAGATAAAAATAAAAACGTAAGTGAGGCCGACCTGCAGCGCGGCGGTAAAATGCAGTGCATTGTGGACTAACCCACGGGAAGGTCAGGGGGCGCTCGGAGACCATCCCCGGTGTGCCCGGCACTCAGGGCCCCTGTTCAGGGGCGGGCAGAGGCTGCTACGTCACAGCATCAGTGTTCTGTTGGAGATGCCCTCTTGCTACCTCTCTCTGTCTCTCTAGTTCGTGGAATAAAAACAAAAAAAAAATAAAAATATGTAAATTATGTACAAGATTGCACCTCAGCAGCGTTAATTGTGATTATCCAGGTAAGACCATGGCCAGATCTTTCCTTTCGAAGGACTTTTGGGTCTCCTGTTCAGCTACTTCTCACCTAATGGTTTTAGTACCCATAGATGATCCTTGGCTAAGACACTTATTTCACTGGTAATTTTAAAATTCCATCATTTCTTCAAGAATTCCTTCAGAATTTCCTTATTCCCATGTTCTCTCAGGGAGAGGGTTTTTCTACCAAACCATACCTGGCTATTTCATTCCCTGGGGCTCTGCCTGAGAAGGTGGTAGGGGATGGAGAATGTGCAGGACTGAGATTTGCTGAGTCCTTTGAGTGTTTCCAGAAGCAGGGACTCTCCTCCTTTGGTCGAACAGTGTGACCCTTTCCAGCCTTGCATCTCATCACTGAAAAAGGCAGAGACAGGCGATGCGCACGAGCTTACATACCACATCTCTTTAGCGCTACCCTCTAAATAGAACTAAGCTTGCTCCGTTTTAGGCCCCGCCCAAGTCCAGGTGAGGTGCCTTTCCAATGTATTCCTGCAACACTTTGCTCTTCCCCCCTCACCAGTCAGCGCCCCGAATTTTAATGTCCCCTCTACTCACCAGAACCCTCACCAGACCCATGTTGTTAGCACGTCAACTGCGTCTGTCTCATGCCATAGTTGTATTCCTTCCAGCTTTTAAGCTCGGCCCCTCTCATAACACGAGCTCAGAGAACATACTGGCTGGTTAAATGGACAGTTAAGGAGGACACCTGTACTTGGGGAAGTGTGAGTCAGTCACGGCTGGGACCTGGGAAGCGAGGCAGCAGGTGAGAGGTGTGTGTGCATAAGCCTCTGGGGCCTGGACTTTTCAGGGAGAGCCAGAAGAGCCCTCCAGGGCCTTCATGTTTCAGAAAGTCAGCCTTCTGTTGCATTTGTGATTCAGAAAGATCTCTTAATCCTCTTAAAAACTTGGCAAGGTAGCCATTCCTATCTCTGTTTTGCTGATAAGAAAATGGACTTTAGAGAAATGAGGCAGCTAGTTCAAGGGCACTGGGTAAGGAGCGACCGAAGGTCCCCCGCTTTCTTCCCCACCAGCCTGCCCCTGCTCCCTGTGGAGTCAGGGACAGAGCAGATGGCAGGCTAGGGACATAAACTAAATCAGTGAGGACTTTTGCCAAGCTCAGTCACAGCCTGGCTTCCTTGTACTAAATTCCCTCAGTGCGGGCCAGGGGGTAGCGTGGAGGTTAAGGCAGCTGGATCCCACGTGGCTGCGCAGTTCAAGTCCTGGACCCCATGGCTTGAAAGTCATGCCAAGCACATGTGCTTGCATGCCCAAGATCCCAATGGAAAAATGGAGGAGAAGGGATTGCGACGTGGCCACCCCCCTGGGGAGTGATTTCTCGCTTTCTCTCTCTCTAACTCTCTCTAGCAAGCACGTACCCTAGAGCAAACTACAAAAGGGGAACGTCCATCAGTGACACAGAGAGAAAACAGACATGGACGCCTGACTTCATGCGATGTGTTGTACATGCTCTGGGGCCGGCAGCCCACTTTAAGGGCTTTCAGTATTTGCGTTTTGCTCCACCTCCTTTATCTGAGATCACAGAATAGAAACAGGTTTACCTCGGCACAGAGTTTGAGTCACAGAGGTTTCATGGAGTCACCGTGGCCCCTGCCGAAGGTGGGATCTCTGAGTTCCGTACCCAGGAAGGGGTAAGAACCGTCTCCTCTTCCTAAAGCTTTCCTCTAAGGCGTCTTGGAAAAGCAAGCCAAAGTTTAAAGGAAGTATTACCGCCGGGCTTTACACCGCGGGTGCGACCTTGGCCGTGGCCCCGCCTCCCGCTAGCTGTTTATCCATCATGAAGTCTCAATTCATTCAACTTAAACACAGAGCCAGCGCGGCCCTTCTCTCAGCACGGTGTGAGAAGGACCTAGGAGAAGCACAGAGAACTTAGCACAGCGGTAGGCACGTTGGAGGGAGTCTGCATCTGGGAGCTCTTCTATTTTTATTATTAACCCATGTAATAACCGTGTCTCAAGAAAAGTGGTATTATCACTCCCTTCTGCGTAGGAGGAAATGGAGACTCTGGGAAGGAAATAACTTGACCCAGATCCATCAGCTAATCAAAGTGCTAGAATTCACACTCAAATATGATTCCAAAGTTCTTTGTTTACTTATTTAATTTACTTAAATATTAAAAATTTAAAGTTTATACCCTTCCAGAGAGAGAGGAGAAAGACAGAGTGATTTCTGACACGGTCTTCATGCCACAGTCCTCCCCCAGCCCCGCAGCTAGCCACCATCACTGCGGAGCCTGGCATGTTCACGTGGACCCGGGACGTGAACCCACGTCTTCTGTATTGCATCTAGCACTGTGCAGCAGCACACTCACCACCTGGGCCACCGTGAACCTGTTCCAAAGATGTTTTTTAAACAAACAATATATTGTCTTTCTTAAGGGGGATGATAATAATAGGACATGCTGAGGATATTTAAAAAATTCCATGGCAGAGTGCATGCATGTGCCATGAGAGTGAGAGGGACAGACAGAGGGTTACCCTCCAGAGGATCTGGTCACATCACGTCCAAGGGCTCACACATGTGCCCAGGGTGTTTCGGGTTGTCCGGGCCACACGAGATCTGGCTTCTCTTGAGCAGCACATCACTGCTGTGCCAGGGAGCTGGGCCTGTTCAGAAATTTTCGACGAAGAGAGGGATCAGCAGTTAGCGTAATTGCTATGTCGCTGGACTCCCACGTAGTCGACCGCGGTTCGCGTTCTGAACCTGGTGGCTTAAAACTCATGCCAGGCACATGCGCATGCGTGCCCAAAATCCCGAGAGGAGAATGGAGGAGAAGGGATTGCGGTGTGGCCATCCCCCCTGGGGGGTGATTTCTCGCTTTCTGTCTCTATGTTTCTCTCTGTCTGTCTGGCGAGCGCATGTGCCCTATAGCAAAAACCTCTAAAAAAAAAAAAGAGAGAGAGAGAGAGATAGTAAGATAGGCCTGCGTCAGCCGGTGGCTGGCAGTTCAGGTGCTGGGTCCCACATGGCTGGCTGCGTGGTTTGAGTCCTGAACCAGCAGCCTGAAGCTCACATCAGGTGCATGTGCACGAGTGCCCAACATCCCAGGAGGGAGAAGTGGAGGAGGAATTGTAGTGTGACTATCCTCCATGGGGGGTGCTTTCTCACCTCCCCTCTCCCCGTGCCAACACACATGCCCTTTGGCAAATTAAAAAAAAGTCCTAAGTTGGGGGACCAGCAGTTGGCGTAACAGCTATGTTGCTGGACTTCCATGTAGTCGACCATGGTTCGAGTCCTGGATCCAGTGGCTTAAACTCACACCGGGCGCGTGTGCATGCGTGCCTAGGATCCCGGGAGGAGAAGGGATTGCAGTGTGGCCATACCCCCCTGGGGGCGACTTCTCGCTTTCTGTCTCTCTGTCTCTGTCTGCCTGTCAAGCGCACAAGCCCTACAGCAAAAACCTCTCCAAAAAAAAAAAAAAAAAAAAAAAAAAGTCCTAAGTTTCCAGCTCAGAGTCTAAGAGTTTAAATTTCTAAGAGGCTTCTCTGAGGGACTTGCCTAAGTGGACTCCTCACGTCCCTGCGACCCTCTACCAGCTGCAGTTGGGAAATGGCATCTAACCAGTCCAAAAAAACCATTATTTCAGCTCAAATAGGGTTCTGAAAGTGTATTCTTTTTCATTTCTTCTTTTTTAATATAGGAATGAAGAGGCAAAATATTGTCTAGTTACTTGTTTAATGTCTGATGCAGCCAAAGCATCCACCAAAGAATACGTGTGTTATCATCAAATAGGATGCCGAGAGGGCGTTAGGGTTGCCTTGTTCTCTGTCGTCAATTTCACTTCTCATCAACAACTTGTTTTTGGTTTATGCATTAACCAAACAATAAAACAACAGTTAGGTAGCCTTTGCTGTTTGTGAAAGAACTTTCACACACACAATTCGATTTTATTCTTACCCAAAATGGTGACGTGTTTATTACAATTCCTTATTCACGGATAGAGAAAGGAGGCCCTAAGAGGAAAAGAGACTTGCTCTAAGTTATCCAGGTGGAAATTCAGAAGCTGGTTCTTTCTGGGCGCAGATAAGGGCATGGTCTTCAGAGCCCGTTGCCTGTTTTCAGACTCAGCTTTGCCCTTCACTCGGCCCGGTGACCTTGTCAGCTTCAGCTTCCTCAACTGTGAAGTGGTGGTGACGACAGTGTCTACCTCACTGACTTCTAATGACTAAACCAGTTGCGTGTTAAAGTGAGTAAAGAGACGTCCTGGTTATGACAGTATTTCAGGCCTGGCGTAACCAAAGGATAAGCTGTTATTACGACAACCGCAAACCCTGCTTTGTCCGACCAGGCTGTTGTGTGTAGACTGTGTAAACAAGGAAACAGTGCTTCGTCCATTGTAAGATTTTGTCAATTACTAGAAATACCTAAGAATGGAAAAATGGTTCAGGTTTTAAGAAGAATAAAATATTTTTAAAAAAGGCTTACTTAGATAAATCTCCAAAATTGATAACTAATTGACATAACAATGAATGACACAAAGAATTAAGAAGACAATGCTTTTGTTGATTTCATGTAAAAGCTAGGTTACTTGGGCCCACCTGTAGCCTGGTAGTTAAGGGAAACTGGATCTTACATGACTGACTGTGGTTCAAATTCCAGTCCTGGTGGATTGAGAAATACCCTGGTACGTGTACATGCATGCCCAGAACCCTGACAAGATGGAGAAATAGGGAAGAGATTGTGGCATGACCATGTCCCATTAGGGGGTGCTTCCTCCCTCTCCCCCTCTCTTTCTCCCTATCTCTCTTTGGTGAGTGCAAGTGTCCTCTGGCAACTAAAAAAGCAAACAACAGCAAAAAACTTACAAAGCTGTGTTATTTGATTTTCCTTCTGAAATAATGAATTTGCAAATAAAAATAAATGTTGGTAGAAATCAAGAAGACTCCTCCATGGCTTCTGAGGACTAGTGATTTCAGGGAAAAAAGCGAAACGAAGATTTTCTACTGATAATTCAGCCTCCAGCCCACAAACTCGAGTAACAGATCTTAGGAAACCATATCCAAACATCCAAATACTATTAGGGTTAACATATTCCTCAATATCCACTGAATCTGCTACACAAAGGGATAAAAATGGAACAGCAAAGAGATTGCAGGTCACCTCCTCCTGCACGCTCCTGAACACTTGGTTGAACTTCAAGAATTAGGAAGAAATCCATCATCCATCAGATGACTAGAAATCACCGCAGGGCCACAAGGCCACAGGGTCACACAAGAAATAAGGAAAAGCAAGGAAATACCTCTCTTTCAAGGGAAAAGAATAACTCCTCTTCCTCCACAGACAGTTCAATGAAAACCATGGAAATGTCTGATTAAAAAAAAATCTAGAATATTCATAATGACAAAGTTAACAGAGATGGAAAAGAAGAGAGACAATGAACTGCAGAAGAGAAAGGAGAAAGGAGATATCGAGATCCAGGAGAGGAGGAAATTCTTCCAAGATTTAAAAAAGGAAGTACACACTTTAAAAAAGAATCAAATAGACCTGTTAGAGATGAAGACTATAATACAGGAAGTCAAAATCTCCCTCAAAAGTACTAAAAGCAGACTAGATTATACAGAAAATAGAATCTCAGACGAAGAAGAGAAAATTTCTGGCCTAGAAAAATCCACCACAAAGACTGAAAAAATTGTCCCCCAAAAATGAGAATAATATATGAGAAATACTAGATACCATCAAGCATCCAAACATCAGTATAGTTGGTATCCCAAAAGGTGAAGAGACTCATAAGGACATTGAGAATCTATTCCATGAAATCCTGCAAGAAAACTTTCCAAACCTAGAGAGGCACTCAAAGATCTAGTCCTGAGAAATACAAAGGACCCGAAATAGAATTAGCCCGAGATCTTCTCTAAGACACATTATAGCCAGATTGACCAAAACCACAGACAAAGACAAGATACTAAGATTGGCAAGAGAGAAACAGCAAGTTACCTACAAAGGATATCCCATCAGGCTAACAGCAGACCCCTCATCGGAAACAATGCAAGTGAGGAAAGAATGGAAAAATATATTCAAAGCGTTAAGGGAAAAGCAATTTTAACCAAGAATACTGTACCCGGCAAGATTATCTTTCATATGGGAAAAAAAGATAAAAACATTATCAGATAAACAAAACCTGAAAGAATTTACCAACACCAGACCAGATCTCCAAGAAGTTCTCAAGGGAGTGCTAGACCAGGAAAATTAAACACAGACATGCAGAAATAAGAGTTCAAAACTAAGAAAATGGCCAACTTAATCATAGAGACACATCTGGACTTAATATTATATCCCAGAATTTAATTAGGAAGATCAAACCACAACAGAAGATAGATTATCGGAGACTGAACAGGTGAAATAGCATTTTATGACTTTTGACTAAAACATTGCTGATTTTAGGCTTTGTTTTCTGGTTTTAAGGATTTTTGTCCTGTCTTGAGCTGTCAATAGGTTCATGTATCCACTATTTGAACCGAATCCTAACCTATTTCCTGGCTTTAAGTTTTAAGCAAAATTCCTTAGCATTTCTTTGATTTATTAAAGTTAAAACAGCTTTTTTTTTTTAGAGGTTTTTGCTATAGGGCGCATGAGCTTACCAGACAGACAGAGACAGAAAGTGAAAAATCACCCCCCCCCCCCCCGGGGGGATGGCCACACCACAATCCCTTCTCCTCCATTCTTGGGATCTTGGGCACCTATGCAAATGTGCCCGGCGTGAGTTTAAGCCACCAGGTCCGGGACACAAACCACAGTTGACTACATGGGAGTTCAGTGACATAGCCATTATGCTAACTGCTGGTCCCAACACTGCTTTTCTTGAAATTACCAGCTAAATTTATTATTGAAAGTAGTTAGATTATATAAGAAATTGTGTGATCAGTAAAATGTGGGGGGGAAAAGGAATGGAAAACAATTGTAGACACCAGAGATAGTGTGAGAGGAGGGTGGCAAAGGGCAGAGGGTCAGAAATAGGGGATATAAAACTAGAAATGGAAAATTATTGACGGTTACATGCATAATTAAGCCACTATGCAGTATAAAACAATGTTTGTAGAAATTAACTTTGTCCTTTTGTAATTCTGATCCCTGACAGTCCCCGACTATACCCTATGGCTGCTTGCCAGAGACACATAGAGAAACAGAGACAGGAAGTGAGAAATCACCCCCTGGAGGGATGGCCATGCTGCACTCTCTTCTCCTCTATTCTCCTTCCAGGATTTTGGGCACACACACACACACACACACACACAGACACACACACACAGCGTGAGTTTGAAGATGCCAAGTCTGGGATTTGAACCACGATTGGCCATGCGAGAGTCCATTACGCCACCTGCTGGTACCATCAAGGTCTTTTACCGTGACCTTCAAAGGACATCGCTGTTATATCTGCTCTCTATCGTGCCTTTGCCCGCCTACAAAGGTTGACCTACAACCCTAAAATAAACCTGTCATCTGCTTCTCAATCTTGCTTGCTCATCTTTAATCCAATCTACAAGAACAAAAGAACATCTTCAAAAATTGTAATCTGGCCCAAGCCACTCCCTTACTTAAAACCTTTGGAAGGCTTCCACCGCTCAGAAATATCCAAATCCTTACTGTATGCTAGTGAGGTCCTGTATCCTGGGCCTGCAGTTCCAGCTGGGTCCCACTCAGCCCTGCTCACTGTGCGTCGGCCACTCTGGCCTTCCTTCTGTTCTCTGAGCAAGCTGGGCCCTTCCCCACTTCTGCTCTGCTCATCTCTCCGTTTTTAGCTCGTTATCTTCTCGAAGGGTGTCCTCCTGTCCATCCTGTCTAGGGTGGCTTCCCCTGGGCACACCCCCCCATCTCAGTCTTCTGTTTGGGTCCTTCACAGCAATGATCTCAATGTGTAATGATCTTGTTTATTTACTTGTTTTGCTTACCACCTCGTTTGTTTGCTTTCTGTCTCACACTGCAGTGGAAACTCCAGGTGACTCTCTTCATCACCAGTAGTTCTCGAGAGCCTGGCACATATGGTTACCAAGAAGTGAATGAATAATTAATAAATGCCCAACTCATAATATTGACATATGTAATTGAGTATCCCCCATGTGTGGGACACTCTACTGGTTGCAGGGGTAATTAAGGTTAACAAGGTATCTTGATTTGGAAAGAGAAGACAGAGAAAACACGTAAACTAATAACTACATGAAATACGTACATAAATGTGAATATAAAGTGAGAAGATATATTAGGTCATGAGAAAAGTCATGACATATTTTTCTCTGTTCTTCTATGCAAAAATGCTCATGACTTTCTCAAGGACCCAGTTGATAAGGGAGCAATTATATTTGGTAGAAGAAGAGGAATAGCAGAGGAAATACAGAGAGAAGTGACACGGGCTGAGCTTTGGATGATGAAAGTGTCAGGCAGATCTGCAAAAAGGAGCATTCCGGGGCAGAGGTGACGGAGCGAACCACAACGTGGAAGGGTAACAAGTGTTCATGGTGTGCCTGACGAGGTGTAAGGAGCCCGGAGTGGCTGGGTCTTAGGGTGATGGGCAACCCCAGGTATGAAGGGCTTTGGAAGTTCAGCAAGGAGTTTGGGATTTGTTATACAAGGCAGTAGCTTCTAGGCAGAAGAGTGAGCTCTTCATTTTAAGATTTCTCTGACAGCAGCATGGCCAGGGCCATGCCTGGAGACAGGGAGTTCAGTTAGGAGGAGACCTGGAATATGCAGAAGGCGGAGTGAGGAGACATGAGGTACCTTTCAGGGATAGACTCCACCAGACTTTGTCCAATCAAAACATTTAATGAGGGGAAAAGAAACATTAAGGAACAGTTTGTCTAGAGATTTGTGCTTGGGTGAGGGTAATGCTGTGAAGTCCGATGCCCCCCCACCCCCCTCTGCTATACGTGTGGCACACATACTCCCTGCAGTGAAGGGAATTGTCCACACAGCTAATTGGTGTAAGAGCAAAGTCCTGGCGCCCAGGACAGTGAGATTCGTCTAGTGCTCTATGATGGACACTAGCGTTTTTCAAACTTTCAGTGAGGGTGGGGAGCAGACCTTTTATAAGCTATTTCTAACCCTCAGATGATTTACACTTTTATAAAATAAAGAAAATAATGAATAATTAGCAATATGATATCTAAGAAGAGACAAATCTAACACTTTTATTATATACAAAATTATCCTGACAGATTGCTCCAAATATTTCTAAAGACTTCCTTCCAGTTTCTGTACCATGGCTGATGAGTAGCCATGAGTTTGTAAACCGGCGTGGATCCCTGGAGCACACTCAGAGGTGCTCCGGTCTGCACAGCCCTGAAAGGCAAGTGGCATCTGAGTCTACGGACGCCAGAGTGAGGAGACAGCTCCCCGGACTAGCACAGAGCATGGTGCAGCCTGCCCAGTATACCAAACACGACTTTATTTTATTTTTACTCTTTACTCACGATAGACCCTGTGTATGCACGTGTGAGAGTGAGAGAGAGAGAAACGCACCCTCCCTCCAGTCTTCTAGCCTGGCAGATCTGGGGCACTCCTGAGATGCCAGGCCTGTTTCAGGCAACTGGGCAGGGCTTTGAACCACAATGCCAGGTGGGATCTGGCTTCTCTTGAGATGGTGCCACAGAGCTGGCCTCCAAACACGGTTTTAATCTCTAGCAGAAACACTTTTTGTAGTGCTCCCTCTAGTGTACGGGAGGTCTTACTGTGATGTCGTTACTGTCCTGATGGCTCTGAAAGCCCCTGAAGGGATCTTCATCATGAAATCATTTCCAATAAACCCTTCCAGAACAGTTAGAGGCCATCCCGAGTTTCAATCCCTAGGTTATTGGATGCAGTCCATACGAAGATTGGCAGTTTGGCAGGCTTCTCCGTTTAATATTTCTGCCTGCCAAGGGAAAGAAAGTTTCTTTGCTTGCTCATTCTATTCCTCTGTAAGGAAAGGAAAAAAAAAGTCTCAAACACTGCTTAGTGTATTAGCACTGGAGGGAAAGAGCTAATGTGCACTTACACAATCCAATTTCTACTTGCATAATCTAGTAAAGGAAACAGCAGAATGACATTTGCACCTAATCCTTCCATGGGGCCGTGATTAAGACGGCAAACAGCAGCAGGAAGCACACAGTTGCCTGATAGGTGAGGGGACCCGCAATAAGAAGGGCACTTTTTTTTAAGGACCTTTGACGTCTATCATCCTGAAATGGAGACACAATAAACACTCCCTTGGTAACGGAGTTGGGGTGCGAGGCACGGGGCTGGGCTCAGAGGGTGTAGGGAGAGGGGAGCCGGAGAGAGTTGGGGAGTCAGGGCTGAGACCACGTGGCCTGCCAGGACAGGGCTGCGCCTGAGCTGCAGCGACGCGGTGTCCGCTGGCACCCTCGCCTTACGCGGTGTTTCCTTGTTCCTCACTGGGGTGACAGGGGAGGCAGCGTGGCCGTGAGGCGTGTGCAGGCGCGGGCACACCGCTCAGCGCCCTGGTGCCCGTGCTCCTCTACTCTTTGCTGCCTGGCCTCTTGACTGTCGCCGGGTTTTCCCGCAGGAGGAAGCGTTCTGGGCCTTTCTAGGGAGGCCACTGGAGCCACTCGGCGTCTGCTAGTCCCACCTCTCCCACCCACGGTGGCGGGCGCCCGCGGGCCGCGGTGACGGGAGGAAACCTCGGAGGGCCCGCTCTGCTTCCCGCCCTCCCCCGAGGGCTGGCCTCCACTTCCCGCCCTCCCCGTCTGCTCTTGGACGCGCTCTCACCCGCACTCCGGGCCGTCAGTGGGGACGCGGAGGCACCGCGGACTCGCCGTCTCGCGCGCCATCCCGGTCTCAGCGGATCCTCCGTGTCCGACTGTCACCGCTAACTCATTTCCAGGGAAAAGGACCGTGTTTTCCTCCCCTCGTGAGAGAGCGTGGCTGTGCCCCGGGAGAGCGAGAGGGGCACTCCGGCCTGCTCACGGCTCCTCTCTGCGTCCCGGCCAGGGGACCTGGAGCACGCCGTGGCCTGTTGTCAGGCTGACCGGCCGGGTTCAAGTCCCCGCGTGGGACCCAGCTCTCCGCGCGCGTGGGCGACACCGGGAGCTGCCCAACTCCTCAGCACTGTGTGCGGTCTTCCTTTTCTTTTTTAGCCTGTTAATATGAAAGATTTTAATTGATTTTCAAATAATTGATTTTCAAATATTGGATGAACTTTGTCTGCCTGGACTAAACCATACTTAGTCATGAATATAATTCTTTTCTTTTAAAAAAAAAAACAAAACAGTTTATTTATTTATCTATTAATTTGTTGTGAGTTTGAAGCCACCAGACATGGGTGGAGAGCCGGAGCTGGTCATATGGGAATCTAGCACTCTAACCACCGTGCCACCTGCTAACCCTTGTATGTTTCTTGTTTTTTAATAGAATCTGTTAAACAAATTTTTAAATGGTTTGTTAAGAATTTTTATGGATGGGGGTTGGCAGGTGGCATGGTGATTAACGATGCTGGACTCCCACATGGCTGACTGAGGTTCGAGTACCAGACCTGCCGGTTTGCACTCTCTCTCTCCCTCACTCCTCCCACCCCCGTCAAAGTAAAAATAAATAAGTAAATAAATAAAGTTAAAGAAAATAGAATTTATATAAAAAATAATTTTTATGGCTGAAGCCAGCAGGTGGCGTGGTGGTTAAGGTGCTAGACTCCCACATGGCTGACCATGTTCAAGTCTCAGACCTGGTACCTTGCTTTCTCACTTTCTCCTTCTCTCATCTCTTTTTGGTTGAATTAAATAATAATAACAACAACAAATAAAATTAAATAGATATTTTTAAAATAATTTTATGGCTATATTCATGAGGAATTTTGGTTTGTACTTTCTTTTTTTTCTATTGTATTTATTTATTTATAATAATAAATAATAACCAACTGTAATGACAGTTTCTGTTAATTCCTGATATTGGTCATTTGTGTCTTCTCTCCTTTTCATCTTGATAGAAGTTTGTCAATGTGGTTGATCTTTTCAAAGAACTGTTTCGTTGATTTTCTCTATTATTTTTCTCTTTTCAGTGTCATTGGTTTCTACTTTTTTAAAAAAGGATTATTTTATTTAACTTTATTTATTATTATTGTTACTTTCCAGTTTGATCAGACAGACAGAGAGAGAGAGGGAAAGTGAGAGAGCAAGCCACCAGATTCAGGACTTGAATCCTGGTTGGTCATGAGAGAGTCCAGTGCCTTAACTACGGCACCACCTGCTTGCCCCAATACTTTCTCTTTTGTGATGTATGCATTTAATGCTATAAATTTCCCTTTTAGTATTGCTTTACATAGTCTAACAAATTTTTATATATTTCATTCGGGTTAATTTATTTTTAATTTTTTTTAAAGAATTATTTTATTTAACTTTATTTATTATTATACCATTAATATTTTTCAGTTTGATCAGAGAGAGAGAGAGAGAGAGAGAGGAAGTGAGAAAGCAAGTCACCAGGTCCGAGACTTGAACCGTGGTCGACCATGTGGGAGTCTAGCGCCTTTAACCACCACGCCACTTGCCAGCCCCAATTTATTTTTAATTTTAAAAAATTAGGCACCGCAGATAGCGTAATGGCTACGTCACCAGACTCCCATGTAGTCAATCGCGGTTCAAGTCCTGGACCCAGTGGCTTTAACTCACGCTGGGCGCGTGTACATGCGTGCCCAAGATCCCAAGAGGAGAATGGAGGAAAAGGGATTGCAGCATGGCCATCCCCCTTGAGGGGGTGATTTCTCACTTTCTGTCTCTCTATCTCGGTTCTTCTGGCGAGTGCACGTGCCCTATAGCAAAAATCTCTCAAAAATTAATTTAATTTAATTTATGTATTATTGCTAGAGAGGGTCAGAGAGAGAGAGAGAGTGAGAAAGCAAGCCTCCAGGTTTGGGACTCGAACAGCAGTCAGCCATGTGGGGAGTCCAATGCCCTTAACTACCACGCCACCTGCTGGCCCTGAGAATAATTTTGTATGATTTCAATGATTTTAAATGTGTTAAGGTTCGTTTTAAGAGCCAGGATATGGTCTATCTTGGTATATGTTATGTGGGTATGTGAAAGAGTACGTATTTTCATATTGTCAGATGAAGTGGTCTATCCATGACAGGTTCCATTGACTAATGCTGAGATCTCCTACATGCTGGCCAACTTTCTTTTTATATTATTCTATCATGTGTTGAGAGACAGGTGTTGTACTCTCCAGCAATAATGTGAATTTGTCTATTCTTCTTTTACTTCTACTAGTTTTGCCTTACATATTTTTGTGGCGCTGTTGCTTAGTGCATACTTAGGATTGGGGTCTCTTTTTGGCTGTTTGACCCTTTTCTTTATAATATATCCTTTTGCCTCCAGTAATTTCTTTTGCTCTAAAGTTTACTTTATCTGATATTAGTATAGCCACTCTTATTTTCCTTTGATTGGTCTGAATGAGCAATTCTTCTATCCTTTTACTTTCAACTTGCCTATATCATTATATTTGATATGAGTTTATTGTAGACAGACTATCATTATGGTTGTGCTTTTAATCCACACTTTTAATTGGAATATTTAGACCATTTATAATCTGACATTTTGTATATTATTTAAACATTTTTTATCTCTCTGTTTGCATTTTTTCCTTCTTATGGATTATTTTAATGTGTTTAGAATTTAATTTTGATGTAGCTATAATGTTCTTTGAGTATATATCTTTGTATAGCTTTTTACATTTCTTGCTTTAGGTAACATAATTTAGAAAACTCAAGAGGAAAGTGAAAGCCTAGTGACTTTATCCATGCTTTTTTTAAAAAATTATTTTATTTAACTTTATTTATTTATTTTTTAATTTCACCAGAGAGAGACAGAGTATGAGGGAGAGAGGGAAAGTGAGAAAGGAAGTTGCCAGGTCCAGGACTTGAACCACAGTCAGCCACGTGGGAGTCCAGAGCCCTTAACCACCACGCCACCTGCCAGCCCCAATTTTACCCCGACCTTTTTTTTAAAAATACTTGTTTATTTTTATTAATTCATTCATTTATTTTAATTTGACCAGAGAGAGAGACAGAGAGAGAGAAAGAGAATGTGAGAAAGCAAGCCACCAAGTCCAGGACTTGAACTGTGGTTGGCCATGTGGGAGTGTCCAGCGTCTTAACCACCACGCCACCTGCTGGTCCCAACCCATACCTTTTTTTTGGAGAGGTTTTTGCTATAAGGTGTGTGCACTCACCAGAAAGACAGAGAGAGACAGAGAGACAGAAAGTGAGAAGTCCCCCCCCCCTCCAGGGGGGATGGCCACGCCACAATCCCTTCTCTTCCATTCTCCTCTCAGGATCGTGGGCACACATGCACATGCGCCTGGTGTGAGTTTAAGCCACCGGTGTGAGTTTAAGGGTCTGGGACTCGAACTGCGTTCAACTACATGGGAGTCCAGCGACATAGCCATTACACTAACTGCTGGTCCCCATTAGATATTTTTTTAGGGTAGGTCTGCTGGCTACAAATTCTCTTAATTTTTTTTTTTTATTTGTGAATATCTTGATTTCTCCTTCATTCCTAAAGGATGTTGTCACTGGGTATGGAGTTCTAGATTGACAGCTCTTTTCTTTCGGCACTTACAAAGTACTGAGTCACTTTCTTCTGGCCTGTATGGTTTCAGATAAGAAAACTACTATCATTCTAATTGTTCTGTCTCTATAGGTCAACTTTTTTTCCCTGGCTGATTTAAAGATTTTACCTTAAGTTTCCAGGAACTCTATAATGTGTCTTGGGATGCTCTACCTTGGTTTCATTCTGGGGGCTTAGTCTCTTGAACCTGTAAGTTTATGTCTTTTCTTAAATATGAGAAGTTTTTAGCCCTTCTTTCTTTTTTTTTAAAAAAAAATAATTGCCAGAATGTTTATCCACTTGCAAGAAAGAGAGAGAGAGAGAGAGAGAGAGAGCGAGCGCGGGAGAGGGAGAGAGAAAGCGTGCCCCAGTGGGGAATGGCCATCCCTCCCCGCTCCATCCTGTCGGGATCTGGGGTATGCACACATAGGCCCTCATAGGTCCAGGATCAAATCATGGTTGGCCTTTTGGGACCCAGCTCTGCCAGCTGCTAGCCATTATTTCTCTCAGGAGTTTCTTAGCCCTCTTCTCTTCCTCCTCTCGTGAGATTCCTGTGACTTGAATGTTAGGTCTTTTATTGAAGTCCTAAAAGTCTCTAACAAGCTGTTTTTGTTTTCATTTTTTAACCTTTTCTCCTGTCTGCCATTCAGATTTGGGAATTTCTGTTGCCCTGTTTTCCAGCTTACTGGTTCTTTCATCTTTTCCTCCCACTCTGCTATTGAGTCCATCCTCTGAGTTTTATTTCGAGTTCTGGATTTTTCAGTTCTAAAATTTCCCATATTTTAGTTTTGCTTTTGCTTTTTTTTATTATTACTTTTCAGTTTGTTGCAGGGCAGACTGCAGAGACAGAGAGAGAAGGAAAGTGAGAAAGCACCACCCATGGGGGAGTGACCACACTGCAATCTCTTCTCCATTTCTCTTTCCTGCTGGGGTTTTGGGTGCACATACATGTGTGCATGACTAGCGTGTTTTCCTTTCCTTTTTTTTTTTCATGTGCGCTAGCCGGAGAGAGACAGAGAGATAGGCAGCGAGAGGGAAAGTGAGAAATCACCCCCCAGGGAGCATGGCTATGCTACATTCTCTTCTCTATTCTCTTCTTGGGATTCTGGGCATGTACACACATGCACCCAGTGTGATTTTCAGGCTACCAGGTCTGGGATTCGAACCCTGGTCACCCATGTGGGAGTCCAGTGCCTTAACTACTACACCACCTGCTTGCCCCTATCAGCATGTTTTTAAGCTTCTGAGTCTGGGACCCAAACTCTGCGGTCAGCTCTGTGGGATCTAGCTGCCTTAACCATCACACCACTGGTGGCCTGTTTTTGATTTTAATTTTTTTTTTTATTGTTCAGTTTTTCTATTTTCTCATTTGTGAGAAGCATATTTGTACTTGTTCACTGAAGCATTTTTATCATGACTGCTTTAAAATCGTTGTCAGATAATTACAATATCTCTGTCATCTTGGTATTGGCATCTATTAATTTCTTTTTCCTTTTGCTTTGAGATCTTCCTGGTTCCTAGAGTGATGAGTGATTTTTTATTTCACACTGCATTTCTCTCACATTGTATTTTGAGACTTTGCATCTTATTCAAATATTCCCTTTTAATTGGCTTTTTCTGCATCTCTCTTGCAAGGAAAGGAAGGGTACCCTCACTGTTGAAGGTCGAAGTAGAAGTCCAGGTTAGTCCTTCCGCCTCTGTTGACACCTGAGGTGGGGGTGTTCTTCATTTCCTTTTTTTTTTTTTTTTTTTTTCAATTTTAGAGAGATTTTTGCTATAGGACATGTATGCTCACTGGAGAGACAGAGAGATAGAAAGCAAGAAATCAACCCCCCAGAGGGGATGGCCTTACCTCAATCCTTTCTTCTCCACTCTCCTCTCTGGATTTTGGGCACACGTGCACATGTACCTGGCTTGTCTCAAACCACTGGGTCTGGGGCTAGAACTGCAATCAACCATGTGGGAGTCCAGCGACGTAATCACTATGCCATGTGGTCTGGTTCCATACGTGGTCTCCACTGGCACTGCTGCGGGAACAGCCCTGTCTCCCCTGGGTGGTGGGGAACACCCTGACTGCCCGGCTGGCCTTCCCCAGCACTGCGCAGTAGCAGTAGCGGGAGGAGAGCTGACTCTGCTGGGGAGGTGAGAGCCTCGACTCCCAGGTGTCCTGCTGACAGGCTGAGCCGAGTCGGGGCTTTGCCATTGGCCAGTAGTTACGAAAGTCCCGCCTCCCTGTCTGATCTCTGACAGGCCTCGGAGTGAGTGAGGGTGGAATTCTAGGCCCCCTCTGTGCTCTGTGGGACCAGCCCTGTGGTGAGGTGCTCAAGGGAACCCGTCCCATGTGAGGGACTGTGATTCTGTCTGTCTAACTTTCCTTATCTCCTGATGTTAATTTGTTACAGGGCGTGTGCACTCACCAGAGAGAGAGAGTGAGAAAGCAAACTAGGTCTGAGGAACCCTGTTGGCCACGTGGGCATCCGTGCCTTAGTCGCCACGTCACCTGTCGTCTCATAGACTGTGGTTTGAATCCCAGTTCCAGCAACTTAGAAAACACACGGGCATCTAGTGTGCATGGCCAGAATCCAGACGGGCCGGAGACTTGGAGAAGGGGTAAGGCCTGTCTACATTTGATGCGTCCCATGGAGGCTTCTCTCTCCCTCGTTCTCTGTCTCTGATGAGTACACGTGTCCTCTGGCAGTGAAAAAATCAAACGATGCTTGTCTTCCTTCACGTCCAAGTTTCTAAGTTAGTGTGGACTCTTTTCCCGCCCTCCTCAGCTTCCTTGCGTGTGTGTTTGTGTTCAGGCTGAGGTACACATGTGTATGTGTCTCCTGAGGTTTCAGCAGTACTTAGCAGGAGCGATAGGAGTGGCACTCCGTCCGTGTAAACACGCTATGTGTTATTGTTCTTAAAAAACAAAATTGCCAGAGGGTGTGTACTCGAGAGAGACAGAGGAGAGGAAAGGAACCCTCGGTGGAGCATGGGCATGCTGCAATCTCTCCTCCATTTCTGCATCCTGGCAGGACTCTGGGCGTTCATTTACACACGCCTTGTGTGCTTCTTCAAACCACCACTGCCAGCCTGTGGGACCCTGCTCTCTTCACCCTAGGCTACCGCGCCGGCCTGCAGTGCAGCTTAAAAGGTACTTGTCGTGTTTGCCAGCGAAAAGCATTCAATGTAAAGGAGGAAAATGACAACGTAGAAAGGCAACACAGAAGGTGATGTCCTTGAGTTGGTGAGAGAAAGAGGGGTGATTTTCATCGCCGTGGGAGGCGCATGGCAGCAGGTCCGAAGAGTCGGGACCGAGAGGGTCAAGCTGCCTCTCCTAGGCCCCTGTGGGGACGATGGCGGTGTCCTCTGTCTGTGCAGACCAGCCATGGGCACTCGTGGCATCTGGCACTGGCAGTGTGGTTAGTGCAACTCAGGAGCTGAGTCTGAAAGTTACATGAATTTAAGCGTAAATAGCCCCTCTTGGCTGGTGGCTACCACAGTGGACAGTGCAGCTCTGGGTGAGGGATGAGGAGGCTCATTGTCTAGGAGTGGGGCTGAGATGTGAGGGCCTGAGGGGAAGTGGGAAGTTTCAGAACAAATGAAAAGAATCCTCTTGATTTCTAGTCAGCACGGTTGTGTGATGGTGTCTGGGAAATTCAGCTGTAAGGCAGTCATGTCGTGAAAACACGGGGACAGCACTGGGCTCCCCTCAGAGCCAGTCCCACACCCTTCTGATTTTCCGGTGGAGGACACAGATGGCCACCAAAGTCAAATAAATAACTCAGGGCGAAGGTGCCAGGGCCACTCCCCGGCCTAGCCAGCTTCCTCAGTGTTCTGCCCCCTAAAGGCCACACTCTTTCCACGTGTCTGCTTTCTTTCGGCACCACTTGTTTTCTTTTTTTTTTCTTTTAGAGGTTTTTACTGTAGGGCACGTGTGCTTTCTCACTTTTCCTCTCTCTGTTCAAATTAAAAAATAATGGGACCAGCAGTTAGCATAATGGCTATGTTGCTGGAATCCCACGTAGTCGACCGCGGTTCAAGTCCTGGACCTGGTGGCTTAAACTCACGCCGGGCGCGTGTGCGTGCATGCCCAAGATCCCGAGAGGAGAATGGAAGAGAAGGGATTGCGGCGTGACCATCCCCCCTGGGGGGTGATTTCTCGCTTTCTATCTCTCTGTCTCTCTCTGTCTGTCTGGCGAGCACACGCGCCCTATAGTGAAAAATCTCTCCAAAAAAAAAAAAATTAAAAAATAATAATAAATAAAATTGTATAAATAATTCTTAAAAAAAAAACTCATGGTTTTTTCTTTCTCTTTTTTAGAATTATTTTATTTAACTTTATTTATTTATTTACTTATTTTAATTTGACCAGAGAGGGACAGAGAGAAAGAGAGAGAGAGAGAGAGAGAAGGAAAGTGAGAAAGCAAGTCGCCAGGTCTGAGAATCACACTGTGGTTGACCATGTGGGCGTCTAATGTCCTGAACCACCATGCCACCTGTTGACCCCCAAAACTCATGGTTTTCTTTTTTTTTTACCTTAATTTTATGATAATATTTTTTTTTTACATTTTCCCTCACATTTTATTGATTCACAAAATACCTTAAACTAAAACTATAGACAAAGCTAGAATCTAGTTACAAGTGCACTGTAATTTTCTTCTGAAACATTTTAAATTAATTAATTTACATTCATTACCTGAGCATTGTCACAGCATACAAAATGTCATTTCCCATCTAAAATATACTGCATAGTGGCTTAATCATAAACGTTATCAATTTTCCATTTCTAGTTTCATATATATACGTGTGTGTGTGTGTGTGTGTGTGTGAATATGTGTATGTATATATATATATATATATATATATATATATATATATATATTGCCCCTATTTCTCACCCTCTGCCATTTCCCACCCTCTTCCCACACTATCTTAGGTGTCTATAATTGTTTTCTATTCCTTTCCCCCCCAACATTTTCTTAATTCACAAAGTTTCTTAAGTAACCTACTGCTTTCAATAGCAAGTTTAGCTGGTATGTACATATCAGTGAATACGTGTCTGACTTTAGGTGTGAAACTCTGAGTAGAATGAATATACTATAAAGTAGCACCTAGCTGATGATATAAAGCTTATTATGGTCATTAAAAGGTATTTTTAAATATATTTTTAATGTCAAGAAAAGCAGTTTTAGCTTTAATATATCAAAGAGATACTAAAGAACTTTACTTAAAACTTAAAGCCAGGAAACAGGTTAGGATTCTGTTCTAATAGTAGGTACATGAACCTACTGGCAGCTCAAAACAGGACAAAAATCCTTAAAACTGGAAAACAAAGAAGAAAATCAGCAAGGTTTTAGTCAAAAGTATAAAATGCTATTTCACCAGTTCAGTCTCATGTACTTAATCTATCTTCTGTTGTGGTCTAATCTTCCCGATTAAATTCTGGGATATAATATTCAACTCTAGACGTGTCTCTATAATTAAGTTGGCCATTTTCTTAGTTTTTGAACTCTTATTTCTGTGTGTCTGTATTTAATTTTCCTGATGTAGCACTCCCTTGAGTGCTTCTTGGAGATCTGGTCTGGTGCTGGTAAATTCTTTCAGGTTTTGTTTATCTGAGAATATTCTTGTTTTTTCTTCCCATATGAAGGATAATCTTGCCGGGTACAGTGTTCTCGGTTGAAATCGCTTTTCCCGTTCTTTCCTCACTCACATGGTTTCCGATGACAGATTTGCTGTCAGCCTGTTGGGATGTCCTTTGTAGGTAACTTGCCGTTTCTCTATTGCCAATTTTAGTATCTTGTCTTTGTCTGTGGTTTTGGTCAATCTGGCTATAATGTGTCTTGGAGAAGATCTTCTTGGGTTGATTCTATTTGAGGTCCTTTGTATTTCTTGGGACTGAATCTCTGAGTGCCTCTCTAGGTTTGGAAAGTTTTCTTGCAAGATTTCATGGAATAGATTCTCAATGCCCTTATGAGTCTCTTTGCCTTCTGGGATACTAATTATCCAGTTGTTTGGACGTTTGATGATATCTAGTATTTCTCATATATTATTCTAATTTTTGGGGCCATTTTCTCAGTCTTCATGGTAGACTTTTCTAGGCCAGCAATTCTATTTTCTACATCTGAGATTTGATTTTCTGTATGATCTAATCTGCTTTTAATACTTTCGAGGGAGATTTTGACTTCCTGTATTACAGCCTTCATCTCTAACAGGTGCATTTGATTTTTTTTTTTTTTTTTTTATAGTGTGTATTTCTTCTTTTAGATCTTGCAAGAATTTCCTCACCTCCTGGAACTTGTCAGCTCTTTTCTCCTGCCTCTCCTGCAGTTCATTGTCTCTCTTTTCTTCCATCTCTGTTCGCTTTGTCATTATGAATATTCTAAAATCCTTATCAGATATTTCCATGAGTTTCATTGTGCTGTCTGAGGATGAAGAGGTGTTATTCTTTTCCCTTGGAGGAGTGGTATTGTCTTGCTTTCCCATATTACTTGTGATCCTGTGGTGATTTCTAGTCTGATGGATGGTGCATTTCTTCCTGATTCTTGAAGTTCAATCTGAGTGTTCAGAGTTGGAGCGTTCAGAGAAGGAAATGATCTGCAATCTTTCTTCTGTCCGTTTTCACTCTTCGTGCATCAGATTCAGGTTGAAGAGAGGAATATTCTGACCCTAATCATATTCAGATGATTGGAAATGGTTCACTTGGATCTGTCTAGACATTTAGTGCATAGAGGCTGATCAGAAAATGAATAAAGATTGGGGTACCAGCAGTTAGCGTAATGGCTATGTCATTGGACTCCCACATTGTCGACTGCGGTTCGCGTCCCGGACCCGGTGGCTTAAAATCACGCCAGGCACGTGTGCGTGTGCGTTCAAGATCCTGAGAGGAGAATGGAGGAGAAGGGATTGCGGCGTGGCCATCTCTCCTGGGGGGTGATTTCTCGCTTTCTGTCTCTCTGTCTCTCTCTGTCTGTCTGGCAAGCGCACGCGCCCTACAGCAAAAACCTCTCCAAATAAATAAATAAATAAATAAATAAATAAATAAAGATAAAGATAAAGATAAAGAAAAAAGGAAAAGAATTAAGAAGAGGAAAGAAGAAGAAGAAAAAGTAAAATGAAAAAGAAAAAGAAAAAAGAAGAGGATAAAAAAACAGGATTGTAATTTTAAAAGGCAAAAATGAAAACTGCACCGTGGAAACCAGTATTTCACAGCTGAAATATGGTGTCCGTCTCAGGATAGGCCTGGCTTCGCTGGTGCCTTTCCTAAAAGAAGTGAGGAAAGGCACCAATTAACACAATAAAGGAGAGGCTTGAGAGCCCAGGGAATACTTTACCTTAAAAAAAGAAAATTAAAAGTCACAGGGAGACACAGCGAGACAGAGAGACAGACAGAAATGGAGAGGAAGAGACACAGAGCTATCTCTAGAAATGAGTCTGGAGGGGAAGTCTCAGCAGAAAATCTTCATTTTTGGTCAAGGAAACCAGTATTTCACAGCTGAAGTACGGCGTCCAGCTGAGGATCAAAACTCATGGTTTTCTAAGAGAGGTAGACAATATCTAAGGATAAGAAGCTGCATAAATAAACACATCTCTGGGAAGTAACCATTTTCATTTTGAGACAGGCCACTAGTTAAGTGATAAATTCATGATCACACACTCATAAGCAGGACCTCAATTCAGATTCAAATGACTCTGAAACACCTTTCCTAAAGCCTGTCAGAAAATTACATTTAAAATTATATTTCCAACTTAGAAATAAAACGAATGAACATACACACTAATAAAACCTTTGTGCTCTTAAATACCAAACACAGGTCATCAGCGTTGACTTGACCAATCTTTTAAAGACAGAGCTACTCGTAGAAGGAGTGCTGAGACTGGGTCAAGCACCCATACTGAGAATCGCACCTGGCTCCTGCACAGTCTAGCTTTGGGAACGTGGACTTGAACTTCATGTCTACACTTCAGGTCCTGCATCTTTATTTTATTTTATATTTTATTTTATTTTATATTTTATGTTGCTAAAGGGCATGTGCACTCACCAGAGAGAGAGAGCGAGAGAAAGTGAGGAATCTCGCCGGGCGATGGCACACTTCTGCCCCTGCTCTCCACTCTCAGGGTTTGGGCACGCATACACACGTGCCCAGCCCGCTGTCCAAGCCATTGAATTCAGGACTCACACTGCGCAGTTGGCCACGGGGGATCTAGCTGCCTCAGCCTCCATGTCATAGGGCATTGTGTTCATGTGCCAGAGAGGAAGGGGGAGACAACACCCCCAACTGGGGATGGTCATGCTGCTATCCCTTCTCTTCCATCTCTCACCCTGTCAGGACTTGGGGCACTCATGCACACACACACTCAGCATGATTTTCAAGCCACTGGGCCCAGGACTTGAACTATGGTCACCATTTGGATCTGGGCCCCTTAACCACAAGGCTACGGGGACCGTCCCAGATCCCACATCGTGAAGGCGGAAGTAAATAAAACCGGTTCCCTGGGTGAGGATTATGTGTGAGATGTGTCTAGGATGTAGCAGACACACATTAAATGTCAGACGACTTCGAATCAAGCAATTTCATCCTTCTGGCTTTTTCTCAGGATTTGGTTTTTATTGTATTCAGTCTGCTTATTTAAAAAAATAATAAAAGGGCAAATGGATGAAGCAGTGTGGGGGGGAAGAAATGAGGTGGGTTCATGTTGGAGAGGGGAATGTGGATATGTAATCTAGACAACTACAATGTAGCTTTAGGGGTCCACCAGGTGGTGTGGTGGTTAAGGTGCTGGATCTCATGACACTGCATGCTTGGAGTCCCAGACCCAGTGTCTTGAAAAACAAGTCAGGTGCATGTGTATGCATGCCCCAAACCCTAACAATGGAGAGGAAGGAATTGGGGTGTGGCCATATGCCCTGTGGGGGGTGCTGTCTCACTTTCTCCTCACCCCCTAACTCCCTACCTTGGTGAAAGCACGCACACGATAGCAAATTATTTTTTTTTTAAATTTAGCTTTAGGATTACTAAGTGGGGTACCAGCAGTTGCTGTAGTGGTTACGTTGCTGAATCCCGCATGGCTGACTGTGGTTCAAGTCCTGGACTTGGTGGTTCGAAACTCACGCTGGGTGCATGTGCATGTGTGCCCAAAATCCCGAAAGGAGAATGGATATTGGTGTGGCCGCCCTCCTGGGATGTGTGTGTGTATGTGTGTGTGTGTGTGTGTGTGTGTGTGATTTGTTGTTTTCTATCTCTCTGTCTCTCCAGTGAGTGCATGCACCCCATAGCAAAAAAAATCTTTCTTAAGAAAAAAAAAGATTGCAAAGTGGACTCTGCAGACATTGGCGGTCCATGCTGTTTCATATCCTGGCACTTGGAAATGACTTTCAATAGATTTGGGGCCGGCAGGTGGTGTGGTGGTTAAGGGGACTATACTCCACATGGCCAACGGTGGTTCAAGTCCTGGACCTGGCGGCTTTCTTTCTTTCTTTCCTTATCTTTCTGTCACTCACTCTGTTCCTCTCTGGTCAAAGTAAATAAATAAAGCTAGATAAAATAATTCTTTTTTTTTTTTTTTTAAATGACTTCCCACAGTTTTATAGGTTTACATTAAAGCCGCTGTTATGTCTAATGCAGTATCTTTTTCTTTTTTTTCCCTAATAAAACTTATAACCTGTATATCCAACATGATAAGTCTTTATGCTTGGATGGGCCATAAGTTGACTTCCGGCACAAAATCAGTTGATGCAAAACTGAACGCACGGAAATGTCCACATTGTCTAATGACATTTCTGATTATGCTGTTTCCCAAGTTCGCGCTTCTCTGAAGGATAAAGCAGCACTGGAAAACATTGATGACCAACTCTAGGAAGCCGATTCTCAAATTACTGCCTCCAGGAAGTAATTGTTTGTGGAGGATGCCAAGGCATAGCAACGACCGGTTTGGACCGCCCACAGACACTTAGGTAACGTGAGAACACAGGAATCCCACAAAGGCCTCGGGGCCTGCATCTTCCCTCATTGGGCCCAAGCGAGTGGCCTTGAGCAGAGGCACGAAGCTCACGCTCAGGCTTTCTTCATCCGGGTACTGGGTGTGTGTGCTGCAAGTCTGCATCCACAGCAGTTCCTGTGGCGGCACTGACCTCCCCGTCACAGCTGACTGTGGAAGGAGGCCAGGAAGAGGGGGTGTTGATGCATTTATTTGCATTTGCCACTTTTATTTGCCTTACGAACATTAGACTGCAGGCTTTCTTAAGCATGGACTGTTTGTTAAAGTCTGGTGTTGGCTTTTGTGGACTGGTCTAGCCAAGAGTTGTTTTAGCCCAAATGGGGTGATGGGGGTAGAGCTTGGGTGGGGTAAGACATCTGCAGAGCCCAACAACCGTTACCAAGGCCTACCCTGGCTCTGCCTCTACCTGCCAAACGGTAAACAAAGCCCCTGGGAGAACTCGGGGGAGCTGAACACCTTGGTCAAACACTAAGCAAACCACCACCAGGTGTGCTTGCAGAGCAACCTCTCCATCAGCGTCCTGTCATGCAGAAAATGTTTATCCAATTTGTCAAGATAATCTTTCCTCAAATAAGCCTTGGGCCTACTCCTTGGAACAACCTGAATTTAGTCAGTATAATGTAACTCTATTTTTTTCACCCATTTTCCTTTAATCGCTGTGTCAACTTTTCCCTGGCTTTAAGCAAACTGAAAGTAATTATATCATTCTTAAGTGAGTAATCTTTTGACTGGGTCAGCTGATTCGTGAGTTACTCTAAAATTCTTCTAAACTGTGCGGTCCTTTTCCAAACACATTTTCTTAGATGTTTCATCAAGTTCGGCTCATTGATGACCCATGGATGTGTTTATTCTGCCACGTTTGTGGCTATGCTGTGACTATATTGGGGCATTTGAAAAGAAGTTGAGTCTAGAAATAGGAAAGGAGAGAAAAGGTGACTTCACCCACTAATTTAGGTATTTCTGGGAAATATTAGTCACTGACAATAACTTGCAGCCTCGAGCATGCAAAACATTTGATTAGTGCTTTGAATTATGGTATAATATTAAAAGCTGGGCTTGATGGACTTACCAGCATTCACTTTTTCCTTTCATTATATTGTTGCCTTGTTATTTGACACCCTGTGTGATATTGTTTTGCTTAAGAAACAGAAACACTAAAGGTTACCACATTTTTCCTAGCTCTCGTCATTGACATACTCCTTCGGAACTTGTGATATATTTAAAAATAGAAACCTCAGCCATCTGGCTATTTGATGGTTTCTATTTTTGTTTCCTTTCACATTCACAAAGTCTGTTGAATGTGAAATTCTCTGTGTTCTGCTCTGTATGTAATTGTGTATATACACACACACTTTCTCAGTTAAATGTAGCCATTATCAATGTAGGTTTGTTTTACCGACCACAGTGGCATTTTGGTGGGGACGCTAACCTTGTTTAATTTATGCGTTAGTTGAGACCAGCAGTTAGCGTAATGGCTATGTCGCTGGACTCCCACGTAGTTGACCGCGGTTCGAGTCCCGGACCCGGTGGCTTAAACTCACGCCAGGCGCGTGTGCGTGCGTGCCCAAGATCCTGAGAGGAGAATGGAGGAGAAGGGATTGCAGCGTGGCCATCCCCTCTGGGGGGTGATTTCTCGCTTTCTGTCTCTCTATCTCTCTGTCTGTCTGGCGTGCGCACGCGCCCTATAGCAAAAAAAAACCTCTCTAAAAAAAAAAATTTATGCGTTAGTCAAGGTTGCATGAAGTCTTGACTCTGAAGATTGTTTTTTTTTTTAAAAAAAACTATTATTTATTTAATTTTATTTATTCATTTATTTATTTTAATTTGACCAGAGAGAGACACAGAGAGAGAGAGAGAAAGGGAGAAAGGGAGCCATCAGGTCCGGGACTCGAACTGTGGTCGGCCATGTGGGAGCGTCCAGCACCTTAACCACAACACCACCTGCTGGTCCCGACTCTGAAGATTGTTACCCAGAGTCTAGAAGATGCCAAATCAAAGGTGTTTCTTATGAAGAGGTGCCACCCATACTTACTCAGGATTTTCATGGATGGAAATGTTTCTTGCCGTAGCTTTGATGGGAAAGATGGATTCACAAGACTGGAGGGGACATGAAAGCTCATCTCATCATCCCCATCATTGTACACGGAAGGAAACTGGGGTCTAGAGACGGGGTGAGGACCGTCCAAGCGCGGATCTCGTATGGCTAACTGGTAACAGAGTTTTCTTTAGAACCAGGTGTTCTGACTTCTGTGTGTGTGTGTGTGTGTGTGTGTGTGTGTGTTGTGCCATAGGTGTGTGTGCTCACTGGAGAAAGACAGAGACAGTGAGAGGGAAGGCAAGAAATCATCCCGCATGGGGAATGGCCACCCTGCAATCGCCTCTCCTCTGTTCTCCTTCTGGGATTTTGAGCATGCACGCACACGCAGCAAGTGTGATTTTTTTTTTTCAAGCTGCTAGGTCCTGGACTTGAACTGTGGTGGGCCATGTGGAAGTCCAATGCCTTAATCACCACACCACCTGCTGGACTCCTGATTTTTCTAATGCTCTGTTCACTTTCATAAAACTAGACACAAGTAGGGACCAGCAAATGGCACAATGGTTATGTCTCTGGACCCTCATGTAGTTGACTGAAGTTCAAGTCCTGGACCTGGTGGCTTAAAACTCACGCTAGCTGTGTGTGTGTGTGTGTGTGTGTGTGTGTGTGTGTGTTCTTGCCCAAAATCCTGAGAGGAGAATGGAGGAGAGGAGATTGCAGCATGGCCATTCCCCCAGGGTGTGATTTCTGACTCTCTCTCTCTGTCTCTGTCTCTCCAGTGAGTGCACGTGCCCTATGGCAAAAATGTCTCTAAAAAAAAAAAAAAAAAAAAACCTAGATAAAACTATTAAAGTCTTTTCTTCTTTTTAAATTTTTTTTTGTAGAGGTTTTTGCTATAGGGCGCGTGTGCTCGCCAGACAGACAGAGAGAGACATAGAGACAGCGAGAAATCACCCCCCAGGGGGGATGGTCACGCCGCAATCCCTTCTCCTCCATTCTCCTCTCGGGATCTTGGGCACGCACGCACACGCGCCCGGCGTGAGGTTTAAGCCACCGGGTCTGGGACGCGAACCGCGGTCGACTATGTGGGAGTCCAGCGACATAGCCATTACGCTAACTGCTGGTTCCCATTTTCTTCTTTTTTTGATAAAACTCACCAATGTATATCTTAATTACACATTTGTAACTTCTGTTACTTATACATTCGTGTTTACAAACAATATTAAAGTGCATTTTTATGCCTTGATGAAAAGATTCAGGTGTCAGTGACCCTCAAACACTGCATGCATGAATGAGCTGGTAAAAGGGAGATTTCTCATGGGAATATAAGAAAACAAGCCACAGACTGGGAGAAAATGTTTGCAAACGATATCTGGATATGCAAAGGATATACATAGAATATACAAAGAACTGTAAACTCGACAATTAGAAAATAAGCCATTTTTGTCTCCTACCTTTAATCCCTGTCCGTCTTCACAGTGTACAACACGGTTTTTCCCGCTTGAGTTCAGTGCATGTCGGTCATAAAGACATTACCCTTACATTATTATCAGCAGGTGGTAATTTTCATTTTCGTGTCTATTAAATGTGTTGTTTGTCTTGCAACCTGACTTTAAAGTGGGCAAAAGACCTGGACAAACATCCCACCAGAGAGAGCACAGTTGTCCAGTAAGCACGTGAAAAGGGGTTCGCCATCACAGGCCTTCAGGGAGCTGCAGGTTGAAATGACCGATGCAGCCTCGCATGCGTATGAGGAAGGCCAAAACCTAGAACACCGACGCTCCGAGTTCTGGCGGGGCTGTGGAGCAGCAGGCGCTCACGCTATTTCCGGTGGATGCAGAACGGTGCAGTCGCTTGGGAAGCCGGTTTAGGCTAAATACACTCTTACCGTGTAACCCAGCAAGCGCGCTGCTCGGTGCAGGCTGGGCACCCTGCCGGAGCGCTCCAGGTCGGAACCGTTCTGAGCACTGATGATGCCACGGCGGGAAATCTCATGCCTCACCCCCTGTGACAGGCTGTACCCAAATATTATAATGCAAAAATACTGTATAAAGTTATCTTCAGGCTATGTGCACAAGATAAAAGACAAATGAATTTGGTGTTTAGACTTCAGTCCCATCCCCAAGATATCGCATTGTGTTTATGTAAGTATTCCAAATCTATACCTATCTCTCTATATATTCCATATATGTAATAGATATAGTTAAAATATATGTGTGCATGTGTTTATAAAACTGGGCTGGTTGAACTTAAAAGCATTCACTTTTTCATTTGATTATATTGTTTCCTTGCTATTTGACACTCTGTGCCAATATGGACTTTATATATATATAATACACATATATATGTATTATATTTGTAACTATATATAATATATAAAGATATATATAATATAAATTATGTATGTAATATATAATTTATAATTGTATATTATATAAAGATTATATATAATATATATATAATATATACAGACTTTATATATATTATATTTATACACATTATATTTATATAGTTATATGTATATATGTATATATTTTATATATGTATATTTATATATTTATATTATATTTATGCTTATATATTATATTTATATGTGTGTGTGTGTATATATATATATATATATATATACATATATATATATACACACAAAGGTTTTCTGGCCCCAAGCATTTTCGAGAAGAAATTCTTAACTTGTATTTATCTCAGTGAATTGAAGACTTATGTCCACACAAAATCTTGCCCATGGATGCTTATACTAGCTTAATTATAATTATTTTTTTCTGATTGTAATTATTAAAACCTGGAAGCAACCAAGATGACCTTCAGTAGTTAAATGGATTTAAAAAACTGTGATAGCCAGACAAAGGAATATTCAGCACTAAAACTAAGCTATCAAGCTACATAAGACACAGAAGAGGGTAGTCCCGTCACGGAGCAGTTATCTATGCAAAGGAGCTGGATTTCACAGGGTGTGCCAGAGTCGAGTCATGGCCCTGGTGGCATGCAAAACATGCCAGGTACGCTTGCATGTGCCCAGGATCCTCAAGGCATGGAGAACTGGAAGCAAAAGAACTATGGTATGACCAGGTCCCATCGGAGGGTGTTCTCTCTCTCCTGTGGGCACTTCCTTTGGCATTAAAAATAAAAAATGGAGGAAACGTAAGTGCATATTACTAAGTGAAAGAAGCCAGTCTGAAAAAGCTACATGCTGTATGATTTCAACTGTTGACATTCTGGAAAAGTCAAGACTATCGACAGGGAGATCAGTGATTGCCAGGTGGCAAGTGGGGAGGGGGGGGATGAGTAGGTGGAGTGCAAATGACCTGGGGGCACAAGCTATTCTGTGTGATGCTACAACGCTGGAGACACCTCATTATACGTTTGTCAAAACCCATAGACTGTAAATGCCAACAGATATCCTAATGTAAGCCATGGCTCTGAGTAATAATGACAAATCAATGTAGGGTCATCACTTATTACAGATTTATTACCGATGTGGTGACTCGAGATGTTGATAGTTGGGAGGTTTTGTGTCTGTGTGTGTGTGTGTGTGAGGGGGTGTTTGTGGCAGAGTATTTGGAAACTTTGCTTTTAACTTAATTTTGCCATGAACCTAAAACTGCTCTAAAAATAAAGCTCATTAATTTTTTTTATAGATTTTTTGCCATAGGGCACATGTGCTTGCTGAAGAGACAGAGAGACAGAGAGACAGAAAGTGAGAAATCATCCCCCCCTGAGTGGATGCCCACACCACAATCCCTTTTCCTCCATTCTCCTGTTGGGATTTTGGGCACACATATACACGCACCCAGCGTGAGTTTTAAGCCACCAGGTCCAGGACTCGAACTGCAGTCAACTATGTGCGGGTCCAGCGATGTAACTATTACGCCACCTGCTGGTCACAAAAGCACATTAATTTAAAGAAAAGAGAGGGCTGACCCAATGGCCTAATGATTAAGGGAACTGGAGCCCACATGGCCATCGTGGTTTGGATTCCAGCCCTGACAGCTTGAAAAACATGCTGGGTGCATGCCTGCATGTATGTGTTTTTGTGTGTTCGAAATCTAAGCAGGATGAAGAAGTAGAGAAAGCATTGCAGCATGCTTGCATTCTACTGGGAATATTTTCTCCCTCTCTCTTTTTCTCTTTGACTCTGTCTCTCTGGTGAGTCCATGTGCCCTCTGACAACTGGGGAAAAAAAGAAAAAGGAAAAAAAGGCTAGATTCCTATTCTCTGCCTCGCTGCTCTCTCCCCCCAGCCAACCTCTCCTCCTCGCTCCCCTCAGCCAACCTCTCCTCCTCTCTCCCTGCCAGTGCCATTTGGTGGTCACGAAGTCCTGGAATCTGCATTTTCGCAAGCGTGCTGCAATCGCCTGAGAGGCAGAAAACGCCGTTTCCAACAGCCGCTCTGCACCAGCCTCCGGCCTCCGAGGACACATTTGGAGGAGCCACCACTCAGCCTGCAGACATTGGTCTTGAATATGCATCTGCTAACCCTGTAACCTCTTGAAACAATCTACTGCTAGGGAACCCCTACTTTGTAATCAAGGTAATTAAACCCAGAGGTCGCACTGTCCTGCAACAAGGCAGCAGGCCACAGGGCCACCGCGTGGGTACCGCCCTCTTTCTGCTGGAGGTGAGGGCGAGGGGAGGCGATTCTATACCCAGGCGGTCAACCTGCCCTGGCTGGCCGGGCTGCCTCTGGTCTTTGCTCTTCTCTCGGCAATAAGAGAATAAAGCCCTCGGTTGGAGGAGCAAGGCGCCCCCAGGAATCTGATCCTAGTGGAGGCCCAGGAGTTCTCTGGGCGCTGCGGCAGAGCCGGGCCAAGGGGGAGATACCAGCGGGGTGGGGAACCCGAGGCTCCTTGTTCCCTGGCACTTCTGGGTGGTTTGTGGGCAGTGGCGGCTTAGGGAGCCGGTCCCTGACGTCTGAGGCCTGGAACTGGCGGTTCGACTCCCGGCGTTGGCGCGTAGGTGCTCGGCTTTCTGGATTTGCAGCCGCCCATGGGCTCGCAGGTTTCTGCGCTGAGCCCGGTGGGCGCCGCTCGGCCTCGGGTCCTCGGGCCCTGGGTCCTCAGGTTGTTCCCAGGGAGGACGGGACTGTGGGGGTTACCCAGGGAAAACCCCGCGCCTGGGCGAGGCGAGCACACTCTGCCTCTCAGCTTCCCCAGGCGGAGGTCTAGGCGGACGCGGGCCTGGTTCTGGGAGGGCCGGCTCCTCTGGTGGAGAGGACAGGCCGGCGGAGGCGCGGAGCCCGCAGAGGGGACTCTGCCGCCACGACTGCTGTGCTGCGGAAAAGCAGCGCTAGAAAGTGTCGTCAGGTCAACTCAACCTCGGAACAGAGGTGGTGCAGATAAATTACATAAATAATGCGCTGGCAACCACTGGGACCACATCTCTCTCTGTCTCTGTCTCTCTCTGCTGAGCACATGTGGCCTGTAGCAAATTTAGAAATAGTAATAATAAATAAAATTAAATTTGATTAAATTAAATACACGGAAGTATTTAGGGGGTAAAAATCCTTAATATACACAACTAACTGTCAAATAGTTTAGGAAAATATTTTTAAAGTTTATTTATTTATTGGGACCAGCAGACGGCGTAATGGTATGTCGCTGAACTCCCACGTAGTCAACTTCAGTTTGAATCTTGGACCTGGCCGCTTGAAACTCACACCCAGTGTGTGTGTGAACATACCCCAAATCCCAAGGAGAATGGAGGAGAAGGGACTGCGCATAGCCATCCCCCCGGGGGTGATTTCTCACTTTCCGTCTCTCTCTGTGTCTCTGGAGAGTTGCACGTGACTTATAGCAAAATCTCTCTCTCTCAAAAAAAGTTTATTTATTTATTAATTCTGTGGGAAAGACATACAGAGAGATCGAGAGAAAGAGAGACAGACATCCCCACCAGGTCTTCAGGCCACGACCCACCTCTCTTCAGCCAGCCAGGACGTGTGTGGGCCCTCTACACGATACCTCAGGGCAAACCCCGGCTCTTCTCAGGTGGCCGAGTTATGCTATCAGTGTGCCACTTCAGATGGCCACGGAAGAAGAAAGCAACTTGTACGCACAGGCAGTCGAAGGTGGATAGACAGACAGGTACACAGAATGAGAAGCCAGGAGAACCAAGTGATAAATAAGACGCTAACAGGCGAGTTTGGAAAGGGTAGACGTATATTTCTTTTTCTTTTTTTTTTCAGTTTGCCAAAGGGCATGTGTGCTCACCAGAGAGAGAGAGACAGAGAGAGGGAGAGACAAAGCATCACCCAATGGGGCACATTCACGCTGTGATGTCCTCATTTCTCCATCCTGCCAAGGTTTGGGGCATGCACACACATGTGCCCCGTGTGTCTTCAGCTTCTGGGCCTGAGGCGTACCTGTGCACTTGGCCACGTGGGATTTGACTCCTGTCCGTCTGACCACCAGCCACGTGGCTGGCCCTGGTGTCCCCCCCCCCCCCCTTATTTTCTTATTTTTTTAGTTTTGCTGTACAGTGCATGTGTTCACCAGAGAGGGAGAGGGAAAGAGAAATCACCTCCTGGGGGGATGGCCACACCACCATCCTTTCTCTTCCATTCTCCCCTTGGGGCTTTGGGCACGCACACTCACATGCGCCTGCGTGTTTTTTCAGCCCACTGCGTGTGGGACTCCAGCTTTGCAGTCGGCCACGTGCAATCCGGCTGCCTTAACCTCCACACCACCTGCTGGCCCCGGATGCTTCTCACACTATTTTTATTTTTGTAACTTTCTGTAAGTTTGAAATGACTACCAAATAAAAACCTTTTTATACATAAATATTTATCTGCATATGTTCATGGGAAAGGAGTCTATTGTTTCTTTTCTTATAGGTTTTTATAAGAGTCTGCGACACAAAATAATGGCTCAGATTTAGCGTCCTGGTTTGGGAAGGAAAGATTATCCTTCATTGGAAAGAAATTTGCCCTTTAAGAAGGATAATTTTGTTATTTCCAACTCATAGATTCCAATTTCTGGTACTCACATCTGCTTCACAACCTGGCAGCTAAGAGGTGCGTACTAGTTAGTCTGCAGTGTCTAGTTCCTTTTCTGCAGTTATTGAGCACTCCTGGAAAACCGACTGTGTCGCATATGTTGTCACAGATACGCAAGACAAAACACGGGTAACTGCTAGTAACTCTTTGTCTCTTGAAAAGCGTACAATCTGGTAAGGAAGAAATCTATGGAAAAATGACTGAAAGTTATTAAGACTGCTGAAAGTCTTAAGCCAGGAAGTCCCGGGAGTTCAGAGAAGAGGCTGGAGGCTGAGAGGTACTTGGTGGGCTTCCCAGGGGGCAATGGTAGAAATTGGGCTGTGTGAGGGGTGAGCTCTGCAAAGGGGGAGAGAGGGAGAGGGAGGGAGGGAGAGGGAGAAAGGGAGGGAGGGAGAGAGGGAGGGAGAGCGAAGGAGAGAGAGAGAGAGAGGGAGGGGGAGAGAGAGAGGGAGGGAGGGAGAGAGGGAGGGAGGGAGAGCGAGGGAGAGAGAGAGAGAGAGGGAGAGAGAGAGGGAGGGAGAGTGGGAGGGAGAGAGGGAGGGAGGGAGAGCGAGGGAGAGAGAGAGAGAGGGAGAGAGAGAGGGAGGGAGAGAGGGAGGGAGAGAGGGAGGGAGGGAGAGCGAGGGAGAGAGAGAGAGAGAGGGAGAGAGAGAGGGAGGGAGAGAGGGAGGGAGGGAGAGAGGGAGGGAGGGAGAGCGAGGGAGAGCGAGGGAGAGAGAGGGAGAGAGAGAGAGGGAGAGCGAGGGAGAGAGGGGGAGAGAGAGGGAGAGAGAGAGAGGGAGAGCGAGGGAGAGAGGGGGAGAGAGAGGGAGAGAGAGAGGGAGAGCGAGGGAGGGGAGAGAGAGAGGGAGGGAGAGAGGGAGGGAGGGAGAGCGAGGGAGAGCGAGGGAGAGAGAGGGAGAGAGAGAGAGGGAGAGCGAGGGAGAGAGGGGGAGAGAGAGGGAGAGAGAGAGAGGGAGAGCGAGGGAGAGAGGGGGAGAGAGAGGGAGAGAGAGAGGGAGAGCGAGGGAGGGAGAGAGAGAGAGGGAGAGCGAGGGAGAGAGGGGGAGAGAGAGAGAGAGCGAGGGACAGAGAGAGAGAGTGTGTGTGCAGAGTGGGCAGAATGTGTTGGTAGGTGAGTCAGCCGTTTGGGGAGGGGTTTTCATTTGAGCTGGAGTAACTGAGATATGAAAGGGAGAATTTCTTTTTTAAGAATTATTTTTATTTAACTTTTGTATTTATTATTATTATCATTATTATTTTCCAGTTTGATCAGAGAGACACACACACAGAGAGAGGAAATGAGAAAGGAAGCCACCAGGTCCGAGACTTGAACCGTGGTCCTCCATGTGGGAGTCCAGCGCCCTTAACCACCACGCCACTTGCCGGTCCATGAAAGGGAGAATTTAAGAGGCAAGACTGGTAACAAAGAACGTTGAAGGCTGGGCTGAGAAATCCAGATTTAATTTACTGGGAGATCAGATGCTGCGGAGTCTGGGGTTGGTAAGTGCAGAGGGCAGTTCAGGGCCCAGCCAGCATTGGTGTGGAGGTCGGGGAGCGGAGGAGCAGGGCCTGCCTCTAGTCTCCCTCTGTCCGGGGGCAGAGTGCAGGGGGGGAGCTGGGCTTCCCCAGCAAGGCTGGGGGTGCGGCTGCCCATCAAGGGGGCATGTGGAGAGCTGAGGCCCACGCAGCCCTGAAGTCCCCCCGCAGGCCCCTCTGCAGCAGGGGTCAGAGCGGCAGAGGAGGCTGCGTCCTGAGCGCTCGGCCTCCTCCACACTGGTCTGTGCCACCCCCTGAGCACACCTGGCAGAGGACAGGGACATTTGGGTGCGGATGAGCGAAGGCCGTGCTGAGGCCTGCCCCCACCCCGCCCCGGGCGCCATGTGACATCATAGCAGCCCGAGACCCGAGGGGCTCTTCGGAGGGTTCTCGGGCTGCCAAGTCCCTGGGCTCACAGAACCAGCCTCTTTGATGTTCAGCTGTCACTGCCCCTAATTACTCATGAGCACTTCCGCATGGCGTAGCTAGGAGCTTGTTTCTCTCCTGTGGAAATAAACACAGCTCCGTCACCCGGAGGGAGACAGATGCCAGCTCCCCTGATGCACCCGGGTCCCGGATTTCAAGGAGAGCGTCAGGAGTGGGGATCTACACTCCCACTTCTCGTTTTCTCAGCTGGCCTGGGCCTGGTGAGGGTCGCCCACGTTTCCCCTGAGGGGTCAGCCCTGCCTCAGGTCCCGTTCTCTCACTGCAGAGAAAGGGCCCTCCAAGCCAGCCGAGCCTTTCCACCACACCTCTGTAGGGATTTCTTCTGAGTCAGAGAATTTAGAACTGAAACAGACTCGGGGCTGGCAGGTGGCATGGTGGTTAAGGCGACTGGACTCCCACACACATGGCTGACTGCAGTTCAAGTCCTAGATCTGGCTGTTTGCTCTCTCTTTTTTTTCTCTTTTCTTTCTTTCTTTTTTTTTTTTTTTGAGAGGTTTTTGCCATAGGACGCGTGTGCTCGCCAGACAGAGACAGAGAGAGACAGAAAGCGAGAAATCACCCCCCATGGGGGATGGCCACGGTGCCATCCCTTCTCCTCCATTCTCCTCTAGGGACCTTGGGCATGCACGCACATGCGCCCAGTGTGAGTTTTAAGCCACCGGGCCCAGGACTCAAACCGCAGTTAACTACATGGGAGTCCAGCGACATAGCCATTACGCTAACTGCTGGTCCCTGGCTGTTTGCTTTCTCACTTTCCTTCTCTCTTTCTGTCTTCTCTGGTCAACTTCAAAATTAATTAATTAATTAATTAGTAAAATAAAAATAATGACAATGAATACAATAAGATAAAATCATTCTTTAAAAAAACAATGCCCAAACTGAAACAGACGCCACAGGGCACATACTCCAACTCTGTCCTTGTCCAATGAGATGGAGGCCCTGAGCGTCAGGTGACCTGGCCAAGGGCGTAGGGACAGAGCAAAGTCCAGCTAGTCCAGGCCTCCGGACCCCCTGAGCAAGGCTATGCAGTCGTGCCCCACCCCTGCCCACAATGGTCCTAACGAGCCTTTAGGAATGAACCCATTTTCTGGAACTGTCTCTAGCCGTCATGAGCAGCGGCCTCAAAGGACTGACGAGGTAATCAGAGAGGGATACTTAGCGTGAAAACATGGCTTGGATTCCCAAAAGCTATGGAAGAAATGGAAGAATCTGGTATTTTACAAGATCTGAAGTATCGCTTGTTCATGAGATCTTTACAGAGCAAGCGCGATGCACCCGAAGGAGAAGAGAAAGTCGTCAAGTTTGAAGATTAGATAGTTGGGCTTCGCTTTTTGTGCTCTTGCAGTGTTCTCACTTATTTCCAAATCGTATAACTGAGCATGAACTGAGCATGTTGAGAAATCAGGTGAAAATCGCATGCAAACAACGTCTAAGTACTGATAAGAATCCCAAAGGTAAACAGCGAATTCCTACTAATGGCTAAGTCACTAAGGTAAGACCCAGTCTAAATACACACCCTTAGTTAAATAGGGTTTCATTAGCTCGGGTTACAGTGGCTCGGGGAAATCTTTCCTTTACGCTTGACAAGTGAAATTAATTGTGTATCATCCATCCATCATCCGCCGTGGAAGTTCTAGATGCGTTAAGGACTCTGCTGAGGCCCCCACGGGCCCCACCCCATGCCCTGTCTTACCAGGAGTGTCATGGCCGAAAGTCCCCAAGATTGGGAGATAGAACTATGGTTTTACTGGTCACCTGTCAAAGTTTCCTTTTTCAAAATTTGACACTCGGTGTGTGCTTCAAGTTACTGACAAATATTTGACTTCGTGAAGTATAGCTCAGACTGCACGGCAAATTAGATTTTTGTAAGTTTATGATATTAAATTTGCTTTATATGGAATAAGTACTACAAATATTCAAGAACGGAGAAAAATAACTTGAAAAATAAACTCATACGCTCGACACCCGAGTGTGAGAACTTTAATATAGTTCCTTCCATGTTTTTAAAATTTTTTCTGTTTTGCCTTTCTATAAAAACCAATACATATGTTATATAGGAAAATGGATAAGAAAAGAATATAAAAATGAGCTATTATTAAAAAATTGGCTACTAGCTTATTTATACAGACACAATCTGCTTTCCCAGTCTTTTTACATGCATGTGTTTTATTTAACTTACTTTTTTTTTTTTTTAAGATTTTTTTCCTATAGGGTGTATGTGCTTGCCAGAGAGACAGAGAGAGAGAAAGTGAGAACTCACCGCCACCCCCCAGGAGTATGGCCATGCTGCGATCCCTTTTCCTCCGTTCTTCTGGGATCTGGGGCACGCACACACGTGGCAGGTGTGATTTTCAAGCCACCAGGTCCGGAACTGGAACCTTGGTCAGCCATGTGGGAGTCCAGCACCTTAACACCATACCCCTTTCTACTTCTAATTGTATTACAAAGCTGCTTTCCTCCCTTATCTTGTAGTAAGGTGTAGTTACTGGGTTGCTGGAAAAGTCATGACATGTTTTTCTATGCAAAAATGCTTCATGACTTTTCCAATGATCCTATATATATTTTTATATGTATTAAAAAATCTGTTTTGCAATCAAAGAAATACATATGCAAATATGTGTACTTAAAAATGAAATTATAACATAGTCATTTTAAATTTATTTTTATTTTGTTTTATTTGTTTATTTTTCGAGGGAGAGATTTTTACTATAGGGCATATGCCCTCACCAGAGAGACAGAGAGAGACAGAGAGACAGAAACGAGAAATCATCCCCCAGGGGGACGTCCACGCCACAATCCTTTCTCCATTCTCCTCTCGGGATTTTGGGCACGCACGCACATGTGTTACTCGGTTGCAGAAAAGGTCATTTGATTCTGTTATTTTGACATTTAACCTCCCCCTTTTCCTTTATATTGTTCATCACACGTTTAGGGTACACATTTCTAGTCGGGCACTAAGTTAGCATAAATGATAAAAATAAAAATATACTGGGTTGTCAGGAAAGTCATGACACATTTTCAACTAGAAAAATATAGAAAAATACTGGGACCAGTAGGTGGCATGGTGGTTAAGGTGCTGGACACTCCCACATGATTTGACTACGGTTCGAGTCCTGGACCCGATGGCTTGCTTTCTCACGCTCCTCCTCTCTGTGTGTCTTTCTCTGATCAAATGAAAATGAATGAATAAATAAACAAAATTAAATAATTTTTAAAAATTAAAAAAATTTGAAAAGAAGAAAATATAGAAAAATACATCATGACTTTCCTGATGACCTAATACCTAGTAAAAAAAACCAAACAAACAAACAAAAAACAAAAAAAAACACACAAAAAAACCCCCAAAAACCAAAAACCAAAACAAAACAATAAGCTCCTAACGTGAGCCAGGCGGTGTTGTGGGTGTTTGAGATATAGTAGTAACAAACCAGGCTAACATTTCTGCCCCCTTGGAGCTTGTGTTTTGGTGAGGATGAACAAGAATTAGGTCTTGCTGAAGTAAAAATACAACATTTTTATAAAATAAAAGTGACCAAAATGAGTATTGATATTGATCCTTATAAACACCGCTCTGTGCTGACTGTCCCAGGAGAGGAGGACGTGGCTGGCGTAAACTATGTGCCCGTACCCTCAACGGCTTGTGGCCCAGGGCCGCTGTCTCTAAGAGGCGATACCCCATTGGATGAGCATGAAATCAGAGGAAAATAAAACTGGAGGAGGTAAACCTTTGGAAGCTTCACTGCGGGGTACCCAGAGGAGGAATTAATGGTGTTAACAGTGGGGAGACACGGGACGCATCTGAAACCAGGGAACTTAAAACATTTAAAAACCTTTTTAGCCTTTTTTGTTATTTAGTTTTTATTTCATGAACTTGATCTTGCAACTCAGCTAGATTTGGAGGGGAGTGAGGGAAATGTGGAGCCCAGGAACCGCAGCGAGAGCCCAGCTTGCAGGCCATCCGGGCAGGCGGGCCCGGGTGCTTCCCGAGCTGCAGGAGGACAGGGCTGTGGCTGGGAGGACACGAGCCTCGTTCGTTAGGGCTGGCCACGGTCAGCAAGGGCCATCTTCCTGCTGCTCTTGCCTTCTGGGGCCCAGAGCACTCCGAGGCTCCCACGGTATTCCTGCCCTCTCCCACCTTGCCTAAGAGCTCGAGCTCAATCCAGCCACTCGGCCTCGACGGTGCAGATGGAAACTGAGAAGCGTTTGCACTGGGTCCAGCACTTGCGTGGACAAGCTGCCAGGACCTGCGTGTTTCGGGATGAAGTTCTCGTCGTCGAATTTCTCTTCATCGATGGACTTGCCCAGTGCCGTGATGGCGTGTCAAGTCGCCACCCTGGCACGTAAACCCTGGAATAATTCTGTGAAAGCTGGAACCCTTACAAGCACATCCTTTCTCTCCAGTGCTCAGAACATGGACGTTCTCTGCTGTCCTTGGAACTTCGTTTTGCAAACAGCTCAAAGGAGACGGCCCGAGGGCTCCCTGCAGATAGGGATGTCAAAGAGCATGGTGGGACCGCCCGTGGTCGAGGGCGAGAGACGAGGTGGCGCACCCGAGGGTGATTGATCGGTGGCTGAACTGACGACCGGGGATTTCCTGGGGACAAAAACACTTTTTCTAGTTTGTTATAGGGTGTGTGTACTCACCCGAGACGTAGATAGAAACAGAGACAGAGAGGGAAAATGAGAACTCACACCCCACCACCCCCAGGGCGAGTGGTCACACACAATCTCTCCTCCATTCTTCTCTTGGGCGTTTGGGCATGAATGCACATGCACCCAGCATGTTTTCCAACTCATGGATCCAAGACTCAAACTGTGCAGTGGTCCGGGGGGTGCCCAACTGTCTTCACCTCCTTGCCACCTGCTGGTCTTGAGTTTCTTCAGGCAGGAGATATTTAAAAAAAATGATTCACTCATTCCTTCATGGCTTTCTTATTGCCAGAGGATGCATGTACTCACCAGGGAGAGAAAGAGAGAAGAAAGAGAGAAAGAGAGAGCGAGGAAGCACTCCCCAGCGGAGCGCAGTCACCTGCCATCCTCCTTCCCCCCTCTCTCCGTTCTTGAAGACCCGAGCCATGCGTGCAAGAGTGCCTGCTGTATGCCTCGAGCTGGCCCGACCAGATTAGAACTGGCCAGCCACGTGAGATCTGGCTCCGAGCACAGGGTCTACCCACTGCACTGCACAGCTGGCCCTGTTTATTTTTAGTTTGCAAATAAAAGTTGTTTATCTTTATGGTGTGCAACATGGTGTTTTACAGTATGTTCACATTATGGAATGACTAAATTAAGCTACTTAGCACAGGCATTATTCCACATATATTTTATTTTGTGGTCAGAACACTTAAACTCTGCTCAAGGGATCAGCAGATGGCGTAATGGTTACGTCACTGGACTCACACGTAGTCAACCATGGTTCGAGTCCTAGACCCAATTATTTAAAACTCATTCTGGGCGCATGTGCATGCGTGCCCAAGATTCTGAGAAGAGAATGGAGGAGAAGGGATTGTGGCATGGCCATCCCCCTGGGGGGTGATTTATCATTTTCTGTCTCTCTGTCTCTCTCTCGCTCTCTATCTCTCTGACGTGTCCTATAGCAAAGTCTCTCTTAAAAAATGTTCAAAGGAGACATTTTTTTAAAAAAATTATTTATTTAATTTTATTAATTATTATTTTTGCTAGCAGGCATCTGTGCTCACCAGAAAGAGAGAGAGAGAGAGAGAGAGAGAGAGAGAGAGCAAGAGATAGAAAATGAGAAAGCAAGCGACCAGGTCCAGGACTTGAACCAGGGTTGGCCATGTGGGAGTGTAACACCTCAACCACCTGCCACCTACTGGCACCAAAGGAGAATTTTTAAAACATATAACTTTTTAGAGTAGTTTTGGTTCACGACAGACCTGGGAGGAAGGTACAGAACCGTCCACGTGCCCCTACCCACACTCATGAGTACCTGCTGCTTCTACACGGACACTTCATTATCACCCAGAGCCCACAGCCGCCATCAGGCTGAGCCTTGGTGGTGGGCAGGTGTGGGCGTGGACCATGTGTGATGACCTGTCTTCAGCGTTACAGCAGCATGGGGTCTTACGGCTGCCCTAGAAATCCCTGTGCTTTGTTCTCCCCTCCTTCCCGCTGCCACTAACCCTTGGCAACCACTAGTGTGTTTTTTTTTTTTTTTTTTTTTGCTGTAGGGCACGTGCCCCTGGGAGGATGGACACGCCACAATCCCTTCTCCTCCACTCTCCTCTCGGGATCTTGGGCACGCGTGCACACGCACCCGGTGTGAGTTTTAGCCACCGGGTCTGGGACTTGAACCGCGGTTGACTACATGGGAGTCCAGCGACATAGCCATTACGCCAACTGCTGGTCCCACCACTGATCTTTTTAATGGCAGGAGATATTTTTTTCAGATGTGCGAAAAATATGATCACAATGAAACCTTACCCTTCTCAGGCCAGCAGGTGGCTGGAGGTTGAAGTGGCTGGATCCCACATGGCTGACTTCGTGGTTTGAGTCCTGGGCCTGGCAGCTTAGAAAGCCTGTTGGGCACATGCATGTGGGTGCTCGAAAACCCAATAGGAGAGTGAAGAAGAAAAGACTGCAGCATGGCCATCCCCCAAGGGGGTGATTTCTGTCTCTCTCTCATTTCCAGGGAGCACGTGTGCCCTATGAGAAAAGCTTAAAAACAAACGAAACAACAACAAAATTATTCTTCCACTAACTATGTCTGTTTGATAATAATAACAATTTTACCTTTTAGATTTTTGCTACAGGACATGTGCGCTTGCCAGGGAGAGAGAGAATGAGAAGTCGCCCCCAGGCGGGGTGGCCAGGCTACGGTCCCTTCTCCTCCATTCGTCTCTTGGGATCTTGGCCACGTGTGTACATGCGTGGTGGGGTTTTCAAGCCCAGGTCCGGTACTTGAACCACAGAGTTAGCCATGTCAGATCCAGTGTCGTAACCACTACACCATCTGTTAGCTCAATAATAATTTTTTTCTTCTCAGTTCTTTTTTTTAAAAAAATATTTAATTGTATTTATTATTATTATTTTAAAATTTGCTATAGGGCACATGTGCTCACCAGTTAGAGATGAGGGAGAGAGAATGAGAAAGCAAGCTGCCAGGTTTGGGACTCGGACAGAGGTCGGCCATGTGGGGATCCAGCACCCCAATCACTATGCCACCTGTCGGCCCCAATAACAAGGATATTTGAATAGCATGTTACAGTTTACTGTATTGTTCCACCAATTCTCATGACAGTTACATGTTTTCCTTTCTTTTTTTTTAAGAGGTTTTTGCCTTAGGGCATGTGTGCTCAATAGTGAGAGAGAGAGAGAGAGAGAGAGAGAGAGAGAGAGAGAGAGATCATGCCCCAGGGGATGGCCGCACTGTAATCCCTTCTACTCTATTCTCCTTCTGGGACCTTGGGCATGTTTTATAAAGTTATGTTCTGACTCTTCTCCTTTCCCTAAGTCAGTGGTTCTCAAACTTCGGTCAGTGTCAGAATCCTCTGAGAACTCGATGCCCACACAGGGCCCCCGGCCTTTCCTCTGGCCTTAGCTGTCCATGTAGGTCTGATACATCCCAGCGTTTCCACGCCAGTAACTTCTAGCTTACTTACAGTGATAGCTTTCGGAACTGAAAAATACCTTAGAAATCTTCTGGTTGTGCCTTTACTTCATGAAGAAGGGTGTGGAGGGTGAGCGATGGTGAGGTGATTGTCCAGAGTCGCACAGGCTGCCGGTAAAGGAGGCTTTGGCCGGACGGCGCCGGCGTCTGCTGACTGCGGAGACAAGGCGTCAGACCCTCCCTTCTGCAGCCTCGGGCTCTCCCCGTGCAGGAGTGTCCGTGTGGCTGTCGAGCGTGGGAGGCTCTTGTCAGAAGTAAGTGATTTCCCCGAGAAAAGCTGCTCTTCAGAGCTTCTGGCCCTGCCTCACCAAACCGCCAAGTACCTGGTCTGCCTGCGAGCACTGTATTTCCATGTAGCTGCTCTGAGATGTTTCTAAGGCCCTGTCAGTTCTTCAGCTGAGTGTGAAGGAATTTCCGAATTAGTATTTCCAACATAGGACACGCTCATTCTCGTAGGAAGCCATTTCTCCACCTGCCTGGTCTTTGGATCTTCAGTCTTCTGCCTGCACCAGTCTCTTCTGCTTAGTCGGAGTCTGACGCCTGGATTTTGACCAGTGGCCTCACAACCTGAATCAACGCATTGTGAATGATCCGGCGGCAAGATAGCACTTATTTATGCTATTTCACTTTTGTCATAATTTTGTATAGGGAGTAAACATGGTAGAAAATGATGCTTTCTTATCCTATGAAAATGCGTGGTCCTTCTTACTAGATTTTCGGCCTTCTGGGGCTGTGGTAAAGAGAACGTTTCTGAAATGCCCATGATGTGCCCTGCCCGCCACAGAGCGAGTGGATGGGTGTGGTGAACGCTCTGGTCTCGGCTGGCGGAGGAGCAGGCATTTCACCCACTCAGGGTAGGCTGGCATGGCACAGCTTTTAGAGGGAAACTTGGCACTTTTCAGCTCAAATAAAAACGTGGATATTCTGTGAGCGGAGCTTTGGGGAAATTATCCTATTGAATTACTAGCACATGTGTACAAATAGACACAAGGGTATCAAAGAGTTTGTTTTTGTAATAGCAATAAATAAATAAGCAGATCCATAAGTAAGTACACAACTGAGGGACCACAGTGGTCTAATTAAGTGGGATTTGACCTAAAAACAGGGCCAGTAGGCCCAGCGCGGGGAGACAGTGGTGAATCGCTGTGCGCGGGGAGCCAGGTCGCCGTGACCAACCACGTCGGAATCGTGGCCCAGCACCTTGAGAAGCACGCCGGCATGTGTGCCCACGTGCCCGGTACGGATGGGATGACGATACAGAGGAAAAAGAACGGGGCATGATGCTGCCCATCAGAGGGTGCTCTCCGGAGACTACACGTACCCTTTGGCAATGAAAAGAAATAGAGTCGTGGGACCAGCAGTTGGCGTAACGGCTATGTCGCTGAACTCCCATGTAGTCGTCCTCAGTTCGAGTCCCGGACCCGGTGCCTTAAACTTACACCAGGCAAGTGTGCGTGCGTGCCCAAAATCCTGAGAGGAGAATGCAGGAGAAGGGATTGCGGTGTGGCCATTCCCCTGGGGGATGATTTCTTGCTTTCTGCCTCTCTGTTTCTCTCTGTCTTTCTGGCGAGCACATGTGCCCTATAACAAAAACCTCTCCCTCCCCCCGCCAAAAAAAAAAAAAAAAAAAAAAATTAAGGTCCGTATATATTAAGGTACTATATGGCAGTAAAAATGAGCCAGTTGGTGGTGCGTTGGTTAAGACGGCTGGATCCCTCATGGCCAACTGTGCAGTTCAAATCCAGACCTGGTGCTGGATTTGAAAAACAAACCAGGTGCATGTGCGTGCGTGCCCAAAATCCTGAGAGGAGAATGGAGCCGGGATTGCAGTGTGGCCATCCCCCGGGGGAGGGGCGGGGGCTGCTTACTATCCTTCTCTCTCTTCCTCTCTGGTGAGCACACACACCCTATAGCAAAACTAAAAAGAAAGAAAGAAAGAAAAAGAAAGAAAGAGAGAGTGGAAGCTGTGCAGCTCGGCGAGGACTAGATGCAGAACTGCAGTACCGGTTATCTGTCTCCCTGTGGACAGCACCGTCTGCCTGTCCCTTAGGTAGCAGTCTCAGAACCAGTCAGAAGTTACAAGGACACATATCCCCATTCCTAACACCGATTATCCTTGGAGGGCCGGTTTATGGAGGGTTTATTCTCTTTAGTACTCTGTTTGCATTTTTTATTGTGTAACTTTTGTAATCAGGCAAAACAAAACAAAACTGTTAAGTACTTATTTTTCTTCAAGAAGTTATATGTGGGGATCAGCAGTTGGCGTAATGGCTACGTCGCTGGACTCCCATGTAGTCAACTGCAGTTCAAGTCCCAGATCCAGTGGCTTAAACTCACGCTGGGCGTGTGTGCGTGCGTGCCCAAGATCCCGAGAGGAGAATGGACAAGGGATTGCGGCGTGGCCATCCCTCCTGGGGGGGGGATTTCTCACTTTCTGTCTCTCTGTCTCTCTCTCTTTGGCGAGCATATGTGCCCTATAACAAAAACCTCTCCCCCCCAAAAAAAGTTGTGTGTGTGTGTGTGTGTGTGTGTGTGTGTGTATATATATATATATATTTTTTTTTTTTTTTTTTTTTAAATGCAGGATAGAGCATATGTGCCTGCAAGAGAGAGTGAGAAAGACACTTTCCACAGCGTCTGGTCAGGCTGCGGCTCCCTTCCCACCCTCCCACCCTGTCCTCCAGACCTTGGGCACTTGCACACAGTGTCACCAGCACGTCTCAGGCTGACTGGACCAAGGGTTTGAACCACCCTTGTCATGTTAGACCTGGCTTTTTCTTTTCCTTTTTTAAAAAGAATTATTTCCTTTATTTTATTTATCATTATTGCTTTTTTTTTTAAAAAAAATTGACCATAGCAAGACACAGAGAGACAGAGGGAGAGAGGAGAAACAGGAGAGAGACGAGAGAGAGAAAGCGAGCACACGAGCCGTCAGGTCCAGGACTCGAACCATGGTCAGCTATGCAGGAGTCCAGCGCCTTTAATCACCATACCCCCTGCCGGCCCCGACCTGGCTGTTTTTGAGCAGCATGTTACTACTGTGCTGCAGAATTGGTCTATACATATTTTGCATCTTTACAAAAATTTTAAAAATAATTTATTTAATTTAATTAATTAATTATTATTATTTTAAGTTTTTGCTCTAGGGCATGTGTGCTCAGCAGAAAGCGATAGAGAGAGAGAGAAAGTGAGAAAGCAAGTCACCAGGTCTTGGACTTGAACCATGGTCAGCCATGTGGGAGTCCAGAGTCTTGGCCACCTCATCACGTCACCTTTGTCTTGTGTAGGTTTTATTTTATTTATTTAATGTTTTTAGAGAGAGGATTTTATTTAGAGAGATTTTCGCTATACAGTGTGTGCTCTCCCTAGAGAGAGAGAGAGACAGAAAGCGAGAAGTCGCCTTGGGGAGGGGGTGGGGGGATGGCCACGCCGCAATCCCTTCTCCTCCATTCTCCTCTCGGGATCTTGAGCACACACGCACACGTGCCTGACGTGAGTTTTAAGCCTCCGGGCCCAGGATTCAAACTGCGGTGGACTAGGTAGGAGTGCAGTGACATAGCTGTTATGCCATCTGCTGTCCCCTCCAGTGTAGATTTACACCCAGGTGTGCCATGGAAATTTCAGCTTTCTGGAGCCTTTTTTTTTTTTTTTTGAGTTTTATTTTTAAAAATTTTTTAAAATAAATTCTAGTTTTTACTTTTTTTAATTAATAAATTTATTTCTCTTTTTTAACATTAATACGCCATACATCATTACAGTGTACAAAATGAATTTTCCATCCAAAATACACTGTCTGTTGGCTCAATCAAGCGCATCAACACACGTGTTATCATAAACAATTTTCCATTTCTTATGTCTTGTACATTTTGCTTTTTTTTTGTGGATGACAATTACCTCGGTTGGAATCTGAGGGAAGCCAGGAAGGACAGGTGACTTCCGCCTAGCACCTAGTAATGGGGTTAATTTAATGCAAATGGTAGGTTGTTCTTTGGGCGACCCTTGAGCCAGAGATGTCAGTTCCTCCAGAAAGCTAATGAATGAGAACGCAGACTTTCGGTGAAGAGAGGCGAGCGCACGCGCCCTATAGCAAAAACCTCTCCAAAAAAAAAAAAAAAAAAAAAAAAAAAAAAGAGGCAATGAAGGCCCTCGTTATCTCCAGTGTTTACCGGGAGGGAGAAGCCTGTGGCCTGAGGGCTGAATCTCCACCCGGCCAAGCCCTTCCGCTTCACTCCTACTGCGGTGTCAGTTCAAGCCACCGGGTCCAGGACTCGAACTGCGGTCGGCTACATGGGAGTCCAGCGACATAGCCATTACACTAACTGCTGGTCCCAAACAAGGAGAATTTTTTGATACTATTCACGTTAACTAGTTTTCAATATTGTGTTGTTGCTTTTGGGTCAAACACTCTACACAATTCCTAAAATTGAAGGGAATAAATTATTTAAAAATATACACTGATAATTAGGTAAATTTTTTTACTTAAGTATTCAATAAAATGCATAAATAAAAAACAATAAACTACCTCTTCCTTTCGCTATTGGTGTGTTTTGTCCAATTCTTTGTCCAAAATGCTAAGAACCTGGATATCATCGCCGAAGCCATCCTACAACATTACTCTCCACGTTTCTCCAGTACCTGATAATGATAGTGACTGCTGTTATTAGTAATCAGTTCCTTGGAGAAGTCACGACATATTTTTCTATTTTTGTTTTTGAGAGAAAGATTTTTTGCTATAGGGCGTGTATGCTTGCTGGAGAGATGGAGAGAGATAGAGAGACAGAAATCCTCCAGGGGGATGGCCGCGCCACAATCCTTTCTCCTCCATTCTCCTCTTGGGATTTTGGGCACGCATGCACACGCACCTGACGTGTCTCAAGCTGCCGGGTCCAGGACTTGAATTGTGGTCAATTGTGTGGGAGTCTATTACGACATCTGCTGGTCTCTTTTTCTATGTTTTTCTATGAGAAAATGCACCATGACTTTCCCAATGACCCAATAGTTCCTATTTATTAAATATCTATTTTGTACCATCCAAGGTATTAATTACTTTAGATTTTTATTTAACTCCTGAGATGGCTACTGAACTTCAGCTGTGAAATATTAACTCATTCATTCATTCACTTATTCATCAGCGGATGTTGCTGAATACTCACTGCACGGCAAGCACTGGACTAGGCCTTCAGGAACAGTGGTAGACAAGTCCGACGAGTCCTTCCCTTGTGGGAGTTTTGTTCTGGGGGGATTTGGACAACAGGTAAGAAAACACACACTGTTTCCAGTGCATGAAAGATGGAGCTTGCTGTTGCCACAGTCAGGGAGCTAGCTGGCCTCTAACTCGGTTTTCGGTCTATCTTTACTGTGATAGACAAACTCACAGACACGGTATTTTTCAGTAGGGCGTTGCCATCTTTGTGCTGGTGGCCGTACTGTCTGCCCAACAAAATACTCTACTGTGTGTGTGTGTGTGTGTTTGTGTTTTGCCTCTTGAAGATTTATGCCTGTGACCACCTATTACCCCCGCCCCCATAGGGCACATGCATTTGCTGGAGAGAGACAGAGGGAGGGAAAGTGAGAAATCACTCCCAGTGGGGATGGCCACGCTGCAATCCCTTCTCTTCCATTCTCCTCTCATGATTTAAGGCATGCACACACATGTGCCTGGCATGATTTTCGAGTCACCAGGTCTGGGACTTGAACCTTGGCTAGCCATGTGAGAATCCAGTGCCTTAACCACCATGCTACCTCCTGCCCCCCCCCCCCCCCCCCTTTAAAATTTGTTATAGGGTGCATGTGCTCACGAGAGAGAGAGAGAGAGAGAGATCACCCCCCCCGAGAGGAGAGTCAGGCCACAATCTCTTCTCCATTCTTTTCTCAGGATTTTGGGTACACACGCACACACACACACACACCAGCATGTTTTTCAAGCTGCTGGGTACGGGACTTGAACCTTGCCTTATGGGACCCAGGTGTCTTAACCACCACAACACTGACTGGCCCACCACCCATTTCAAATACCACCTCCTCCAGGAGCCTTTTTGGGTCCTCCCTGGTGGGGCTAATCCCTCCTTCCCCCAGGCAGTGTTTGGCCTTCACACATGGCTCTCTCCTCGCCCTCCCTGAGCATTTAGTATGGCTGTTTGTTTGTATAAATGATCTGTTTCCCTTCCCCCTAACTGTCAGCTGTCTGCTTTCCACCTCGTCATCTCTTGGCTGGATTAGCAGATCTGCTCTGGTAGAGCCAGACTTGCTTTTCCATAATTATTCTCTTTTCCAAACCAGGGGATTCTCGATCTTCTTTTCTACTTGTCTCTCTCTAGCCGATCCATCCACGAGTCTGAGCACTGAGAACAGCTTTGGGCAGAGAAATCTAAGAGGCAAACCTGTGTGCTTCATAGCCTCGCTTAAACCCTGCCAATGGTGCTTGTGGCGAAGATAAAACCCAAACCCTGGGGCCGGCGCCCGCGCTGTCCTGGGCCCCCTACGTGCCCCTCCGAGACTCCCTGCCTACCCCTGGCAAGGTGTTTTCATTTCTTGTTCTGACCGGCGGTTTCTGTTGCTGGACCGTAGACTGGGAGGGGGCAGCCCCGGTACAGGGTACAGTCGCTCCCGGCCGGACCTCCTGTCGTCTGTGCTTGGTACACGGTGCGGCCCGGAGGAAGGTGCGTGGAAGGAGCGCTTTCCCCTCACAGCTCACTTCTCTCTCTAGAGCAGACTTGCATATTGTAAAAGAAATTCAAACTGGAATCGAATAGAATTTCCCTTTTACCCTGATACTAGCCTGGCTCCAATTCTGTTCTTATCCTTGGGATGCTTACATTCAGTGGGTATCTTCCATTTCTTTATTCTGCAGATTCTCACGCACATACATAATATAGTCCCCACTACCAAATCCACACGGAAGGTTGTTTTTTATTTAGAGGTCTTTGCTATAGGGCACATGTACTCGCCAAAGAAACAGAGACAGAGAGACAGAAAGTGAGAAATCACTCCCCAAGGGGGATGGCCACGCCGCAATCTCTTCTCCATTCTCCTATCAGGATCTTGGGCACGCACGCACACGCGTCTGGCGTGAATGTAAGCCACCGGGTCTGGGACTCGAACTGCGGTCGACTACATGGGAGTCCAGCGACATAGCCATTACATCAACTGCTGGTCCCATATGGAAGGTTTTAATAAGAAGAATTAGGGGGCTGGCAGGTGGCATAGAGGTTAAGGGGCTGGATCATACATGGCCAGCTTTGCGGTTCAAGTCCCTGAACTAGCGACCTGACAGTCATACTGGACAAACCTGTGTGTGTGCCCCCAGAATCCAAAGAGGAGAGTAGAGGATAAGGGACTGTGGTGTGAACAACCCCTCCCCCCAGGGGGGTGATTTCTCTCTCTCGCTCTCTCTCAGTCAAGCTCATGCACCCTACAGCAAAAACAAAACCAACCAAACAAAAATAACCCCCCCCACCCCGCAAAAAAATAGAAATGGGGTAATAGGCGGTGTTCTGTGCCTTGTGTCTGCTTTTTCATTTCGTGTATATTAGCAGTCTTTCTGTCCTTCATGTAGTTTTTTTTTTAAGAACTAATTTAATTTATTTTAATTTGACAAGAGAGGGACAGAGTGAGAGAGAATAAGAGAGATGGAATGTGAGAAAGCGAATTGTACGGTCCAGGACTCAAACTGTGGTTGGCCATGTGGGAGTCCAGCACCCTTAACCACCACGTCACCTGGGTCCCTCCTCATGCAGTTTTTATTTTGGAGAGGTTTTTGCTATAGGGCGCGTGCGCTCGCCAGACAGACAGAGAGAGACAGAGAGACAGAAAGCGAGAAATCACCCCCCGGGGGGATGGTCACGCCGCAATCCCTTCTCCTCCATTCTCCTCTCGGGATCTTGGGCACGCACACGCACATGCCCGGCGTGAGTTTTAAGCCACCGGGTCCGAGACGCGAACCGCGGTTGACTACATGGGAGTCCAGCAACAAGCCATTACACCAACTGCTGGTCCCATCATGCAGTTTTAAACCTACAACACCATTTTCAAAGTAGTTAGATGCTCACATAGTTGGTTTGTTAGTTCCCTACTGGTAGATTTCGTATGTTCACCTTGCGGTAAGACGTGTTTCTAGAAGTGGTATCGCTGGCTTACAGACTGTAAGCATCTGCACATTTTGTTAGTTCTTAGCTATTTCCTTATACAGTTCTTAATGGGGAGGTTAAAATTCTCAAAAATGTTTAATTTGTCAACTTGGCCCTTGGCAACATTGTTCCAGGGTGAAATTTCTCTTCATATCATTTCAGTCCCTTTGGAATCAGACCCTTCTGCACCTTCGCGCCCTCCCCCTCCTGACGGAGGGCTTCAGCAGGTCCCGGTATCAGAAGCACATTCCTTCCCTGTGTGTGCACCACCTTGGGCCATAGCTCTGGTCTCAGGTCCAGCTGCGGAGATAGCTCTCAGGGTGCACAGCCCGGAGTGTTCCCGGACTCCTCCCTTCTCTACAGCACCCTCAGGCAACATCCTTTATTGGCTTTCCAGATTCTTCTGGAATCTAGCCTTGCGTATCCCCAGCGTCTTCACCTGGAGTTTCAACCACAACCTTGGTCTTGAATGGAAGGGTTGTCTTCTCTGTATTACAAGATAATTTTTCTTTTTCTTTTTATAATTTTGTTTTGAGGCTTCGCCTTTTGCCCCTAAGTTGCCAGAGGGCTTGAGCACTTCCCAGAAGAGGGAGAAAGCCCGCTCCGAATGGGTGCAGTTCCTTCCCTTCCTTCTCCCATATTGTGGGGACTTAGGGTACACGTGCCCAGCGGGAGTTTTCAAGCTACGGGGCTGGGACTTGACCTGTGGCTGGCCATGTGTGACCGGCTCACCTTCCCTACTAAGCTATGGCACTGGCCGCAGCAGCTTGAACAATTTTTCTACGATATTATAGAATCAGTTTCGATCTAACATCTGCTTGCTTTTCAGTGTTCCTTCAGGACAGATTCAAGCCCTTTAACACCCTAAGGACCTTTCCTCCGGGCTTTAAGCTGTTAGCCTTAACCCCAGAAAACCCCTCTATTTAGCCTGTCTCCAGCCTCGTGGGCGCTCGCTGTGTGCTGTGTTGCTGGCTCTGAAAGCGGGCGCAATCTCTCCGCTGTGTGTCCTCCCACACACTGGAGTGGCCCTCCACGTGCCTACCTCCTAAGTCCTCGGGGCCCAGCTGAGATGGCACCTCCTGCCAGGGCCCCTCAGGTGGGCGCAGGTGTCTGTCCTCTGTGCTCTGCCCAAGCTGGACATCGCCCTCGGCCTTCATGCCTCACCCTTGTAGTGCGATTTCCCATTCCCCCGACTCTGGAATGCAGGCCTCCTGAGGGGGCCCGTAGGTGGGCTTTGCGAGAGACTGTGCCCGGTGCAGTTCTTGTTGCAGTGAAAATCTGGTGATTTGAATGAATGAACAAATAAAGGAGTGAGGGAATTAGATGTTCTTTCTTCGTCTTTCTTCTTTCTACTTTTTTTTTTCTAATTTGCTATTGTGTGCACTTGTTGCAGGGGGAGAGAGAGAAAGAGAAAGCACCTCTGGGGGGGGGGGTGACGATCCCACAATCCCTTCTCCTTCACTGTCCTCTTGGGATTTGGGGGCACTCACACATATGTGCCCAGCAAGTTTTTCAAGCTGCTGTCTGGGTTCAGGACTTGAACCTCAGAGTGGGCCAGGTGAGATCCAGCCACCTTCACCACCATGCGGCCTGGCGGGCCCAGAATTAGATGTGTCAGGTGATTGTTAACTTCTTCAGATTTAGGCCAGCCAAGATGAGATCATGGAGACTTTCGTGTGGGCCAAGGTAAATATCTAGAGTATCTAGTTTTAAAAGTAATTTTGGGGGCCAGCGGGTGGCATGGTGGTTAAGGTGCTGGACCCCCACATGGCCCACCATGGTTCTAGTCCCAGACATGGTGGCTTGGAAATCACACTGGGTGTGTGTATGTGAGTGGCCAGAATCCCAAGAGAAGAGAAGAGAAGAGAAGAGACTGAGGTGCCACCATCCCTCCCGGGGGTGATTTCTCACTTTCCCTCTTTCTCCGGTGAGCATATGCACCCTATGGTAAAAACCTAAAAAAAAAAAAAAAAAAAAAAGTAATTTTGGGCTGGCCCCATAGTGTAGTGGTTAAGTACTGTTTAGAAAGTCAGATCTCACATGGGTGACGTGGTTCATATCCCAGCCTGGTGACTTGAAAATTGCATTGGGCATGTGTGTCCCCAAACCTGACAGGACGGAGAAATGAAGGAGAAAGATCTTGGTGTGAGCCTGCCTCCTGAGGGACGCTTTCTCTCTTCCTGGTGAGTGTGTGCCTTCTGGCAATAAAATACACATAATTTTTAACATTTTAATTAATTTATTTTTGCCATAAGGTGTGGCATTCACCAGACAGAAGCAGAAGCAGAGGAGAGGGGGAAAACAGCGCACACTGAGGCCTCTCTTCTGTTTCTCGCCGTCGGGGCCAGGGTAGCACAAGCACCTGGCGTGCTCCCAAACCTCTGGGTGGGGACTCCAACACGGTGCTCGGGAATCTGGCTCCCTTCAGCTCTAGGCCATGGGGCTGGACTGTCTTAAGCTTTTTTACTCTGAAATAATTATCTTTTAAGAATTATTAAATTTAAAATTAAATTTTTAAATTTAATTTTTTTTATTCATTCATTTATCTTAATATAACCACACACACACACACACACACACACACACACACACAGAGGGGAAGTGAGAAAGCAAGCCACCAGCTCCAGGACTTGAACCGTGGTTAGCCATGTGGGAGTGTCCAGCGCCTTAACCACCACGCCACCTGCTGGTCCTCACTCTGAAATAATTTTAACTTAGGAAAGAGTTGCACAAATAATATAAAGAATTCCTGTATAGCTTTCACCCGGCCTTACCAATTGCTAATGTTTTCCTGTATTTGTTTTATTTCTTTCTTTGTAAAAACAAAAAGTCCGCCCCAACAGTTGGCATAATGGCTATGTCACTGGACTCCCATGTAGTGGGCCGCGGTTCGAGTCCCGGACCTGGTGGTTTAAACTCACGCGAGGCGTGTGTGCGTGCGTGCCCAAGATCCCGAGAGGAGAATGGAGGAGAAGGGATTGCGGTGTGGCCATCCCCCCTGGGGGTTGATTTCTCGCTTTTTGTCTCTCTTTCTCTCTCTGTTTTTCTGGGGAATGCATACACCCTATAGCAAAAATTTCTCAAAAAAAAAAAAAAAAGTCCTTTTCTGAATCACTTCTTGAAGACAACTCCCAGCCACTATGCCTCTTTATCCTTAAATACTCTATCACTTTATTCCTTAACCACAATAGTTATCAATTCAAGAAGTTTAACCACATTTATTAAGTGTTATTATTGATATACAAATGATCTGGGTTCTTCGTATAGAATTTTCCATCAATACGGGAACCAACAGTTAGCGTAATGGCTATGTCACTGGACTCCCACGTAGTCGACCGTAGTTCACGTCCCGGACCCAGTGGCTTAAAACTCACGCCGGGCGCGTGTGCGTGCGTGCCCAAGATCCCGAGAGGAGAATGGAGGAGAAGGGATTGCGGCGTGGCCATCCCCCCTGGGGGGTGATTTCTCACTTTCTGTCTCTATGTCTCTCTCTGTCTGGTGAGCGCACATGGCCTATAGCAAAAATCTCTCAAAAAAAATTTTTTTTCCATCAATATAGGACCAGCCTAGTGCACTTATTATCTTAACTTTTTTTTTTTTTTTTTTTTAGGAGAAGTTTTTTTTTGCTACCAGGCGCGTGTGCTTGCCAGAGAGACAGAGACAGAAAGCGAGAAATCATCCCCCAGGTGGGATGGCCACACCACAATCCCTTCTCCTCCATCCTCCTCTTGGGATCTTGGGCACGCACGCACACGTGCCTGGCGTGAGTTTAAGCCACCGGGTCCAGGACATGAACCGTGTTCGACCACATGAGAGTCCAGCAACATAGCCATTATGCTAACTGCTGGTCCCTATCTTTTTTTTTTTTTTTTTTTTTTTGGAGAGGTTTTCGCTATAGGGCGCGTGCGCTCGCCAGACAGACAGAGAGAGACATAGAGACAGAAAGCGAGAAATCACCCCCCAGGGGGGATGGTCACGCTGCAATCCCTTCTCCTCCATTCTCCTCTCGGGATCTTGGACACGCACGCACACGCGCCCTGCGTGAGTTTTAAGCCACCAGGTCCAGGACTTGAACCGCGGTTGACTACATGGGAGTCCAGCGACATAGCCATTACGCTAACTGCTGGTTCCCACTGGTCCCTATCTTTTTTTTTTAAGAGAAATTTTTGCTATGGGGCGTGTGTGCTCGCTGGAAACCGAGACAGTTATCTAAATTTTTAAAAGTCCCCCAGTGTTTTCTCTGAATGTTTTGAGCGTGTCCCCTTCAGTTCGGTGGTGGCTGCGCTGTAACCCAGGGCACTGCGGGCCGGGAGTCACAGAGCAGGACCCCACGTGTACCCGGGTTTGCTCTAGAAAAGTCCTTCGCGAGCGGCACTGGGGACCCCCAGGGGCGGCACTGGGGAGGGGGAGCCCGCGCCCACCTGGTCCACCCGGAGCTGCAGCCCAGCCGAGCCGAGCTCACGGCTCCTAACTCGACGCTGGCCACCGGCAAGGCCCGCACCAGGGCCGCCCTGTGGGCCCTGCGGGCCGTGGGAGCCCCGGGCCCGGGCCGTCCCTACGGCAGCGGCAGGAAAGGACCCCAGTACAGGCCAGAACTTCCGCCACCAGCGCTGTCCTTGCCCTCGGGCTGCCCCTGAGGACCCCTGCAGGCCTCGCGCTGGGCCGCCGCTCCGCCCCGCTTGGCAGTAAACGCCTTTCTGGGGGCTAAAGAAGCCCGTGGAGCCTGTTTCTTTACTTGTTGATGGGGAAATGGGAGACTTAGACTTACAGCCAGTACCTCATCTTCTCCAGCCTTTAAAGCGCCATAATAAACAAACAAAAACAAAAACATTTTCTAAGCTTTTTTTTTTTAATTGAGATAGAAAGAAACCTGCCTCCTTTAGAACCTGTCAGTTCTGAAAGCCTGCTAAATGATTTTATTTTCCGGGTGTCTTGCCGCTCCGATGTTGTCTTTTCTCCTGCCATTATCTCTGCAAATGCTTGGCTGACAGTCTTTTTCATCTTGGAAGTATTTTGAACATAATATGACTGTTTATTTAACGTCTCATGCACTTCAGAAGATAATGACCAGAGGGGCCTGTTTACCTATTTTTTCAAGCGCTGTAGCTTACTCAGCTCCAGACTTTCCAGAAAGCCTATATTAATTTGTCTTTATTTTGTCAGTTTGAAGTTAGATCAGCACTTGTGGGCTTTTATTCCTTCCCTTTTGAAATCTGATGTGAATTTGTTACCCCGATTCTTTGGCATTTGCACTTTACTTCCATGGCTTCACTGTCCTGCGAAAAATACTGCCAGGAAATCTGTGAGGGGTTGCAATGATATAAAATAGTGAGGCAGACTTTTTTTTAGGGTTAATTTTTTATTAACATATAATAATTGTACACACATGTGGGGGTATAATATGATTTTTTCAGTTCAGTAATATAATGTGTAGTGATTAAATTGGGGTAATTAGTGTGCCCATTACCTCAGCCGTTTGTCATTAGAGAATGACATCTTACCCTTGGATTTCAGAGTAATTTTCATTTTCTCCTCCCTGCTACCTTTGACTACTATTTCAAAAGAGTTCGTAGCAGATTTGTTTTTTTTTTTTTTTTTTTTTTTTAAATTCACGATAGTGTGTGCATGATTGAGAGAGAAAAAGAAAATCACCCTCCACGGGCTCCATCACACTGTGATCCCCTCCCCTCACTCCTCCCGTCCGCCAAGGTCCTGGGCGCACACGTGTCCACCGGTGTGCTTTCAGGCTGACCAGGCTGGGGACTCGAACCAGTGACTTCTAGCTCGGGTCCAGTGCACTAGTGACTGCGCCACGGAGGGTGGGCCTGTGGCAGGTTTTGAAGGAGGCAGATGACGGCATGTCAAAGAGCACTTTCCTTTAGGCTGCGGCGCACACTCTAGAACACCGGTGCCTTCAGCGAGCATTCGCCGAGGGCTACTGCGTCCGGTACGTCTGCCTTGGCAGTGCGGCGAGGAATCGAGGCACTGACTCGTAGGACCTTGTACCCAAGTAATCCCAGCGCCTACGTAAGAGGTCCACCCGAGGCCTTGTCCAGGCACAGCCCGGCAGAGGGAGCCGGCAGCTGTGCCAGGAGCCACGTGAGGTTGTTCCCACACCGTCGTTGGTTTCAAACCTCAGTACGTCTCTTTGTAGCCGATCTGTGAGTTACTCCCACAGGGGAGTTTCTGCTCCATTCTCCCGTCTGATCCAGGCCCACTGGCCTCTGAGCTCATTGAAGGATCCAGCGTTTTTATCTTCAGTGAGTCAGGACATCTGAGCTTGAAGCCAGGCACAGAGTAGACCCGTAACTGATAGCCGCTGAGAGCAGAAACTGTGTCGGCGTTAACAGTTATCTCAGGCCGAGCCTACACCCCGGTGATCAAGGAAGCCAGACCCCACATGGCCGACTCGGTTTGCATCCTGGCCTCAGTGTCTCGGAACAACATGCCGGGTACAGGCGTGCGAGTGCCCACGACCCGGACAGGACGGAAAAACGGAGGAGAGGGGATCGTGGCAAGACCACATCCCATTGTGGGGTCTTTTCTTCCTCTCTCTCCCTCTTTCTTTCTCTCTGGAGCAAACGCACCCTCTGGCAATTTGGAAAAAGAAGTCGTTATCTATTTATTAGGTTGTCCAGAAAGTCATGATGCATTTTCGCATAGAAAGACACCCTACGGCTTTCCCGACCACCTGAGCGTGGGCCACCTCGTTTGGGACCTCCGGAAATAGAGTTCATTTCCTGACGGTTCCACGTTGAGGAAGCAGCTAGACGGGAGATACAGGTGGGTGACAGGCCTGGAGACGCGACATTTCCATGAAACGGAGAATCTATTGACTTGGGAGAAAGCCATGAAATTCTAGAGCAGGCAAGGCTGATCCAGCCCGGATTTCTGGGCGCGGCTCGTGCTTACAAGAGGAGCGTGCAGGAGAGAGAGGGCTCAATCCAGAAATTCTCTTTATGAGGCGAGGTGTTTTAAGGACGTTGAAAAGCTTATGCCCCCAATTCTGCGACGGGGGGAAACCGTGACTGTCGGAAAGCACGCTGTCTTACTGTACCCATGAGCACCTGCGCGTTCCCACATCTCCCCTGAACTGGAACCGCTCTGGTAGGAATGAAAACTATTTGAAGAGGGCTTCATAGGCCTGGACTGACGCGTGGATGTTCTGGGCTCTAGACGGAGAGGCGTGGACAGACCGCGACCAGCGTGAACGAGGGAGCCCCCTGGCTGAGTGAGCGCTCAGTCCGCACACACGGCGACCAGCCCGCTGCCCCATATGCCTTGCCGCCCGGGTGCTGACACCGTGCCACTGCAGACTTGTGGCCTGGTATCTTGAGGAAATCAGAAGCGAACTTACAAATTTATCAACACAGATGTTCTTTGGCATGCTGCTGAAAAACCGAAAAGTGGAGTTAAGTGAAATGCCCCAGTTAGGGACTCAGAAGTAAATCACGGTGCATTATGAAACGATGAGGATTTGTTAAAAGAATAAGTAGGTGGGACCAGGGGTTGTGTAATGGCTATGTCGCTGGACTCTCACGTAGTCGACCGCAGTTCGAGTCTTGGACCTGGTGGCTTAAACTCACGCCGGGCGCGTGTGTGTGTGTGCCCAAGATCCTGAGAGGAGAATGGAGGAGAAGGGATTGCGGCGTGACCATCCCCCCGGGGGGTGATTTCTCGCTTTCTGTCTCTCAGTCTCTCTCTGTCTGGCTGGCGAGCGCATGTGCCCTATAGCAAAAACCTTTCCAAAAAAAAAAAAAAAAAAAGAAAAAAAAAAAAAGAATAAGTAGGTAATATGGTGAGTAGTTTTATAATCACATACTATAAAAATAAAAACGAGAATTTTATAAAATGATCAAACTCAAGAAAACGCTGCTTCAAAGGGCGGAAGCAAGGAATGAACACGTGTAAAGGTCCTACGCAATGAGAGGACATCTTTATATAGCGCAAGAGGACGCCAGTGAATATTACTATGGAAGTTATAAGTCAAAGTAAGACTGGGCTTGCTTGTTTGACCTTCATTTTAATCTTTAAGCTATTGCACCAACAACACTGTAACTGCTGTGAGATATTTTATCTGCCAGAAGGTGTGTGTGGCAGAGAGAGAGAGAGAGGGAGAGAGAGAGAGAGAGAGAGGGAGAGAGGAGAGAGAGAGAAGAAAGAGAGAGAGCGAGCGAGAGAGAGAGAGAGAGCGCGCGCAGCTGCCTAAAGGGCACGGTCACCCCGCAGTCCTTTTCCCTTCATTTCTCCGCTCTGTCAGGACCCTGGGCACGCAGGCCTGCAATGTTTTTCAAGCCACCAGGGCCAGGGTCTGCACCGCGGTCAGGTCTGTGGGCTCCTGCTTCCTTAACCACTCGGCCCTGGGGCTGGCATGAAACTCCTTTTAAAAAACGAGCCACAGTTAGATCACATCGGAAGCCTCAGCCGAAGTTGCTTTGCTCCTTTCTGGTACTCGCCATTACGCACGCACCTTTAGAACCGCGGCCCTGGCACAGCTCATGATGGCAGAAGCCACGGGCACCCGCGCTCCGCTACGCCGTGGCAGGGCCCACCAGCCCCTGCCACCTGGAAGCAGCCTCAGAGCTTTCTCATCACAGATCTCTGAGACGCCACAAACAACAACAACAAAATGGCCGAGAAAGTGTCAGGCATTGTCCACGTGCTTCATTTATATGAACGCGTTTAGGGTTGTCTTAATAAACTTACAACCTTAACACCGTATTACCCCCTTTCGTAGATGTGGAAAGTGAGGACTAGAGAGTTTAAATCACTGTAGTATTTGACCTGGGTGCTAAACTTCTTTGTTACTTTCTTGTAGATTTTATTAAGCACCATTTAAAAAAATGAACAAGATATTAACAAATTCTATTTTATATCGTAATTGTAAAAATGATCATGTGCAATGATTATGTAAGAAATAAAATCTCTTGTGCTGGCGCATAGCCTAGTGGTTAAAGAAACCACACTCCACGTGGCTGACGGCAATTCAGATCCTAGTCCCAGGATCAAAAATGTGCTAGGGGGCTGGGAGGTGGCATGGTGGTTACAGGCACTGGTCACCCACATGGCTGACCACGGTTCAAGTCCTGGATCTGGTGGCTTGCTTTCTCACTTTCTCTCTCTCACTCTGTCCCGCTATGGTCAAATTGAAATAAATAAATAAATAAATAAATAAAGTTAAATAAAATAATAAAAATTAAAACAATGATAGTAAATAAAAATAAAAGAAAATGCGCTAGGTGCATGCGCATAGGTGCCCCGAATCCTGACAGGAACGGAGAACGGAGAAAGGGCTGCAGTGTGACCAAGACCCGCTGGGGGTGCTTTCTCCCTCTCCCTCTGTGTCTCTCTGTCTCTATCTCTTTGGAGAATCTACATGCCCTCTGGCCATTAAAAAAGTACTTAAAATTATATATAAAAGGCCCTCTTAATTATAATTAAAACTGACTAGAGTTTAAGTGAAGAGTGAGGAAGATGTTTTGTCTCTTGTTATTTAAGCAGAGGCTGAATACTTACTTCTTACGCATCTTAGACAGGGTGGGATTATTGCCGTCCTTGGGTAAGGAGCTAGGCTAGGTTTCAGCGGGGTCAGGAATTTGACTAGGTTTTAGCTAAGATTCTTTCCAACCTTGTAAATTATGAATCTATGATTAGTTGTTACCTATCTGATTACCTTACTACGCCATAAAAAGATTCTTCTGGGAACAAACAAGATACAGAACCCAAAACATCTTTCCTTCTGTTAAGAGCATTTGCAAGCAGATGGTTGAAATTCTTTTAACTGAGGATCATGCTTTAAAGATAAGGCTTAATTCTTGGGATAAGGAATTTTGACACATATTCACATTAAGAAATAACTCATAAAGGTATTCTTTTCCAAGAAGGAGATTTTTTTTTTTTTTTTGGAGAGGTTTTCGCTATACGGCGTGTATGCTAGCCAGCCAGACAGAGACATAGAGACAGAAAGCGAGAAATCACCCCCCAGGGGGGATGGCCACACGCCGCAATCCCTTCTCCTCCATTCCCAAGAAGGAGATTTTGAAGTGAACCGAGGAGTAAAAACCTTTATCATAATGGGAGGGGAGGGGGGGAAGGAAGACGTTCTCCCTGAAAGGGCTGTGGTGGGAAAAAAGAGAAGTCAAGGCCTCCCGAGAGGAACTTCTCTGTCTTAACATTTGGCTCAGAACTAGCTCACGCAGTCGCCACCTCTCAGTCCTGCGCGGCCGCTGGCTGTATTCTCTGCCCCTAAGCCCTTCCTCCAAATGGACGGGCACGGCGCCGTCACCTGCAGAGAAGACACGGAACAATTCCAGCTCCATTTTGCTTACGCCGCAGATGCACTGCAGTCACCCAAGGACTCTCTAAAATGTGGCGGTAGCTCTGCTGTAGTCCTTCCCACTGATTCTGGTTGAGGGCCTGGGTGTGGCTGGAGTGCCAGGCTTTCTAAAGATTCCCAGGTGATCCAGCCGAGTTTGAGAATTTCTGTCTGCATTCTCGGAAGATACGTTTTTGTTTGTTTGTTTGTTTTGTTTTTTAAGTTTTAGGTCTACAGTCTTTTCTGATGAGACATTTTAATACAGTATGTAATTGTCTTCATTATCTATGATGACATTCTAAAAATGTCTAAAATGTCATTTTTCTGTTGCTGGATAGATTGGTAAGTGTTACTTAGGGCCAGTTGGTTAGTAGTATTGTTCAAGTCTTCTATTTCCTTCCTGATTTTCTCTCTGTCTTTTCTTGTACTACTTTATTGTCAGAGAGCATGCGTGCTTACCGGACAGAGGTGCACAGAGAGAGAGAGAGAGAGAGAGAGAGGGCGCACACCACTCAACGGGGTGTGGTCACGTTGCAATCCCTTCTCTTCCGTTTCTCTATCCTGGGGCCCACACGTGGGCCTGGGTGTTTTTCAGGCCACTGGGCAGGATCAAATGGCTGTTAGCTATGTAGGCTCCTGCTGTCCTAGCCACGAGGCCACAGGGCAACCTCTTTCCGATTTTCTGTCATTTGTTTTATCAACTAATAAGAGAGGAGGGCTGAAATTGCTAGTTATATGGGTGTTTTCCCCTTTCAACTTTGTCAGTTTTCACTTCATGCATTTTGAAACTCAGCAATTGGTGTATTTTATGTTCGGTGTTGTTATATTTTCCTTATAAAGTGACCTTTACTGTTTCTCTCCAATCCCTGATAATGTTTCTTGTTCTGAAATCTACTCTGATATTAATGTAGCTATTCCAATTTTCGTACACTTCACATTTTTTCCTATGCTTTAACTTTTAACCTAGTTGTGCATACTTTTTTTTTTTTTTGGTGGTGTTTTTGTTTTTGCTGTAGGGCACTGGGTTTGCTGGAGAGAAGGGGGATGAGGACCCCTTCTACCTGTCCCCCCACTGCGTAGGATGGCCCTGCCACGATCCCTTCTCTCTGGATTTTGGGCACACACACACACACGCCCCGAGTGCCGTCCGGGATGCAAACTGAGGAGTCCATCATGTGGGTCTGGCTGCGTTAAGCCCCATCACCCATTGGCCTTGTGTGTACAATTCAAAGTGGGCTTTTTTGGTGGGACTAGCAGTTAGTGTAATGACTATGTCGCTGGATTCCCATGTAGTCGACCACGGTTCAAGTCCCGGACCCAGTGGCTTAAATCTCATGCCAGGCGTGTGTGCGTGCGTGCCCAAAATCCCGAGAGGAGAATGGAGGAGAAGGGATTGCGGCGTGGCCATCACCCCTGGGGGGTGATTTCTCACTTTCTGTCTCTCTGTCTCTCTCTGTCTTTCTGGTGAGCGCATGCACCCTATAGCAAAAATCCCCCCCCCCCCCCCCAAAAAAAAGTGGGCTTTTTTGGTGAAGTCATCATATAACTGAACCTTGCTTTTTAACTCCAGTGTGACAAATCCTACTTTTCAATCGTCATGTTTCTACCACTTTTATTTACGGTAAATCTCTATGTGGTGGGGTTTAAATTTACCATCTCGCCATTGGTCTTCTATTTGTCCCATTTGAAAAATTCTTTACAAAGGCATGGACTACTTAGATCACATGTTACAAGGCAAAGAGAATCTCAACACATTTAAAAGGACTGAAACAATACCGAGTCCTCATGTAGCAAGGGGCCAGTTCAGAGTCTGAAACTGAGTTTGGGGGCTTAATCTGAGCGCTGGAGTTACCAGCGCCACCTCCGCTTTTGATCATCGTGTATTGCAGCGCCAGTGTGACGACTTAACTCGGATTTCTTCCAGACGAGTTCCCGCCTGGACGCGCGTCACCGCAGCCCTGGGGGGCGGCGCCCCCCCAACCCTGCTAGGCCGGCCCAGCGCGCTGCAGACCTGCCGCCCGCGGCCCAGCGCTGGGCAGGTGGCCAGGCCTGGGCCACGGTGCTCAAACAACGCTGAGGATAAAATAATGCAGGTTCTCTCTAGGACCAAAATAGAATTAAATATAAATAACAGAAAGATAGCTGGATTAGCCCCCAATACTTGAAAGTGGTTCCTTCTTTCTCTCTTTGCCAGACGGTACATATGTTCATCAGGGAGAAAGGGAGGCAGGAAGTGCCCCCACAGCAGTACAGCCACGCCCAGCTCCTTTCTCCTCCATTCCTTCCGTCAGGATGCGGGACATGCCAGCAGATACACGTACCCAGTACGTTATTGTGAGTCACTGGGGCCAGGATTCAAACCATAGTTGGTCGTAAGGTATCCAGCTTTTAATTACCAGCTCTGGGTCAGTTTTTTTAAAAATTTATTTTATTTAACTTTATTTATTCATTCATTCATTTTAATTTGACTAGAGGGAGACAGAGCGAGAGAGAAAGTGAGAAAGCAAGCCACCAGGTCAGGGACTCGAACCACAGTTGATCATGTAGGAATCCGGGACCATTAACTACCAAGACACTTGCCAGCATCCTCTAGATCCAGTTTTTTTTTTTTTTTTTTTTTTTTTTTTTTTTTTTTTTTTTTTTTTTTTGAGAGGTTTTCGCTATAGGGCACGTGCGCTCGCCAGACAGACAGAGAGAGACAGAGAGACAGAAAGTGAGAAATCACCCCCCAGGGGGGATGGTCACACCGCAATCCCTTCTCCTCCATTCTCCTCTCGGGATCTTGGGCACGCACGCACACGCGCCCGGCGTGAGTTGTAAGCCACCGGGTCCGAGACGCGAACCGCGGTCGACTACGTGGGAGTCCAGCGACATAACCATTATGCTAACTGCTGGTTCCCTAGATCCAGTTTTAAAAGAATACACTTTGGGGGACCAGCAGTTAGCGTAATGGCTATGTTGCTGGACTCCCACGTAGTCGACCGAGGTTCGCGTCCCGGGCCCGGTGGCTTAAAACTCATGCCGGGTACATGTGCGTGCGTGCCCAAGATCCCGAGAGGAGAAAGGAGGAGAAGGGATTGCGGCGTGACCATCCCCCCTGGGGGGTGATTTCTCACTTTCTGTCTCTATGTCTCTCTCTGTCTGTCTGGCGAGTGCATGCGCCTTATAGCGAAAACCTCCAAAAAAAAAAAAAGAATACACTTTTAAAAAAAATTGAAGGGCAGCAGGTGATGTGGTGGTTAAGGTGCTGGATTCCCATGATCCACTAAGGTTGAGTTCCGGCCAGAAGGCTTGAAATCACTCCAGGCACGAATGTGTGCATGCCCCAGATCCTCAGAGGACAGTGGAGGAGAAGGGACTGTGGTGTGGCCATCCTCCTTGGGGGTGATTTCTCTCCCTCTCCCCAATCCTCTCTGGGCTTATGTGCCCTATGGCAAACCCTGCCCCCCCCCCCCCCCCCAAATAAATTGAATCATGACACATACCAGAAAACTGCACATCGCAGATACACAACTCCATGAGTTCTCACAAACAGGCAACTCTCCGGACAGGACCTAGACGAGACAGCCTTACCAGCTGCTCGGAGCTTGCTACTGTTCTCTCCCAATCACCACATCCTTGGTAAACCTCCCCAAAGTGAACTACTATTCTCTCTCTTTTTTTTTTTTTTCTTTTTTTGGAGAATAAGGCGCGTTAAGATTTTGGCCACGCTATGAGTTTAAGCCGCCGGGTCCGGGACTCGAACCGCGGTCGACTACGTGGGAGTCCAGCGACATAGCCATTACGCTAACTGCTGGTCCCAATTCTCTCTCTTTTTTTTAAAATTAAGATTTTTGCTATAGGGCGTGTGCACTCATGGGACAGAGACAGAGAGAGACAGGAAAGTGAGAAAGCTCTCCCCAGGGGGGTTGGCCATGCCACAGTCCCTTCTCTACTCCCCTCTCAGGATTCTGGGCACGCATGTAGAACCAGAAGAACCCAGTGTGTTCTTCAAGCCACCAGGTCTGGGACTCCAACCAAGGAATCGGTCATGTGGGGTCCGGAAATCACCATGCCACCCTCTGGCCCACTAGTCTCAGTTCTGATGTAGATTAGTTTTACTTATTTTTGAGCCTAATATAAATGGAATCACAGTAAGCAGTCATTTGTGTTTGACTTTTGAAAATTATGTTAATGATGGGACCAGCAGTTGGCGTAATGGCTATGCCACTGGATTCCCATGTAGTCAACCATGGTTCGAGTCCCAGACCCGGTGGCTTAAACTCACACTGGGCACGTGTGCATGCGTGCCCAAGATCCCATGAGAGAATGGAAAAGAGGGGATTGCAGTGTGGCCATCCCCCTGGGGGGTGATTTCTCGCTTTCTGTCTCTCTTTCTCTCTGTTTTTCTGGTGAGAGCACGTATCCTATAGCAAAACCCTCCCCACCAAAAAAAAAAAAAAAAAAAAGAAAAGAAAATTATGCTAATGATGGCTGTCCGTAGGTATTGCTGTACAGTGCTGTACTGCGTGAATATAGGATCTTCAGCTATTCTGTTGTTGACCCAACTTTTATGGTTAATTACATGCAGTCTAGAATCCTCAGTGAATTTCTTCTGTGCCCATGAATGCAGTATTTTTAGGTGAAAAAGTATTGTTTGGGCACCTGACCGACAGAGGGCAGGCACGTGGGTGTGGGTGCGTGCTGGTAGCAAACCGTCCTGTGGAAATCCAGGCTTCTTTGAGCAGTGGCAGCCCTTCCTCCTCCCCTGCGGGCTCGTTGAGTAGATATGTAGATACAGTTTGGTGCAGTTTGAGAGGACTTCCTTGGCTTTCCTCCCCACGGAAGACTCATTTTTTCTGTTTTAGCTATTACAAAATTGGTACCTGTGAGAAACAGGAGCCTTGGGATCATAGCATTTCAGACCAATGCCTTTGTCTTTTCTTCATTTTTATTTCGTAGTTTAAAGAACTGACTTTTATTTGCAGTTCTAGAAGTAAGCAAAACTTCAAAAACAGAAGAGACTTCCTTATTTTTTTTCAGATAATATACATTGCTACATTCTTTTTTGAAGAAAATTGATTAGCTTCGCAATGACCGCCAAAAACCCTTAAAAACACACGTTGTTGTGATTCAGAGGCTTCCCCATGAGAGAGTGGCGGTTGAAGTTCGGGTCCAGCCTTCTTATTCACGTAGCCCTTCCCAGCGAGACCACTTCGGGCAAACTGCTTCCTTCTCCAGTTATAGCCAATCAGCGGTACCCACCTCGTAGGGTTGTTTTGATGGTTAATTAAATGAATGCTGTTCTTATAAAGGATAAAGATATTACAAAGAAATAAGTACAAAAATTTAAGTTTCAGGATACTTCTTTTTTTGGTTTTCATGTGTTTTTATAACACAGAGAGCTTGTGTACTTGCCAGAGAAAGACAGAGCCTGCGTTAGGGAAAACACCCCAGTGGGTCGTGGTCGTGCTTCAATCCCTGCTCTTCTGTTTCTTCATCATGTTGAGACTTGGGGTACCCCAACGTGCCTGGCATATTTTTCAACCTACGGGGCCAGGATTTGAACCACTTAGTCATGGGGGATATGGCTCCCTTACCTGCTAGACCATGGTACTGACCCCTAGGAGGCTTATTTGTAAGGTATTTCTAATAGTGAAAAAATTAAAGCCAACCCGAATGCCTAATCCTGGAAAAATGAGAACATACCTGAGATATACTACCTGTATAATGAGCTATTATGTCACTATTCACAACAATATTTCTGGAAAATTTATGAAAAGTATATATATTTTTTTTAGAGAGATTTTTGCTATAGGGCATGTGCACTCGTTAGAGAGACAGAGAAGATGTCTCTCCACCCCCCATCCCTGAAGATGCCCATACCACAATCCCTTCTCCTCCATTCTCCTCTCAGGATCTTGGGCACGCACGCACATGCGCCCAGCTTGAGTTTTAAGCCACTGGGTCTGGGACTTGAACTGTGGTCAGCTACACGGGAGTCCAGCAACATAACCATTATGCCACCTGCTAGTCCCAATTTTGAAGAGTTTTAAATTCTAAAGACTTTTTAAAGTTATGAGGAAATAATTCACATATGATGTGAAGGGAAAAAGCATGTCATAACGTTCATAGTTTGATCCCTTTTATATAAAATGATTTTAAAAATTATTATTTAATTTTATTTATTCATTTATTTTTAAATTTAACCAGACACACACACACAGACACACACACACACACACACACACAGAGAAAGAGAGCGAGAGAAAAGGACAAAGGAAGCCGCCAGGTCCAGGACTCGAACCGTGGTCGGCCATGTGGGAGTGTCCAGCACCTTAACCACCATGCCACCTGCTGGTCTCCAATTTGGGGTTTATATGTAAATATGTTGTCTCTGGGTAGTAGGATTCTGTTGTCAACTTAATTTTCTTTATTGTTATTAATATTTTATATTTTCTAGCATTAACTTTTCTGAGCATTACCTTTCTAATGAGAAAATAGCAGAAAATCATGGGTAAAGATCATTTAAGGGAGGGCCAGCCAGTGGCACGGTGGTCCGGGTGGCCGGATCCCACATGGCCAAGTGCATGGTTTGCAGCCCAGACCCAGTGATCTGAAAAACACAGCTGGCACCGAGCACATGTGCCCAAAACCCTCACAGGGGAGTGGAGGGCGGGTTGCTGTGCCACCCTCCTGCGGTAGAGGGTGGGTGCTTCCCTACTTCCCCCTCTCTCCCTGTCCGTCTCTGACAAGCACACCTGCCCTATAATAAGAGCATGTGAAAAAAGCAAGTTTCAAAGAAGAGTAGGAGCCTTCGTAGTCACCCAGTGCGGACTTTGGGTGGGGCTGAGGTGTCCGGGTCTTCTGACGGCCGCCGCCCCCTCGAGGGTGGCCCGTGTGCCTGACCTTACTGAGCACACCTCGGCGAAGGCCTGCCGGAGTCTGGCTGTCCAGTCATGCCCCTTCCTTCTCTCTGAACTGAGGAGGCAGTGGCCGCCTGGGAATGTGTGCCAGTCCAGCACTCCCGTTGGCTCTGGACCCTAAACTGTCGCAGCTATTTGCTCGGTAATCTCCTGGCCTGTGTCGTTAGGGGTAACCGAAGGCAGCTGATCGCTCAATTGTGGAAGCCGGAAACCTGGCTCTTTGATTAGCTCCATCATGTTCTCAAGAGCGGTAAATATTCGGCCTCGTCAGCTTTCCTGTCCTTTCTAATTCAAAAGGCACACTATTTCTCTGAGGTCCTCACCAAGGTATTAGCTGGAGGGCTGTTTACAGAACAACTGCAGAGTAAACACAAGGGGAACATTTCTACAAGTCTGACAGATCATCTGGAAGATGGATCAATGGTGTCTTTGAGATGTGATCTTTTTTTTTCTTTGCTTAAAAGCGGCTTGAAAGTGCTCCAGCCCAGCTGTTGTGCCCCAGCAGTAATGCCAGTGCCCCGCAAGGCTGCTGGCCAGACGGCTGACGGGGTTCCAATCCCCCTCTCTCCCTGTCGGACTACATACCAGGTGCTCATGCCTGCGGGGTCCTGGATCCAGAGGAGCTGCAGGGCTGGAAAGAGCCTTCTACAGGTGCTCCCTCCTTCCACCCTGCACGCACTGTCATAAAAAAAAAGCATTCCAGGGATCAGCAGGTGCCACAGTGATTAAGGTTCTGGACTCCCACACAGCCGGCTGTAGTTCGAGTCCCAGACTGGCAGCTTGAAAATCCCACTGGCTGTGTGTGTGGGCATGCTCCAAATCCCAGGAGGATGGAGGAGAGGGGGTTGCCTATGGCTCCTCCCAGGGCGGGGGGCTTCTCACTTTCACTGTCGCTGCCTCTCTTTATCCCTGGAGAGTGCATGTCCTATGGCAAAAACCTTAAAAAAACAAAAACAAAAACAGCATTCCATGTTTTCTTTTTCATTTTTAACATATCATGGAGAATATTCAGATACATGGAATTTGTGGGTACCTAGTATTCATATCAAGCAGATTTGACTTCTCAATGGGCCTGCTTCCTTACATAATAGTGATTTTTAACTAATAGGTAATTTAATCAAACATCCCAGTTCAGTTGTTTATATGAGTTATAGGCCTTGAGGAACTTAATTTACTTTTACAAATGCTACTGTCCGCTGTAGTTTGGGTTAAGCCGTGTGTGTGGGGAGCTGAACCCTGCATGACTGACTGGTTCGCAGCCAAGCCCTGGGAGCTTGAGAAACGTCCCCGGGTCCATGTGTGAGAACGCCCCGCAGCCTTGTGAGATGGAGAGACGAGGGAGAGGGATCGTGACACACGACACTCAGCGGAGGGGTGCTTTCTCTCTGCCAACCCCTGGGAAACATACACAACTTCTGGCAGTTAAAAAAAAAAAAGATTTCCTTTCCTCTCCCTCCCACTAACTTCACGTTTGGTTTTTCTAATACAGAGGCTGTGAGAACCTCATACCAAAGCAACCAGCTGGAAAGGGACACATCCATTAATTACCGGTTATTTCATCTGTACAGCGTGAAACTAGAAGTTGGCATGATTTTATTTTTCACCTGCTTGGCAGTTTTGTTTTGTTTTGTTATATTTCTTTGGACTGAAATGATCTGTTGATTTGGTATTGTGTAAACCAAGCCCGATTCCACAGTACCTCTGTGACTGTTAGGCAAAAGAAAAAGAAAGAAAAAGAGAAAAAACAAATGAAGACTGAAAAGGATAATTAAGTTGCAAGCCAGGAGACCGAGTTTGTTCTAGCTTTGTCACCTGTCAGTTACGTGACCTTAGGCAGGTCATTTCTCCTCCCAGGGCCGCCACCTCCTCAAACGTACACGGGGAGGCTGGGCCAGCAAGTGCCTTGCAGTCCTGGCTTTACAGATTCAGTGTCCCAAGAAATCAGCGAACGCTTTTTGTTAACTCAGGCAGAAGAATCATCGTTTTGTGGTTGTGTTTTAGAACAGTTTCTGGCTACTACTCTTACTTTAAAAACTTTTTTTTCTGTATTTTTTAAGTTTACTTATTTGTTTCATGAGAACTTGGTACCCTGACGACGTCTACACGGTCCCCACCCTGCCTCCCCTGGCCTTCCAGCCAGCCAAGGTCACCCATAGGCATGGCTCGTGTGTCAGCCGGGGACCCCACCCAGGGCCTTCCCCGTGGCTTAGCTCACTTCTTCTTCCCCTTTTTTTAGGTTTTTGCTACAGAGTGTGTGTGCTTGCTGGAGAGAGACAGAGACAGCGAGAGAGAAAGTGAGAAATCACACCCCCCACCCCCTGGGGAACGGCCATGCCACAATCCATTCTCCTAGGATTTGGGGCATGTGCTCATATGTGCCTGGTGTGATTTTTTTTTTTTTTTTTTGGAGAGGTTTTTGCTATAGGGCACATGCGCTCGCCAGACAGACAGAGAGAGACATAGAGACAGAAAGCGAGAAATCACCCCCCAGGGGGGATGGCCACGCCACAATCCCTTCTCCTCCATTCTCCTCTCGGGATCTTGGGCACGCATGCACACGCACCCGGCGTGAGTTTAAGCCACCGGGTCCAGGATGCGAACTGTGGTCGACTACGTGGGAGTCCAGTGACATAGCCATTATGCTAACTGCTGGTCCCAAGTCACTGGGTCTTGACCTTGAACTGCCCTGGGCCATGTGGGAGTCCAGCGCTGTAACCACCACGCCACCTGCTGGCTGGTGCCTTATGTCATGTGCCACTATGGCTGACCTGAGCCTTTTTTCCATTTTCTTATTACATGTTGTTACTTGTCGCTTAAGGGAAAGTTAGCAAATACAAATGACCAGGATGAAGAAACTTTAATTTTAATTATATTTTTATATTTTTATTGTCAGAGGATGCATGAGTTCTCCAGAGAGACACACAGAGAAAGCGCAGCTTCTCTCCGCAGTGGGGTGTGGTCACGCAGCAATCTTTTTCCCTCTATTCCTCCTTCCCATCAGGATTTTTGTCACAAACGCACACACATTTGCCGTGTTTTTCCCAAGTTGCCAGGCCAGGGTGCGGGTTGCAGTCAGGCCACGTGGGTCCAGTCCCTTACGCACTGTGCTTAGTTGCTCTGCGGTGGGGGCTGGCCCAGAGAAAACACTTTAAGTCACCCGAAAGCCAAGGTACAGCCAATGTCAAAATGGCAAATTGTTCCTGAGGCAGGAGAAAGCAAATGAAGTGGGTAAGGGGGCTGGGGCATCTGTCTATGTGGCCAGATAGAAAGCCCTGATAGGGGCGGAAAATTTCCTGCCCAAGGTCATATAGGGACGGGCAGGGGCTGTCTAACTGTTGAAGCCACGTTTGACACAGACGGTGAGAAGTCAGCGGGCCCAGCCACATCTGGTGGAGCAGTCAGAGGGGAACAACCAGCGGCCCAGCCAATGACCAGCCACCAGACCTAGAGTAAAAATGATAAATCTCGGGACCAGCAGTTGGCATAATGGCTATGTCACTGGACTCCCATGTAGTGGACCGCGGTTCGCATCCTGGACCTGGTGGCTTAAACTCATGCTGGGCGCGTGTGCGTGCGTGCCCAAGATCCCGAGAGGAGAATGGAGGAGAAGGGATTGCGGCGTGGCCATACCCCCTGGGGGGTGATTTCTCTCTTTCTGTCTCTCTGTCTCTCTCTGTCTTTCTGGTGAGCGCACATGCCCTATAGCAAAAACCTCTCCAAATAAAAAAAAAAAAAAAAAAGATAAACCTTGCAGAACGCCACTGCCGGGGCCTTCGGAGTCCCTCTCTCTCCGTCCTCTAGCCCTGCTCCTACCCCTCAGGAGTGCACTTTCATTTTAATAAACTACCTTTACCTTTCAGTATTGGCCAGTTTGTGCAAAGCAGCGAACCTGGACCCCGCCACAGTCCCAGGTTGGTAGGCGGCGTCTGAGCTCACGCAGTTCCCACGTGACTCGTGTTTACCGGGCACGAGGTTGTCCCAGCACGATCGACGTGACCGTCAGCAAGTCGGACAGGACGTGCCCTCGGTTCCCTCACGCACAGTTTTACCCGTGCAGTATACTAGGCGAACACAAAGCTGCCGGCTGATCTGGGCCTCACAGAGACACACGCGTGCACCCCCACCCCGCCCAGGGCCATGTGCCCCTCACTGACGTCCGGGGTTACAGCTTCTCCCCGACTGCAGGTCACTTCAGCCTCTGCCGGGGGACGGGCAGACTGCGACTTGGGCCGCGCCCAGCCCGGCCAGTGCCCTCCCCTCGGCAGGTCTGTGTCCCTCTGCTGCGGTTCTGGCTCTGTGTCCTTCCTCCCTGTTCGTCGTTTGTTCCCTCTCCCACTCGGGTACAGGCATGGGCACGCAGTGGGAAGTCCGGAAGGCAAGCACGCCCTGGCTCCCGCCAGCAAACTGCGGGTTTCGCCTCCCAGGCAAAGGTGTGTGTCATAAAACACGCCCCTAACGTGTGTAAAACCGCGCAGTTGTTTTCATTAAGGTTTTCCCCTGGGTTTTGCTATAGCGCGTGTGCACTTGCCAGGGAGAGAGAAAGAGGGAAAATGCAAAATCGCTCCCGGGGGTGGCGACACTACAGTCCTTTCTCCTTCAGTCTCCTCTTGGGATTTTGGACACACGTGCACACACATCTGTTGTGATTTTCAGGCTGCTGGGCCCAGGATCTAAACTGCGTGGTCGGCAGTGGGATCCAGCTTCCTTAACCTCCACACCACTTGCTGTCCGTGCTCTTCTTAACCCAGTGCTGACAAAGTTCTGAGGGTTGTGTCTCAACCCTGTTTCCTTGTAGTTTTTACTGCCCAATGCTTTTTTTTTTTGAGAGGTTTTCGCTATAGGTCGTGTGCGCTCGCCAGACAGACAGAGAGCGAGAGACAGAAAGCGAGAAATCACCCCCCAGGGGGGATGGTCACGCTGCAATCCCTTCTCCTCCATTCTCCTCTCGGGATCTTGGGCACGCACGCACACGCGCCCGGCGTGAGTTTTAAGCCACCAGGTCCGGGACGCGAACTGCGGTCGACTACGTGGGAGTCCAGCGACATAGCCATTACGCTAACTGCTGGTTCCCAACTGCCCAATGTTTTATATTGTGGTCATTTCACCCTGAGCAATTGCATAATAATTAATAAGTAAATAATAAAAGAACACTAAACAATTTAATAATTATTTAAGTGATTGTTTAATTAAACAATAAATTACCGATTTTGTTAGATCGCAACTCTGAATCCAGGTCCTGTTAATATTCTGTGTGAGGATGTGAGTACTCGCGACATTTCTGCCGCTGAAGTCACAGCGGGCACCAGGAGGGGAACCCGTGAGCGATGGTTTGAGTTTCCAGCCCAATTTCTCTCTTCCGGTTTCCACTACGGCGAATATCAATAAATACAGCCCCACCTAAACAAAAGCCTTGTGGTGCACTCAAAACATTTCCGGGTGTCAAGGGTCCCGCCCCCGTGTCTGAGAACACCGCTAATGCAGTGACTTCTTGTTGGAGCACTTGGGTGTGCATCCTCATAGCTCGCGTGTCAAGTTCCCTTCGTATCAATTCTCAGAAATGCAGCTTCTGAGTCTGAGTGAATACTGTCAAAAGATTTTATCTTCCTTGTACCAAACTGCCCTCCGGAGTGGTGCCGATTTATGTTCTTATCATTAGTATACAAGTATTCCCATTTAATTTAGGCCGAATCCTTCCAACATCCCGGGTCGCTGAACACCAGCTACAGTTGCAGAACGTGGGACCAACTTAAAGCGTTCCCAATTTTTAAGAAATAGTTGAAGCTTCTTTACTTTGAATTTTAAAATAGCTTTGAGATATACTTATTGATGTTATCAGTAAGTTCATCGCAGGAGATGAACCCCCTCACTTTGACTTTCTCTGATAGGGAAACACAAAGAGGACATCGCGAATCTACAACGGGACTCCCAAGTTCAAGGCTTGGTCGACACCCTAGAAGGTATTTTTAATACTGCTGTGGTCAGGGACACTGAGTTACTAGTTAAAAGTTTTTCTTTTGTAAAATTAGAGACTGTACAGTACTTCGAGTAGGAACGTAAGGAAATTGCTCTCTGGCCCTCCTTACACAAGCCTCTCCCTCCCTAACTGGACCACTTGAGTCCACAGCCTCAAGCAGGCTTTGCCAGCAAGCCGTGGTCTCTCCAGGAACAGAGAGGAGGTTGACAACGGAGTTACTGAAACAAAACTGCTCTTTCGTTCTTCCTGTTTTCCTGCTCTTTAATTAACCCGTACGTGGCCTTAAAGTCTCTTCTAATTTCTCTCACATGCTTTCTGGTTGCTTTTTTGTGTAATATGCTATAGGGAATAATTTTGTGCAAGTATATGGGGCAGCAGCACCTGAGGACCTCAGGAATTCTGAAAGTACAACTTCATGGAACTTCTTGATGCTTCTGGGCTTGCTTAACAGCCAGGCATCTAAAGCAAAGCCATTTCACACTCAGGACATAAACTAAAAACGAATTTGTTGGGACCAGCAGTTGGCATAATGGTTACGTCGCTGGACTCCCATGTAGTCTACCGCGGTTTGCATCCCGGAACCGGTGGCTTAAAACTCATGCCGGGCGTGTGTGCGTGCGTGCCCAAGATCCCGAGAGGAGAATGGAGGAGAAGGGATTGCGGCGTGGCCATCTCCCTGGTGGGTGATTTCTCGCTTTCTGTCTTTCTGTCTCCTCTGTCTTTCTGGCATGCTCCTTATAGCAAAAACCTCTAAAAAAAGAAATAAAAAGAATTTGTTCACTACAAACTGGGTGCATCTTAAAATGGAATATTATGCAGCTACGAATAAGAACGAAGAGGCCCCTTTGTACAAACATGGAGAGAAATTCCTTTTTCATTTTTCTGAGTGAAAAAGGGCAAGGTTCCAAATAGTGTGTACAGGAAAACCTCTTTTAACATTTTATGTAAAATGAGGAGAAATACAGATATATATCTGTACTTGCTTCTTTCTGCCTTAATCCGAGAATCCAGCAGTAATCTGGGCAAGTGGAAAGGAACCAGGCAGGTTGAAGGCAGATGTGACACTTTCACCGCGTATCTTGTTTGTTTCGAACATGTGCATGTATTGTTTTCTTGACCATTGATAATCATATTTAAAAAGAACTGTACCGTGTTCAGAAAACAGACTCATGACTATTAGTAGCATGTGCTACAGCCGGTTCCCGAGGTGAGGAAGCATGTCGTTACAGTTTACATGTGACTCGCGATGCTGGGCTCTCCCTCCGTCGGCGTGTGTGGCAGGTGGACCTCGGGGCCAGGCTGGGCCTCCCTGGGGAGGAGGGTGTGCGTCCTCCTCTCCCGGGCAGACCGGGCTGCCTGCCGCAAATTCTTCAGCCGTCTGGGTCATGCTGGAACCGGCACGACAGCCTCTGGCAGGCAGGGGAGGAGGCGGTTGTGGGTTCTGGCACTGTCCCCAAGGTGAGCTGTCCCTGACGGGGGTGTCAGGAAAAGCCCTTTGCAGAGCTGGCAAAGCCAGCCCCTCACTGCATGGCGTGATGCAGATGTGACACTGGGGCGGTGGAAAGCCCGTTCCGAAGGTTCGTATTCCAAGGCTGTGCCCAGATGACAAGGCCACAGTATTAACGACCCCTGGCCAGGTCCGAAACTGGTGCATGTTCCAAAACCTTAGACTAGTTCAGCAGCTCCTGTCGAGCTTGGAGTAAGTTATTCTGTATTTTGTTTTTCTGCTGCCAGAACTCTGGGCACATGGCATTCCCCTAAGACGTGAAGAAGGAAGGCATCGGGGTGAGAATAAGGAACGCACACTCGTTGATATGTTCAGCAACGCCACCTGAAGATGCACTTCGAAGTCATCAGTCCTGGGCTTCCCAGCTGTGCACAGGGCGGACTGCATTTCCCGGGTCTGCTCCACGTACTCCAGTAGCTCCAGGGCGCTGGGGACACCGAGCTCGGCGCGACAGTGATAAGAACCATGGGAGATGCTGCAAATACAGATTCCTGGACCCCGCCTACGCCCTGCCCGGAAATCTGCTTTGTAAAAACAGCCTCAGATAATTCTTATCTGGCACGTTTGGGAAACATTGCATTTTAGAATCTTAAGAGGAAAGTGATGTTTTTATTCTGTCTTGGGGCTAACTTCACCTGGAATGAGAAATGTCACTGTCTGGAAAGAAAGGAACAAATGTTCTCTATACTTGGGATGTCACAGCCGATCAAACCTGTGAGTGTACGTTAATGGTCTTTTGGCTTTAGTAATGACTCATATAATTATAATATTTGGCTATTTCCCCCCCCCCCCCCCATGATGAAGGAAGTTAAAAACCTACTAGTCTTTTTTTTTTTTTTTTTCTTTTTGAGAGGTTTTTGCTATAGGGCGCGTGCGCTTGTCAGAAAGACAGAGAGAGACAGAGAGACTGAAAGCGAGAAATCACCCCCAGGGGGGATGGCCACGCCGCAATCCCTTCTCCTCTTCTCCTCTCGGGATCTTGGGCACGCACGCACACGCGCCCGGCGTGAGTTTAAGCCACCAGGTCCGGGACTCGAACCGTGGTCGGCTACATGGGAGTCCAGCGACACAGTCATTACACTAACTGCTGGTCCCTAAAAACCTACTAGTCTTGCAGAGTGGTGTCTCTTTGAATTGAAGAATTCAGGAATCCGTGGATCCATATGTAACATTTAGGGTTGTAATGGGCATCTATTAACAGCTATTGGGTTGCTGGAAGTCATGACACATTTTTGCATAGAAAAACAGAAAAATACACCATGACTTTTCAATGATTTAATACACAATTCAATTACTCTTAAAACCTTACACTTTGTAACACCTTATTTCCTCTGTCAGACATGTATGGGCCTCTAGGTGAGACACACCAGATCACCAGGAGAGTAAATTTAGGTGGCCTTCCTAACAAGCCAAAAAAGCGTCCCTCCTCTATAAAACACATTCTCCTGTACTCTAAAATAAAATTTCCCATTTGGAAGATTTTATCATATTTTATGAAGTTTAGAAGTTCAAATTGGCCTCTTCTATGCTTACACAGAAGAGATGAAAAGGAAACGAATATAGGCCCATCAGGTGGTGTGGTGGTTAAGGCGCTGGTCTCCTATGTGGCCGACTATGGTTCGAATCCCAGACCCTGTGGCTTGAAAGTCATGACGTGTGTGCCGAAAGTCCCAGGAGGGAAAATAGAGGAGAAGGAATTGCCATGCAGCCATCCCCCGGGGGAGGTGCGACTTCTCGCTTTCCTTCTCACTGTCTCTCTATGTCTCTCTCGGGGGAGCGCACACACCCTGTGGCTGAAACCACAAAAAAAAAAAAAAAAAAAAAAGGAAACAAATCCTCCCATGTAGTTCTACTAGGAGTTACTTAAAACTTTTGGGGACCAGGAGTTAGCGTAATGGCTATGTCGCTGGACTCCCATGTAGTCGACTGCGGTTCGTGTCCCAGACCCGGTGGCTTAAAACTCATGCCGGGCGCGTGTGCGTGCGTGACCAAGATCCCGAGAGGAGAATGGAGGAGAAGGGATTGCGGCCTGGCCATCCCCCCTGGGGGGGTGATTTCTCGCTTTCTGTCTTTATGTCTCTCTTTGTCTTTCTGGCGAGCGCACACGCCCTATAGCGAAAAACCTCTTTAAAAAAAAAAAAAGGGGCTGGTGGTGACGAGATGGTTAAGGTGCTGGATTCTCACATGGTTGACTGTGGTTCGAGTCCTGGACCTGTTACTTTCTCACTTTCCCTCTCTCTTCCTCTCTCTTGGTTTTGGTCTCTGGTCAAATTAAAACATAATAATAATAAATTAAATAGAAATAAATAATTATTTAATAAAATTCATTAAAATTTCTAAAATAAAGAGAAAGTAAAAAACAGCAACACAAATCTCACAAGTAAATTTGACTGTGTCAGCAAGTGGGTTTATTTTCACTAATAATCAGGAGAACAAAAAAGCTAATCAAATGAAAAATAAAGCCAAAGCAAAAAAGTGCTAAGTAAATTGCTTCAACAAATTTTTGTTTTTGATCTGTCATTATTATATCAAGTCAATCAAAATAGCAGAAGCTTTTATGAGACAAAAAGACGTTCAAGTTTTTTAAGAAGTTTATGAATTCTGTGGGTGAGAGAGCCACCACAGACGGCAGGACGCTCAGCTCTAGCCAGCCTTATCACGGGCCGTGTGTGTCCAGAGGATTCTGGGAGGGCTCTGAATGGAAACTAGAACCTTCTTTCAAGTTTTAAACTGGATGTATTTTCAGCGACCTTCATTGTACTGAGAACAGGACTCTCTTTATCTGTCTTGTTTGGGGCACTGCGATTATTCTGCATATCTTTCTTTCTTTCTTTCTTTATTTTTCATTTGTAGTTTTGCTTGCCGGAGAGAGAGGGAAAGTGAGAAATCACTCCTTGGGAGTCTCCACACCACAATTTCTCCTCCATTCTCCTTTCGGGAGTCTGGGTGTGTTTTTCTTTTTTTCTTTTTCTTTTTTTTTTTTTTTTTTGGAAGGTTTTTTGTTATAGGGCGCGTGCGCTCGCCAGACAGAGAGAGAGAGACATAGAGACACAAAATCCCCCCCAGAGGGGATTCACGCCGCAATCCCTTCTCCTCCATTCTCCTTCGGGATCGGGCACGTTTTGGCCACCGGGTCCGAGACGCGACACTACGTGCAGTGGCTGGTTCCCGTGTTTTTTCAAGCCACTGGGTCCAGGACTCAAACAGTGCAGCCAGCCACATGGGATCCAGCCATCTTAACCTCCATGCCACCTGTTGGCCCATGTTTTAAAATTTTTATTCCTCATCCTTGGTCTTCTCTTAAGCTATATATTTCTTTTCATTAAAAACAGCAACAGCAAACATTTTTTTTTTTTTTTTCCAGTTCTAGAAAGAAGAAAAGAAAGAGAAAGAGGAGAGGAGAGGAACAATGAGAAGAGGGGAGGGTGGGAAGACAAGAGAGGAATTTCAGCCCTGCCTACAGGATGGCTGTGGGCTTCATGGGCTTCAGGCTTCTCGCCTTCAAGAAAAAGGATGTGGAATGATCTCACTCTGCCAACTCCGGCATTTGTAAGCGCAGGTGAACTCACTGCGGGGTTCCCCGGGATCCTGGCAGGGGCTTTGTGCTGAAGCTGCCTTCTTCAGCTCTGTCAACAACCTCTGCTATGGCCTCCTTTCAGTCTTTGGAATTTGAACGTTACCAGTTAATTTTATATCCTGACTAGAAGAATTACACATTTCTGAGTGAGCAAGTAAGAGTATCCCCATGCACAGGTGAAGGGCGTTTTGAAAGATGCTAAGTCAGCTCCTACCGGTCCTCTCAACTCCTTAGGACTTTGTACTTGGGGCTGTGCGTGTTTTTTAAAGAATTATTTATTTTATTTGTTATTGTTATTATTATTATTATTATTATTTGTTTAATTTGACCAGAGGGAGACAGAGAGAAAGAGAAAGTGAGAAAGCAAGCTGCCAGGTCTGGGACTTGAACTGTGGTCACCCCTTTGGGAGTCCAGCACCTTAAACACTGTGCCACCTGCTGGCCCCCTCGGTGTGTTTCCTCAGCATCCTTACTTCTTTTTGGTGGGATAAAGAGAGCCTAGGGCAGGCAGTCGGGCGGGCTGGGTTTCGGGACCAGTTTCATGAATACAGAGAGGTTCCAATGGAAGACACAGTAGCTGAGCTGCAGAGATGGGGCTGCTGATCTAGGGTGGCAAATTAGCTCCGTGTAAAGCCAGGACTCCCTGTCCAGTGCTTTTCTATGTCGTACTATGATTCCTCTTGGCTATGCATTCTTTTTTTTTTTTTTAACCTTTTCTTGTTGAACTGCATTCTGCTGAATTTTTTTTTTTTTTTTTTTTTTTTTTTTTTTGAGAGGTATTTTTTGCTATAGGGCGTGTGCGCTCGCCAGAGAGATAGAAAGCGAGAAATCACTCCCCGGGGGGATGGCCACGCCGCAATCCCTTCTCCTCCATTCTCCTCTCGGGATCTTGGGCATGCACGCACACGCGCCCGGCGTGAGTTTAAGCCACCGGGTCCGGGATGCGAACCGCGGTCAGCTACATGGGAGTCCAGCGACATAGCCATTACGCTAACTGCTGGTCCCCTAGCTGTGCATTCTTGAGGAAGTGAATTTTGATTTTTCCAATCTTTGATTTCCTCACCTGTACAAGAAAGGGGTAGAACCAGATAACCTGTAAATTGCCATTGGTTTTAATATTGACTGATGTTCTAGCTGTCCTGGTTTGGTTGTTTTTTTGTTTTGTTTTGTCATCCTGATAGACATTCAGCTCCTAGATGGCCAAGGTCCTTTGTCTACCCCAGCATAAGTTTGGCTGAATAAAAAAAAGTGTTTAAAACATTTATTTCATTTTATTTATAATTATTGTCATATAAATTTGCTATAAGGCACATGCACTCACTAGAGAGAGACAGAGAAAGAGAGAGAGGGAAAATGAGAGAGAGCAAGCCACCAGATCTGGGACTCAAACTAGTGGTTGGCCATGTGCGAGTCCTGTGCCTTAACTACCGTACACCTGCTGACCACTCTCCTCTCTTTTTCTTTTTAAATTAAATTTATGTATTTTACATTCATTCACTGTATATCATTGCACCATGCAAAATGAGTTTTCCCATTCAGAATGCACTGTATATTGGCTCAATCAAAGATATTACCACACATGTTATCTTCAACACATAATTTTCCATGTTTTTTTTCTCCCCTTGCTTGCCTCCTGCGCACCCTTCGCCGTTTCCCACCCTCTCCCCAGACTGTTCTGGTATCTGCAGTTGCTTTCCGTGCCCCCTCCCCCCATACATTATATTGATACACAAACTATCTTAATTAAACTAAGCATTTCAATAGTAAATGCAGTTGATACACATATCTATGAACACAGGTCTGATTTAGGCATAAACTTTAGAGAGTAGAATGAACATACTATAAAGGAGCACCTAACAGAGGCTATACAGCGTACCATGGCCATTAAGTAGGTATTTTTGCTTGTTCGTTTTTTTTTTTTTTAATTTCAAGAAAAATAATTTTAGCTTTCAAAAATCAAAATCAAAACACTTTAGGAAAAATTTGCTTAAGATTTAAAGCCAGGGAAAAAGGTTCAGATTCTGTTCAAACAGTAGGTAGACACTAAAAACTCAAAAAGTAGATATGAACAGAGCTAAAATCTATTAACAAGTGTGCTGTCATTTTCTTCTGAAACATTCTTTTTCTCTCCATTCCCCCTTTTACCAAAGAGAGGCATAAACTAACTTATTTGCAAAAAACTTATTTGTAATTTGGTCTGTTATTTGCACAAAGCCCCATAAGAATACTAATTGATTTAGCTGGCTTTACTGGAACCTTTCATAGGGAACTTCAGATTAGACTTTTTCTTCTTTTTTTTTTTGAGAGGCTTTGCTATAGGGTGCGTGCGCTCGCCAGAAAGACAGAGAGAGACAGAGAGACAGAAAGCGAGAAATCACCCCCCCAGGAGGGATGGCCACGCCACAATCCCTTCTCCTCCGTTCTCCTCTCGGGATCTTGGGCACGCACGCACATGCGCCTGGCATGAGTTTAAGCCACCGGGTCTGGGACTCGAACTGTGGTTGACTACATGTAAGTCCAGTGACATAGCCATTACACCAACTGCTGGTCCCCTCAGATTAGACTCTTTAAAAAGCCTCCCAAGGCTACTGAGCCAAGTCAGGGACTCACCATCTGCCTGTGCCTTTAAGTACCTGTACCTGGGAGTTTTGGGGCCTGTCAGGAAGTGACCTTCTTAGTTTTCCTGCCAGGCAGAACTGTTTATGGTGCCAGGCAATCTTTCCAAGAGCTCCTGTTGGCTTTCTTGAGATCTACCTTAGTTCCTTAGCTTTCTGGTTATATCTTTCGATATGGCATTCCAGTCAAAGCCCTGGCACTAGCCAGTATTTCCAATTTCTGATGCAAGACAACAGGTATTGTTGAACTTATACAAATAACCATTCTGCCACCAAATAAGAATATTTGCAAATATTTACCAATTCCGGAAGGGTCAGGAAGGGAGAAAATTTTATGTTTCAATTTAAAAAAATTAAACAAAAAATTTTAACAAATTGCTGAAGCTATCAACAGCTCAAAAGAAAACAAAAATTCTGGGACCAGCAGTTAGCGTAATGGCTATGTCTCTGGACTCCCATGTAGTTGACCGCGGTTCGCGTCCTGGACCCAGTAGCTTAAAACTCATGTCGGGCGCATGTGCGTGTGTGCCCAAGATCCCAAGAGGAGAATGGAGGAGAAGGGATCGTGGCGTGGCCATCCCCCCTGGGGGGTTATTTCTCGCTTTCTATCTCTCTGTCTCTCTCTGTCTGTCTGGCGAGCGCACACGACCTATAGAAAAAAAAAACCTCCCCCCCCAAAAAATAATTCTTAAATCTCGAAAACAAAGCATAGAAGGAAATCAGTAATGTTTTAGTCAAAAGTCATACAATTCTATTTTACCTGTTCAGTTTCATAAAGTTAATCTCTCTCTTCTGTTGAATTTTCAGTGTTACTGTGGTCTGATCTTCCTGTTTAAATCCTGGAAGTTAACATTCAATGTTATATTGACATTTCCGGCCATTTTCTTCGTTGTTTTTCTGTTCTCTTTTTTATTTTCTTTTTTTCCCCTAAATAATTATTTCACTTAACTTTATTAATTTATTTTAATTTGACAAGAGAGGGGCAGAGAGAGAGAGAGAGAGAGAGAGAGAAGGTAAGTGAGAGAGAGAGAGTGGCAAGTGAGAAAGCAAGTTGCTGGGTCTGGGAATTGAACCATGGTTAGCCAAAGGCCGCCATGCCACCTGCCAGCCCCTTGTTCTCTTGTTTCTCTGTGTCTGACTTTAGTTTTCATGGTATAGCACACCTTTCAGAACTTCTTAAAAAGCTGGTCTGGTGCTGATAAATTCTTCCAGGTTTTGTTTATCTGGGAATGTTTTTATCTTTTCTTCCCATATGAAGGATAATCTTGCCAGGTGTATAGTATTCTTGGTTGAAATTGTCTTTCATCTAACACTTTGAATATATTTCCCATTGTTTCCTTGCTGGCATTGTCTCTGATGAGAGGTCCGCTGTTAACCCTGATGAGATAACGTTTGTAAGTGACTTGACATCTCTCTTGCCAGTTTAGCATTTTGTCTTTGAGGTTTTGGTCAACCTGGCTATGATATGTCTTGGAGAAACTTCTTGGGTTGATTTTATTTGGGGTCCTTTGTATTTCTTGGGTCTGGATATTCGAACACCTCTCTAGGTTTGGAAAGTTTTCTTCAATTTCATGGAATAGATTATCAATGACCTTATTAGTTTCTTCACCTTCTGGAGTACTGATGGTCAGGATGTTTGGGCATTTGATGGTACCTAGTATTTCTCAATATTATTCTCATTTTTGGGGTTATTTTCTTAGTCTTTTTGGTGATTTTTTTCTAGGACAGAGGTTTGGTCTTCTACATCTGAGTTGTGATCTTCTGCACGATCTTATCTGCTTTTAATACTTTTGAGGGGGTTTGATTTCCTGTATTACAACCTTCATCTCTAACAGTTCCATTAGATACTTTTTTATGTTGTGCATTTTTTCTTTCAATCGTGCAAGAACTTCCTTATCTCCTGGAACTCTTTTCTCTTGCATCTTCTGGGGTTTATTGTCTCTCTTCTCTTGCATCTCTGTTAGCTTTGTCACTATGGATATTTTGAATTCTTTTTTTTTTCTTTTTTTGAGAGTTTTTTTGCTATAGGGCGCATGCGCTCGCCAGACAGACAGAGAGAGACATAGAGACAGAAAGCGAGAAATCACCCCCCAGGGGGGATGGTCACGCCGCAATCCCTTCCCCTCCATTCTCCTCTTGGGATCTTGGGCACGCACGCACACGTGCCCGGCGTGAGTTTTAAGCCACCAGGTCCGGGACGCGAACCACGGTTGACTACGTGGGAGTCCAGCGACATAGCCATTACGATATCTGCTGGTTCCTGGATATTTTGAATTCTTTATCAGACATTTCCACAAGTTCCACTGTACTGTCTGTGGATGATGAAGGGCTGTTCTTTTTCCTTGGGGTAGAGATACTTTTTAGTTGCTCATATTTCTTTTGCCTCTGTGGTGGTTTCTGGTCATCTGATGAGTCTGGAAGCTGAGGTTTGGAGCAGAGAGGGCCTCAGCTCCCTAGTCCCTGAAAGGGGCAGGCACAGCTTCCTTCCGCTTTACAGACTAGATTCTTCTGGGCTAGGGAGCTGGACCTCACATGGGTGACCGTGCAGTTGAGTCCCAGACCAGACAGTTTGAAAAACATGCCTGGTACATGTATGCCCAAAACCCTGACTGGAGAGTGGAAAGGAGGAGAGGGACTGCTGCATGGCCATTCTCCACGGCCGGTGCTCTCTCTTCCTCTCTCTGGGGAGCACGTGCACCCTCTAGCAAGTTACAAACAAACAGTGACAGTAACAAAACACGTAAAACAAAAACCAAACTAGAGCCTGTCCTCTGAAGGCATCTTTGGTAAACTGCACATCTTTGGTTCACCTGCCACATTCAAGAAAGCCCTCGTGTTGGAAGGCACTTTTAGCCGGCTCACCCCTGCCATAAACCACAGTGGAACTCTTCCTCTCCTCTAAAGAAGAAACTTCTCTATTTTTTTTTTTTTTTTGGAGAGATTTTTACTATAGGGCGCGTGCGCTTGCCAGAAAGACAAAGAGAGACAGAGACAGAAAGCGAGAAATCACCCCCCAGGGGGGATGGCCATGCCGCAATCCTTTCTCCTCTTGGGATCTTGGGCACACACACGCACACGCGCCCGGCGTGAGTTTTAAGCCACCGGGTCTGGGACTCGAACCACAGTTTACTACATGGGAGTCCAGCGACATAGCCATTATGCTAACTGCTGGTCCCTCCATTTGTTGATACGAACAATTGTAACTTCTCATGTTTCTGTAGGTAGTTGGTAGCAAGATCCAGCGTCTGACCCAGGTTCCCAGGTTTTCTGAATCAAATTCTGATACTCTTTTTGCTAGTTCATAGCCCCCAGGGCAAATGTGAGGGATGCCAGAAGGCCTCGGTGGGAATGCGGAGGGCGAACACAGAGGCAGCGTGTGAGTCTGGGCTCAGGCAAGGTGGGCTGTGATAGGCAAAGACAAAGACGGGGACGTGTGGCCATGTCTGAGGGTGGGTGTGGGCAAGTGTGAGCCCTCACTGTCAGCTGAGCCCGCTGGCGGGGTTTGGGCAGCCACTGAGTTATGCCGTTGGTTCACTCATTTATTGATATTACTGTGAGGAAAAAGGCCTTTGCCACCAACTCCTCTTGCCCTTGTTTAAAATCTACAGATGAATTACCCCTTTGTTCCCCTAGGTTTGCATTTCTGCTTTCTCCCCCTTTACAGAAATAGTTCTCAGGCAGTACGTGCTGTAAAAGGTAAATGCGGTACCTGTGTGACCAGAGGCAGAATTCCACCATTTAGCAGCTGCTCTTGCTCAGCGGGTTAAGAACTCTTTTAATGGGCAAGAACATTTTCTCCTCATTATCACCTCCTTAAGTTGAGGAGAACTAGGAGAACTAGGAGGCCTAGACTTGGCCTCAGGGGTTTTTCAAGGTGATAATGAGATGGCATTTTGTCCAACTCCTGTTTTATTTTAATTCTTGGTGCATTTGCTTTATTATCTCTGCTAGATGTTAAGTCCTCCTGGCAGGGACTGCATCATTTCTAAGTGTTCATTATACCAGTGACGCCCATGCCTTGTACATAGTAGGTGCTCAAGGCGTCAGACATTCAAGTAGGGTTCCACAATCTTCCTGATAATGTAATTGAAGGGGTGAACAACAAAGTGAGTATTCCATTTTACAGACAGTAATAGCTCCTAGTTAAGACTGATCTCTCTATATTTACAGTGGAGTGCTTTTCCAGGGCAGGGGTATTTCTGTATACTCTGGGTCCTTCCCTGGGGTCTAGGAATTAACCAGAAGGTGGATTGGGGCATGTGTAATCCAAGCAATGGGCGGTTGAGAAGCGGGAGGATTATTTTATCCAGGTTTTAGTGAAATTTGGAAAAGCTCTCTCTGGGGGCTGGCAGGTGGCGGGGTGGTTAAAAGCGCTGGACTCCCACATGGCCAACCGTTGTTCGAGTCCCAGACCTGGCAACTTGCTTTTTCACTTCCCCTCTCTCTCTTTTGTCAAAATAAATAAAGAAATAAATAATTCTTAAAAAGAAAAGCTCTCTTTGCCTCCAGCAAAGAGTACACCCCCGCAGCCTGTGAACAAAGGCATTGCCCCTACCGCACCTGCTGCCCCCGCTCTCCAGCAGGCCTGCTCTAACCTCAGACCCCAGAAGGCTACCTGAAAGTTTCAAGTCAATAGTTTTAGATGCAATTCAGATCATGCCATCCATGCCATGCCATTCTGACTAAGTGTAATCCGTAAGACGGTGTATTTTTCAAATTGTTTACTCCGAAGTTAATCTTATTTTCATCTGGACAGCTGGGTAGTGTCCAAGCACGTGAGTGAGAATTTAGGCAGAGGCGTGGCGAGCCCTGTTTGCGCTCATTTAATCTTCCCGACGGCCTTTGAAGTAGACAGAGCTGGGATGCGAACCCAGCTGCCTCCCCATGATACTCAGGGTCATCCGTGCCTTGACGCCAGCTCCTGAGACAGCCGTACCACACTCAGATGCTCTCAGCTCCCTGCATGTAGTGCTGCGTCTACGCCAGGCAGAGCGGTGCGGCCGGGCTGTCCTTGCTGGCTCAGAGCCGAGAACCAGGCCCTTGAGCATAACGATACCATGACGGGAGCAGGTAAGAGGCAGCACAGAGTTTGTCATGTGCCACATACGCCAGTACCATGTGGCAGGCCCTAACGGTGTGCTCTATGTACTCCCCAGGGTTACCTCGTGCACCATCAGCAAGAGGACATGTGGCACAGGGGTTAAGAGTGTAGACTCTGGGGACCAGAGTTGGCATCATGGCTACGTTGCTGGACTCCCAGGTAGTCAACCGCGGTTCAAGTCCCAGATCCTGTGGCTTAAACTTACACCAGGTGCGTGTGCGTGCGTGCCCAAGATCCTGAGGAGAATGGAGGAGAAGGGATTGTGGTGTGGCCATCCCCCCTAGGGGGAGATTTCTCGCTTTCTGTCTCTCTGTCTCTGTCTTTCTGGCGAGCGCACGCACCCTATAGTAAAAACCTCTCAAAATAAATAAGTAAGTAAGTAAGTAAGTAAGTAAATAAATAAATAAATAAAGAGTGTAGACTCTGGAGTCAATCTCTCTCGATTTGATTCCCAGGTTTGCTAGTTACTAGCTGCGTGGCTAGTAGGGCCTAGGCCATGCACCCTGTCTTTGCTTTAATTTGCTTTCCTGTCAAATGGAAATGATAAAATAACTGGCCTCAGCTTCATGAAGTTGTACGAGTCAGTACAAATAGGGTACCTTCAGCAGTGTCGGCCATGGTCTACTCTGTCAGGGGTTAGCTGTTACTGAAGGCCTCAAGTTTAGAGATGAATAAGGTAGGCTCTGAGAGAACCTTAGGACATTTGGGGTTCTAAGGGTTAACAATGCTCTACACCTTGAGCAACAGGTTAGCCATGGGGAGAGCTGTGTGGGGGGAGTGGGAGTCCGTACTGCCTGCTCCATTGTTCCGTGCGCTTAGCGCCACACAAGGCCAGCCCCCAGAACCATGACCAAGCACTGTGCATAGGGACCAGATCCCTGGGGCCAACCGGCTCCAGAGACTCTGAAAACACACTGGGTGCCTGACAGTGCGCTCTGGATTCAGAGGGATGGGGAAAAGGAGGAAAAGGAATCACAGTATGGCCACGCTCCGGGGCTTGGGCTGGGGGAGTGTGGCTTAAACTCACACCAGGCGCGTGTGCGTGTCTCTCTCTTCCTCTTTCTAGCTCTCATGTTTGAGCTGGCAGTAAAAGATAAATTGTAGGGACCAGCAGTTAGCGTAATGGCTATGTCGCTGGACTCCCACGTGGTCGACCGCGGTTCGAGTCCCGGACCTGGTGGCTTAAACTCACGCCGGGCGCGTGTGTGTGCGTGCCCAAGACCCCGAGAGGAGAATGGAGGAGAAGGGATTGCGGCGTGGCCATCCCCCCTGGGGGGTGATTTCTCGCTTTCTGTCTCTCTGTCTCTCTCTGTCTGTCTGGAGAGCGCACGCACCCTGTAGCAAAAACCTCTCCAAAAAAAAAAAAGATAAATTGTACAAAAATTTAAATCTATTACTAATTTTTGAAAAAAGGAAATTGGTGGGGACTGGTGGTTAAGGGGACTGAATTCCACATGGCCACGTTGATTGAACTCTGGCCTGGTGGTTTGTCAAACACGCCAGGTGTGTGTGCATGTGAGCCCAAAGTCACCAACGGGGGAAAGGATGGGACTGTGTCGTGACCATGCTCCCAAGGGGAGGTGTTCGCACTTTCTCTCTCTGTGGCAAAATTTAAAATATTTAAAAAGGGACATTGGCAGTAAAGCTAGGGAGACCTGAACGGGCTCCGGAGTTCAGCTTGTCCCTCAGTGTGGATGACTGTCCCTGGTTATGTAAGGTGCCGATGTCAGGGAAACCAGGTGAGGAGGATGTGGGACTCCCCGTACTACCTCTGCTGCTTTTCTGTAGATCTAAAACCAACCCCAAATGAAAAGCGTCTTTACAAAAGGATGTCTTTGGAGCAAGTGACAGCCAGACCTCCTAGGGGATAACCCTGTGGCCGTGGGTGACAGTAGGAGGGAAATGAAACACTCGCACCTCGGTGCTGACCTTCAGGTGACAGCCGTGGCCCCAGCCTTCCTCAGAGACGAAGCTAGGTGTGGTGTAAGCCAGCGAAGAATTTATTACACAAATACCATCATCTGTTCTTGGAATACATAAACACGCAAAAGAGAAATGTGTAGTTGTACCTTCTAAGTTTAAATGTCAGCTGGAAACAACTGTTTTCCTTTTCTCTTCTTTCACATTTATTGAGCGACTGACCCTGCGGCTTGGAAAATGTGCTGGGGCGTGTGCGCGAGTGTGTCCTGTACCCCAAGAAGAGAACGGAGAGGGGATTGTGGTGTGTCCACCTCCCCTGGGGTGTGTGGGGGCTCCTCACTTTCCCCTCTGTTTCTCTCTGGAGAGTGTACATTTCCTGGAGCAAGTCTGGAGGAGACAGGAAGGACAGCTTGGTGTCAGGCACACAGTAGGTATCTACCCATCCAGGATCTGTCTGCTCAGCCGTGTACCCAGATCCCAGCCGACACCTGCTGCTTGCTCGTTTCTGTGAAGCAGTATGCTAGGCCCTGTCTGGGATGCAGAATTGAATAAAAAGTATTCTCCAGTTGCTCCCAGTGTCACAGGAATGTAAGACTCCTTGCCCACAACGGTCCCTACAAACCATCGAAACATGGCCTTGATCAGGGGACTGGCTATTATTTGCTAGGAGGTAAGGAAGAAGTAAGAAGGAAATAAAGTGTAAATTCAGGGATGAGAAGTTTGTAACCTGGCACAGCCCCAGGGTTACAAAAAATCAAACCAGAGAGCTTTGACACATGTAATCTCATTTTAACAAATGCCCCAGGGAGAAAGAGGGTGATAATATGGATAAATGGAGACAGGGAAGAAGGGAGGAAGGCAGGTGGCAGAATTAAAGGTCCAGGATCAAGAAAAGAGCAAAATTGGATTCGATAATTAGATAGAATATAAAATTTAAGCAGCAGGTCTTACATAGTAACAGATTTCTGGTTTCAACCATAACAGTTTTTTATCAGGTCAAGGCTGAAAGCAGACTAGCAATGCACAGACACGGAGAAATTTGCCATATTGGTTTAATAAACGAGTTTATGTGCTGTGTTGAAACAGCGCAACTTCCTTAATCCAATATCTGATGAAGGAGCAAGGCTAGAAGAATTAATTTACCACACACTAATTAAAGAGGGGTATGCACTGTATATACGGTGAAAGTCTCTGAAATGAATATTTGATAAACAATATCTGGTAAATTAAAAACCTGAAATGTTAAATTAAATGCAAATTAAAAATCTGGAATGTTAAATTAATTAAATACAGAAAATCGCATCAAATAACAGTACAGGTCTCAGTTAAACCAGGGAGGGAAGGAAGGCCCGTTGGTCGGCTCGTCCCGCCCGTGCTCTCCTGACTCACCTGCCGGTAAATGACGTGCCAGGAGCGCCAGCTGTAGCGGGGATTTGCATACGCATGCACAACCATTTCTGGTGCTTTTTACTTGTGAAGCTAAGTGGGGGATAAAATGGACCGTTTACTTTATTATGGACAATATGCAGCAGATTTATTCAAATGGCTGAATCCTCTCTTAGCTTGAGGTAAGGATGGTCAAATTGCTGCATGAAGTGCACCTTGTACGACGGGGGTCCACTCCGAGCGGCGGAGACCCCGGGCGGTGCGCAGCAGAAGCCGCCCAGGGCCCAGGCCACCTCGCTGTGGCTCCGCTGGGGCAGAGACCCTCAGGTTGGCTGCCCCAGAGCCCTGAGCTCCACCGCCCTGTGCGCAAACCTAAGGGTGGGGTTTCCAGGACAGAGGCCTGTACTAGGACCCCCTGCCGGCCGGCTCTCAGTCCGCAGTCCACCCTCGCTGGGCCTCGGAATCTGACTCGGCTCCTGCTCCTGACCTCGGAGCCCTCCTGGACAAGGCGCCCGCCTGTCCTCCTCCTCTCCCCTGTCCGGTGCGGCTTGAGGCGCGGCCTCCTCAGGAAGCAGCAGGGGATACCCGATCAGCGAGGGCTTCCACATTTTGGGGCTGACTTCTGCAGATGAAGCAGCGTTCTAGCATTTTCATAAACCACCAAGGCAGTTTCTTAGTCTGAGTCTGTGGACGGCTCTGCTACGAACACTTGAGATACATGATTTGTTTCTTGAATAAAGGAATAAAGGCACATTTGTGGGAGCGGAGAACGTCACACAATGTATTATTTTCACCTTTTGGCGCACAAAGTACTTTGCACATATCTGATTTTAGCACTTATTCTGATTTGGAATTATTTCAAAGATATATTAGAACTTAAAAATTCATTCAAAACAACACTACTGATATATGAAAGTGTTCTCCTTAAATACCCAAACAATACCAGTAAAATAAAAGCTCCTTAACTGCGACTTTCAACCCAGATGTTTTCCTTGCCATTGGGCTGATGTATATCTTCCAGGCTTAAAAAAAAAAAGTATTATTGGGGCCAGCAGTTGGTGTAATGGCTATGTCGCTGGACTCCCATGTAGTCGACCGCAGTTCAAGTCCTGGACCCGATGGCTTAAACTCACACTGGGTGTGTGTGCCCAAGATCCCAAGAGGAGAATGGAGGAGAAGGGATTGCAGCACGGCCACCCCCCCTGGGAGGTGATTTCTCACTTTTCGTCTCTCTGTCTCTCTCTGTCTTTCTGGCAAGCTCATGCGCTCTATAGCAAAAACAAATAATAAAAAAATTATTATTTTACTTAACTTTATTTATTTACTTATTTTAATTTGACCAGAGAGGGAGAGAGAGAAAGAGAGAGAGAGAGAGAGAGTGAGAAAGCAAGCCATCAGGTTCGGGACTCGAACTGCAGTCAGCCATGTGGGAGTTCAGCGCCCTTAACCATCATGCCACCTGCCGGCTTCCTCCCTTTTTTTCTTAAAAACAAATGAACAAACAACAACATGTACTTATTAATATATAAATTTATAAGTATATAAACCTTTGGAAAGGTGTAGTTTTGAAGTTAAGAACTTTGTTGACATGAGCAGTTACGTGCTCTTACCTATCATCCTGTGACTTGTCTTTTTTTTTAAGCCGCCTAATGCTTGGAGACTCTTGTGTCTCGCTGAATTGTAGATCTATTGCATTCTTCCTTCCTTCTGTCTTTCTTTTTACAATTTTGTCATTGGGTGCATGCTCTCACCAGAGAGACAGAGAGGAGAGAGAGAGAGAAAGTGAGAAAGTATCCCGCAGGGATGGCCTTGCCTCAATTCCTTCTCCATTCTCCGCTTGGGATCTGTGACGTGCATGCACTTATACCCGGGTGCATTTTTCAAGCTGTCTGTCTTGAAGCACACAGTCGGCCACGTGAGACCCAGCGCCTTAACCACCACGCCACTGGCTAGCCTTTTTGCATTCTTTCTTTACCACTGCAGTTTCTACGTCCATGGCATTTAGATTGTTTGCAATTTTGTGCTAATGTAAATAATCTGAACCCCTTGTCCGTGTCCTTTTGCCCAGTATTTCTCTAGAACAGTAAAAGAATTGAAGAGATTTTGTTGATTTGACTTTGAGAGTCACTGAGCCACATTGTGTTGCCACTAGTAATACATAAAAATCAAGGTAACTACCTCTAATTTGCATTTTCCTGAACACCAGTAAGACCAAGCAGCCTTTAGAAGTCTCTTGATTGTTTTTATTTTCTTTGTCACGAATTGCCTGTTCATATCCTCTGCTCTTTTTATAATTTTAAATTGAGCTTACATTTTTCCTGTTGGTTTAAAGTTTTAAAAAATTATTCTAGGGGCCAGCGGGCGGCGTGGTGGTTGAGGTGCTAGATGGCCGACGATGGTTCAAATCCTGGACCTGGTGGCTTGCTTTCTCACTTTCCCTCCCTGTCTCTGTCTCTGTCTCTCTCTGATCAGATGAAAATAAATGAATAAATAAAATGAAATATTTTAAAAATTTATTTACTTTTTTATTTAACTTTATTTATTTATTTATTTATTGGAGAGGTTTTTGCTATAGGGCGCGTGCGCTCACCAGACAGACAGAGAGAGACAGAGAGACAGAAAGCGAGAAATCACCCCCCAGGGGGGATGGTCACGCCGCAATCCCTTCTCCTCCATTCTCCTCTCGGGATCTTGGGCACGCACGCACACGTGCCCGGCGTGAGTTTTAAGCCACCGGGTCCGGGACGCGAACCGCGGTTGACTATGTGGGAGTCCAGCGACATAGCCATTACGCTAACTGCTGGTCCCGATTTATTTATTTATTTTTAATTTGCCCGGAGAGGGACAAAATGAGAGAGAAAGAGGGAGGAAAGTGAGAAAGCAAGCTGCCAGGTCCGGGACTCGAACAACGGTCGGCCATTTGGGAGCCCAGTGCCCTTAACCACCATGCCACCTGTTGGCCCCTAAAATTAAATAATTCTTTACAAAAAAATTTAAAATATATATATTCTAGATTTAATTATGTTCCAAAGATGCACCATGTTCCAAAGATGCTCTCTCCAATGCACTTGTCTTTTAATTCTTGTATATTGTCTTTCTATATAGATCGGTTAAAAGTTATGATTCAATAAAACTTATCTTTTTAAAATTTAAAATACTCGAAGACACCATCATGCAGACGGCGATGTGTCACCTCCTCCTTGGAGGTCTGCCCACGTGGAAAGGTTCCAGCTTTCACCTCGAGCCCTCCCTGAGCTTGCTGTGCCCATGAGCCGGGAGCACGGTGTCTGGATCGTGGTGGGGGTGGGTGCTGTCTCTCTCCCTCTGCCTCTCTCTTTCATGGGAAGAAATAAATAAAGAAATTTAAAAGAATAAAAAGCTTTTTGGGACCAGCAGGTGGCGTGGTGGTTAAGGTGCTGGATACTCACATATGGCTGACCATGGTTTGAGTCCTGGACCTGGTGGATTGCTTTCTCACTTTCTCTCTCTCTCTCCCTCTGGTCAAATTAAAATAAATGAATGAATAAATAAAATTAAATAAACAATTCTTAACAAAAAGAATGAAAAGTATTTCAATTTTGTATATTGCGTTGATTTGTTTATGGTTTCTGTGCACCAATACATGATTACTCTCATGACAGGAGGTAGTCTGTTCTATTCGCTTCCATATCTCTAGTGCTGGTGCGTACCCCTGCTCACTAAATGCTTGTAAATGAATGAGCGAAGGTGTGCTCAAATCAGTTCAGGAAGAATTCCAGATTTGTGAAGATATCTACCATAATTCCATTTTAACTTGTGTAGAGTGCTGCTGTGAGGATGCTGAAATAAAAGGGCATTGTTATTGAAAGTTCTGTCTGTGATCCCGTTCTGTTTAACGTTTAAGAAATCATTTGAGTGAAATCACAGTCCTGCAGGATGCAAAATATAAATGGCTGATGTTACGAGTAATTCGGTACCCCAAATCTTATCACTGGAATATTAGATGGGAGGAAGGGGGACTCTCCCAAGATAACGATTCCTGCAACCTCCAACATCCAGGTACCGACCGACTCTTCAGCTTACACGAAACACATCCAGCCCTGCTGTCGGGAGGCTCCGAGGGAAATCGCTGAATTTGGATACAGGCCGGAGGCAGAAGTCCACGTTAGGGAACGCCGGGTGGGAGACCGATCCAGAGCAAAAAGACACGGGGTTTTCAGTTGACCACTCCCTCAGCTTTCACTGTGAAGGGAGCCCGGCCGGCGGCTCTGCCTGAGAGGTCTGTGCCCACGAGCCCGAGTGTGTCCAGGTCACCCCGGGGCGCTGGCTGCCCGCTGGCTGGCGCAGTCCTAGCCGGTGCTGCAGGTGTGTTCCCGATGAGAGGCGCAGGGACAGGCTCTTTGGGAGGACAGGCGGTTTGAGCTGGTTTTAAGGAGCGACGAAGCAGACAAGGGAGAGACGCGAAGCCTGGGGTCGGCGAGACCCAGAGGCCGAGGCTGACCAGGGGAGTCTCGTGGAGCCTTTCCTGGGCAGCGCAAGGCGGGGTGAGGGCAAGGGCCACACGCAGAGGTCCCCCGCCCGCCCGCCGGCTTTCCCCAGTCCCTCCCAGCCCTGTGAGGGCAGAGGCTGCGGGTGAGCTGGAAGCCAGAGACCCGGAGCTGACAGCCTCGACGGCAGGCGGCAGAGGGCACGGGGACGGCTCGGCCCTGGCACGTCGGTGCTGGCCGGCTGTGGGCTGGGGCCCCGGGGCCTGCTGGCTGGCCCGTGTCCTCGGCACCTCTCTGGCTGTTCGCTCTCCTCCCTGTTCACGAGGTAGGGCCAGGGCAGGTGCTCCGAGAGAACCAGAGGGGCCTGTCCTGCCTCGGGTCGGCCTCAGAGGCCAGCGGGAAGTGGAGGAGCACGGGGGAGGCGGTGTCGCAGCTGTGTCTGACAGACGCAGGGTGACAGGACGCTTCTCCCACAGAGAGACTCGGAAATCTCTAGGAGACACCTGCTGCTGGGAGTGAAGAGCCAGGGGCCTGCAGGCGGCATGGGAGTTGAGGGACTGGACTCCACATGGCCAATTGAGGTTCAGGTCCTGGAACTGGCAGTTTGAAAATCATGCTGGTGTGTGTGCACACATGCCTAAAATCCCAGGAGGAAAATGGAGAAGGGACAGCGGTGCGGCCGCCCCCCTGGGGGGTGATTTCTCACTTTCCCTCTCTGTCTCTCTCTAGTGAGCACATGCACCCTATGGTAAAAACTAAAAAAAAACCTAAACAAACAAAAACTCAGAATGGTAAAGAGTGGTACCCCAGAAGCCTTCCACAGAGCCTTCGCGTGTAAAATGTTTCATCAGGCATGGCAGTATGCAAGTTTGTCTGAGATTTAGGGTGCTGGGGTGCCGGGCCCAGTTTCACCGTTCCGCATCGTTTCGAGACTGGGGGTATATGTCACATCGCAGGGCCTCCACTCCTCACCCACAAATAAGGCAGTTCAACGGGGTGACTTCCAGCTGTCGTGTCAACAAACCCAGATCACGTTTAGCCACATGTTCCATGTCGCTGTCCTTTCCCATTAACCCACGAGCGTTTGCGATTTCCAGTCTCAGCAGCTCGTGGAGCTGATGAAATTCGATAGCAAGAGCCGGAGGGCAGCATGGAGAGTGTCACCATGATACATCTGTAACTGAGGTCCACTTGAAATTTACTTTGGCAAAAGTTCACACTTGATTAACTTTTTGAAAAGTCCAAGGAAGAGCCCATCAGGTAAGTCATAGAAAAACCCTGGGGAAGAAAACATTTCAGGGGCCAACAGATGGTGGAGCGGTTACTGTCGCTGGACTCCCACATGGCTGACCACAGCGGCTTGAAACCCATGCCAGGTGTGTGTGTGTGTGTGTGTGTGTGTGTGTGTGTGCCTAAGATCCCAGTAGGAGAAGGGATTGCTGTGTGGACACCCCCTGGGGAGTGATTTCTCACTTTTCCTCTCACTGTCTCTCTTTCTTTGGTGAGTGCACATCTCTTAAAAAAATGAAAAAGAAAATATTTCAGTATTTATTTATTTATTTATTCATGTCCAGAGGGAGCATGCAGTCACCAGAGAGAGAGAGGGAGAGACAGGGAGAAAGCACTCCCCAACGGGGTGCGGCCAGTCACAGTCCTGTATCGCCCCACTCCTCCCTCCGGGCAGGCTTTGGGGCACCCATGTACACGTGCCCAACGTCGGGACCGGGACTCCAACCTGGGTCAGCTATGTGGGATCTGGCTCCCTATGTACAAAACGTTAATCGCTGAGCTATGGAGCGGCCCCAAAACACGCCAGTATTTCAATTGGTAATCTAAATTAGCTTCAGTAGTTGCAAACCAGATCAGATCAGTTCTTAAACTACACCAGTTAGACAGGCTGTGAGATCAGATCCTGAGGATCATTTGAAGGATGTGATAAAATGGGACCACTTGTGAGGGAAGAAGGGCATCTGAGTTAGTATTAATTGCCTTTAAAAAATATTGTGGGGACCAGCAGATGGCATAATGGTTATGTCTTTAGAATCCCATGTAGTCAACCACTGTTCGAATCCTGGACCTGGTGACTTAAACTCACGCTGTGTGCGTGACCCTGAAAGGAGAATGGAGGAGAAGGAATTGAGGCGTGGCCATCCCCTCTAGGGGGGCCATTTCTCACTTTCTGTCTCTGTCTCTTTGGTGAGTGCACATGCCCTATAGCAAAAATCTCTCTCTCTCAAAAAAAGTATATATATATATACATATATATATTCTGTTTGTCCCAGGCAGTAAGCAACATGAAGCTGTTTTTGTTTTATTTTATTTTATTTATTTTACATTAACTTACTGTGTATAATTACAGAATACAAAATGAATATTCCCATCCAGAATAAGAGACTATATTTTTAAATTCATGCATCACAGGGACCAGCAGTTGGCATAATGGCTATGTTGCTGGACTCCCATGTAGTCAACTGTGGTTCGAGTCTTGGACCCAATGGCTTAAACTCATGCCGGGCACATGTGTGTGTATGCCCAAGATCCCGAGAGGAGAATGAAGGAGAAGGGATTGTGGCGTGGCCATCCCACCTGGGGGGTGATTTCTCGCTTTCTGTCTCTCTGTCTCTCTCTGTCTTTCTGGTGAGTGCACGTGCCCTATAGCAAAAACTTCTCAAAAAAAAAAATTAATGCATCACATCAGACTAATGTTTAAATTAGGAATAACCAATTAATAATTAAAGCTGGCTCCCTCCTTCAATAAAAGATAAAGCACATAGACATGTCTTTGGTGAAAAGAATCTTTTATTACATATATCCATGTATACAGTACATATATTTTTGTGTGTACATATTCACATTATGTAAGAATTTATATATGTGTATGTGTTACTGAGGACAGAAATCTGACTGCTTTTTCCTGTTTCCAAAATCTCTTCCAGAGAACCTGGGGTGAGTCAAGCTCACAGACATGAACAGGTCATTCCGGCCCATTTTATAACAGAAATCCTCCTATATCTTGTCCCTGGCATAGGATCCCTGTAACAGGTGAGTCGTGCCCACAACATCAACAGACCATCCCGACTCACTGCTAACAGGACTCCTCCAACATCCTGTCCTTGGGATGGTACCTTGGGACTGTATAAAACCTCCCTAATCTCTGTTACTAATCCCTTCTCAAACCTCGCAAGCCCCTCTTCCACATGTCCTGCCTTTGGGGCCAACGGAAAGGTCTCCACTAAATTCTAAACCTTGTCATTCTCAAGATAAAATAAGAGGAACGCCTGTATCTGATCACCCTGGGAGAAAGGGATGCTGTATCTCCTCCCGGGCCTAGGTCACTCAAATTAGTGCTTAAGAAATAAACCACATTAATTATTATCTTGCAGAGTTGGTTACTTCCATCAACAATACACACCTATAAATGATATTCTAATGCATATAAAATAGAAGAATGAACAGGATAAGAAGTGAAATTTCAAATGAATGGTAAAATTCATTGTAAACTCAAGTGTAATTTAAAAACAACTGCAAGTTTGGCAAGAAATCTTGGTAAGGAAATAAAAAACACAGAAATATTTGTGAGATTAAGACCTCCTGTCCCCCAGAATGAACAAGTGCACATAGTCACACTCACAATTCACGTATTACATGAATTAGTATAAATCCTCTCGTTTCCTTTTCTCTCTAGTATGAACCCAAATCTGTCTTGAGATTTTTGTTCATAAAGAAAAAGTATCTCTGTGTGTATGCACTTCCCCCATCCCACCCCAGCACATGTGTGTGGTAGGTCTGGAAATAAAGATCCAGGTCTGTATTCTGTAGTAGTTAAACAACAAACCTTCTACATATGAGCAGCATTTCCCTGTAGGTGTAGTCAATTTCCCCCAGCAACAGAAGATACAGTTACACTGATGTAAATCACAGCAAGACCACGAGGAGGGACTGGCCTTTCACCTTCTTCTTTTTCTTTTTTTAAGAATTATTTTATTTAACTTTATTTATTTATTTATCTTAATTTGACCAGAGAGGGACAGAGAGAAAGAGAGAGAGAAAGAGAGAAAGCAAGCCGCCAGGTCTGAGACTTAAACCGCGGTCAGTCATGCGGGAGTCCAGCGCCCTTAACCACCACGCCACCTGCTGGCCCCTCATCTCCTTTAATTCATTGAAAGCTCTTATCTTTTTGACAGGTTTCTGCAGGCAGAGCAAGGGACTGGAAGACAGAACTTTTTCTGGTAACTAATTTGCTTGCAAACACTTAGAAGAAGTAAGACGATCAGGTTTAGCAGAGAGTTGTCTTAGTCTTTTTCTCCCCTGCCTTAATAATTGTCCTTGGTGCCCTGCCTTCTCTATTTCTCTGTCTATAAGCCTCTCTCACTCTCTTTATTCCCAACAAAGCATTAGCTATTCTTTTAGGTCTCATGTTTCCCAAATATTAAAAATACATATGCCCAGCTAAGGTGGTGCAGGTGGGAAGGTACTGCGTGCAAGGCTGGGTCAGGTAGGAGGCCCGGGTTTGGTTCCTGGATCAATCTAAACAGGAGTGGCCCAGCAGCAACTGCACTGCTCAAGTGAAGCTGAATCCACGTGGAAGGTCCTGGTTTGGGTTCTCCCGTCAACCTGTACATGCAGGGTGCAGGCGCTCAGATCCTGGTTAGCTGGGAGTGGAGAACTGTGGCTGAGACCCCATTGGAGGTGCTTGTCTTTCTCTGGGTGTGTCTCTTCCTTTCATGAAAATGAAATAAACTTAACAAAAGTTACAACAGGCTGGGCATGGTGGTGTGTACCTGTGACCTGAGCTTACCGGTATGCTGGAGCGGAAGGATTGCAGTATTGTGGCCCTATCGAAACTACCCCCCCATCTCACAAATACACACACACACACACACACACACACGCACACGCACACGCACACGCACATTATTTTCCTTCCTTAAAATGAGTCCTGGCTGCAAGCTCGTGTGCCTTGCATTGTTTGTACAAACCAAGCGTGGGAGAAGCCAGCGTTGGGGGCTGCTCTCCATTCTCACCAGATCTGTGGCTTACTTTCCCAGTTGCTTCCTGGTTTGCTGCTTTTGTTCAAGGGACATTTCCTTTCGGACAAAAGCACCTAAGGTAGAACCTGGATGTCTGGAATTGCGTGAGAGTCAAAGCAGTGCTAATGACTGGTGGGAGTTGGTGCTGAGAAACCCAGGGGCTGAAAGAGATGAAGCTCCCCCACCCCGCTGGGGATGAAAAGATGCCCGAAGTTTGGCGGCCCGCTCCCCCTGCCCCACCACGCTCCTTTTATTTTTGTGGCAAACCTTGAAACAAAGCTGGAGTAAAAGTGCTTTTCTTCCAGTGGGCGGTGGAGGCTCTGACTCAGGCTTTGCAAACATGACATTGCTTGAACCTTAGAGGAACGCTCCCACAGGTTCTGGAGGAACAAAGCTGCCCGTTCCATTGTGTGGCATCAGTCACCTCGGGAATTCTGGCAGCGCCAGGGCGGCGGCCGCACAGGTGCTGGGCTTCGAGACACATGAATGAAACAGCCAGGGTTCAAAGACGTTTTTGAACTTTAGACCTAGCCTATTTGGATAACAGGTTTAGGTCTGGAACTACTGCAGTAGAGATTCCCAAAGCTCTCACTTACTATTTTGGGAACTCTGATTTTGTTAATAAAAAATGTGAAGTAAAATAGTAAGTGTCTGAGGTGATGGATATGCTAATTATCCTGATTTGATCATTATAATGTATACATGAATTGAAATATCACACTGTGTCCCGTAATATGTACAATTATTGTGTCAATTATGAATAAAATAAAACTTTTTAAAAATGAAAAGTCTCCTCGTATACAACATAGGAGATTGTTAAGTAAATTATAATATGTTCATATGATGGAATAGTACATAGTTGTTAAAAATGATGCAAGAGAAGATAATGGAAAAGCTTATGATATAATATTTTCTGAAAAAGATGATAAAGCCATGTGCTATATTATGTCATCTTTGGGAAACAAAGGAAAGATAAGGCAGAATAAAAGATAGGTAATATAGGGGCCAGCTGGTGGCATGGAAGAGAAGGATGTGGACTTGCACATGGCTGACTATAGTTCGAGTCCTGGACCTGGCAGCACATGTACGAGCATGTTCATATCCTGAGAAGAGAATAGAGGGAAAGAAATTGTAGCGTGGCCATCTCCCCTGGGGGTGATTTCTCACTTTCTCTCTGTCTCTGGCAAGCACATACAGCCTATGGTAAAAACTCAAAAGAAAAGAAAAGAAAGAAAGATACTTATAAAAAGATTAGAACGTTGGGGTGGCAGGCGACATGGTGGTTAAAGGCACTGGACTCCCACATGGCTGAAGGTTTGAGTCCTGGACCTGGACCTTACTTTCTTTCTTTCCTTCTCTCTCTCTCTTTGATCAAATGAAAAAAAAATTGATAATAATAAAAAAAGTTAGGTAATAAAATAATATATTTTTAAAAAAGATTAGAACATATACTGCAAAATGTTGGATGCTAGCATTAGTTATCTATGGCTGGTGGGACAGTACAGAACTTAATTTTCTTCTTTTTGTTTACCTAAGCTTTAAATGACAGAGACTATGTTACTTTGGTAATAATAATAATTATAATAATACGATTTTTAAAAGGAAACATTATTTATTGCTCTTGGAGCTCCCCACTTTTGCGTTTGGCATGTGGCACTAACTTAGCACAAAGAATCAACCTTGCGGCATGACTGTGAGGGTCACGTGATAGGAAGCACTCAGAAAGCCCCTCAGAAGGTCACGGCCTTTGGGCTTGAATGTGTCAGAACTTGGCATTCCTGCTCATTTGTAGTTCCAAGCCCACAGTACAGTAAATGAATACTTTGTCAGGGTACAGGCCTGGCGTGTGGGTGTGTGTTTTCATGAGCCAAAGTAAAATGGACTTCATTATGGATGCTGAATGGTCGCAGCTCATGAGTGCTCTCCTGCCATCTCCCCGGGGTGATTTCTCAATTTCTCTCTGCCTGTCTCTGGCAAGCACACACACCCTATGGCCAACCACCCCCCCAAAAAAGGATACATATAAAAAGATTAGAACATTGGGGTGGCAGGTGACATGGTGGTTAAAGGCACTGGACTCCCACATGGCTGACTGCGGTTTGAGTCCTGGACCTGGAGGCTTACTTTCTTACTTTCTCTCTTTCTCTCTCTTTGCTCAAATGAAAAACACATGGTACTAGAAATCCCAGCTGACTTACGTGACGTGTCGCCGACCACTTCCTGCCAGCGCTGTGCTAGTCCGTTCTGGTGGGTAGAGACCTTCTAGGTTTGTTCATGACCTTTGCCAGATTTTCATCTGATAGACTTACAGTGACTGATGGGCAATTGAGTTACAGATTGCAAGGATGAATAGCAATGCTTCATTTTTATTTATGTGTGTTTATGTCTTTATTTTTAATTACCAGAGTGCACGTGCACTCGCCGGACACACACACAAACTCACATCCCAGAAGCACCCGTCATTGGAGCGTAGTCACATCGCAATCGTATTCCTCCATTTCTTTATCTTGTCAAGATTTGGGGCATGCATGCACATGCACCTGGTGAATTTCTCAAGCAGCCAGGGCTGGAATTTGCACTAGGGTCAGCCACATGGGCTGTGGCTACCTGTGCATAGCACTGCCTGCTCAGCCACAGGCTGCCCTGAACAGCAGGGTCTTAGAGGGGCCCTGGGGCCCGTAGTGCTGATAGGCCCGTGAGCGCTCGCCGGACCACGCAATCACGTGCCTGACATTTTTGGTCTTTTTACTTTTACTATTACGTTAGTCAGCAAGACCTCTGGTTTTACCAGAGAAGGAAGCAAAGATTATTTCCTCATAGCTCTGTGGGCCAGGCATTCACGCACCTTCGCTCTCATCTCCACAGAAGGTAAGCACGATTCGCCTTCTCACAGAGAACTTGTCATTAGATTAGGCCTGGAAACAAGTAGCTCTCAGGAGCGAAGTCTGTCTGCCTGGAACCCTGACGTTTACCCAGTCACCAACACCGTTTCACTGTGGTCACAGTCCCGAGGCTTCACGTGATTCTTGTCAAGTGGCCTGATATCCAGGCAGTCTGTACCATCTCCTCCTTACGCCGACCCTTATCCTCACTCCTGCCTTTCGTTCATTCCATTCTTATTCTTCTTATTTCTCTCTTTGTAAATATCTTCATTTCCCCCCCAGTTTGCTATAGGGTGTATGTGCTCACCAGAGATGGAGAGAGGCATAGCTAGAGAGAAGGAGAGAGAGAAAGCACTGCAAGGCAGGGTGACCACGCCACAAGCCCTTCTCTTCCAACCTCGTTTTGGGATTTTGGGCATGCTCACAGATGTGCCCAGCATGGTTTTCTTTCTTTCTTCTTCTTTTTCTTTTTTAGATGTTTTGGCCATAGGGTGTGCTCACTGAAGAGAGAGAGACAGAGACAGCGAGAGGGAAAGTAAGAAATCCCCCCCAGGTGGGATGGTCACATTGCAATTTCTTCTCCTCCATTCTCCTCCTGGGATCTTGGGCATTCATACACACATGCCTGGTGTGGTTTTCAAGCCAACGGGTCTGGGACTCAAATTGTAGTTGGTCATGTGAGGGTCCAGTGATGTAACCACTATCCCTTCTGCTGGGCTCACCAGCATGTTTTTCAAGTCACAGGGTCTTTGACTTGAATTGCACAGACCACAGAGATGACCATGCGGGCTCCAGCTGCCCTAACCTCTGTGCCACCGGGCCACTAAATCGCTCTTTTTTTTTTTTTTTTTTTTTTTTTTTTGAGATATTTTTGCTATAGGGCACGTGCACTTGCCAGACAGAGAGAGACAGAGAGACAGAAAGCGAGAAATCAACCCCAGGGGGGATGGCCACGCCACAATCCCCTCTCCTCCATTCTCCTCTCGGGATCTTGGGCACGCACGCACATGTGCCTGCTGTGATTTTAAGCCACTGGGTCTGGGACTCAAACTGTGGTTGACTACATGGGAGTTCAGTGACATAGCCATAATGCTAACTGCTGGACCCCAATAAATCTCTTTTAAATAAGAGAAACAGCATTTAAATTTAAGAAAAGCAACAGGAAGTTTCGCTCAATATTCTCTGTTCTGCAGTCTGTCCAAGATAATATTTGCTCTTTTCAAAAATTTATGCTCCCATAGCTTTCCCCTTTTAACTCAGGCTACCTTATTAAACTTGTACTTTATTAAAGAGCGTAGGGAAAGAAAGAAACAGTTATTTACTCAATATTTGTTGATGCTGTTTTTTTTTAAACTTCTTAAAGACTGAACAAATGAAGCCAGAACTGTATAATGAAGCCCGTGCGCCATCACCACACAGCTCCGTCACGGGCACTCCTGCTCCATCCAAACCCCGTGTTTCTCCCGCCTCGGTGTTTTCATGCAAATCCCAGGCATCTCTTTCATACATAGTTAAGCATTTCTTAAAAAAAGTCTTCAAAAAACTCACAATACCATTAATCATATTTTAAACATGTATTTTTGAAAATTTATAGGAGGGTGTGTGTACTTGCCAGAGAGAGAGAGAGAGAGAGAGAGAGAGAGAGAGAGAGAGCGCCTCCCATGAGGACGGCCACTCACAGCTCCTCTCTGTTTCTCTCTCCCCTTCCGGGATTTCGAGCCTGCACACACATGTGCCTGTGCTTCTCGAGCCCCCGGGTCTGCGACTCAATCTGTGTAGCAGGCCATGTGGGTCCAGCTGCCTAAGCACCACACCACTGGCTGGCCCAGCAACTGGGCCCAAATTCTGTAATACTGTAAATAACTAGCCAATGTTTAAAACTTCAGTGGTCTCACACAAATAGACTCTTGTTTTTGTAGCTCATCTGAAGCAGGGCCTGAATGGGGCTCACACATCTCGACGTGCTGAGTCCTCTGGGTCTCTTTATCTCTCAGCTCTCTCTCTCCGTCAGTGGGATTTATTTGTTGAAGAAATGAGGTCATGTGACCTGCAGTTTCTCAGTCTGGATTTGTGGCTTGCAACCCTAAAGTGCACTTATCTTCTGTCTGTTTTTGCTAAAGTCGGTATTTGAATTTATTTATTTAGAGAGATTTTTGCTATAGGGTGCTTGTGCTCTCCAGAGAGACAGAGACAGACAGAGAGAAATCATCCCCAAGGGGGGATGGCCATGCCGCAATCCATTCTCCTCTCAGGATTTTGGGCACACACGCACATGCACCTGGCGTGAGTTTAAAGTCACCAGGTCCGGGCTTCAAACCACTGTTGAGTACATGTGAATCCAGCAACATGACCATTATGCCATCTTCTCGTCCCTGGTATTTAAATTTAAAGGCTTGACTAGATTCAGACTAAGATTTGATTTTTTTTTGGCCAAGATGATTTGATAGGGGGTGGTTGATTCTCCCTTTTCATGGTGTCAGCAGTAGTTGACCATTTTTGCCTAGACCCATTAATTTATGAGTAGCTCAAATTGCTGATACACAAATGTTATTCATTCTTTTTTATTTGTTATATTGTTATTGTATACAATATGTATGTTTATTATCTAGACTCCTTCTACAAAGGGAAACTCACTGTCATACATCATTTATTAAACTGCTACTGTATGCCTAGTGTTTTATATTTAACATTTCCTAAGTCAAAGGGTGTACAGCTGTCAGCCATGGTCCCATAAAAGTAATTCTTGGGGACCGGCAGATGGAGTAATGGTTACATTGCTGGACTCCCATGTAATAGACCTTCGTTCGAGTCCCAGACCCGGTGGCTTAAAACTCATGCCGGACATGTGTGCGTGCATACCCAAAACCCTGAGAGGATACAGGAGGAGAAGGTATTGTGGCATGGCCATCCCCCTTGGGGGTGATTTCTCACTGTCTTTGTCTCTCTCTCTGTCTCTCTGGAGGGCACATATGCCCTATAGCAAAAATCTCTTTCTAAAAAAAAAATTAAGCAATTCTTAGGCATTTTCTATTTGGTTGTAATATTTCCCTTCCTCATTCTACCCTTGTCTGTCTTCCCTTTCTTCTCCTTCCCTGAGCTCTCTCTTCTCCCTCTTGGGCTAGTGTCTGCAAGGTCCTGAGGAGAGCCGGAGACCTGAATACCCAGAGGTTACGTTTGCTAGCGTTTTCTTTTCCGCTGGTCAAGACAACATAGCCGTTTCCCAGCAGCCGTTGCCACGTGCCGATGGACTTCCTGGTGATGCACCTGATCTGTCGGCTTTTACCGGAGTCCCTGAGATGTGGAGGCTAAAGCTCGGTCTAGACTTTATGTATTCGGTTTTAGAGTGACTCGCTATGGCCCTCGCGCAGGTCTGCGTAGAGGTCACAGAGCTAGCTGTTTTTAAAGTGGTCAGATCAGTGATTTTACTGCTATTTATACAGTACAAGACGCTTCCTCAGGCTGCAGTGAAGAGCCATGTGATTTTTCTCACTAAAGTGCTCTCGGTCTACAGAATCCGGGGTACTTGAGAAGTCCGCTTGGGTGGAGCCCGGGCGTTGCTGAATAGATGAGGCCCAGATGGGGCAGGAAGGGGCCTTTCGAGGCAAGTTAACTTCGGAAGAATATCAGGTGGCCTCCAAGGCCGGGGTGGCTCATCCACATGTGTCCACCAGCTCGAGCGGAGCATTAGACTCCTTGGGGTGAGCACAGTGCAGGAAAGGACCCTGGAATGGAGACTAGGAGGCAGGCTTAGTTCAGGCCCTGACTTGACCACTTCCTAGGGAGGGTCTAGCTGAGGTTTGAATCTCTCCGCCTCAGTTTTCTTTATTTGGCAAACGACGATGAATCTGAGCACGTAGTCCCTCACCACAGCCCCAGCAGTGTTGTGAAAACCAAGATAATACCAGTGTTTTGAAAAGTTGAGGGGACCAGCATTTCGCGTAATGGCTATGTCGCTGGACTCCCACGTTGTCGACTGTGGTTCAAGTCCTGGACCCAGTGGCTTAAACTCACACAGGGCGCGTGTGCGTGCGTGCCCAAGATCCCGAGAGGAGAATGGAAGAGAAGGGATTGCGGCGTGGCCATCCACCCTGGGGGGTGATTTCTCGCTTTCTGTCTCTCTGTCTCTCTCTGTCTGGCGAGCGCACGCGCCCTAGAGCAAAAACCTCTTAAAAAAAAAAAAAAGTTGAAAACCCTGTTCAAATAAAACATAGTCCGATCATAGTTTTTTTAGTTGTATAAAATAACTGTTAAGAAAAAAAAATTTAATTACATATCTTACCTTCTTAACACCTTATTTTAGTTTTTGCATATTATTTCTGGCCACTATTCACATGGCACATTTTTACATGTTTGAAGTAACAACAGAATATTATTTTATATTTTGCATTTGTAGCTTAGCATTTTATTATTAGTATGGTTCTGGGTTGCTGCATTATCTTTGTAATTATTGTTTATGTGTTATAACCATGGTTGAACATTTAAGCAATTTCACGTTTATATGTGAAACTGCCAGCAACATCTTCATGCATAAATTATTTCCTTAGGATAAATTCCCTAGGGTGTGATGACTTGGTAAAAATATATGGGTGTTTTTATGACTCTGAATAGATTTTGCCAAATTGCTTTCCATAGGCTAGGAACAATAAACCTGACACCAACAATGAATGTGTGTCATTGAAGATGATTATTTTAAATCAATTATTCACCAGCCATATGTGAAGGCAGGTTTCAGAAGCCCTGTCTGCCAGGACTTGGCATGTCTGACTCACTCATTCATAAGAAATCAGCAAATAAATAAGAAGGCTGTGTACACAGACTGAAGAGTTCTTAGTTAGGATCTAGAAAAGCCGGCAGGTGGTTGTTGTAGTTGATGCTTGTCTGTTTGATTTTACAGACCCGGTAATATTTTTTCCAGTTTTCTGGAATGTACAGAGAACAAGCAAATACTGCATTATCTAGAATCTTTCATAAAAGCACACATAGAAGTCAGATTCTTTCTTCTTCTCATGCTGGTTTCCAGCACCCTTTTTTTTTTTTTTTTTTTTTTTTTTTTGCTATAGGGTGCGTGCACTTGCCAGAAAGAGAGAGACAGAGAGACAGAAAGCGAGAAATCACCCCCTGGGGGGAATGGCCATGCCACAATCCCTTCTCCTACATTCTCCTCTTGGGATCTTGGGCACACCTGTGCCCAGCGTGATTTTCAGCCACCGGGTCTGGGACTCGAACTGTGGTTGACTACATGGGAGTCCAGCGACATAGCCACTACGCCATCTGCTGGTCCCTACACCTTGTCTTTTTTTTTTTTTTTTGGAGAGGTTTTTTTTGCTATAGGGCGCGTGCGCTTGCCAGACAGACAGAGAGAGACATAGAGACAGAAAGCAAGAAATCACCCCCTGGGGGGGTGGTCACGCCGCAATCCCTTCTCCTCCATTGTCCTCTTGGGATCTTGGGCACGCACGCACACGCGCCTTGCATGAGTTTTAAGCCACCGGGTCCGGGATGCGAACTGCGGTCGACTACGTGGGAGTCCAGCGACATAGCCATTATGCTAACTGCTGGTTCCAACTAAAATAAACTTTAAAAAAAGAAAGAAAGCCATATTTAAATAATGCCAGACTGCCTTTTTATTCGGAGTACTTAATCTAAGAGATTTTAAACACTATGTTTAATAAGTCGTCATTCCAGAAAGCACGGAGGCTAGGGCTCCAGCCATTGCTTCTTTTGGCTTGTTTGCATTTAAAAGATCTAGCTTTCTGTACAGCTTATGGGGTTAACTCATGAAATCCCACCTACCTGGTTTATGTACTCTCTAGTTTCCGGTCTCGTTCTTATTTTATTTGTTCACTTGGGAAGAAAGCAAACGTAACAAAAAGGAACCCAGCCCTGACTTCATGCAGTAGCTAACAGAACATGTTCAATCAACACAGCCGATGTAAGTTGTCCTGATCCAAGTAATTATGTCTGTCTGTAGCATTTCACGTTGTCTTTACTACCGAAACTTCCTGATACTTAGGCAGGGAACAATGAAGCCCAGATGTTTGTTGGTACAGAGCTCCTCTTCGGCTTATGAAAAGGAGATGCAATTTCCAGCCTGGTCCCCCAGCCCGCAGCGCCACACCCTTTCTTTTGAGGACATGAAAGCGGTAGCAGAAAGCAGTGGGAGTCACAGAGGAGCAGCTCCACTGCCGCCCAGAGTTGCAGTGGGTGTTAGGTTACCTTTCTTTTTCATTTCATACCAGTTTACAGGAAAGTTGGGACAAGGTCACGGAAAGTGCGTAATCGTTATCAGCTTGGCTGAGGCCATACCTGAATGAAACGTTTGGTGCTGAAACAAGATTGAACTTGAGTGTTACTTGGAACCCGAAACTGAAAACGTCATCGTAGAAATCGGACTGCCTCGTGGAGCTGTTTTAGGGGGGACTCAAGCCCAGCCTGAGCAATGCGTTTCCGTCTGGCTGCTGTTTCCAGGGGACCCGGTAGGGGCGATCTGTGCTGTGCCGTCCGGGGTGTGCCCGTCCAGCTCAGACTGGTCACACTCTGCAGCCCAGGAGCAAGCCAGGTCCTAGCTGCCCCCCATACAACGCTGCTGGTTCCACACCGATTCAGCTCTAACACAGACACGCTCCTGCTCTTAGAAACAAATTCCATACAGCAGAAGTTGGATGGAGCATAGCTAACCCGTGTCTGCTCTGTCCTTTGACTCTGCTCATACATAGATCTTTAACATTTTGTTCATATTCTAGCTGCTGGCGTGCTGACTCTTCTAATGAAATTCGTATCTGGTCTTAGGTGGAAATGATGCCTGCAAGCAACTCTCAGATGACTTTGAGAACCTCAAGCATTAATTATGTTTACAGACATTGCAAACTACGTTGGCCAATCTGTTTCTTCTCATTTCAATTGAATTTACCAAACATTCATTGTATTCCTACTGTGCGCCAAGCACTGTGGTTACCATAATGAGTGGGATGTGGTTTGTGCCCTAAAGAGTTCTTGAGCTACCAAGTCTTAGACCCCAGCGTTTTTCTCCAGAGCTTCTCACGTCACTATGTTCTCTTGTAGCCGTGATCTTGGGGGGCCGGCTCCTGTTTCTCTTTTTTTTTTTGGAGAGGTTTTCGCTACAGGGCGCGTGCGCTCACCAGACAGAGAGAAACATAGAGACAGAAAGCGAGAAATCACCCCCCAGAGGGGATGGTCACGCCGCAATCCCTTCTCCTCCATTCTCCTCTCGGGATCTTGGGCACGCAAGCACACGTGCCCGGCGTGAGTTTTAAGCCACCAGGTCCGGGACGCGAACCTCGGTCGACTACGTGGGAGTCCAGCGACATAGCCGTTATGCTAACTGCTGGTTCCCCTGTTTCTCTTTTTTAGACCACGTGTAAGTAGGTTTTCTTCCTTCTGCAGTGCGCAGACTTTCCTCAGCCCTGTTCGTAACTGCCGCAGTTGTCTTGATTCTTTGGTTACTAGAAGCTTTTGGAGGATGGGCATGCACTTCTGGGTTTGAAAAGAAGGCCGGTTGTCATTATCAAGTAAGTAGAGCCAAAACTTGGGGTCCCATGAATTTGTCAGGGGAAAAATAGTTATGCTGTATTTTCTGAGTTATGGGAATAAAAGTGGTTTGTAATTTTAACTCCCCTAGAGCATTTGAAGGGAAGGAAGAAAATATGCAGAAGACTCCAGCCTTTTATGCCTGTCTCCCTTTAGAAGCGTTCTCCTAGTCAGCACAGCCTATTCGTGGCCTGGCTAAGGATGGTTGTTTAGAAGTTTTAATTGAAAATTTGGCCTGCATTTTTCATTTTGGACCTACAGATGAGAAACTACATTTTCAGACACAATTCAAAACGAGCAATTTGCCTTGAGAACAGGCATGTTTTCCAGCTTCCTATGACTAATGGCACATGAAGAGAGTCGAGTAATCACATAATTAGTTTGCCATTACTAAGAAATCATTTTCAGTGCCCGTGAGGTGCGGTCTGCAATAATCTCAGTGGTTCTGCACCAACAACCTAGACTTTGGGGGCCCACATTTGAAGACAAAGGCCCAATTTTCAATGATGGAGCTACAGGGAATTCTTATAACCGGGGGACAAAGCTCGGTTTAACTTATTTTCTTTGTATTTTGTTTAGAATCCAACCCTTGGACAAGGTTCAGGAAAAAAACTTTCTAGAGGATTTGTAAGCTTGTTACAGATTTCAAGCCCTACTCAGTTTATATGCTCGTCTGGACTCCATGCTGACTTGGAGAGTTTGATGAATGCTGTATCTTTTATAAATGTTTTGCAACTTGTCTACTATAAACTATGATTCCGGAAAGGCTGGAATATCTTTTATTTTCTTTTATATTTTACTTTTTAGTTAGCTAGAGAGAAGTAAATTTCTGTGAGTTGCAGTTGGATGTTTAAAAATGATTCTTGGAATATTTGGAATTCTAATAGGGGAAACTCAAGTGAACCTACGGAATAAGCAAACTAAAGAGGAAAAAAGAGTCTTTATTTTCCTTATCTAGAGTTGATCTTTAGAAGATTAGCTACAACTTGAATTTTTTTTTTTTTTAATTTTGCTTTTTTGTGCGGTCACCTGAGAGAGAGAGGAAGAGAAAGGGACAGAGAGGAAGACAGCTGCACCCTCAGTGGGGATGGCCACGCCGTGAGCCCTCTGCTCTCCTGGGTTTTGGGCACGCATGCATGTATCTGGCGGGTCGCACGCCTGCCGTGTGAGACCCAGCCGTCTTAGCCACCCACGACCTGCTGGCCCCACGAGTGAAGACTGTTAAAGCCAAGTGATGGGTATTTGAGAGTTTCTATTTTTTCCTAATTTTTATATGTTTGAACTTTTCTATAATGAAGTATTAAACATAAAACTTCCAAAAAGGAAGAGACTGAATGAAATATAAAAGAAAATTAGAAAGGGAGCAAAAGAGAGGATGAGGAGAGGGGAAGAGAAGAGAGGAAGAAGTTTGCTTTTTGCAATTATGTGGTGAAAAGCCACGGGGCACTGTTTCTGGAGCCATCGGATAACAATAACAGCCCCTTACTGGATACTCAGTATGGACGGGCTTTTATGAGCACTATTACATGTAACCCTCATAATCTCCCTCTGACTGACGTACTGTCAAGCTCTGGTTTTTAAAAACTCCAAGCACTGAAGGGGCCCGATGGTGGCATGACAGTAAGGCCACCTTCCCGAGGCGGAGCCCGCGCGGGAAGGTTCTGGGTCACCTCTGGAGACCTTGGACACGGTGTCCCTCTCTCCCGCTGTCTCTTGTGCCCTTAGAAGAAAGAAATAAACTTAAAATACATGTCTACGTGTGAGGTTTGGAGGGTTCCTGTGACCTGCCCCACATCACACAGGGATAAATGGCAGATGATCCGCAGCTGGAGCCAGGCGCCAACGCACTGTGCTGTTTTCTAATTGCTTTCTGAAGAGCGAGAAAGCCTGGACCAACCAGAACTCTGCATTTAGAGTTGCGAGGCTGAATTTCGGCAATGCTACCCACCAGAGCTCGGTGGAAACGCTCCGGAGCTAGGCTGGTCTCTCTGTGACTCCTTCCTCTGAAGGCGATGGCGTTTGCCTTCAGGCAGGTTGGGGCGTCTTTGGGCTCTAGTCCCCTCGGCGGTGAGACAAAGCACATAGTCAGCATGGGCACACACAGTGGGCACTCGGCAGCGCTGGCTGTCACACTCTGTCCCACTGAATGTCCACAATGTTCCTGCTCTTCCTGATAGGAGAGGCCACGTCGACTGGACTTCAGAATGACCTTTCATAATGAGAATGTTCAGCACTGATCCCGCCTTAATGAGCAGAATGCAGAGTCCAGGCCTACTTGAAGTTTACTGCATCAGCCTGACTGCTGGGCATTTTTTTTTTTGTCAAACCACACATGGAGGGTGTGTTTTTAAATAATTGCTTGTGAGAGGGTGGTGAGTCATCGCATTTCCACGAGTCATCCCGACGGCACCGGGAGAGACAACCAAGGGCTCCCCGTCTCGTCGGAGCACTCCTCGGAGTCCGGACGTTCTTCGGATAGATCCAATGATTTTCTTATTCTTCCTGCGAATGCGAAATAGTCTTAGAAATATCATGGCATAGGGACCAGCAGTTAGCGTAATGGCTATGTCACTGGACTCCCATGTAGTCGACTGCGGTTCGAGTCCCCAACCCGGTGGCTTAAACTCACACAGAGCGTGTGTGCGTGCGTGCCCAAGATTCCGAGAGGAGGATGGAGGAGAAGGGATTGCGGCGTGGCCATCCACCCTGGGGGGTAATTTCTCACTTTCTGTCTCTTTGCTTTTCTGGTGAGCTCATGCACTCTATAGCAAAAACCTCTCAAAAAGAAAAAAAGAAAAAAGAAATATCGTGGCATAGTGAGAGTTACCTACCTGAGGATAAGTATGCTTAGTTGTCCCAGTTGGGGATAGAAATCAATTGTCGGTGAAAAATCAGATTAGCTGTACAAGTTATCTGAAGTAAAGAAATAATAACATCAGAACGATAACTCAGTCACTCTTACAGACCAGACCGAGGGACGTAAGGTAACAGTGTCCGTCAGCGTGCTGTGGTGCTTGCTGGAGAGGCGACACATCGAGAAGACGAGGGCGTAGCAGTCGCGGGCGTCACTGTGAAGCCCTGCGTACTGCGCGTCTGCATTACGGAGCTCTCCTCACTGCTCTCCCTCTACTTTCCACCCCACCGACCCTCAGCCGGGTGACTGGTCCTTGCAGATGAGCTTCTCAGTTTTTCTATTTATTTATTTATTTTTAGAGAGATTTTTGCTATAGGGCACATGCTCTTGTCGGAGAGACAGAGAGACAGGAAGTGAGAAATCACCCCCCAGCGGGATGGCCACTCCACAGTCCCTTCTCCTCTATTCTTCTCTGGGATTTTGGGCACACATGCACACGTGCCCGGAGTGTTTCTTAAGCCACTGGGTCTCGGACTAGAATCGCAGTCGACTACATGGGAGTCCAGTGATGTAACCATTACACCATCTGCTGGTCCCGTTTTCTTTCTTTAAAAAAAAAAATGCTTGTAGAGTGTGCGTGCTGTCAGGAGAGAGAGAGAGAGAGAGAGAGAGAGAGAGAGAGAGAATCCCTCAGTGGGGAAGGTCACACCACAATCCCTTCTCCTCCATTCTCCTCTTGGGATTTTGGGCACACGCACTCAGCATGTTCTCAAGCCATTGGGTCTGGGACTTGAATTGCACACTGGGCCACGTGGGTTCAGCCATCTTCACCACCACACCACCAGCTGGCCTGAGTTTTTGAGTTTTTTAAAATATCTAATTAAGCAAGGGTTTTCCTCAAATTCCTCCTTGGAGGCAGAAGAACTTGTTATTCTGAAACCCTTTCCATACACTCTGTTGGTTAGGATTTCTTCCCATGGAAAGAAAGCAACACTTATTTCCAAGTACTGCAATTAATTTCAGCTGAAAAAATTGACTTATACTCCGAACATGATCTAAGGTAATATACTTAAGTGTTTACTTCAGATTTGAGTCATCCCAGATAAAGAAGCAGGTGAAAATATTTTTGTATTTAACATAGAGGATCTTTTTTGTGTAGTAAGTCTTGCATATTTGAAGATATTTATATTATAAAACAGCTTCGTATTTACAGCCTCACTGGTAAACATTGACAGCAGTAAAAGGAGGCAAAATAAAACATTATGAAGCAAGAGCATATGGTGCCTCTTGAATCTTATTCAGAAATTTAAAAAGTTTAATCTCTCTGAGAAGGAACCTTTTCATCCACTTCAGCCGCAGTAGTTTGTAAATTATGTAATGTATTTTGTCCTTGTGGCTTGACTTCGCACTTCAGTTGATCAAATTCTTTTTAACATCACTGGAAGTTATGTGTGAATAATTACTGATAGTGGACCCAACACAGATTTCTGAATGGGGAAATTTTAGATAGTAGGGAAGACCTTTTGGTGTTTGTGTGTTTTGTGAGAACAAAGTAAAATGTTATCTGTTTAGACAGTAACATACATTGTATTTCTATCCTCCGTTGAGGAGACTTGCAACTAGGACAAGGAAACTCCTTATGCAGGCCATGCATTATATGGAAAAGTGAGACTTTGACATGCACAAAATCCTGAGAATTATCCCCAAATCCATTTTCAGAAAAAAACAACTCTTCAGTCAGCTGCCCTTCCGACACAGGTGGTCCCCAGGAAGCTGTTCCCCTCTGAACAAATGAACAAGTGGAGGAATCTCACTGTTCCATTAGTGAATAAGCTGCTTCTGGGGAAAAATGCAAACTGGATTAAGGCTGGATTTTCTAAGAAAGAGGATAGGATCTAAGAGCTGGAGCTTGGTATTTGCCTTTTACGTACACAGAACCCTTTTAGTGATTGGTTCCATACTTGGCGGTAGAGCTGGAAGTGAGTCCAGCCAGCGCTCATCCACAAGGGAGCACCTGACCCCAGTGCCATGGCCAGTGCTGGCAGAGAGGCGTGGGGCTGAGGGTGGTGCAGAGCTGGCCCAGGGCACAACTACCCTTGCCTACTTAAGCCTGGATTGTCTGGTTGAGACTCAGATTGCAACATAACAAGAAAATGATAGAACAAACATCAGAAGTCAACAGCTTATGTAGTTCTTTGTGACTGCAGAGACAGTGGGTGGCAATTAAAGAAAACTTGGACTATTCAATAAAGAATAAAGAAAATGAATTCTTCTTCATTCACGATTACTAAGATGACTGAGTATTTCTGTTTTTATTACGCATTGCACACATTTTGGAGAGAAGTGAGGTATCACAGTTGACTTTTTTAAATTAAAAAATGTATTTACTTAGATGCATCAGAATGTCAACCAAATAGCTGTAAATCTTTTTGGTTTTGCAACTACAGAGTGTGATCCAGGTAGCAGAACAATAATTATTTTATATAAACTGCATCAGAGAAAACTGAAGAGGAAGAAACTATCCGCATATATAACTAGAATTAACCTTAAATTTCACGCCGATTTACAGCCCCCATAATGTACCAGGCAAGGTTAGTGGCTATTGAAATGCCACTATGGAGGCCAGCAGGTGGGTGGTGGTTTAGGTGCTGGAATCCTGTATAGCCAACTGTGGTTCAAGTCCCGGACCTGGAGCTTGAAAATCACACCAGGTACATGTGCATACTTGCCCAAATTTTGAGAGGAGAATGGAGGAGAAGGGATTGTAGTGTGGTCATCCTCCCCTGGGAGATGATTTTTCACTGTCTCTCTCTGTCTCTCTGGCAAGGGCAAGAGCCCTATGGCAAAAACCTAGAAAATAAATGCCACTTGAGCTATGTAAAGACACTTTCTATAGAGTGTTAACTATACAAAAAAGGCCACTGTTAAATTTAAAAACAAGTCTGACACTGTCTTACATTTCAATGTTTTTTTTTTTTTTTTTTTTTTTTTTTTGTTAAAGAAGTGAGTTGTGTGTGTGGGGTTAAATATTTTATAGACAAATGAAAAAAAACCCCACTAGAACCAACTTATTATCATCATCATCCTCTTCATCTTTTTTATCTCCCTCCTCCTCCTCCTTTTCTTGCTTTTTTTTTTTTTTTTTTTTTTTGGGAGAGGTTTTCGCTATAGGGCACGTGCGCTCACCAGACAGAGAGAGACAGAGAGACAGAGAGACAGAAAGTGAGAAATCACCCCCCAGGGGGGATGGTCACGCCGCAATCCCTTCTCCTCCATTCTCCTCTCGGGTTCTTGGGCACGCATGCACACGCGCCCAGTGTGAGTTTAAGCCACCGGGTCCGGGACATGAACCACAGTCGACTACGTGGGAGTCCAGCGACACAGCCATTACTCCAACTGCTGGTCCCACCATTGATATTTTTTAAAGAGAGGTTTTTGCTGGAGCAGTGTGAAGAAGAGGTGAGAGCGACTCCTGGACCAACCAAAGCCTGTGTACCTCTGCACCCCCCATGTGCAAGGCCCACATCCCACCATGGTCACCACCGTGCCCAGGAGAAAGGCTGAAGGGGAGGCTACAGGAGACACAGCCGAGGTGAGGGATGGACCGCAGAGATCTGCAAGGTTGTCTGCGAAACTGCTCCTCCAAAGCCAGAGCCCAAGCCTAGCAGACCCCTGCAAAGCAGGGAGAGAAGGTACCCGAAGGGGGAAGGGGGAAGCTGATGTGGCGAGGACGGGAGTGACCCTGCAGAGGACGGAGGTGCCCAGACAGACCAGGCACAGGAAGCTGCAGGAGCTGGCGATGCCAAGGGAGGGGTGTGCGCCTGTGATGACCGTGTCCTTCTGGTGACCGCACAGTCTGAGGTACGACTCCTTACCAAGTTCTATAAAAATGCAGGATTCTGTTCTACCTTTTTAAAAGTTATGTTATAAGCACACAGAACACTTCATTGCTGTGTTTTGGGAAAGGGGCATTTGTCGCTAATAGAACGCCTTCAAAGCTGGATTGATTTGGACAACACCTTTCCCGTCTAGTGTTGAGAAACTTCCTCTTGGCTCCCGAGAGGAGGGATTCCCTGACTCACAGCCACCTTGGCACAGGTGCCTTGTGGTGTGGAACACTCAACATTTGCTTTTATGTCCTCTGCCTCTCTGCCTTCAGCATAGACTGAACTCCCTTAACCCAGAGACCTGTGGGGACCTGACCACAGGAAATTGGTTATGCCAGTGTGTCAGGCAATCTGAACTTTCCAATGACATTGAGATGGCGTCCTTCAAAAGAGCAGCAGTTCCTTTTCCATATTGTTGGATCTTCAGGTTGATATTCTGCCGTTTTCATTTCTGGAAAGTCAGGGTTGGCTTGTGAAAAGTTGTTAAACAACATGCTGAATGTGAAATGTCAACCCTCACTCTAAGCTTTCCCTGTTCAGAGCATCAGATGAAGGCTTCATTGGGTTTTATAGTGGCTTTCTGATTCTGTAGTCCACTGAAGAAGGGAATTTGAAAGTTGTGGTATACTGTTAACGATTGCCTGCCCGTGTCCTGCCTGAAATACCATGATTGTTTATGAAAAGTATCTTTTTTTTTTTTTTTTTTGGAGAGGTTTTCGCTATAGGGCGCGTGTGCTCGCCAGACAGACAGAGAGAGACAGAGACAGAAAGCGAGAAATCACCCCCCCAGGGGGGATGGTCACGCCGCAATCCCTTCTCCTCCATTCTCCTCCTGGGATCTTGGGCATGCATGCACATGCGCCCGGCGTGAGTTTTAAGCCACCGGGTCCGGGACACGAACCGCGGTCGACTACGTGGGAGTCCAGCGACATAGCCATTATGCTAACTGCTGGTTCCCTATGAAAAGTATCTTTAATAAAGTGGGGTACAGTTTGGTTTGGGGAAAAAGAAAGAGAGAGAGGTTTTTGCTATAGGGCACATACACTCACTGGAGAGACAAAGACAGCGAGAAATCACCCCCTGGGGGAGTGACCACTCCACAGTCCCTTCTCCTCCATTCTCCTCTAGGGGTTTTGGGCATGCACGCACATACACCCAGAGTAGGTTTTAAGTTGCCAGGTCCAGGACTTGAACCGTGGTCTACTATGTGGGATCCAGCGACGTGCATAACCATTATACTATCTGCTGGTCTTGCTCATGACAGACTCTTAGAATTATTTTTTACCCTCTTTCTCATCAAGATTTATCTGTTCTATATTTTATTCCTTTCAGATCTTGTTGAGTGCTAGAGTTATAGTCAGTCCTGTGATAGTATGACATATCCAGTCTTAAAAATCTCCTTGTGCTTAATTATGCAATAGGTATCATAATTCTTATGGCAAAAATGTGATGAGGAAGACAACACTCAAAATCACTCTGTCTGTGATGCATAAACACAAGATAGAACCTAATTAGAATGGTGGCACAGAAGGCTAGCCTGTGGCTGGTGGCTGGGATGGCTGAATCCCACCTGGCTGGCTAGGTGGTTTGAGTCCCAGACTCGGTGGTTTGAAAAACATGACAGGAATGTGTGCATGTGGACCCAAAATCTTAAAAGGAGAGCGACGTGGAGGAGTGGGGATTGTGGCATGACCGTGCTTCAGGGAGGGTGCGTTTCCACTTTCCCTCTCTCTCAATCCCTCTGGAGAGTGCATGTGCCCTCTGGCAAAATTAGAAAAAAATGGTAGTACACTGTGCTTAATGTTAAATGGTTAAGAAATACAAAAATACCACAGTAAGTATGGTGTTTTCTCATGGAAAAAAGTCATTGTTTACGTTCAGAAGTGAGTGCCAGACGGGGTCGCATCGTGTGACTTCCTGTGAGCTGTTAGAGGGTGGTTACCTGAATCAGCGGAAAGCTGCGACAGCGAGTGTGGACAGGCGCGTCTCCTATGCAGGCTGGTATTGGTGCCAAACGTCACAGTTTACTGATGGTTCACAGCCTTGAATTTTGGCCATGTTTTTCTGTCTTTAAGATGTAGATCTTGGGACCAGCAGTTAGCGTAATGGTTATGTCGTTGGACTCCCATGTAGTCGACCACAGTTGGAGTCCCAAACCCGGTGGCTTAAACTCATGCCGGGCGCATGTGCGTGCATGCCCAAGATCCTGAGAGGAGAATGGAGGAGGGATTGTGGCGTGTCCATCCCCCCAGAGGGTGATTTCTTGCTTTCTGTCTCTCTGTCTCTCTCTGCCATATGTGTTTTAGAATTCAGAATTTTGGTGATACTAGAGCACTGCTTATACCACATAGGATTTAAACTACCAGAGGGGTCTGAGACAGCATGTATTTATCAAGTGCAATAATATTTTGCATTAAAATATGTACATAGTCACACTAAATGGCGAAAATGAAGAGCTTATCCATTTAAAGAGATGGGTGACAGTGAACCTAAGTTGGATCAAGTTTTACCTAAACTAATGTAAAAGGAAAATGAGAAGGAAAAACTTTTAGTACTCAGAGTTTTACAGATTTCAAAACTAAAGGCAAAGGGTTATAGATCTTTTCTACCTGGTAATGCCTTACTATAAAGTGTTTATCAACTATGGTCAATTCTATTGTAACACTTGCTTTGAAAACAAATTTAGGGGCCAGCAAATAGCATTGTGGTTATGTAGCTAGACTCCCACATAGCCGACCACAGTTCAAGTCCCAGACCCAGTGACCTGAAACTTATGCTGGGCTCATGTGCATGCCTGTCCAAGACCCCGGGAGGAGAATGGAGAAGGGATTACAGCATGGCCATGCTCCCTGGGGGCGGGTAATTTCTCACTTTCCCTCTCATTGCCTCTTTCTCTCTGGTGAGCACATGCCCTCTAAAACAAAAACAAAAACAAAAACAAAAACAAAATTATTCCAACATATTTATATATTAAGGAATAATTGAGCATCACTTAAATTTTGCATGTGTTTGTGCATATATTTTTATTTTTTTTCAAGAAATGCTAGAAGAACATAGAAAACTGTGTCTAGGGACCAGCACTTGGCATAATGGCTATGTCACTGGACTCCTACATAGTTGACCTCGGTTTGAGTCCAGGATCCAGTGGCTTAAACTAACACTGGGTGCATGAGCGTGCGTGCCCAAGATCCTGGGAGGAGAATGGAGGAGAAGGGATTGTGGCGTGGCCATCCCCCCGGGGGGTGATTTCTCGCTTTCTGTCTCTCTGTCTCTCTCTCTGTCTGTCTGGTGAGCACACGTGCCCTAAACCTCTCAAAAAAAAAAAAAAAAAATCTAGAGATAAGCAATGGTGAGACCCCTAGGGAAAAGAACGCATGGGCGACCACTTCTGTCCCCGCTGACACCGTCTTCATTGGCTTCTTGACCCCACGTTCCAGTCCTTCTCTTCCCACCCTTTCCTGGTCCTTCTTAGACTTCATCAAGTGCTTCCCTCCGGCTGTGTCTAAAATCAGTGTTTACGGAAGGAGTGTGATCCCATAGCACGTGTGTGTTACAGTCGTTGGGGAGCTTGTTCAAAATGCTGACTCCTGGGCCGCAGGACAGACCACATGTTAGAAATCCAGGGAATGGGGTTAGGAATATGCATATTTTAAAAAAAAGGATTATTCATTTAATTTTATTTACTATGATTCTTCAGTTTGACCAGAGCAAGATGAGAGAGAGAAAGAGAGAAAGAGAAAGTAAGCCACTAGGTCTGGGACTTGAACCATGTTCAGCCACATAGGAGTCCAGCACCTTAACCACCACGCCACCTACTGTCCCTAGGAATATGTAGTTTCAACAATTCACTCTATGATTTGGATGCACATCAAAATTTGGGGTCCACTACCTAAAATAGTGGCTTTTCCAATGTTCTTCTCTGTACAACAGACCATATAACTATGGGGGTATATTCTAAGACCCCCTGGATCCTGGACTTGGATAGGACTGAACTCTATCAATACTATGCTTTTTCTTGTCCATGTATACCGATGATAAAGCTGAATTTTAAAAGTAGGCATAATAACATATTAACAATAAGTAATAACAAAGTAGAATAACTATAACAATATACTAAAATAAATTATGTGAATGTGGTCTCCTTCTCTCAGAATATCCTATTGTACTATACTCATCTATTCTTGGACCCTGGCTGACTCTGGTAACTGAAAGAGAGGAAAACGAGATCTCAGGTAAGAGGGTACTGTTGTATTCCCTTCTGAACCTCACTGTGGCCTCAGTCTATGGATGGCTGCATATATGCTAACAATTCCTTAAAAAAAAAAAAAAAAGATTTGCTATAGGGCACATATGCTCACCAGAGAGAGACAGAGACAAGGAGAGAGAGATGGAAAGTGAGAAATCACTCCCAAGGGAGGATGGCCATGCCACAATCTCTTCTCTTCTAGTCTCCTCAGGACTTTAGGCATGTGCACACACACAACTGGGGTGTTCTCAACCTCCAAGTCTGGAACTTGAACCACTCAGCTGGCCATGTGGGACCCAGTGCCTTAATCTCCACCCCATCTACTGGCCCCACGACGCCAGTATTTTTATCTTCTCTCCTGGGCTTAAGACTCATATTACCCGTGGGACATACCAACTTGGCTGTCTCATGGATAGTGTAAAATCAGTGTATTTAAAACTATACTCTCCTCTTATGTTTCCATGATGGAACCACAATCATCCCTGTTTCCCAAGCTAAAAATCTCAGCTCATCTTTGTTCTCTCGCTCTCAATATCCATAGCTATCTTCACTTTTACAACGTTGTTCCAATCTTTCTGCCTTTCTCCCTCCTTGAACTAGGCCACCATCACCTCTTGCCTACAGTACTGCAGTAGTGTGACTGTCCCATTCGAGACCTCCCTTGTCCATCCTTCTTCATAATGGAACCTGACTGGCCTTTCTAAAATGCAAATTGGAACATATCGCTATCCAGCTTAAACAAGTTTTTGATACATTTACTAAAGGCTGAAATCCTTGCCGAGGCCTGCAGGGCTCTGCTTAGCTCTTTGGGTGCTGCTTGGCCCTCCGGTCTCATCGGTACAGGCCAGATCCGGTGGCTCCCCTCTCACGCCCCGTTTTATTTAGGTGTCCCTGCCATGTGCTCCGGCGCACGTCACACCCCCTCATCTGAGCACTCATTCAACTGTATGCAATTACTTGCTTAATTACCACCCCTGCACCATCGGACTCCAAACTCCACGATAGCAGGCCTTGCCTATCTTGATTACTGTCGAGTACTTCCACGGGAGGCACTCAATTCATATCCAATGAACAAACGAATGAGTGAGTTACTCTGGCATGTGTGGGAGGGAGGGCCGGGTGGGGCCTTTTATGCTTCTCAAGCAGAACCAGTGAGGATGGCTGGCCAGTTCAATTTAGTTCAAGACGACTCAGTCTAGCAAACAGTTATTATTGAGTATTTATTATGCTCTATTGGGCATGTCACAGAGTTGGGGAAGACAAGGCCTCTGCCCTCAGAGACGGTTGCCCTAACCTAACCTGTCACTGCCAGGCATCCTGCTGTTCGTGGACAGATGGCTTCAGCCCACGGTGCCACTGCGTCCTGACTGCTGGGAGTGCCGATGCCTCCGCTCCCCCGTGTGCCCTGCCCCACGTCAGGCGTTTGCCCGGATTATGCCCAGACCTGCCACACTCGCGAGTACGAGAAAAGAACTGTAGCGACTGGATTCTCTCAAGGACCTTTCCGCCCACTGCTACGCGCCCTTGCCTTCGGGAAAGAAGGGATTTCTACATAAGATGACTTTCGTAGAGGAAGGCCCGGCAGAAAGCTCAGCCCCGTCATTAATAACCAGTTCACCTGGGACCAGTCTTGGTTTTCTCATATATTACGAGAGGCAATAAAGCTACCTCACTCGTTTTTGGGAACATTAATGCTACTAACTAGACATGAGAATGGCTAAAGTTTACAGAGTGCTTACTTCTTGCTGAGCATTGTTTAAGAGCCTACCTCATTTAATCTTTATAACTACTCTGCGGTAATCTTATCTTTCCTGTCACAGGTGAGCCCAGTGAGGCTGAGTAACTCTCGCATGCCGACAGTTCGCACAGGAGCCCACCTTTCTTCCAGGGGCTGCTCTGCAGTCCATGCCCCAGTTACTATACTGTCTTATGGGGGTTGAGGCTAATTGAAAACACTGATACAATTTCTATTCTGTCACTGGGGAAAAGATAAGCGATATATATATATATATATATATATATATATATATATATATATATATTTTGAGAGGTTTTTGCTATAGGGTGCATGCGCTCGCCAGACAAACAGAGAGAGACAGAGAGACAGAAAGCGAGAAATCACCCCCCAGGGGGGATGGCCACGCCGCAATCCCATCTTCTCCATTCTCCTCTTGGAATCTTAGGCCCGCACGCACACGCGCCCAGTGTGAGTTTTAAACCACCGGGTCCGTGACTTGAACTGCGGTCGACTACGTGGGAGTCCAGCGACATAGCCATTACGCTAACTGCTGGTCCCAAGATAAGCTATATTTTAAAGGGACTTACTTTATTTTACTTTTTTTATGGTCAGAGGGTGCATGTGCTTGCAGAGAAAGAAGAGGAGACATAAAGAGGGGTGAAGGGGAAAGAGACACGTCTAATGCAGTCACTCTGCAAGTCCTTCTCTTGTCTTTATCTTGTTGGGACTCTGAGCATGCACACACACACGCCCAGCATGTTTTTCCAAGCCACTTGGGCCAGGATTTGAACTTCAGCTGGCCGTGTGGGATCCAGCTTCCTTAACCACTAGGCTACAGGGCCAGTCCTGTTCTGTTTTACTTTAATTTTCTTGTTTTCTGAGGCCTAGAAGCAATGTGCTGTAAAATGTTTTCTTATTTGATGGAATAAATGGATATTGTTAGAAATAACATGCCATGGGACCAGCAGTTAGCATAATGGCTATGTCGCTGGACTCCCATGTAGTCGAATGCAGTGCGAATCCCGGACCCAATGGCTTAAACTCATGCCGGGCGCGTGTGCGTGTGTGCTCAAGATCCCGAGAGGAGAATAGAGGAGAAGGGATTGCGGCGTGGCCATCCCCCCTGGGGGGTGATTTCTCGCTTTCTGTCTCTCTGTCTCTCTCTGTCTTTCTGGTGAGTGCACGTGCCCTATAGCAAAAACCTCTCCAAAAAAGAAAGAGAGAACATGCCATGCTTTGTGCTGCTTCCTGTGGGAGGCTGCGCACCACCGAATATTGCAGGTTTCTCAGAGAGCAAACAATTACACAATGCCAAAAGCCATGATTGGCTTCCCTTCAAAACCTGACCTTCAAAACCTTGCTCTGACTGGCCACTAGAATCCCTCAGATTTGCATATCTGGCACCTCATGATTGGTCCAAAAGCAACCAATCATAACCCACTGTTTACAACCAATCATGGTCCACCGTTTACAACCAATCACGGCCCACCGTTTACAACCAATCATAACCCACCTTTTACGATCCTTCATTCAACCAATCACGGCCCACCAGCATGTATATAACCACGATGCCTGGCCCACAATAGCCAGACGACCAGGAAGACAACGAAGATGACTCGGAAGACCAGGAAGACAACGACCCTGGAGAGCCTGAAGAGCTGAAACACCGCACAGTCTCCTGAAGACCCTGAAGAGTTGTAACACTACATCATCTCCAGACGACCCTGAAGAGTTGTGACACCGCGTTGTCTCCGTGCTGCTCACAACAGATGACGCGACCCTGAAGAGTTGTAACACTGCGTCGTCTCCGTGCTGTACCAAGCTGCCCACAATAAACAGATGACACTGAAGACACTGTGTCGTCTCCGTGTTGTGACACTGAGCCACTTGTCCCAGCTCTCACTCCTTCCCTCAGGAAACCTGTTCGACTGTCCCCCCCCAGGTTGGGACACGTGGCACCTGAACCGGGTCGGGACAGTTTCCACGCTGATCCCCCTCCCGTCTTCACCCGTGGCAGCTGTTACGTGCAGTTAGATCACAGGCGGCTCAGCCCAGAGGTGCTGGCTGCGGAAGCTGGGTGGGGCGACGGGGCACACTGGGGCTGGGGAGAACGCGGATCCTGTGTCAGTGACTTACGAAAGGAGCGGGCTAGTTCAGCAGTCAGGATAATTCTCCACTCAGTGGCTGTCTTCAAATTTGTGCTCTATATAATATATTATTATCTTGATTACATGGTATAACTGAAGTAATTTTACATTATGATAAGTTTTAAAATAAGTGATTGTAGGCAAGTTATGACTGTAATAAAACATTATAGTTTACAGCCTGGTCAAAAGGGAATTACACTCGATTTTTTTTTACAAAAAACCACATTCTTCATTCACAAATTTGTAGAGTACCTACCTTATGATAATGATTTCTAGGTTCTAGGCATGTGAGGAGACGGAAGGTAGAGATGTGACTGGGCGTGGACTGACATCCGTTCCCTAAGGTGTTCCGATGGCCGTGTTTTGATGGGTCTCCAGTTTTCTCTGTGTGGCTGCGGGCTCTGCCGCGATGATATGTGTTTAGGGAGGCCCATTTCTGGGTGAAATAGTCACTCTATGGCTTATAATTGACTTTACTGAAGTGAAATGAGCAGATTTCTTCATCAAGCCTAGATAACTGAGGCCATCTCTCTATGTACTCGTTACTCCATTCTTTCAAAGAGAGAGTAGGTACAGTGGCAGGAAGATAAGCAAATGTGCTATAACTTCTTGAATTTATGCATATTTACATGTTCATATACATTAGAGCTTATGTTATAATATGATTTACCTAAGTAACTAGACCTTTCAGCCAAAGGTACCTTTGTGAAGCAGTGTGGTCGAAGTATTAGGATGTTAGACAGGTTGGTTCACATTTAGACTTCGATCCATTCAAATGCAGATTCTCAAACATAGGCACAAGGCCCTAAGAATTTGTGAAAATGCACGAGCATTAAATAAATAAGATTGCAAATTTCGTGAGATTAAATATGAGCATTTAGTGAAACTGATATTAAAGAAGCATAGGCAATCTATGGCTCTCCTAGGAACATGGAGAGGGAGTGTCTCCTAAGCAGTATTACAGACTGAATTGCTCCCCCCAAATCTCCATGTTGAAATTCTAACTTCCCAGTACTGGAGAGTGTGACCATACTTGAAGACGGGGCCTTTCAAGAGGTAATTAAATGAAAATGAGGTTATTAACATGGGCTGTAATCCAGTATAACTGAGGTCTTTATAAGACAGGCAGACAGCACACAGACACAGAAGAAAGCCCACACGACGACACAGGGGAGAAGACGCCATCTTCCAGCCAGGGAGAAAGGCCTCAGAAGAAAGCAGGCCTGCCGATACGTGGTCTCGAACTTGCCGCTCACAGGATAGTGAGAAAGTAAGTTTCTGTTGTTCAAGTCTGTTGTTCAAAGTACCCAGCCTGTGGTACTTTGTTACAACAATCTTAGTGAACTAATGCAAGTGGTTGTTATCATTCCCAACCTCTTGACCCTCTCGCCTTTGTTTCTGAAGACACAAGTATTATTTCGGCTTCTTCTACTTGATTTGGCTCTGAGTATGACATGACTCTCAGAATAGCTGACAAGTCACAAGGGTTTCATTTCTGCATTGAAGTGTTAGCTGTCAAATTAGAAGCCGAGATACTCTATATATATCTTCACACTTATCCTTGAATGGGAACAAAGGATAGAGCATTTATTATATTTGTAGACCACAAGAAACCAACACAGCCAACCCAAATCATCTTAATTGACTGACCAAGGACTTAATGGAAATAGAGGAAAATTCAAAAGAGATAAATATAAGTTCTTGAACTTGAATTCAAAAAAGTCAATTGCATAAGTGGAAGGTGAGAAAGAAGTTGTTAAATAGCAGTATGTGTGAAAGCAGGATTCTCGATGGAATAATGAGAATGCACCCCAATCTAGTGTGCTTATACCCCATCATTTATAGAACTCTTTTGGTGTCTGCTAAGAAAATGAGCTTCTGTAAGAGGTAGTGAGTTTCCCACTGCTGGAGGTATCCAAGTAATGACTGGGTGGCCACTTCTCAGGGATGTGGCAGAGGATAAATAGATAACTTGAAGGCATACCAGTGCTAGGAGTTAAATCCACACGAATGATTGCCTGAGGAATTGAAGACCACATACTCTCCTGTAACTCTTAACTTTTTACTGTCGCTATCCTTTAAATATTAGTTATTAGGAAAACTAGGGGAAAAAACTAGAGACAATCCTGAGAGACAGAGATATCAATCATTTGTTTTTAATCTCCATTTATTTGTATCTTTTCTCAGGGAAATGTATTTCTTTAAACTGAGATTTGGAAACTGGTCTTTGGCTGTGTTGAGCGTGTCCAGACCAATGACTCCGGATACTGACTGAATTTGATTTATTTAGTGTCTTAAGTGGCGATATGTTGGTTTTGGTTTCACCTTTGACCTCTGTTCCTTGTAAAATAACCAGAGACAGATTAATCTAGAAAATATGTGTTTACCTGTGTAGACTGGTGAAATCTTATGCTGGGAAAAGTCCCCATTTTAATAAGCTTTAAACAAAAAATTCTACCTCAGGTGCTAATTAGAATCTAAATTCAGGTGTTAACCTCTTTGACTGAAAGTGCGTGTTGAGTAATTGCAGGGAAGGGGCCAATCTCAGGCACAGCAGTAATTACTGAATTAGTAGAAAAGTTCAAGTAGGGCTTCAGATTTCAGATCATTACTGAGCTTCCTGAGGAACAGCTAATCCCGGAGTGATTGGGGTTCTCACACCTGTGTGTGTGCTTCTGTGCATGTGTGTGCATGTGTGAGTGAGTGTGAAGCTCACTCCACTCACATTTCAAAGAGATAAACTTACAAATGATCACAGAAATAAATACTAATATTTCTTGTTATTTTAATACATACTCTTAAAGACCTCTGAATTGATCTTTAAGGCTTTCCATTTATTTAAAAAAAAGGAAATCCCTCCCCAACCAAACCAAACAAACCAACCCTGAAACCGTTAAAATAGTTGATAAAATAGTTTATTTTTAAAATTTAGCACCTAGCATTACTTACCTTCCTAATACTCTGGGAGCCAGACTGTATTATGCTGGGGAGTGTGCTCCTCTAACACGTACTCTGCACTGGGGGCCTCACTGAATTTGGTTATTGCCGAGTGTTAACTAAGACCTGCGGCATGCTGAAGACATAGAGGAGGAAAACGTGGGAGTCTTCAGTTGCTTTTTGCTACTAGGTGTGCTGTTCAACCCAGGTGTTATCCTCCCTCTTCAAACAAAGTGTAATGGTCCTCTGTGGAAGCAAGACCCATAAGGGAACCAGCAGTTAGCATAATGGCTATGTCGCTGGACTCCCACATAGTCAACCGCGGTTCGCGTCCCGGACCCGGTGGCTTAAAACTCATGCCAGGCGCGTGTGCGTGCGTGCCCAAGATCCCGAGAGGAGAATGGAGGAGAAGGGATTGCGGTGTGGCCATCCCCCCTGGGGGGTGATTTCTCGCTTTCTGTCTCTATGTCTCTCTCTCTGTCTGTCTGGCGAGCACACGCGCCCTGTAGCGAAAAACCTCTAAAAAAAAGACCCATAAAAACAGAATCAGCCCAAGTTTTGGACGTAGCCTTCCCTGTGATGACTACCTTCGCTTCTGAGCATGCCCTCAGTGTTCGCTCTGATGTACAGGGTGCTCAGTGGTCCGTCTTCGTGTAAAGAGCTTCTCGTTTATGCTAGCAGCAACGCTGCATTATTACCATCCATTTACTGATCTCCAAAGAGAAACCGGAAATTTGCTTACTTAAATTAGAAACGAGCATATTTCAAGGAGCATTTCGAATCAAGGGCAAAGCAGACGCCATCACTGAAGGACACGTTGTTTCCTGAAGTGAAATGTGAAGAGAGAGATGAGGGGCTCTGGCCCACAGCGTCTGCACCCTGTGCACAGGGAACACTAGCTCGCTTCTGCCATTTTTAATGAAGAAACGAGTAGTTATAAATACAGGTGTACTTAGATAAACACACACTAAAACGTGTTCTGTAAGAAATATGAGAGTATTTACTTTTTGAGAGATTGACTGGAGATAATTATGGGAGGTTAGGAATGTGTGAGTAAAGGAAGAATTGCTTTTATTTCTATCTTCTGGCATGTTTTCACTTTTAATTTGCTATAGGGTGCATGTGCTTGCCAGAGACAGACAGAGAGAGAGAGAGAGAGAGAGAGAGAGAGAGAGAGAGAGAAAGCACCCCCGGGAAACAGCCATGCTGCAATCCCTTCTCCATTCTCATTTCAGAATTTTGGTACACACACACACGTGCCCAGTGTTTTTGAAGCTGCTGGGTTCAGGACTTGAATCACAGTGACTATGTGAGATCCAGCCACCTTAACCACCATGCCACCTGGCTGGCCCAATTTTAAAACCATATTCATATAGCGTTTTATTTTTAGGATATGGTAATTTGAAAAAGGCATACATGAGACAAAATGTTATTGAAGAAGGTGCTGGCGTGCTGTTCATTACTGAGTGTTACAGGGAGCAGGTACAGACGTTCAGTGGAGAGAGATCACGCTGTGAGCTTCTAATTAGTATAACCACCTCGTCTGTGCAACTGGATCAAGACCACTTTTGCGATGTTTTCAGCCATTGCGGTTACCCTTACTGATACTCAGATTACCTCGTCTTCTGCCAGTGGAAGCCTCTAAGTTGTTGCGGAGTCTTTTCGATCCAGCTTCATTAATCTCCGGTAGATTCTTAGTGTTCTACTGTGACAAGATGTTCCAGAGCCATCCTGTACATTTCTGACTCTAAACCTGAAAGCACACATTTCTGTAAAGAGCGCTGGTTGTTCATCTTACTGGGAAATGGTACTGAGGCCAAGGTCTAGGCACTGCTGGCGTTCACCGCTACTGGCTCGGTCGTCTTTCTCTACACCTTCTTGGTAAACGAACCTAGAAAAAAATGTGTTTGTGTGTGTGTGGTGAAAACACGTGAATTCATACTGATGCTTTCAATTCAGATAGAAGATTATAGGATTTCTCTTCAGGTCACTGGCCTTACATGGTCATCTCTGTTTCCGTACTGGACATTTCAGTTTCTGAAGGCACCAATGTAATACAATGGTCTCAGAGTAACCATGCTAGCACTCCCACTAATAATATAATTATTTAAAGCAAGTCTCTTTCAGAGTTTATCTCACTAAAAACATAGAGGCAAATCACTGTAAAAATCCCTTGGGGTAGTTCCTCTGTAAAGTTAAGCCATTAACCGCTGCCCAGGGAACTTTATTTGTTGTAATTACTTTTGCTGTTTAGGGATTGCACTTTAAAGTTTAATGTTTTCTTAAGTAATCATGTCAAGTGTTCTCTTGATTCCTAAGTCAAACCGAGGAAACAACACATAGTTAAAAATGTATAGCTATTATCTCTCTTGCTGTATAGGTAATTTAAAAATTATTTTATGATTTGTCATTCTCTCTTCCTTAATTTAAAATTTTTTAAAAGTTTATCTACTTATTTCTTTTATGAGAGAGACAGAAAGAGAGAACGCGTGGGGTGGGGGGGGCAGACAGGCACCGCAACCAGGGTCGTCATACCGCGGCCCACCCCCGTCTTGGCGGTGGGCCACAGACACATGCGGACGCCTGCACGTTCACGGGTGCAGACCTCGGGCCTTTCCCACGTGGGTCCAGGTCTGGTAGGACCGTACCACCGGTTGGCCTTTATTTGGGATGTAATCTTACAGGTATCCTTAGAGAAATGGAAGCATTTAACTCAACAATGTATTCTGGAGGTCATACTATAGGAACGGGTAAAGATATCCTTTACTGGGGAGCAGCTGGTGGCGTGGTGGTTAAGGTGCTGGACACTCCCACATGGCTGACCACGGTTCAAGTCCTGGACCTGATGGCTTGCTTTCTCACTTTCTCTCTCTCTCTCTCTGGTCAAATTAAAAAATAAATGAATGAATAAATGAAAAATAAAATAAAGTAATTCTAAAAAATATATCCTTTATTTCTTCTTTTTTTGGGGAGAGGTTTTTGCTATAGGGCGCGTGCGCTCACCAGAAAGACAGAGAGAGACGAAGAGACAGAAAGTGAGAAATCACCCCCCAGGGGGGATGGCCACGCCGCAATCCCTTCTCCTCCATTCTCCTCTCGGGATCTTGGGCACGCACGCACACGCGCCCGGTGTGAGTTTAAGCCACCCGGTCCAGGACTCGAATTGTGGTCGACTACGCGGGAGTCCGGCGAGATAGCCATTACGCTAACTGCTGGTCCCTCCTTTATTTCTTCTTATAGCATCCTTCGTAACATTTTGTTTTCCCTGAAGTTATTAGTTCTATTTCCTTTCTTTCAGTTTGGTTTATTTTTGTAAGTATCTATTACAACTTTACCTTCACACACTTCTCAGCTGTCCCCCTCTTCTCTCAGCTGTAAGCACCTCAGGAACTCTGCGCAGCTCGTCTGGGAGTGGTCCTCTCAGGCCGCGCCCGCTCTCACCTGGACAGGTGGTGCCCACACCTGCTGCTCGCGGGATCCCGCTTCACAGTCGCCCTTCGCCGCCCCCGGGGCTTCCCTCCTTGCTGAGACAAGTCAGTGCCTTAGCCTTCCTGCTGCCTTCCTTCTTCCTTTACCCCCTCTTTGATGAAGATAGCTAACTTTTCCAGCCGGATGCTGTGGGGAGGGTCTTCTTTGTTCTTATCCCCCATAGCCCGGACGAGGACACCCCGGGAGCACCACCCCACTGACCGGCGTGCCCGTGTGTCCAGGGCGTGGCTCTCACACGGAGCGGTGTAGATACCGCACAGTCTGGTGGGTTCTGCCCTTCCCCACGTATACTCGCCATGCCCTGCCGCACGGCAGTCACCGGCGACCCCAGGCCCTCCATAACGGCTCCCTGGAGAAGCACTGGCCCCAAGCCAAGATCGCCCCCTTGCCTGCTTCCGAGTAGTTTCTGGCGCGACAGAAGCAAAGTCCGACGACAGACTGGCAAGACTTGGAAGCCATCTTGTGTACACGGCGGAAGGGTAAAATGCACCCACACAAAGCCCTGAGTGTGCCCGGGGAGCTCAGGGTGACGTTGGCGTCGGATGGCCAGGCGTTCCTGAGGGCGAGCGGCCGACACGCGAGGTGGCCACAGCATAGCGCCCACAGAGCGTGGCTCCCGTGTGGCTCCATAGCTCCCAGGAGGAGTTTAAAATAACGAAAGTGACAAGCTACTTGTGTCTGAAGCAAGCAAGTAAATGGTAACGCTATCTAACAACATCACCTTTAAAGGAAAGATGTGTGTGCACACACGTTCATGCGTAAATGGACGAAGCAACAAAAAAAAAAGAAAAAAGAAAGAAAAAGTGCCAGCTCACTGCCAGCTGCTGGTACGTCCTTCAGTCAGGTACGGGGCTTGTGGTCTACAACGTCATCAGAATTGTACAATAGCGTTATATCCCGGGAGCTGTGCAATCATCTCGCCCTTTCTCTTTCTTTTCTTTGCGGACAATGGGGGATCTAAGCCTGGATCCCTGCCCTAGCCGGGACATTTCCTCTTTGCGGTGTGTGAGCTGTTACCAATGCTAAGATTTACTGCTTTGGGGATCGGTTCAGAACAAATGTTCCAAACAGCCGTCTGCCTCAGGCAAGGTAATTTTGGACAAATTCAACAAGACTTCAAAGTAAGCCACCTACTACAATGGCTAAGGAGGATAAAGACCTGATTTAAATGAATGTATTGCAATTAGTGGGTATTTACTTTATACGTTGCCAAGTTCTGATAGCTTTCTCCAACCCCGAGGGAAATAGAATATATGTCTACTTCTGGGGAGCTAAAGAAACAAGGTGTGTGCTGCCCAGGGAGACAGGTGTCGTGGACCTACACAGAGCGAAAAGAGAGAAAAGTCCATCAGAGGTGGAGGCCAAGAATAAGTGAATGTTTGTTTTGAGGAAGGAGAAAAAAGAAAGCAAGTGTAAGCATTGTTCTTCCAACACCCCCTCTCAGAAAACGAGACCCTCTGCTGCAAGAATTTGATTTCTTTTCAATAGCTCGGATTAACTAAAGAAAGTAAATGAGACTACATTTTGTATTGATAAATGCTATTAGAAATGCAGAGAAGTCACCTACCAATTAAAGGAGTCTTGGACCACCAAGCTGATTTAGGTATACCCTGAAACGCTGGACATTTAATCCAATCATTCAGCATGAAGAATTCCAGCAGTAGAGGAAATTAAGGATTAAACTGTGGTGGGAAGAATGAGAAGGCAAGATGCTGGACGTATGGTCTGAGTGGACTTTAATTAAATCAAACCAGAAACGGACTTGAATGGAAATCTAATAGCTCAGTGTTCTCATATTCATGTTGGCAATTTCATTCCAGAACTTATACTTACAAGTGAGGGTTAGTGTGAGAATTGTTACAGAAAAAGACCAGCACGTTCTCTTAGCAATTCTCAAAGAAAGAGAGAATGGGAGCGAGTCAGCCCAGTGAGCCAAGCAGCACGAGTTCGAGTCCCCGTGCAGGAGGAGAGCCACAGCAGAAGCAGCTACATTGACAGAGCTCCTATCTGATTTCTTCTTGCCCCAGAAAGGTCCCAAAGAAAGAAACAGCAAAATACAAGGGGAGTCTCCAAAAAGTCTGAAGAACATTTGTATTATGGGAACCAGCAGTTAGCGTAATGGCTATGTCGCTGGACTCCCACGTAGTCGACCGCGGTTCACGTCCCGGACCCGGTGGCTTAAAACTCACGCTGGGCGCGTGTGCGTGCGTGCCCAAGATCCCAAGAGGAGAATGGAGGAGAAGGGATTGCGGCGTGACCATCCCCCCTGGGGGGTGATTTCTCGCTTTCTGTCTCTATGTCTCTCTCTGTCTGTCTGGCGAGCGCACGCGCCCTATAGCGAAAATCTCTCCAAAACAAAACAAAAACAAAAAAACAAACAAACAGACAAAAAAAAAGAACATTTGTATTATGAAAAACCTACACATGAGTATCTTTTTTAGGGGGGGTAACAAAATAAACCATATTTTAATTCCATTTTCTCTCAAACTCTTTGAAGTCCCCTTGTACAGTCCAATCTATCTTTCTATTTATTTCAGACAGTACACAACTGAGCAAACAAACTCCCACGGAGAAATCTAATTCCAGATGCAGGTTTAAAAGCAGGTCTAGAATGAGTAGAAGCCTGCTAATCTATAAGACGGATTTACCCGGACTTCAAAACCTGTCTTATCTAGATAATTAACAACCTTCTCTTCCATGGAGACCTGACCATACTTTACTATATATTTCGCTAACCTCCTCCTGAATGTTGGCCTTAACATTATATTTTGATGTTTTCAAATTTTATTTACTTAAATTTTTTTCATTTCATTTTCTTCCATACATTCAATCACATTATCATTTGTCTTACAAAATGGATATTTCAACAGGTGAATATTTTGATGTTTTAAACTTACTCAAGAGATGAAAATACTTCCTACAACTAGCTGTCATAAAAAACCACTCCAATGTCCTTTCGGTAGTGTTGCCATCTGGACACGTCTCCTCATCTTCCTTGTTAGATATCCTGTAAACAGCTAAACACTTACTGGCATGTTTGTTCCTTGATTTCATTCCTAGTCTGGGAACTTTATCCTTGTCCTGGTATGAGGCTTTCTGAAATTTCTGAGCCGGTGGCTTTCTGATTACTGGTGTTTTTAAGGAAGTGGAGAAAAAGAACTCGTTCAGGGAGGGGGGTGTGGCCTTTGACAGCTTGGGTCTATTTGTTTTAATCAATCTTAAGCCATTTTGACATGTGCTAATGGTTGAAACGCAGGCACCTTGTAGGTGTGTGGCCTGGCGTTCCCCTCGCCTGCTGTTTACCTTCGCGGCTTGTCTGTCTGAAAGTTAGGATCCTGCAAAGCCTCTTCAGGGTCTGGAAGCGTGATACAGCATGCAGACTACAAGAAACAGCCCCCAGGGCTCGCCCTCTAATCTCCTGCCCACAGAACTAGGAAGATGTGGGCCGGGAGGTGTTCAAGGCACCAGTGAGGAGAAGAGCAGGTGACACAGCGTGGCTTCACCTGGATGCCCTAAAACAAACAGGCAGCCTCTGTCCTGAAAGGCCCTCCTTTGCAAAGACGAAGGGAGATCTGTCATGAAGTGACTGTTGTCACACTCCGATTTGCCACGTGAGGCTAATTTTTCATTTCCTGGGCTTGCCATTCTATTCAAATCAGATTTCGCTTAGCATGCCTGTTAACAAAGTAGATCCAGTTGATCGGTGACTTTTAAGCAAGAAACTTTCCAATTTTTAAAAACACATTAGCAAAGGAATTTATTCTTAGATAAGGGAGAGTGAAGTGGCAGAGTAAACATAATGGCCTAGGGAAGGTGGCCTTTGAACACACACACACACACACACACACACACAGGCAAGTAAGAGACGTGAAATAATCAATTTTTAAAATCTGGTGGTTAGACTTCAGAAAATACATTTTGGTCTTGATTGTTTCTGAACAATTGCTTCTGACAAAACTTAAATTGTTAAATTGTTTATTTCCCCTTTGGGAATCTCTTTGACTTTTTTTTTTAATACAGGGAGCATAGGTATATAGTGTTATTACAAACGATTCAAACAATACGCCCATTAGCGACACCTGCACACATACACGGACAGAATTATGCATTCTCTCTCCCCGTTTGAGCTGTAAAGTGGCTACTGTCAGACGTTTGCTCTGTATATTTTGAATTCTCTTTTGCCATGTCCGCATACAAATGTACATTCTTTGGCAGTTTTAAACATAAGAGTAAACAGAAGTGTAATGTCTACTGTTTTGTAATTTGCTTTTTTAACATTTTAAAATGTCTCAGAGATTTTCCCAAGTCAGTAGTTATTTGATTCTCTGCAGTTTAAAAAATGTATGACAAAACGTGTGTGTGTGTGTGTGTGTGTGTGTGTGTGTGTGGAGAGAGAGAGAGAGAGACAACCTCCACAGGGCTCAGGTGTGCTGTGACCCCTTCCTGCAGCTCTTCAGGCTGCCCCGACCCCGGGCGCACGCACGTTAGCAGAGACGCATGGCCAGTGGCCAGCGTGTCTCTAGGCTGACCTGGCCAGCGCCTGGAACTGCAGCAGCTCATGGTTCCCAGCTCCGCGGTGTAGTAGGACTGACTGCACCACAGTAAGGCTATTCCACCTCTGCATTTAAAACAGTGGCCTTGGGACCAGCAGATAGTGTAATGGCTACGTTGCTGGACTCCCACGTGGTCGACCACAGTTCAAGTCTGGGACGTGGTGACTTAAAACTCACGCTGGGTACGTGTGCACGCGTACCTAGGATCCCGAGAGGAGAATGGAGGAGAAGGGATCGCGGCGTGGCCACCCCCGGGCGGCGTTTCGACTTTCCCCCTCCTGCTCTCTCTGTCTCTCCAACTTGCGCATGTGCTCACTGGCAAGAGCAAAAGAGAATACGGCTGCATGGTACTACCTGGGTGGTTGGTGTAATTCATTGACTGGTTCCTCTACCGACAGACATCGCGATTATATGTCTGTGTGTGTGTGCATTATTATTATTTCTTTATGAGAGAGTGAGAAAGAGCAAGTGTATCTGACAAGGTCTCAGTGTGCTGTGACCCTCCTGCCTGGCCTCCCAGTGAGTGAGGATTACAGGCACACAAGCCTGTGCCCAGCCTGTGTAGGTGTAGGTCAGTCAGGGAACCAAACCTGGACTACCACGTGAGCGCAGCCTGTCTCAGGGACATCTTAGCACTCGCAGCACTGTGCACTCTGGCCGGGCCTTCTCCCCCCACCCCCAAGCAGATAAACTGCATTTTTTTTCCTCTCAAATAGGTGTGAATGCATTTTTCTTTTTAGCATAAATTTCTTTCTTTTTCTCCTTTCTTTCTTTCTCTTTCTTTCTTTTTTTTTTTTTTTTTTTTTGAGAGGTTTTTGCCTTAGGGCATGTGCACACAACAGAGAAAGTGAGAAAGACAGAAAGAGTGAGAGGAAAAGTGAGAAATGACCCCCAGGGAGGGCTGGCCATGCCACAGTCCCTCTTCCTCCATTCTCCTCCTGGAGTCTTGGACATGCACACACACGCGTGCAGCATGGTTTTCAGGCTACCGGGTCGTAACTCCAACCGTGGTCAGCCATGTGGAAGTCTAGTGATGTAACTGGTATACCATCTGCTGGCCTGGCATAAATTTTTATTTTATTATTTTTTTTAGAGAGAGATTTTTGTTGTAGGGTGTGTGTGCTCACCAGAGAGACAGAAAGACAGAAAGCAAGAGCTCACCTCCCGGGGAGGATGGCCACGCTGCAGTCCCTTCTCTCCAGTCTCCTCTTGGAACTTGGGCATGCACACACACGCACCTTGCGTGCGTTTTTTTTTTTTTTTTTGGAGAGGTTTTTGCTATAGGGCGCGTGCACTTGCCAGAGAGAGAGAGAGAGAGAGAGAGAGAGAGAGAGAGAGAGAGAGAGAAAGCGAGAAATCACACCCCAGGAGGGGATGGCCACGCCGCAATCCCTTCTCTTTCATTCTCCTCTCGGGGTCTTGGGCACGCACGCACACATTGGTCCGGGACTCGAACCACGGTCGACTACATGGGAGTCCAGCAACATAGCCATTATGCCAACTGCTGGTCCCACCTTGCATGAGTTTTAAGCTGCCGGGTCCGGGACTCTTAACTATAGTCGACTATGTGGGAGTCCAGCAATATAGCCATTATGCAACCTGCTGGTCCCTAAATTTCTAATAGGTAGAATTATTGGATCAAAGATGCCAACTTTGGTATCCTTTTCCTAATACAACTCACCTTTTAATTGCTACATCAGTTACTAATAAACGTTGCATGCCGACGATATGTATGAGGCTTTAGGAAAGAGATCCCCATGTCTTAGTACGGCCTATGACAGATTCCCATTTGGGAGCTAGATTTTTTTTCAGTCAAAATCCACTTTTAACTCATCTTTGCCTTTATTTGGCCACGAGACTGCCCTCTAAAGTAATCACAGGCTGCAGGCCAGTGTAACGCTGTGAAAGTAAGATACTTCAGTATAACGCAAAGGTTTTGAATTTAGGGCCCCGTGCTGTGTTGGCACTGAAAGTGTGTGACAGGCTTTTGACTCTGCAGTTTAAAGGGACGGGCGATTGTTTCTGCCTTGGAATTCCCACAACTGAAGGTCTAGTTACCCCTGGTGTGTCCAGGCATCCCAGCCCCAGAACGCCCGGTGACCCCTCCAGGGGAAGGGGCTGGGTGCCGGAGTTCGGCTGCAGCGCCTGGTGGCCCCGGTGGGGGTAGTGGGTGCGCCACGGCTCTCCAACAGCCGTAAACGACGTGGGTCTAAAACAGAGTCCGACGTGTGAGCCCCAACCCCAGCAGACTAACGTGGCCATCGCGAGTGAGAGAGAGAGCAGGGGACTGAGTTCACGCTTCCTGACACCAGAGCCTGACCATGCAAATGGCTCCTGTCAGTGCAGAAAGGGCTTGGGGGGGTTCAGTGGCTGCTGTGAGCCTGTCAGTGCAGAAAGGGCTCGGGGGGGGGGGGGGGGACAGTGGCTGCTGTGTAGGCTTGACATGGAGGGCTTTCAGGAAGGAGCTAGGATTTGAGTAGCTTCAGTTTAGGCTATGAGGAGGGTCAAGTGGAAGATGAACCAATGCAGGAGGAAAACGAGTATAAATACAGACATGGGAGGGAGAAAGCAGTGACCACAACAGCAGTAAGTGGTCACTACCGGTCACCTCACCAGGGCTGGCACTCTGCTAGTGCTCCTCAGGAAACGTTTGATCTGATCTGTAATAAAATGCTGATAAGATGATACTCTTTCCCGTTTACAGATGAGGAAATGGGACTTAAAGATACTACTAGGTTGTCGGGAAAGTCATGGCGTGTTTTTTCTATGCAAAAGTGCATCATGACTTTCCAACAGCCTGTAAGTCACAAATGCCTAAAGCCACGGAGCCAAGACAGGTGTGGAACCTCGTGGGGGGGGGGGGAAGAAGGCACGTGGGGTGGGAGGGGCCTCGTGGGAAGGGGAGAGAGGCGCGCTGGGGTGGTGGTGGGGCGTCCTCGTGGGAAGGGGAGAGGCGCGCCTGCCAGAGATGGAGAGACAGAGAGAAAGAGAGGGAGTAAGCACTCTCCAGTGGGCCGTGTCCACACCACATCCCTTTTCCTCCATTTCTCCATCCTGTCAGGATTTGGGGAGCACGCACTCCCCTGGCATGTTTTTTAGGCCACTGGGGGGTCGGGATTCCGATTGCACTCAGCCACGTGGGACCCAGCTTCTTTGCACCTTAGCCTACCGGCCAGCCCTGAGGGTCTGTGCTTCGCTCACACCGTGAACGACGCCTGGCTCATGGGCTCCGTCGAATTATTTGTATAATAAGAGAATAGAGCTTTCGGAGCCTTTGTCTCTTCATCCGGAAAGGGAGGATCACCACGTGTCCTTCATAAAGTCACGCCCCCATAAAACATGCACGTGACCGAGGCCCTCGGTGGGGAGACCGGTTTCTGCCGCCGCTGTATTCTGCTTTCCCATGGGTTGGACATTTGGGGTAGGGGTGGGGAAGAGAACCCTTCATTGTTTTAAAAAGTAATTTTTTTCCCTGATAGTTAAAGTAGTGCATACTTAGTTTACATAGAAGTCAGAAAAATTCAGAGAGCATGTTACGGTGACATGTTTTTATATTCTATTTTGAAACAGATATCGGTGCATGTGTTTTGGCTAATTTTCTTCCAGTCTTCAGTTTCTCCTTTATGTACATTTTAGGTAATAAAATTGTAATCATCCCGAATAGAAAATGTCCTTGCTTTTATTTTATTTTATTTTTTTGGAGAGGTTTTTTTTTTTTTTTTTTTTTTTTTTTTTTTTTTTTTGCTATAGGGCGCGTGCACTCGCCAGACAGACAGAGACAGACAGAGAGACAGAAAGTGAGAAATCACCCCCCAGGGGGGATGGCCACGCCGCAATCCCTTCTCCTCCATTCTCCTCTCGGGATCTTGGGCACGCACGCACACGCGCCCGGCGTGAGTTTAAGCCACCGGATCTGGGACGCGAACCGTGGTTGACTACATGGGAGTCCAGTGACATAGCCATTACGCTAACTGCTGGTCCCATCTTTTATTTTTCAAGTACCATTGTGCCATAAGAATTTCCCCTTAAGTAGTATTTAAAAATAGGATTTCTGATGTCTGTATAAAATTCCATTATATGAACTTCTTTGGCTTTATTAAAACTTTTTCGTATTATTGGTCGAGCCCTCCGAGCCCTCGGTTTGTAGTTTTGGCGTTACAAAGGGCATGGCAAAGAGCCATCTCATTAGTGGTTCCTGAGGTGCTTCCCGGCTGACTGCATCAGGGTCACCTGGGCGCTTCTAAAGCAGACTTCGCCCCTCACCTGGCGCTCCTGATCAGTAGGCTCAAGGGGAGGGAGTGACCTTAAGAAAGGAAAACAGGAAACGCTGGACCGTCCCAGTGGCCGCTGTGGACCAGGAATCACTGATCTTGCGCTTTCTGAGTGCTGGCCTTGTCCGCAGCTGACCGCCCCTGCCCCAGACAGTGCCTGGCACTCAGTGGTGCTCGCTAGTCCTTGGGTGAGTCGGTAAAGAACAGACCCTGTGTTTAATCCTGATTCCCGTTTCCTTAGCACAGAGTCTTCAAGGAAAGCTACTGGGTTCAAGTTGTAATTAAAAACAACCTTAAGAAAAACACACACACACACACAAACCTTGAGGGTTTTTTATAGTTTGTTCTTTCTTTCTTAGTTTGCTATATGCTATAGAGTGCATGTGCTTGCTAGAGAGACACAGAGAAAGTGAGAAATCATCTCCCTGGGGGGATGGCCGTGCCCCACTCCCTCTCTTCCAGTCTCCTCTTGAGATTTTGGGCACACAAGCTTACGTACCCTGCATGATTTTTCTGGCTCTGGTCTAGGCCTTGACTCAGGCTGTCAGTCATGTGGGATCCAGCCACCTTAACCTCCATGCTACTTGCTGATTTAGTACTTTCTTTAAAAAAAAAAAAACAGTCAGTCAGTATATTGGGTCAGCGGGTGGTCTAGTGGTTAAGGCCCTGGGTTCCCACATGGTTGGCTGCGGTCTGAATCTGGGGCCTGCTGGCTTGTTTTCTCTTTCTACCTCTCTTTGTCTCTCTCTGGCGAATTAAAAAAAAAAAAAAAAAGAATAAAATTAAATAACTAAAAATATATTGTCTTTAAAAATAAATAATTTTCTTATTTTAAAAACAGTATAGAGCACAACACAAAAATTTCAAAATTCAGATAAGTAATGAAAAGTAAGTTCCAGCTCTTTGGCATTACATAAGGTGGCAGGTGAAAAAGCTGAGAAGTGGGATACTGAGCAGAAGAAACCTGAAGCCAGGAAGGCTGATGCCAGTGGCAAGGTTAAAAAGGGTGACCCCAAGGCTAAAAGCCCAAGAAGGGGAAGCCCCACTGCAGCAGAAACCCCATCCTAGTCCGGGCATCGGCAGATACTCCCAGTCCCCATGTATTCCAGGAAGGCCTGTACTAGCGGAAACATGGCCACTAAATCCAGGATTGAAAAGAAAAAGATGTTTTTTGCCGCTCTCACAAAACCAATTGGTGGGGGCTAGAATGGCAGTACTTCGCAAAATGCCTGGGTACTGTTCTGCTGAAGGTGTGCTTCGAAGGCTGTTGAGCCACAGCAAGAAGCCCTGCAGTCAGCCTGAGAGAGCTGGCCAGCGTCACTCCCGGACCCTCCCGATCAGCCTCCCTGGGAGCCACGGAGCAAGAGAGAGGTTTTCCTGAAGCAGCTGAGCAGTGGCTTGCTACTGTGATCGGATCTCTGGTTCTTAATCAAGTTCCACTCTGTAGGACACACCAGAAATTTGTCATCGCTACCTACAAAAAAATTGATAATAGCAAAGTGAAAATCTCAAAACACCTTACCGATGCTTACTTCAAGGAAAAGCTGCCCAGACACCAGGAAGATGAGATCTTTGATGCAGAGAAATACGAGATTACAGAGCAGCACAAGGCTGATCAGAAAGCCGTGGACTTGCAGGACCAGCAGATGCGTAATGGTTACGTTGCTGGACTCCCATGTAGTTGACTACGGTTTGAGTCCTGGACCCAGCAGCTTAAAACTCACGCTGGGTGATGTGCGTGAGTGCCCAAAATCCCAAGAGGAGAATGGAGAAGAAGGAACTGTGTGGCCATCCCCCCGGGGGTGATTTCTTGTTTTCTGTCTCTTTATCTCTCTGGTGAGCGCACAGGCCCTATAACAAAAATCTTTCTACCAAAAAAAAAAAAAAAAAAAAAAAAAGCAAGCAAACAAGCTGTGGACTCACAAATTTTACCAAAAACCAAAGCTGTTCCTCAGCTCTGGGGCTACCTGCGATCCGTGTTTGCCCTTACAAATGCAGTTTATCCTCACAAACTGGTGTTCTAAATTTCTTACCGAGAACCTAATTAAACAACTCACACCACACACACACACACACACACACACACACACGTGTATATATGTATGTAAAATGAGTTCCGTAATTCTACCTTGGGATATATGGTTACATATATATATCTGTGTTTGTATGCACGTAATATATCTCAACTTATTTTTATTTCTTGTGAGTATTTGAGTAATGTCAAAAGTTTGTGGAAAATAGGATTGAAGTGTGAATTTACTGGGCCAGCCCAATGTCAAGTGCTTAATGGAGCTAGATCCACATGGCCAACCATGGTCTGAATCCTAGCCCCTGCCCTGTGGCCTGACGGACATGCTGGGCACCTACGTGTGCCTAAAATCCTGACAGAATGGAGGGGTGGAGGAAGGACTGTGGCATGACCATGCTCCATTAGGGAGTGCTTCCTCCTGCTCTTCCCCGTCTCTGTCTTTCTGCCTTTCTCTAGTGAGCACAAGGGCTATCCGGAAATTAAGAAAAAGTGTATGCTTGTTTTGGTGCAAAATAAGGTTGAAATCTATGCATAATTTTTTCATAATATGCATTTTCCATGAGCTTTTTGAAGATCCTCACGTATGTGAATACATATGGAAAATATTTATTAGACACACATCATAGAGTAAACGTGTACTGTATTATATAACCTGCTTTGTTCCTCTCTGCGGGTGTTACACTCACTTTTTCTAATGAAATTTTCCCCCTTATTTATGACAGAGCTTGTGTATTCAGAAGTGAGAGACTGAGAGAGAGGGAGAAGGTGGCACTCGCCATCTCCTTAGGCCCAGTCACTCTGGGGTCCTGCTCCTCTGGTCCCTCAGCTTATTGGTTCCCGTGAGCTTGCATGTGTGCCTGGCTCGTTTCAGGCGGCCCCGGCTAGAGTTCCAAACTGTGGCTGGCATGCTGGATCGAGCTGCTCTTGAGCAGAGCATTACGACTGCGCCATGGACCTGCCCAGTGATTGCTGTTTCACACCCTAGTTGAGCGGCTTCTGGGATAATAACAATAGTTCTAGCCTGGTAATAACAGTAATTCTTACTCTGTTCAATCTGTGTTCCACAAGCATTTATTTTCATCACTGCATTTAAGGATTTCCTAAACAATTAGCAAAATCAGTTCAAGAATATTTAGTAAAACACTCTGTTTGATGTGGTATAGACTGCAAGTTTCCATACTTTACAAAAACTTATAAGAACAAGTAAAATATCATTTGGGGACTGATATGGAAATGGCATATGAGTAAATCAACTCAAATAACCTAATTACCATCTACTATTGAATCACAAAAAGACAGACATTTCCATGTAAAACATTTAAATACACTTATGAAAATTAAAACCCACTTTCTGATGAGTTGTGAAGGCTCTATGTCACTCTAGAATGGTAGAATGATATGTAGCAACTGCATTGAATGAGTTCAGGAAAGAAGGATAAAGTTGAGACATAAATCTGCTTATCTTGCCCCAGACTGGTGGGAATATTGCCATTAACCAGCTGCAGTCCTTCGATGCCCACAAAACAAAGCCATGTCTCATTTCCAGCTACCGTATTTTCATTCGGTTATTGGTAGACCCCAAGAAGAGAAAGGCCACATCTAATTCATCTTTGTAGCCCTAGGACTTCGGGCAGCTCAGGTCACATAAATGAAATTATGGCTGAGGAACCTACTGTTTGTGATTCCAACGAGAAGCATGTCCTGTTTCTGACCCACTTTCTTTCTTTCTTTTTTTTTTTTTTTTTTTTTGAGAGGTCTTTGCCATAGGGCACGTGCACTCACCAGACAGAGAGAGAGACAGGGAGACAGAAAGTGAGAACTCACCCCCCAGGGGGGATGGCCACGCCTCAATCCCTTCTCCTCCATTCTCCTCTCGGGATCTTGGGCACGCACGCACACGCGCCCTGCGTGGGTTTTAAGCCACTAGGTCCGGGAGATGAACCGCGGTCGACCACGTGGGAGTCCAGCGACATAGCCATTACGCTAACTGTTGGTCCCTCTGACCCACTTTCTTCACACACTATCATTCGAGTTTCCCAAAGTTACTCTTTCCATTGGTGTCCACTATTTGAGCAGAAGATTTAGGTTATAGAATTGGGGAACAGGCAATTTTTGTGCAGTATGAACTTGGCTTTCAGGCTCTTGCTGGGCGGGAGAAGTGTTTAACATATACTATCTCTGCAGCAGCTCCACACACACAGCAAACACTAACACAGGATTGCAGACATGGAGGTCAGGTTGAAACGGCTTTGCAAATTTGGCCCTTGTTGCTTGTGGCTCTACCACCTTGCCGCTGTCTGGTTTGTGTCTCCTCTACCGGAGCCTCCAGCCTCTTCTTCATCTGCTGGACTCCCCCCCTTTTAAAGCCCCGATCAGTGCCCCTTCCTCTATGGAACCCCATAGAGGTCGAATGTCTTCAAACTGAACAGAAGTAATCGTTCCATTTTTGTGCTCCCATAATGCTTTGTTCACACCTCTGTTTTAACACATCATTTGATTAATTGTATATGGGTCTATCTTGACTGCAAGGTGGCGTTTCCTGAATCGGGAAGGGTTATTGTCTTTGTCCTCAATATCTGGAATGATACATGATCTAGGGTCATGAATGTTGATATTTGCAGGACCTTTTTATTCAGCATCATCCACTGTAGATATACATATGTTCCCTTTGTTTTCAGTGGTTGCTAAGCTGCATCCGTGATGACACACAGCTAACTCAGGGTGTCCTTTGTGAATGGCTTTATGGGCTGGGTGGTTTCCCAGGCATCTTCAGCCCGTTGTTGAGCCCAGGGGGAGAAGCCGGGGATGGGGCGGGGTGGGCCTCTCGAGGCAGACAGTACTCGGGCTCTCTCTCCATGCTGCTACCAAGCACAGTGGCTTGCTTCTCACCCCACTGGCCTTCCAAACCTATATGTATTTAATCACGTACATGTACCTCTCGTTAAAAGTCCCCCAAAACAATAATTAGGTACCACATTTTAATGTGAAGTGATCCATGTTACCATAGTTTCCTCTGCACAGAGACTCTCCCACTGCTGGTATTGTGACAGCTGAATAAAAAGACCAGTAATATGTGGGTTTCTGTTTTCTGGGTGTTTTTTTTTAACCTTGAGAAAACAAAGACTCCCCTGACGTAATGAGATACCAGGAATCTCATAAGAGCCAAACAGAACAATACAGATTCTTTTCATATACATATTATGATTACAAAGCCACCAAGAAGGAATTATTCAGCAATAAAACATAGGAGAGTGGTTACTGTTAGAACTTTCAGTCCATTTCTAAGAGAAAAACCAAGCTGTCCAAGGTAATGACCAGAAGGGTGAATGACCAGAAATGCACCCGGTGTTGGAACTGACGCTGTCTCCCAAAGACAGACATTAAAAAGCAATGCAAATACTATTAAGAATCTCTCAATGCACCTTCTCAACAAAGTCTCCAGTATTAAACCCTTTCAAGGAAAACTTTTCTGTTAAAAGTGTGTTCTGTCAAGTATTCAGTACAAGGTCACCTTAGGGTCTCACTGAAAAGCTGTCTCTGCATTCCCAGGAATATCTTTCTCTCTCTGTCAGATGCTTTGGATTATGGCGTCATCAGGATTCCCATTTATTGGCACGGGGAGCTCCTCCCTTCCCCACACAGCGTCCTTCCTTAGCTCTAGGTGGAAAAAGCCTCCCATAACTATGTCACTGCCACGGAATTCTCGGGCCCCTAACCTGACATCTCGCCACCTGATTGGCTGGTGCCCAGGAGCACCATGGGAAATGATTTCAATGCTCTTGGCAGTTGGGATTCAGATCATGACGGTTGTAACTGATGGACTGCGGTGGGGCCACTGTGCGTAAAAGTTGAACACTTGACAGAAGAATCATGCGACGTACGGGGCTCGGCACTGTGGCCTGGACAGCGGCAGGAAGTGTGCCCTGGGAAGAGGCGGTGTGTCCCAGCAGGCCCCAGCCAGCCTGGTCTTCTGAGAGAGCTGGGTGAGGGACACGGCCATGAGGTAACACTGAGAGGGGAGCTCATTTGGGGCCCCAGTCGTCAGAGAGCTGACACTGGGAGGAAACCGGTGTCTCCCTGTTGGGTGGAAGGAAGTGTCTGGAGTGGGGGTGAGGGGCAGGTGTGAGGACCCGTGGGAAGGAGTAAGGACGAGGTCGAATGGGCCGGCGGTCAGGAGCGGGTCAGCGCTCCCCCTGGAGCCCTGGGTTCGTTGTGAGCATCACATGAGCCACATGATCAGACACTGCTCTGGGAGCTGCGGGGATTTTTCAGAACCAAAAGCAAAGTTTAATTTTGAAGAGGTACTAAGTCATGAATAAAGACGGGACATAACCAACGTTACAGAGCAGTGGCCTTTTTAAACATCTTAGTACCAACAACGAGAGCACCGGTAAGGCAGAGGCAGAGGGGGTTTCTAGGAAGGCACGTGGAAGGGGCCGAATGGAGGTCACTTGCCGAGCCTTAGAAGGGAGGCCACGTGAGGTCAAGAAAGCTTCCTGAGATATGAGGTGGACCTCGATTCTGTCAGCACCTTTGGTGTCCCACCCGCTGCAGGCATTGTGTTCGCTCTGGGTTTTCCAGTGTCTTCACTAGCTTTCTAGAAGTTGCTCTGAGAGGTCCTGACTACCTGGAGAGACTCGCAGAGACTCATACCCTACCCCCGTCCCAGCTACCTCCTAAGTGGCCGTCACTGAGGACAATCAGTACTGGGCCTCACGGAGGAGAGAAAACCCAAAAAGTCATAATCGACAAACTGAAAATTGAAGTAAGAAAGGCAAGCCTTTGGATTTTGACTTAAGAGTCTTATCTGGCATGAAATATGAAGTTATATCCTAAGAGAGGCACCAGTTAGTTAATTAATTTAGTCAATGTGACTATTTGTGTAATTCACATGCATGCACATTTTACTATTTGGGGGAATACCTTTACCTTGGTTCACTTTAAACTATTTTAGTATAACTGAGTATGCAGGGTTGCTGTGAAAGGCTGATGCAAAATGATGACAAGGTTAGGGAATTTTCAGATTGGCCTTCCTGAAAATGAAAACATGTATCGGAGAATTAATATTCTAGACAAGATAATTATCTATTTTTCTGCTCAACCCAGAAGAGCAGTTTATTCTCCAAGGAAAATAGGTTTCCCCCAATGCTTTGGTATCCCACCTGCTATGACCTGCTTTTGCCCAATGGCCAAGTATGAGCATCAGGCGAAGGGGGCACAGACGTTCTGAACCAAGGCAGCCCGCAGGGGTGGCCACAGTGCCCTGTGCTGGAGGTCTGTCTTTCTCCTTAATTATCCATGCTGGCTCTCTGCAACATGAACTCACGGACTCTTTGCCAATCTTAGTGTCTTTGAAATAGCAGGTGGATGAAAGTCTGCCCCACTGTCAAATTCTGACCCACAGCACTCCTGTCTCAGCTGTGCTGCCGAACCCAGCGTTTCCACAACTAAATGGCAGCGGTGTTGTCAAGTGGTTTTGAGTTTTGGCTTCGTGTTTGACCTAAGATAAGATATTTGAAAGGATAAGTGATTTTTTATGGTGTTACTATTTTTTCCAACAAAACACCACCATCCCCAATGTACCACTCCTCACCAAGATCAGCCAGAAACGGGGTTCCGAGGATTCCAGGCAACTTTATTAAAGATACTGCCAACTTAAAACTGTAAGCTATTGTAGCGAATTACCTCCTCCTTTTGTTTTTTACATAATTCACAAGAACATTCTAGTTGCATTCTCCTGGGCGAGGTCTTGCGATCGCACGGCCTGAGGCGCATCCCTTTGAAGTCTAGGCTTTCAGAGGTAAAATGAAGCCTCCCACGTCACCCGGACCTCTTGGTCCTGTCCCATTTCGGGTGGGTCACCACACGGGTAGCAGGAGGATCCTTACTGCTATAGTGTAGCTGCCCGTGGGCATAATCTCCTGTCCCTGTGTTACAACTTGCCTACATTTCCAACCCTTTACATGGGGGCTTCGAAAAATTCACGACAAATACATGTTATGAAATAACTATGTATGGATTTCGAAACTATTTTACACCAAAATAAATGCTTTGCTTCTGTTTCCCACGGACTTGCTGAAATCTCCACATACAGCCACTGAATGATGTTGAAGGCAGAATCAGGTGTCAGAGGGGAAGTAGGCCCTTCTCCCACTTGCCCTCCTTTCCCAGGGATATCATGAAGTGTCCTAATATTTTGAACTCTGAAAATCACGGGGTGGAAGTTTAGGAGGCTGACTACTGATTTCTCCAGACTCCGTGGGCCTCAGCGCTTTCGGGAGGTGGGCCGGGTAAGACACGCACTCCGGTCGGTGACTGCGTGGGGTCTAGGCCGCTTGCTTCAAGTTCCGTAGAAGGCCGTGGATCTGAGGTTGAAGTAGGCAGTTTACACGCAGTAATGAGTTTCGCATAAGAGGAGTACGTGTGGGGAAGACTGAAGTCGGTAAACCGCAGTACTCGCAGCTGCGTGGTGAGATTGTAGTGGATAGTTTTCTTTTTTGTTTTTCTATACGTCCCAACCCACACAGAGCATGTGCTATTTTTATCAATAGGGCTTTTAAAAGGCCTTCAGAAGAAATGATGGCGGGATAGGACTTGAGCCTCTTATTTCACAGTTGTGCTTTACGACTTCGACGGCGACACCTGGCCCAGCACCTGGGTCACGGTTTACTAGCGTGGCAGTCCGGGATTTGGTTTAATGGCCCTTGGGCAACAGAAGCAGTGGTGGCATGGAGACCTGGGAGTGGGCCCCAAGCGAAGTCCTCGAGTGAATTCCTGACCGATGGAGTTCTGTGGGCCTGCCGTGGCTGTGCTGCTGGTGCAACAATTTCAAGAACAGAATCTTAAAATCTAGGGCTAGGAGAGTTTTAAGGAATTATCTGTCTTGTTTCTTCTTTTCTTGGAGGGATAGCATCACCGTGAGAGCTTGAAGAATATCTTATTTATTTATTTATTTATTTTAAATGTATTTACTTATTTTCTGTCTCTCTGTCTCTCTCTGCCTTTCTGGCGAGCACTCGCGCCCTATAGCAAAAACCTCTCCAAAAAGAAAAAAAAAAGTATTTATTTATGCCTTCCATGAGCAATAGAGTCAGAGAGAGACAGCACCTCTCACAGGGTCTCGACACCGTAATCCACCCCAGACCAGGGTCCCAGCCAGACGGGTGGTGGCACGTGTGTGCCTGGCATTCTCAGGGAGGTCTCTGAACGGCAACCTGGAACGGGACGTGGGTCGCTTGTCGCGTTTCTCTGCTGAGCCTCCAGAGGGCGCACACACGGTATCTGCCTTTTAGTTAGCACCTGCTATGTGCCCGGATGGCACCAGGCTTTCTATATAGGTTATTTTAGAATCGCTATCAACGTAGGTATTACTCCTACCTTGACTGAAGAGACAAGGATATTGAGGTATAAAGATGAAATAACTTATACCAAATTACTGAGCTGGTAAGAGTCCACGCTAAGTTTTGAACTCATGTCTGTCTGGTTCCAAAAAAGGCTCGCCTACATAATTCTGCCTCTTTATTTTACGCATGCACTACCTGATTCCAGTTTTAGAGTTTTAGCTCCTATCTCCTCATTTTAAAACTGAGGTCTATTTTACCTGTGCCACCGAGCAAATTCACCTCAAGATTAGAGTGCCCTTGCTGGGATAGTCTGGTGCTGTCATGACGTCCCCTCCCAAGTTGGAAGGTGCCCATTTGCTCTTCCCAAGCAGCGTGGCCGCAGGCCTTCGGGCTGTGCTGAGGCGTGCCCCCGTCCCTTCAGCGTGAGAGTCCCACTCACTCCGCGCAGGCTGCGGAGAGGCCCAGCCAGAGCGAGGGCATGGCGACCAGGAGACCGTCGCGGGCTCAGGCACCGCCTCCTGACCCTCTGTCCCCAGGCTGTAGGAGGCTCGGCCAGCTGCTCTCTGGGGGCGAGCATGGAGGGCCTCCTGAGGGGTTGGCCAGGGGAGGTGAGGCACCTTCTCTTCCAGGTGGAAGTACAGACTCTTAAAATTATGAACGAGATCAGTTCGGAGTCAACTTTCCACATTTCTGCCTGCCTAAGGCAGCCTAGTCAGCCAGCCATCCTCGGCAGGAGTGAGGGTGTGTGCTGAGCGGCCGAGCGCTTCTCCAGGGATCCTACGTGACACAGCATGAGTGAAACCCAAACCGCGTGGAATATGGTGAGACCTTTGGTGACTCATCAGGCCTTCAGGATCCTGCAGTGCCTCAGGGCCACCATTATGTTCGTCATCATCCTTGATGAGGCAGAGAGCTGAATAAAACGCAGATTTAAAACCATAGGCCTCACTCCCAGCCTGCCTACATGGGTGGCCAGGGAGCAGGAGTCAGATTCCCTCCAAGAAAGAAGTGGCAACACCTGATAGGGCGGCCGCAGTAAAAACTGCACAGGGCCAGCAGGTGGCATGGAGGTTAAGGAGCTGAATCCCACTAGCCAACTGTGTAGTTTGAGTCCTGGACCCGGCGGCTTGAAAATCATGCTGGGTGTGTGTGAACCCCAAGTCTTCAGAGGAGACTGGAGAACTGACTGTGGCGTGGCCATCCCCCAGGGAGTGATTTCTCATTTTCTCTCTCTCTCTCTGGTGATTGCCTGAGCCCTATAGCAAAAACTAAAAAACCAAAACCAAAACAAAAACAAAAAACAAAACCCCAAACAAGAAACAAACGATGTGCACAAAGGATAATGTTGTCATTATTAGCATTACTATTCAGCTTTGAGGACTTCAGGTTGCAGGCTAATGGAGAATTATAATACGTGTCTTCTTCTTACATGCTTCAGAGCAATTTGCTCTAGTTTCCTTTAGAGGAAGAGTGACCCTAGCAGCAGTATGGGCTGAGAAGTGATATTTAGTCGAGGGCTGAGAAGTGTGCTTAAACGTTATGTTTACCCTGCAAAAGCAGTGCATGTTTGTTGTGGAAGAAATAAAAACACTGAAGAACATATGGAAAACGAAAGTCCTCTTTACCCCTGTCTCAGTCTTCTCCAGAGGTCCACCTTTTGTGATTTAGCATGTAGATTGGATCTAAATTATACTGTTCTTTATCGTCCTATGATTTTTTCTCTTTTTTAACTTGACAACATGTCTTGAAGATCTTTTCATGTCCTTTCCAGCTACATCGTCATAGTCTTTTTTTCGGAGAGGTTTTTGCTATAGGGCGCATGCACTCACCAGAAAGACAGAGGGAGACAGAGAGACAGAAAGCAAGAAATCACCCCCAGGGGGAATGGCCACGCCGCAATCCCTTCTCCTCCATTCTCCTCTCGCGACCTTGGGCACGCACGCACACGCGCCTGGCGTGAGTTTAAGCCACCCGGTCTCGGACTCGAATTGTGGTCGACTACATGAGAGTCCAACGACGTAGCCATTACGCCAACTGCTGGTCCCGATCGGCATAGTTTTTGCCAATATGGATGAGTTTCATCTTGTTTAAGCATTGTCCTCTTGAGCGTGTTTGCCCTTCCTAGCTTTCCATGGTGAACACTACTGCAGGGGACACAGGCTGACACGTACTCATGTGGTTTGAGCTGCCGAGTATCTCCCTTCGAGTTTCTTCAACCCTTATTTTCTAACATCTATTCTTCGTGATCTATATGCTTCCCAAAAGAGATGGTATAGAATATGAACCAAACAAGTGATGCTTTTGACAGTTTGGTGATTTCTAATACATTTGTAGACTTATGTAACTATTAGGTTGTCAGAAATGTCACAATGCATATTTGTATAGAAAAAGAGGAAAATGCATCGTGACTTTTCAGAAACCCAATATTACCACGACTCTGTTTCAGAGTACTTCATTACTCCCCGGAATTCCCTTGCACTTGTTTTCAGTCAGTTCTCACACTCATCCCAGCTTTAGACAATCAGTGACCTAATTTTTGTCTCTACAGTTTTGTTATACCTAGAAATTTTATACAAATATATCTAGACATTTCATATAACTAGAATAGCAATATGTAGCCTTTTTTAAAAATCTGGATATTTTTCTTTCTTTTTTTTTACTTTAAGATTTTTGCCAGAAGGCACATGTGCTCACTAGAGAGAGACAGAGAGAGGGAAAGCGAGAAATCACCCTCTGGGGAGATGGCCGTGCTGCAATCTCTTCTCCATTCTCCTCTTGGGATTTTGGGCACGCACTCACATGTGCCTGGCATGATATTCAAGCCACCGGGCCTGGATCCTGAATCACAGTTGGCCTTGTGGGAGTCTAGCGCCTTAGCCACCTGCTGGTCCCATACTTGGCTACTTTTAAAATTTTCAATGAAAAAAAAAATTCATGCCAGAGCATGTATGCACACGAGGGACTGTGAGAACGCACGAGCGACAAGCACCGTCCACAGGGTCTGGACATGCCTCCATTGCCTTCCTCCGGCCCTCTACGTGTCGCACACTGGGCACTCACGAGTGCCTGGAGCGTCGCAGGACTAGGGGGTTCGGGATTCGAACCACATCGCCATGTGGGACCTGGCTTCTCTTGAGAAGAACGTCAGCACTGTGCCATGAAGCTAGCCTGTCTGGCTTCTTTTACTCAGCAAAAAGACCGTGTTTTGTTAGGAATATGTTTATGAGTTTGTGCACATTAATTAAGCAGATATGTTTGTTTTCCTTCTGCTTTTATTCCTATATCAAGTAACATAAGATTTATTGACTTTATATCAATACAATATAATTATAATTATGATGTATTAATTTTACATCGTGGTATATAAGTTGTGGGATTAATGGGTTTTCAGTTAAACGCCAGATAGTCGTATCACGTTAGGTCCTGGTATTCCACGTGATAGGGTGACCGGACTTTTGAAGCCTCAGGTACAGCTAGGTGACAATACTTTGTAGGCTGGGAGGAGTTTCTTCAGCAGACTGTGCATGTTCTAAATCACCATCCGATCCATGGTACTAAATCTCCCACAGCCAGATTCACAGGCCCGGGAATCGGGGTGGAAGCGGGAGTGGCCCCCTCAGCATTACCCCACTGTCCCCGTGACGTTATGTTCTGCTGCCCAGAGGTCTTAGTTCCAGAACGAGGGATGCTTCAACCAGAAGAAGCAACAATGACCCTACCGAGGTGGGAGTTGGGATTGCATCCAGCCACTGGGTTCCTCAGGCCTGAGCCTCCAGGCTAGGACGGCAGTCACAGGACACAACTGTACGTGCTGTAGCTTTGAGGTGGCCGCAGTGCACTAGGTGTGTGCACGGTCACCTCAGCACGTGAGTCATGCCCGCACTGTGCCGCCACAGGAGCGACGATGCCCCGGCAGCAGGGAGCTCGAGCTCCGTTGTAATCTTACGGCAGCACTGTATAGGTGACCTGCCCGTGACCTGTCATGGCCACCTGTGCCCTGCATGGCTGTACGTTCGACAGTGAAGTGCTTTTCAATCCTCCACCCATTTTCACTGGGACACTCGTCCTTCCTTACCGAAGGGTTCTTCGTGCATTCTGAGTACACACCGTGTGTGCGTAACTACATGTCAGACACACTTACAATGCTGTACATATACACACTCACATTGTTTACATATTTTTTCTCCTAATTTGAGACTTTTCATTTACTTAGAGATGAATTGGAAAAATAAGTGGTCAGTTCTGATGAAGTCTAAATTCGTCAATTGTTTTCTTTTATGGATCATACTTTGGGTGTCAGAGCTAAGTAAGCTTAACTCAAGGTCATAAAGATTTTCTCTTATGTTTTCTCCTAAAAATTTCATAAGAATAAGGTAATTTTATAAATAATTTCAAAGACTAGGCGAAACTAATGTTCTCTACGGGCCCTTCCTAAACTTCCGGGCGGGGAGTTGGCACAATTTGGTGAGATTGTGTGCCTGCAGAAAAAAATTAAAGTGGAAAAAGGCCAGATTGCATGCATTTAGAAGGATCAAAAAACACTTCTTTTGGGGCCAGCCAGTGGTGTGGAGGTTAAGGTGGGGCTGACTGCAGTTCAAGTTCCAGACCTGGTGGCTTGCAAATACACTAGGCGTGTGTGCCCAAAATCCCGAGAGGAAAATGGAGGAGAGGGGACTGTGGCATGGCCATCCCCCCTAGGGGGTGATTTCCCACTTTCTGTCTCTCTCTGTGTCTCTCTCTCTAGTGAGTGCATGTGCCACATAACAAATTATTAAAAATAAAGAAAATTCTTCCTTTGAGGAGGTCATATTATTTCTTGTATCAGGAATAGAGTATTTTCAGTATATGTTTTCACTGAGAAGTGTAGATAAATTTCTCTCGATTAAGCAGTAAAAAGGTATTTCCTATTTACTTGTATTTTGACATGGGCATAGTTCTATTGTTTCTCTGTATTTTTAGTAACTCATTTTATTTCTCTAAGTAATCAGACTACTACCTTCTGGCCTTTAAAAAGGTCCTCTGTGTGTGCGTGTGCACTCTTGCACACCCATGGACAAAAGAGCTACGTTGCTCCTGATTATTGGAAAAATCTGACTCTCTTTGTTTTTGATAACTTCACTGGCCATGGCATATACAAGCCCTCACTCCTTATTTGAAACTCTTAGTGGATATGTTTAAAACCTGGGTTAAAAATTTTATTTACTCAGTAAAGTTTTAAGACATTTTTTTGGAGAGTGAGCTAAAGAGGGACGGAGGCCGTATCCTCAGCAGCCTCGCCCAGCCCCGCTCCCACTCTCGGCACCTGGTGCGGTCGGTTAGGCCTGGGATGGAAGCCAGGCGGCCTGCATGGCTCCCGGCGGCATGCCACTGCAGCTGGGCTATTTTAAAATGGTTAGAATGGTAGTGCAGATAATATTCTGAATTAATGTTTTCGCAGCTTCGTGATGACTAATATTTTATAATATAGACATATTCATCTTGTTATTCAATTTTTGCCATAGGGCGTGTGTGCTTGCCAGAGAGAGACAGAGAGAAGGGGGAAAAGTGAGAAATTGCCTCTCAAGGGGGGATGGCCACCCTGTAATCCCTTTTCCTGAGATTTGGGGCATGTACACATGCCTAATGTGATTTTTTTTCTTTTGAGAGATTTTTGCTATAGGGCGCGTGTGCTCGCCAGACAGAGAGAGACAGAGAGACAGAAGGCAAGAAATCACCCCCCAGGGGGGATGGCCACGCCGCAATCCCTTCTCCTCCATTCTCCTCTTGGGATCTTGGGCACGCACGCACACGCGCTCGGCGTGGGTTTTAAGCCACCGGGTCCGTGACGCGAACCGCGGTCGACTACGTGGGAGTCCAGCGACATAGCCATTACGCTAACTGCTGGTCCCCCTAATGTGATTTTTAAGCCGCCGGGTCCGGGACTCTAACTGTGCAGTTGGCCATCTGGGATCCAGCCGCCTTAACCACCATGCCACTAGCTGGCTCCATATTAATCCTTTTAAACACCTGGAATATTTACAATATATTAAATAAGTGTAAAAAAAGTAGCTTCACATCTATTTAGATCAGGTATTTTAACACTTGAACCCAGATCTGGTCGGTTCTGGGGGGCAAGTAAGTTACGAGCCCCTTTCCATTTGGAGAGTCTGGATTTCCGGCCCGGGCAGGGCGGTGGGCTTGTGTAGCCCTTCTGACCTGACAGCCCGAGCTGCCGGGTGCCGTCAGCGGCCTGGGCTCCCACTCCCGGCTCTGCATTTGCCGCGGTGACTGGCTGTCACGTCCCAGAAGACACGGGGACCCGTTTGCTCTGGCGAGTCTTGGTGAAGCTTTCAGCCCGAGAGAGTTTTCTGAATGAACGTGTTGAAGAGAGATAATTTCCACTGTATGCAGTGCTATGATTTATATTGTTGTCTTCTACAGGGGAGGCATTCTGCCATTTGAAATCAATATCTGCTTTAAAAATACTTCCTTGCTTTCCACTAATTCTAGTGTAGCATCTGCTTCGTGGCCCCGGCTTCCAGGCACAGAGGCTTAATAAAGATCCTGTACCTGGCAGGGCCCTGGACTCCTGGCTTGGGGTGAAATGATATCCTATAAGATGGAATTGAGTCAAGCTGCGCTCTATCTGCATCCCATTGAGAGCTAGACTGGACGATCAATGCCAGGAAGCATGTTTTAATCATCAAGCACTTTGGGGCTGACTGGACGGCACTCGTGCAAACCTTTGGCCCATGTTTCCAGAAAAAATGCAAGATCTTCCTTGGTACTCATGAGTTCTTTCCTTATGGACAAGAAGTCTTGGCAATTCATCTAATGGCACTTGAAGAAAAAAATGACAGAATCAGTTCCTACTCTTTACAAGGTATTAGCACGAGTGAATTACATACAAACGCTGGCAGAAGCAGCAGAGCGAGGAAGCCCTCAGGGCCCCTCTCTGACTTCCTCCTTGCCATCCTGTTCAGAGGGTTCTGCTGCTCGCAGTGTGAGGTGAGTCACCAAAAGTCTTTGTCCTCGGTAGCCTTGTGTGGGCACATGGCAAACACACAGGTACAGTTGCACCTATAGACGAATGGGGATGGGGCATGCTCTGTGAGCTGTCTGGTCACTTGCTTTTTAAAAACAATAAGTGTTACTAAAAATGTATTTAATCAGTCCCCTAGTGAAAACTCATGCAGGTAACTATTTTTTTTTTTTTTGAGAATTATACATTATATTTAAATGACCTTCCTTAATTATATTTTTTGGGGGTGCATAAATATATTTCCATAGAATAGATAGGACAATTTTTATGAATTTTGTCTTACTCTCCAAATTTTATTTTCAAAGTTTGCTTTTACTAGGTTGTCAGGAAGGTCATGACATATTTTGGGCACACACATGTGCCGGTGTGCGTTTAAGCCACCGGGTCTGGGACTCGAACAGCGGTCGACTACATGAAAGTCCAGTGACATAACCATTACGCTAACTGCTGGTCCCTCTAATTAATTAATTTTTTAAAAATTGAACTCTGTCAAAGTCAATATTTACTCAGTGAAACATTTATATAGTACCCTCTGTGTGGTAGACATCCTTACATATATAAAACAAAGTAATTTTCTTATACTATAAGTTTGTATTTTTCAATTGAATATTGTATTTAGAACAATTTTTTTTGATAAGAACTATTGACAATATCAGTGATTTCCTTGAATTGACAGCGAGGAAGCAAATTCTTTGATGTATAAAGATTACGTCTAGAATGTTCTTCCCCTAGATACTCACATGGATTATTCCCCCACCTCTTTCAGATTTTGGCACCAATACCATCACTGAGGTTTCCCCTTACAACCCTATTTAAAATGGCAGCCTCATAAATTTGTCCTTTTGAATTGCTATTTCTGCTGTATTTTTCTCTTCAATAGCATCATTTGATACGTTGTACTATGTATTTTATACACTACTTATCACTGTTTCTCCATTAGAATAGAAGCTCTTAGAAAGGTGAAGATGGCTGTTTTAACTCTCCTATAACTAGATGATTTATATAAAACAGTTTTCCTTAGAAAAAGAAGATAATCTGGGGTGAGCCTGAAGGTCGCTTCCTTAAAAGGACCAGATTTCTCCAAGTTCCAAGATTTAAAGCACAAATGGGATTGATACATAAGGAACTGTTTGTTTGCATGTGGATTTTGTCTGATCATTTGTGCCTAAATGTGGGATCCGGCAAAGAGTAACAAAGTACATTTTATACAAATATTTAGGTTGTCTTGACTTGAGGTGAATGTGAGTCTTTCCTTTCCTTTTCTTTCTCTTTTTATTTTTTAAGTTATCCGTTTTCTTTTCCCATAAGGAAGAGAGAGAGATTTACCCTCAACAGGGGCCCTCACACCGTAACTCACACCCAGCCCCAGTCGATCTTGGATCACAGGCTTTGTGTTCCTGTGTATTCAGAAAAGTCTCCGACACAAACCCAGAACCTTCACGTGTGTCAGCATCACACAGCACTGTGTGTTCAGTCCCCCAGAAAGTGGGGTCTTTACCTATCCCTGCGACACGCTTCACCATCTACTTTGTTAAGATGACTGGAGTGTTCTCTTTCATTTATTTATTAATTTTTAAAATGTTCAGTTTTGAAATATATTTGTGGCAAACAAATATTATAGGGCAATCAATAAATTGTTTTAAGCATAACATTATATTACATTAGGTTAAAATTATGTGAGGGAAATGAAATGAAAAAACTTCACAAAGAGACAAAATATCTTATAAAATGTCCAGTCATCAAAGAGCATGTTTATGAATCTTTTAAATAGATGATAGTGGGTATCAAATTTTGATATTTAGATTTTATTGTATTTATTATATTTTAAAATGTAATGAAACGTGATATTTACAAATATGAATATTTACAATATGCTGTAATGATTTAAACCAATATTGAAATATCTTAGTAATACCCTAAGAATATGTATATTGGTATATAGCTTTTCATATTTATTTTTAGGGACATGTGAGCAAGGAAATTTGAAGAGCATTGGCATACTTCTAGAGACCAGCAAGTGGCCAGTTTTGAATAGCTAATTTAGTTTTTTTCTTTTATTATTATTATTTATACATTCAATTGCTATACATTATTTAGATTGTAAAGAGATTTTACCCAGCATGTTACACATCTCAGTCCAGTTGAGAACACTATACGCATCCTCATTAATACCCCCATTCTGAGGGTTGTTGACTCACACTAATTACTGTGTCCTTTGCTGTGCAGAAACTTCTTAATCTGATGTAATCCCACCTGTTTATTTTGGAGATTATTTCCAGTGCTTTGGGGGTCTTCCTTGAGAAGTCTTTGCCTACCCCAATGTCTCCTAGAGTTTCCCCAGTGTTTTCCACCAGTAGTTTTATAGTTTGTGGTCTTAGGTTTAGATCTTTGATCCACTTTGAGTTGATTTTTGTTAATAGTGAGAGATAGGAGTTCAGATTCATCTTTCTGTAGGTGAATACCCAGTTTTTCCAGCACCATTTGCTAAAGAGGTTTTTCTTTTCCCACGGATTGACTGGTACCCTTTGTCAAAGATCAGTTGGTTGCATGTTTTGGGGGTTATTTCTGGGGTCTCTACTCTGTTCCATTGATCCTCATGTCTGTTTTTGTGCCAATATCATGCTGTTTTGATGATCACAGCTTTGTAATATATTTTGGGGTCAGGAAGTGAGATGCCATCCACTCCACTTTTCTTGTGTAGGATTGCTTTGGCAATACAGGATTTTTTATGATTCCAGACAAATTCTATGATTGCCTTTTCTAGATCTGTGAAGAATGTCTCTTTTAATTTTATAGGGATTGCATTAAACATGTAGATTAATTTGATTAGGATTGTCATTTTGATTATATTAATTTTGCCAATCCAGGAACATGGGATGTCCTTCCACTTTTTGTGTCCTTTTTGATTTCCTTTGTAAGGTTTTCATAGTTTTCCTTATAGAGGTCTTTGACGTCCTTGGTTAGTTTTATTCCTAGGTATCTTATACTTCTTGTGATTATGGTAAATGGTACTACTTTCTTCAGTTCTGTCTCAGTCTGCTTGTTGCTTGTGTACAGAAATGCTATAGATCTTTGTAAGTTAATTTTGTATCCTGCCACTTTACTGCATGCATTTATTACTTCAAGAAGTTTTCTCATGGATACTGTTGGGTCTTTTATGTATACAATTATGTCATCTGAAAACAAGAGATAATTTCAGCTTTTTCCCCACTATTGGAATGCCTTTTATTTCCTTCTCTTGTCTGATCACATTAGCTAGGACTTCCAATACTATATTGAATAGGAGAGGAGACAGTGGACAGCCTTGTCTTGTATCAGTTTTTAGTGGAAAAACTTTCAGCTTTTCCCCATTCAGTATAATGTTAGCTATAGGTTTTTCATAGATGACTTTTATTATGCTGAGAAATGATCCTTCTACGCCAATTTTCATGAGAGTCTTAATCATGAAAGAATGTTGTATTTTGTCAAATGCTTTTTCTGCATCAATTGAGATGATAATGTGGCTTTCATCTTTCTTTCTGTTAATATAGTGTATTACACTTATGGTTTTGCGTATGTTGAACCACCCTTACATCCCTGGAATGAAGTCTACCTGGTCATGATGAATAACCTTTTTTATATGCTGTTGAATATGGTTAGCAAGTATCTTGATGAGAATTTTTGCATCTATATTAATCAGAGATTTAAGTCTGTAGTTTCCCTTTTTTTGTTGTATCCTTATCCATTTTGGGGATGAGGGTAATGGAGGCTTCAAGAGTGAATTTGGAAGGATTCTTTCCTTTTGGATCTCTAGAAACAGTGTGAGTAGAATGGGGGTTACCTCTTCTTTAAAATTTTATAAAATTCAGCAGTGAAGCCATCGGGACATGGACTTTTCTTTGTCAGGAGGTTATTTATTACTAAATCAATCTCATTGCTTGTAAGAGGTCTATTCAGGCTTTCTATGTCCTCCAGTGTCAATCTTCGTAGATTATATGTGTCCAGGAATTTGTACATCTCATTCAGGTTTTCTCCTTTGTTGGCATATAGTCGCTCATAGTATCCTCTATAGATGTTTCGTATTTCTATTACGTCTGTAGTAATGTTGCCTGATTCATTGCATATTTGAAGTGTCTGTTTCTTTTCTCTCCTTAATTAGTCTAGCTAATGATGTGTCAATCTTGTTTATCTTTTCAAAGAACCAGCCTTTGCTTTCATTTATTTTCTGTATAGTTTGCTTATTTTGTATTTCATTTATTTCTGCTCGAATCTTTATTATTTCTTTTCTCCTGGCATTTTTTTTTTTATTTTTCTGTTGTTGTTTTTCCAATTCCCCGAGGCGTGATGTTAGGTTGTTCTTTTGCCACCTTTCCCTTTTGTTGTGTACACAATTGCTATGATATGACTGCTTTTGCAATGTCCCATAAATGATGGAAACTTGTGTGCTCATTATCATTTGTCTTCATGAATCTTTTGATTTCAGTCTTGATTTCTTCAGTAATCATGAAGTCATTCAGAAGTAGGTTATTCAGTTTCAATGTATTTGTGTATTTTTGAGGGTTTTTCCTGAAAATAATATCAAGTTTAATTTCATCATGGTCAGAGAAGATACTGGATATAGTTTCTATGCCTTTGAATCTGTAAAGGCTGGTTTTATGCCCAATCATGTAGCACTGAGAAAAATGTATATTTTGTGGGTTTTTTTGGGTGGAAAGTTCTATAGATGTCTATCAGGTCCATTTATGGTATCATTTAGGTCCAGAATCTCTTTGCTTTTTTTTTGTCTCATTAACCTGTCTAAAGGAGATAATGGGGTGTTGAGATCTCCAACAATCATTGTGTTATAGTCTATCTCTCCTTTTAAGTCTCTGAGTTGGGTGCATAGATGTTTATAAGCGTTATATCTTTTTGATGAATTAGCCCTTTTACTACTATATAATGCCCTTCTTTGTCTCTTCTTATCATTTTTGTCTTAAAGCCTATTTTGTCCAAAATCAGTATAGTGACCCCTGTTCTTTTTTGGTTTCCATTTTCATGGAATATCCTTTTCCGGCCCTTTACTTTTAGTCTGTGTATGTCTTTATCCATGAGATGGGTTTCTTGTAGGAAGCAGGTGGAGGATTTCTGATTTTTAATCCATTCCATCAGTCTGTGTCTCTTGACTGGAGAATTTAATTCATTAACATTCACCAGTATAATCACAATTTCCAGACTTGTCCCTACCATTAAGTTGGCCATGTACTCAGTTGTTTTTGTTCTCTAATTGCTGTCTGTCTTTAGTTTTCTTGGTATAGTACTCCTTTCAGAATTTCTTGCAGCGCTGATCTGGAGTTGGTAAATTCTTTCAGGCTTTGTTTATCTGAGAATGATTTATTATCTTCTTTTCCCACAGGAAAGATAATCTTGACAGGTATAGTGTTCTTGGTTGAAATTGTTTTTCATTTAACACTTAGAATATATTTCCCCATTCCTTCCTTGCTTACATTGTATCCAATGAGAGATCTGGTGTTAGCCTGATGGGATAGCCTTTGTAAGTGATTTGTCATTTCTCTATTGATAAGCTTAGTATCTTGTCTTTGTCTGTGGCTTTGGATAATCTAGCTATGATGTGCCATGGAGAGGATCTTCTTGGATTGATTCTACTTGAGGTTCTTTGTATTTCTTGGGTCTGGATGTTTGCCTCTCTAGACTTGGGAAGTTTTCTTCCAGAATTTCATGGAATAGATTATCAATGCCTTTATTGGTTTCTTCATCTTCTGGCATACCAATTATTCAGACATTTAGACATTTCATGGTATCTAGTATAGTATCTTCAATTTTCTTGGCTGTTTTCTCAGTATTTTTTTTTAAATTTTTTATAGGTCACTGGTTTTGTCTTCTACTTCTGAGATTTGATCTTCTGCGTGGTCTAACCTGCTTTTAATACTTTTTTTTTGGAGAGGTTTTCGCTATAGGGCGCTTGCGCTCACCAGACAGACAGAGAGAGACATAGAGACAGAAAGCGAGAAATCACCCCCCAGGGGGGATGGTCATGCTGCAATCTCTTCTCCTCCATTCTCCTCTCGGGATCTTGGGAACACACGCACACGCGCCCGGCGTGAGTTTTTAAGCCACCGGGTCCGGGACGCGAACCGCAGTAGACTATGTGGGAGTCCAGCGACATAGCCATTACGCTAACTGCTGGTTCCCCCTGCTTTTAATACTTTTGAGGGAGGTTTTGATTTCCTGTATTACATACAACCTTCATATCTAACAGTTCCATCTGATTCTTTTTTATGGTGTCCAATTCTTCTTTCATATCGTGGAAGGACTTCCTCATCTCTTGGAGCTGTGTCTCTTTTCTCTTATATCTCATAGAATTTTGTTACCATAAATGCTCTAAATTCTTTTCTGGCATTTCGGTAATATTCTCTAATGTTTTCCTACTTGGAGATGAATTAGAGTGGTCTCTTGTGGGTGATATACTACTTGATTCTCTTCATACTTGAGGCTTTTTTTTCCACGATTTTTAGTTATTGGCAATGTATTCACTTTTGGCTAATTTGTTGGAGAAGGATTCTGTTAGTGTGAACTTGTGCATTTCCCTAGCTGTGAAATAATCTGGTGCTATTTTCTCCCTTCTACTGTGTCCTCCAGTGTGGGGATCACAGGAGGAGTGTTGAAATTAGATTTATGAAGGAGAGTTTCTCTCTTTTTAACCAGTACAGTGAGGGGCAAAGAATTCTCTAAAACTCCCAATATTCAGATGGTTAGTTACTATGCACCTAGTCTTCTCTAGGCAGTGGGTAAGAGTCAGTAATAAAATAGGAAAATAAGAAAAAAGAAAAAGGGAGGAGGAAACAGCAATTGGAAGAAAAAGTGAAGAAATAGGAAGAAAAAGAAGGAAAGAACTAGAGTGAAAAGAGGAGAAAAAAATACATCACAGAAAAGGAAAAAGGGCTAAAAAATGAAAACCGCGTGGCGCGCTTGTGAGCCACATGAAGGTACAGGACAGCAGAGATGGACCTGCCTGGATGAATTCTCACCTGGGTGAGAGGAAGAGAGGGCAATTAGCAACTTAAAAGTACAAGGAAGGGGAGAGAAAAAGCTGTTTTTTTTTCCTTAAAAAAGAGAAGAAAAAAGTTGAAAGGGACAGAAAAGAGCAAGAAGGAGATGCAGGTTTTTTCCTCCCTGGCTAGCACGGGGCCGTGTGTGTGTGTGTGTGTGTGTGTGTGTGTGTGTGTGTGGTAGTGGGGAGGAGTGGCCTAGCTGGGAGAGCTTCACAGCTGTGAAGCTGGACCCAGAAGGTGCAGGACAGCAGCTGGATCTGCCTGGATGGATTCTCACGCTAGCACTGGGCTCTGTGTGTGACAACTTTTTTTTTTAAAGAGGTTTTTGCCTTAGGGCACATGTGCTCACCAGAGAGAGAGAGTCAGAGACAGTGTGAGAGAAAGTGAGGAATCACCCCCAGGGGGATGGCCACACCGCAACCCCCTGTTTACTCTTCTCCCAAGACCTCGGGATGCATGCATACACACCCAGTGTGATTTTCAAGCCACTGGGTCTGAAACTCGAACCTTTGGTTACCACATTTACAACTTTTGTAAACACTTTTGATTTTGTCTGCTTGCCATTGGCTTACTGCCGGATTGCTTTATGTCCTCTCCTGCGTAGGGTAGGTCGGATATAACACAAGCTTGCTTTTGGCTGTGTAAATCATTACCCCTTTCTCAGAGGGCTCTTGACAATATAAAATGTTCATTCCTTTGGACCCTGTAATTCTATTGCTAAATAGCATTGTGGAAATAACTTTGTTCCGAGGCCTGAAATATTTTGTTCTGTTATGAACCTCAGCAGTTTTTAAGAATCTTTTTATTTAAATGGTTCCTTTCATGCAAATGCTGTAAAACCCTTATAAAATTTAGTCTTTTAATTCACAGTGTCATAAATTTCCAGAGACCTAGAGTTTAAAGCTGTAAGGACCTTTAGATGCTCTGTAAAATGAGAAGACTGGAGAAGAGATTCTTTCATTTTCCTATTAGCTGTTAACATTTTGTGATTCCTTGGTCCCAGGAAAAATGTAACAATGTAATTTTCTGGTCCCAGAAAAGACAGAGCGACAGTGACCATGACGGCGTTAGTGGGGGAGCATTTACACTCAGGACAGACCCTCTATTGCTTTCATTTCTAAACCAGATTTTTCTTATTCCTTTCCCTACTGTTGTAATAGACTTGGTGTATGTGAGTGATTTCCATCAGCTTTTAAAACTCCCTGACCTGGCTTTACTTTTATAACTTTTACTAACAAAAGTCAATTAGTAGAGATGAAACCAAGCTGGGAAAGAGGGTGCCCCTTGGATGTGAAGAGTGCCTATTCGTTCCTTTTAAACGCATATATATATCTTCCCCATGATGTCAATGTTACCTGATGTCCTTAAGACCATTTGACATTTGTTAAGCACAAGCATTACAGCAGGAATTATGGCTCTGGAGGTAAACATGATAGGGTTCTTGTCCTTCAGGAGCTCGTTGTTTAGGAGGTAAGGTTTGGTATGGCTTTTAATCCAGTAGTGATGCTGGGGACACGCAGGGGCATGTTCGGACAGAAACCGGGTCAAAGGGTTAGACTTTCTGGAGGTAGCCTTTCGCACAATTTACATGTAGCCCAAACAAACCCGAATTCTGTCAACCCTGGAGTATAAATAGGGTCTTTGTAAGAGCATCGATCTAATTATGATGCTCCTTTACGCCCCTAACGTGGCTGTGGGACCCCACCTTCCTTTCTACATCTCTTCTGGTTTCCAGGGGAGGGTCAAGGTCGCGCACGTCTCTCCGACAGGTGGCCTGGCAGTTCACCTTCCCTCCGGCCCCGCTGCCTACTGCTACAGCACTGCTTCATGGGCGTGGGGCTCCTCTGTGAGCTTGTTAGGGTTCCAAAGAGACGCCAGACCTGTGGCAGGGTTCGGGGAAGGATGGTGCTCTCCTCTACTCCGTCTGCCCTGCTGACTCCAGCGACCCAGCGAGCGACTCTCCTGAGAAAAGCTTCTTCAGGTTCTCACGCCACAATCTCCCCATCACGGTGGGCCTACGCTGGGTCCTTGGCCTGCATGAGCTGGGTGCACAGCCTCTCCGCCGTCCCTGCCTCGCCCCTCAGCCCCCATTCCTCCTCCCCGGGGTCTCACAGGTTCTGCTCTCCTCCCCTTCAGAGAGAAGCAAGTTCTCCACGCACATCTCCGTGGGCATGTGGGAGCAGCTCACCCACCAGCCAGATCACGGCCCGGGTCATGTCCTTTACCCTGTGTCCCTCATGTCAGCGTGCTTGCTACACGCTGGACTTCTAGTTCTTGTTAAATTAACGAATCAGTGTTTGTTAAACAGGAGACTGGGATATCACGACCTTTGTCTGTCTGTCTGTCTGTCTGTCCTGGGAAGATGGAACAGAGGTCTCCAACTTCATGGTCACGCTTGCAGGAGAGGGTAGTACACACTTGTTAAAGTCCCTGGGTTAATGCTCCCACGATTTGTCCTGCTCTGTCACCATGTCCTTACGTGGTCATCATTGTGACAGAAAACGTTTGGCCAAGGTTAACGCTATGTATTGTCTGGATCTTAAAACTGTTTTAAGTAATTAGTAAGCATTTATTTGGAAAAGCACTAGACACTAGGACGTTAGCAATGGTGTGAACGCATGGGTGAAAGGAGACGACGGTTCAGGTGCGGAGTGAGGAGGTTTAGGGAAGGAGACAGGGAGGGAAGGAAGGGAGAGGCCAGGGGTTCTCGTTGGAGCTCCTGACCACCTAACTCCCAGACTCTCACACTGGCTCTGAGCTGAGCAAGTCCACTTTCAATATTTATTTACTTATTTAGATTGACAGAGAGTATATGCTCTCAACAGAGAGAGACAGACAGAAGGAGAGAGAGAGAGACAGGGAGGGAGGGAGGAGGCTTCTCCCGATGCATTGTGGCCATGTCACAGTCTCTTCTCCATTTCTCCATCCTATCAAAACTTAGGGCATGCACATACCTCCCCCCACACCCCCCCCCACAAACCTGTTATGTTTTTGAGGCTGCCAGGGTTGGGACTTGAACTGTGGTAAGTCATGTAGGGTCCTGATGTTTTAACCATTAAATTACGAGGCTGGCCCTATATTTTTAAAAAATGACTTTCAAATTAAAAGACCCCCCCCCCCCAGTCCCTGCCCCCCCGCCAATCTTCCATCCATTTCCTCTGATCACTTGGCTCCTGAGGGACATTTTCTAACTCCCGAGGTAGATCTGCCTCAGATGGGGGTCAAAGAGAAAGTGTGGGAGACCTGAATTGTTAGTCCCTGGGCAAGGTCAAAGCTGACTGACTTGTTTGGGACAAAATCTGTGCTCTTGTTCTCATTAGTCTTCCACCCTGACACACTGGGGTTCTCGGCCCGGGTCAGGAGCCCCGACTGCTCTCAGCAGCGCATCTCCAGGAGTTCCGTCCTCTGTTTAAGACATTTCAGCAGCTTTTGAACCTGGAGGTTGGGACCTGAGGTGGCTATGACCATGACAGAGACCTCGCGTGATGCTCTGGAATCAAACCAGAGCCTAAAGGCAGGGAGGAGGGAGACTCAGCGCGGACCACCGGTGCAGAGGATCCTGGGGGGGCCTGCGGTTGAGCTGCAGAGCAGCACGGGCCTGGAGAGAGAGGCAGGTGGGAGAAACCAGGAGGGCCAGCAGGACGGCTGTGAGCAGGTGCACACCCCAGGCCACCCGCAGCTCGTCTTCCTGGCAGGTGAGTGCACAGATATGCGTGTGCCAGATTAGCTACAAGGGCCCCAAGTTGGTGGGGAAAAGACACCTCCAGCATCGAACTCGGCAAACGAAGGAGCTCACGGGACTTAAGTCACTCCCGAGCGATAGGGCACTGGGTGGTTCAGACTTCGACAGACCTTATAAGGGATTTTATGTAGTTGTGATTGATTAAAAGGATTAACGTTGTCAGCAAAACAGTGAGTGAGATTCATGGTTTTCTTTTAGCAAATACTTTGTTCGTCCTTTCTCTGGGTAACAGGACATTCTACTAATCATTATTTTCTCTGGGTTAGTTGTTTGAAATACAAATTCATTTAGCTATATAGTAACCACATTATATTTGAACTTTTCAATTAAACATTGAGAATTTTAAAGTTCAGGGCCGTTGCATTGCATAGAGGTAATGTGTTGCTCAGGAGGAGCTGTAGCCCGCATGGTGACCAGGGTTTGAATCCCTGGCCCAGCCAGGCTGAGATTTGCTGGGTCCCTGTGCAAGAGCCCAGGGCCTGACAGACTGGAGTCCTGCAGGAAGGGGATTGTGGTGGGACCAGGCTCGGTGGAGGGTGCTCACCTCTCTCTCTCCCCCTCTTTTAACTTGCCAGAAGGCATGTGCATGTGTCAGAGAGAGAGAGAGAGAGAGTGAGCGCTAGCACCCCCTGTGGGCATGGTCACATCGCAATCCCTTTTCCACTCTGCCCTCATTTGGGGATACGGGGCACGCATATTCAGGCGCCCAGTGTGTTTTTAAAGCTGCCAGGCCTGGGCCTCAGACCGCACAGTCGGCCATGTGGGATCCAGCCGCCTTAACCACCACGCCACCTGCTGGCCTCTCCCCCTCTCACATGTGCATGCACACACCTGGCATGAATGAAGAAAAACATGAAGGTTCAACTAGAAAATCACTGTTCTTGTTATCAAGTGGCTCCGAGGATTGCTCTTTCCGTTTCTTCCTAGCACTTATCCCATCTGTGAAGAGCTAATGTTGATTTCAAAATTACACGAGGGGCTTTCAAAAAGTTCACGGAATCTGTTTTATGAAAAAACTATGCATAGATTTAAAAAGTTTTGACATCCAAATAAATTTGTGCTTTAATTCCATTTTCAAGAACCTTTTCAAGTACCCCTGCGTGTGTGTACGTGTGCGTGCGTGTGCGTGCATGTACGTGTGTGCATGTGTATGTGTGTAGAGAGGTTATGAGCATCCTCAGGGTACAGCCATATTGATCTGACCCATTTTCCCTTCTAGCCGTCTGCCTAGCAAATGGTGCTCAGTAAGTATTTGATATTAATATTTGTCAAGTGGCAGAATGAAGGCGACCAGTTAGGGGACAGTGGTTAAACCGATAAGCAATGCCGAAAGGGGGAGGGCTTGGTGGAGAGAGGCTGCCGGCTGGATGTGGGGGAGGTAAGCCGGGAAGGCTGCCTAGAGGTGGTGATGTCTCATCGAGGCTTCTCAGTCAGAGGAAGACGAGTGTCAGAGCCCAAAGTAAGGAGTGAGGCTATTGGGAACTGCCACCTAGTTGGTGTTGGCTAGAAGAGTGAAGCTTTCTGTGGCCAATGGCGTGAAACTGCAGAGTCAGGGATATTGGGCATTGGGCACATGTGACAGGTGTGCCAAGGAGTGTGGACACTCTTTTTTTTTTTTTTTTTTTTTTTTTTTTGAGAATTATTTTATTTATTTATTTAAATTTGACCAGGGAGAGACAGAGTGAGAGAGAGAAGGAAAGTCAGAAAGCAAGCTGCTAGGTCTGGGACTCGAACCACAGTCGGCCAAGTTGGAGTCCAGCGCCCTTAACCACCACGCCACCAGCTGGCCCCAGGAGTGTGGCACACTCTTAAATTTGCATGGGAGCCCTGAGGTCTCTGTGGCACCAAAATAAAGGTCAGCTGGGAGGCCGAGACTGTGTGGGGACACTGTTGGAAGGACGGTGCGTGGGGCCTAACATCCCCTTTAACTGCGGACCCCTCTCCGTCTCCTCTTTGGCTCTCACCCACAGGCTCTTCTCTTCCCGTGGCTGCTCTTCCTCTCTGTCCATTCACACATTGCAAAGGGGCTTCCCCACCCCCATTCTGGACCCCGCCGCTCCTCCCCACCCAGCAGTTCTCATCCCTGTCACTGCTGACCTCCCCTTCGAAGTTCAGCTTTCGATGTTTGTTTTATGAGACCTCGTGACCACTCTATTCCCCTTAAAGCTTTTTTTTTTTTTTTTTTTTTTTTTTTTTTTTTTTTTTTGAGAGGATTTTGCTATAGGGCACATGCACTCGCCAGAAAGAGAGAGACAGAGAAACAGAAAGTGAGAAATCACCCCCCAGGGGGGATGGCCACACTGCAATCCCTTCTCCTCCATTCTCCTCTTGGGATCTTGGGCACGCACACACACGCGCCCGGAGTGAGTTTAAGCCACCGGGTCCGGGACTCGAACCATAGTCGACTACATGGAAGTTCAGCGATGTAGCCATTATGCTAACTGCTGGTCCCCCCTTAAAGTATTTTTTGAATAGGTAATTTATCCATGCTCCAAACCCAGAAAGCATAAAATGCTGTGCTATTCTTGGCTCTCATTTTTCCATAGGCAGCCAGTGTTCTTTGTTTTTTATATATCCCTCCAGAGATTCTTCATGCATACTTCAGAAAATGCAAATTTACTTGTATACAAAGAAGAACATAGGTTCTCATTTCCCCCTCCTAACACAGAGAGTAAAATAATACATACATTGTTTGGCCTTGTACTTTTTCATTCAACAAATTAAAATATATATACCTGTATACACACTGGGTTTCTTTCTTTCTTTTTTTTAAGAATTATTTATTTTATTTTATTTATCATTATTGTTATTTTTAATTTGACCATAGCAAGACACACAGTGTGAGAGAGAGAAAGTGAGAAAGCAAGCCACCAGATCGGGGACTCTAACCATGGTCAGTCATGTGGGAGTCCTGCGCCTTTAACCACCACGCCACCTGCTGGCCCCGACCCTGAGTTTCATATGGACATCTCATACTCACCTTGCCTTGAGTTGGAAGTCCTCATTACTCCCCAAAGCTTCCTCTCCTCCTGTACTCGCTGGCTCAAGCAGTAGCAGTGGTTAGAACCACTCACCTAGCTACGTAAGCCGGAAACCTGCAAGTCACTCCTGACCCCTCCCCCGTCATGATCCAGAATGTCAGCAAACCCCACTTCCTCCTCTTCTCACTCCTACTCTCATTGCCTGAGTCTAAGACTTTTGTCCTTCAGAATCATTTACTGAGAGACTTTCCTCTTGACCCGCCCACTGTGCTTCATTTCTGCAGCATTATCTGCATATGTGTGCATGCATGCATATGTGTGCATGTATATGTGTGCATGTATATGTGTGCATGCATGTGTGTGCATGTATATGTGCGTATAATCTCCGTATTGGTACATCTGCTGTTGCGACTCATTTATCTCTTCCTTTCATCAGGCTTTGGGCTCTTTTATTTTTTTTGGGGGGGGGTTTGCTATAGGGCACGTGCGCTCGCCAGACAACAGAGAGAGACATAGAGACAGAAAGTGAGAATTCACCCCCAGGGGGGATGGCCACCCCGCAATCCCTTCTCCTCCATTCTCCTCTCAGGATCTTGGGCACGCACGCACATGCACCCGGCGTGAGTTCTAAGCCACCAGGTCCAGGACTTGAACCACCGTCGACTACATGGGAGTCCAGCCACATAGCTGTTACGCCAACTGCTAGTCCCACAATTGGTAGTCTTTGTGACTGTTTATTGCCTTGGAGTAGTGAGGGAGACTGAAGCATCTCAAAGAAGTCCAGGTTTTGTGGTTCGATCCAATGAGCAGAGATCAGGGTTATAGACAAAAGAGAAGCTTTCATTTTTAGATATGACAGTTTGGGATTTTTGCGGGACATAGAAATCTTGTGTATCTGATCTGGGAACTTAGATTAGCCTGGAGAAGTTAAGAGAGTGGCCAGCAACAGGGGCGGATGCAGGGTACACCGAGGTCACCTGATCTATGGAGAGAAGGATGACAGGAGAGTCCTGGGGGCTGGCCCTGTTGCCTAGTGGTTAAAGATGCTGGGTCTCACATGGCTGGCCACAATTCAGCTCAGCACCCTGGTTGTTTGGAAAACATATCAGGCGGGGGCCAGCAGGTGGCACGGTGGTTAAGGGTGCTGGATTCCCACATGGACGACTGCAATTTTGAATCCCGGACCCAGTGACTTGCTTTCTCATTTTCCCTCTCTCTCTGGTCAAATAATGATGATGATGATGATGATAATAATAAATAAAGTTAAATGAAAAAATTAAAAAGAAAAAGGAAAACATACCGGGTGTGCAAGTGTGTGTGTCCAAGATCCTAATGGGATAGAGAAATTGAGAAGGGACTGTGGTACGACACGCTCCATTGAAGGGCCTGTCTCAGAGTGCACTCTGCTAACTAAGAGAGAGAGAACCCTGAGAACGCCCACCATTTATCCAGTGGAAGGGGAAGGGGAGGAAAGCAGCCACTCATGGATGCAGATCGGCGTGCTGTCCTGGAATGCAGAGAAGGGAAGCGTGTGCGTGGGTGCTGCGGCACCCTGGCTCCGAGGGCAGCGAGCTCTCCCTGCAGCACGGCGAGCTCTGTCCTTGACGCGGCCCCAGAGGTGGCAGCCGAGAGGACCGGGAAGCCCAGAGACCCAGGAGGAGCTCGCTCTGAGGAAGGGAGGTGGTCATGCGGACGACCCAAGCAGCTCCTGTACGAAGAGCTGCCGAGTGTTGGAGGGCTCTGTGCTGCTGTGTCAGGTGGGGACAGAGCGCCTGTCACTAGAGGGCCAACGACACTGCTGCAGAGCTGCTCCGAGCCCGGCTTCCTGTCCACTTTGGTCCTCGCAGCAGACCAAGGGACAAACTGGGACTTTCCCAGAGCAAGAGCATCACCGGTTCCACCCGTTGCTATCGGGCGGTGCAACTGCACGGCTTACCTTTGGTGGTGAGCCTCATCGCCAGCGCAGGGCCACATAGGACTGATCGTCAGCCTAGAGGGCGCTCGCTCTGGAACAAGCTGTGGAAGTTCCCTGACCTTCCAGTGATTTCGACATGGACCACGGCAATGCTTTCATCCCTGCATTGGGGAAGTTCCCGTGTGCTCAGGAGAGAGCCTGCGGATGCCATTTATGGACAGACCGCCAGTCACAGCTCCTCGCGGGGTCCCTTGTTGGCCACGTGAGCTGCCACGTGCTCCCTCTGTGCAACACGCCCGGGCAGCCGGACGCAGCAGCCCGTGTCACTGTGAATAAGGGCCAAGGCCTATTTTTCTACAGATTGTTTTATTTTGTTGCCTTGAGTGTGAGGGAGAGAAAATGGTTTAGTCGAAGTAATAAAATCTGTACAGTCACTAAATAATAATAGCAATAAAATACAGTGGGGGCTGTGCGGGGCAGCAGTGTCAACTGGCAAGATGAGGACAGAGGGACAAGCACTGGATTCACCACGCCGAGGTCTCCGGTGACCCTGGCCATGCCAATTCCCGTGCACTGGTGGGCCAGGGGGTGACGCAGGCGAGAGAATGGAGTCCAGGGATGAGGGACCCTTTCGAGGGTCTTGGCTATAAAGAGGAAGGCACAGTAGCTACAGGCTCGTGTCGATCAAGGCAGGTTTCTAAACTTTGTACGGAAAATGCTTCCGGACGCCATCTCACTACGTCGTCGTGCTGCGGCGGCTTCTCAAGCGCTGGGCCTATCGGCACACGCCGCTGTGCCCAGCATGTCAGGGTGGGCTGTGGGTCACACCTGGGCTTCCGCGTCCCCATGGCCCGTCAAGGACCAGTATCCACTAGCACATGCTGCTGAGCTAGGCCAGGGCAGCTAGGCCAGGGCAGGGCTTTCTCCTCAAACTTTCTTTCAAGTTCTAGGTCGAGCACATGTTCATTGTTTGAAATTGAGACGGACAGGAGGGTGCAGCCGTGCCTAACAGCATGTCGGTCAACAGCGGGCTGCACGCGTGCACCACCCAGCTCCGCTTCCACAAGGCCACGCCGCATAGTCTGGGTGCAGTGGCCACACCACCTAGGTTCGGATGCTCCTTGCTCAGTGACAATATAGCCTAATGACTGTTGTCTCAGAGCGGGTCCCCACCGGTAAGTGGCAGGTGACTGCATTAAAAGCCACAAAGATCATCTGCAATTCTATCACCCTAACCCAGATACTGCCGCCATTGTGTTTTTACTACCACTCTTTTCCATGCATTTTAAGTGAGCTGAGAAGACACCAGACACGTGATTGTAGGCGCTGCCGTCGCACGTGCAGAGAGCTGGGCTCCAGGTCTGTCCCCAAAGCAGTCGCCAGGGCTGGCTTAGCCGATGTAATTGGCTGGCCCCTTTTCCTCTTTCACTGCTCCCTGGGTAGTTCTCCATATGGAGTTATTTAATTAGGGACAAACAAAACTTATTCATTCAACAAAGATTTATTAGTTGTACTGCGTTAGTTGTTAGCGGTGGCTGGATGGAGCAGTGAATGAGGCAGACACACTTCTCACGCCCTGATGTCTGAGCGGTGTTACTTGAGGAAGGGCTTCACTTCATCCTGCCGTGGTCCACAGTCACCGCGCTCCTCGGTTGGGCCTTATGGACAAGCTTCCAAAGCTCTGTATAATCTTCTCACTTGATGCTATGCCCCTCAGCCCCAACATAAACTCTTCAGAAACGGTATATATATATATATATATATATAGTCATAAAACATGTGTGTTTGCTGAAGAGAGACACACACAGAGAGGGAAAGTGAGAAATCACCCCCTAGAAGGATGGTTCTGCCACAACCCCTTCTCCTCTCGGGATTTTTGGCACGCATGTGATTTTCAAGCCATTGAGTCCAGAGTGCTAACCATGGCTGGCCATGTGGGAGTCTAGCATCCTCACCACCACACTCTCTGCTGGCCTCCAGAAATGGTATTCTTAAGGGCCAATGTTAAATATTTCTACTTTCTTTTCATCTTTCCCTCATCACAACACTGGCAGGAAGCTATATGAAACGAAGCATTCTCCACATGCTCTACTATCTTCCTAGGACTGATTCCCAGAGGAATTTACTGGCTCAAAAGAGCTGAACCTTCCTAAGGCACTTTGATACCCATTTCTAGGTTGCCTTCTAGAAATATCCTCGTCATTTAAACTCTTTAACAGTCACGTGTAAAGTGCCTTTTATCACCTGAGAGCAGGTTCATTGTTTATATGCTGAGCTGACGGAGCCAGTACAAAGGGAAGGGCCGATGACAGAGAAGGTGGAACAAGCCCACGGTTAGCACTGCTGGCATTTAGAGAAGATGCCGAAAGTTGGCTTCAGAGAAGGCAGAAAAACCCTCCTTTGAGACAGGAGTTAAGAGGGGATGTACCTACAGTGTTTATATATGTGTGCGCTGGGAGAGGGGGACCTGAGGGAGTTTCTAGCTGGTGGCCTTCACTTTCTTCATACTCCAGAGACAAAATCATCTTGGCAGGGAGGGGTAGGACGGGGGCAGTAGGCTCCCAGCTGAGGGAAAATGAAGGTGATCTGGAAGAAAGGAGCAATGTAGAAAATGGAACACTCTAAAACTATACGTGCCCAGATATTGTAATGTTGCATTTTGTTTAAGTGAAAGTTTAAGTGAGAACTTGATCAGTGCTCCTGGGACTCTGTTTACAGGGTATAGTGAAATTGAGAATGGGCAATTATTTGATTAATTTGATGAATGTTCCAAATTAGGAACACCAGGTCAGGGTATGTTTCCGACCTAAATTATACAGTGCAGTTGTCTACAGTGATCAAATTAACCAGCTGATTGCCAAATCTCTATTTCTCTCTGTCCCCTGTGGACATCGCTTAAAGAGCTAATAACTGAACTGGACTCTGCCCCAATCTATTTTGGGATAATTGATGCCTTTGTACTCGTACCCCTGCAGCTTGGTAGTAAACACTGAAGCTTTGTGTAGAATGTGTCAGTAGGCGATTTACTACCTCAAAAAGCAGTCTTTCTCTGGCAAAGGTTTATCAATCAGGACTTTGGAGGGAATTTTCCAAACTCGCTACAGAAAATGATATTTTATTGCTATGGAAAAATATTTGATTCTGTGCATTTTGCTTCATAAAATGAATTTGTTTCAGGTTTTGAATACTTGTGATTTTTGTTTCTGCCTTCATGAATTATTTTAATGCAATTTCAGTTTTACATTTAAATGGTTGCGGTTCTTAAAAACATTTATGTTCACGGGAAGCTTTTTTAAATTTTTTTTTCCTTTCTCTAAATGAAAAGTATCAGTGATTTTAACCTCATAAAGAATAAGAGAAATCAATTACTGTGAAGTAACATTTCATTCCTTATTGCTTAAATGTTTTTTTTTTTTTCTTTTTCCTAAATTGATGGTTGATGTAACGAAAGCTGTGAAATGAATTGAGACAGTTACTGAAGTCATTTGGGCCCTGAAACCCATTTTCTGAAATAGTTACATAATTTGAATATTTTAAGAACTGAGTTCAATGCGTTGAGCATCCTTTGTATTTTTTTTTTTTTTTTTAAATTTTGCTAGAGGGCATGTGTGCTCTCCAGAGAGAAACAGACAGGCAGAGACAGAAAGAAGGAGAGGAGAAAGCACCCACTCCCTGCAATGGGGAAAGGTCATGCCCCAGTTCCTTTTCTGTTTCTCCATCTTGCAGGAACTTTGGGCAGGCGTGCACATACAGCCAGTGTGTCAAGTTCCTGGGTCTGGGATTTGAACCGCGGCCGGCCCTGTGGGCTCCCGCTCGCTCAACCAGCAGGCTCCGGGGCTGGCCTTTTTGTATGTTTTAAATGTATCACTTATTTATATATTAAAATGAGAGTAGTGAGCTGTTTTACTCCACCCTGGACTCTTCCCTTCAGAGAGTCAGTTTGCGTGCCTTCCTCTCGGGTACCCATCAACCTGCAGGCCTGTGATGCTGGAAGAGGACGGTTAAGAGGGCCTGGCCTAAGATTTGCCTCCTCTCAAAGAACTCACAACTTGTTGAAATTTACTACCAGGTCAGACTCTAACAAATAATTACACTGTTTCCACTTGAATACTGTTCAAATGCTGCTGCAGATGGAAAGGTGGCAATTTTACGCTTCTAAGTTACTTTTAGCATTAGATTTGTCATGGGCTCTCACCACTGCAAAATGGATAAACAAGTAAAGACTCAAAACGGCGGAGTCACGTCCTTTGCATCTGGATTGTATTCTGTCCCTGCTCCAAGTCTCAAGGCTGTCAAGAATGACAAGTTTGACTAGGTCTAGTTACTTCCACACAGTGCAGGCAGACCTGGGGAGGCCTAGGCCCCTGGTTCCAGCATACTGCCCAGAGGGAGGAGACTTTCAGGCCAGGGAGCCCAAATCTAGATTCTGTGTTCTTTTTTTTAACCGGAAACTGAGATTTTTGAATGTCAGTATCTACATCAATGTATACGCATTGGCCTGCAGTGCTGGGCCAAATTCAGTCTGCAAGTCGAGATCTGTGACCTTTCAATAAATAGTTCCCAAGCTCTGAGGGTATAAAGTTAGGTACAAAGCTCGGACTTCTCCACTCTTCTCCGAGATCAGTGCTTCGCCTCGCCATGCGGAACATGCCTCTTTCTGTCACTTAATCTGCTCAGCCTTCTTTTTAAGTTTCGAAGAAATAAGAAGAACTTACATTTCAAGAAGAGAAGGGCAGACTAATATTAGACCTACTTCGCTGTTCGCTTTTCTCACAACTCGATTTCAAATTTCCTGGCTAATTTATACTTGAAGGAAACATGTACTGCATATTTTATGGCATTTTCTTTTCAGTGAAAACATATTATGGTATTTCTTTGCTAATTTCAAAAGCCAGATTTTGCCTATTCTTTTCGTTGAAAAAGAAATACTTGTTTTGGGTCGTATGTATGTAAGTAGTAGTTAACTAAATGATGGCGAAATGTCACCAGGTGGAGTTTCCGTTTATTCTGGAAGGTATTCCCCTTCCCCTGCTGTGGAAGGGGAAGGCCCTTCCGTTTAGGTGTGAGTAAAGCAAGTTCAACGTAGGAGTAATCGTTCTGGAAAGCAGATCTGTGTGAATGTGGTCTCTGAACTAACTCCATCCCATAGCCGGCCCCGTCAGGGACACTGCTCCCGGGGGTGAGGACCTTCGGGTGCTCATCTCTCTCTGTGAGTGAGGCCACGTGGCTGCGCTGTATGACATAAGCTTCCGTTTATATTAGAACGATACAGGAGTTAGATGTGCTGGTGAGTGAAATCTGCTTTACCGACCTTTATTCACCGCCAAACACTTTGCAGGACCTTGTGCTGATACTGAGATGCAAAGATAAATCAATAAAGTAGTCAACAATCGTTCAGTTCATAGCACACATGCCACAACGAAATAGCGTTTTCTGCCCTCTCCCCACTGGCTGACAGCAAGCTATGCCTTTATTCGGCAGTTCGGGAACGAGAGAAACAGGAAAAGCTACAGAGAGAGACTACAGAGGAGAGGAGAGGAGAGGAGAGGGAGTTCGTGTCCTGCAGGATTTGCCAGGAGCGGCCTTCCAGGCTGGTCGTGGACTGCGGAGGGTGCTTCCCATGCCAGAGGAACTGGTTACGAGACTGCGAGGGAGTCCCAGGAGACCCCAGGGGAGTCTGAGCCCAGGCGTTCCTGCAGGTGTCCTGGGAGTTCACCGTGAGCGCAGAGCGGTGGTGCAGTGAGCCCCTACAACGAGGTTTAACCACCCGGAAGGCCCATTTACCAGATTTGCAGTGTTCGCCTGGGTACTGGGTGTCCTTCAATGTCCCAGTGTGCACTTCAGTGTGGGTGCAGGAGACAGGATGAGCGCACACGGAGAGGAGAGTCGGGACTGGGCGATACGGTGGCATGGAGGCAGAGGGAGTGCTCGCAGCTTAGCCAGGGCCGCGCTGTTCATAGAGCACTGCCCGCCTTGCCCATGGTCCTTGTCCATGTTGTAGTAGTGACACTTCACATGTGCCAGGCAGCCCCAAACCTGCACATTTAATCAATCACACGGGGATGCACGGATGACAGGTTTTTGCACAGGTGCACAAAGGAACTTAAGTTTCCAAGGATTCATTTTGTACCTTGTGATGAACCCCCTTTTAAACATGGGTTAAAGACCCCCTTCAGGTGCTGTTGAGATGAGGAACCTCGGTCCTCAGGAACATACGGACCTTTGGTCACCAACCTAATGCCCAGGTGAGCGTCTTCCGGCAGGAACTGATAACCTTCGCTTGGTTCAAATCTTCTAGCCACCAAAACTATTTAGAATGATTTAATCTTTGCTGAGTCATAAAGTGATTCTTATAATGTCTTAGGGCCATCAACACAAATAATAATGACTGAAATGCTGTACCATGGGAAAAGGTCATAGTCATCGAAGGTTTTTTAGATGTTCAATACTATTTAATAAATAGATAGTTTATAATGGAGCTTGCAATCTGCGTGTCAGTCTCCATTACCTGGTCATGGAAGACGTGTATGTTTCTGTATACGTATGTGTGTGTTAGCATGTATTCTCTCACATACAACCATGTGTGCACGTTTACATGTAGTTAGTGACTTAACTTTTCACAGAGATGAGAGAGTGTGTGTGATTTTAGAATCATTCGAAGCTTGCTTTGGCTCGTAGACAGAACGTGGGGAGGACCAGTATCCTGGGATTTCTTATGCTTAAGAAATAGGAGGGAACCAAGCTTGGATGGAAGGAGACAGAGACCCAAAACTAAACAAGGTGTGACCTTTCTTTCTTTCTTTCTTTCTTTCTTTTTCTTTCTTTCTTTCTTTCTTTCTTTCTTTCTTCTTTCTTTCTTTCTTTCTTTCTTTTGGGAGAGGTTTTTGCTCTAGGGTGCGTGCGCTCACCAGAAAGACAGAGAGAGACAGAAAGCGAGAAATCACCCCTGGGGGGATGGCCACGCTGCAATCCCTTCTCCTCCATTCTCCTCTCGGGATCTTGGGCACGCACGCACACGCGTGTAGTGTGAGTTCAAGCCACCAGGTCCGGGACTCAAACCCCGGTCGACTACATGGGAGTCCAGTGACACAGCCATTACGCCAACTGCTGGTCCCAACTGTGACACTTCTGATGTGTTAATGACAGGGGTTGGTAAAGGATCTGAAAAGTGAAAGGGTGACAGTGGCTAGGAAAGGAAATAGAGGCGGCTGATGGGCACGACCTTCCCATGAGTCAGGTTTGCTTTGTATCTCTGGCTAATCCAACTCTTGGCCTGGTCAGGGCTTGATTAAATAGTTAAGGAAATCCTTTTTGTTGTTGTTGTTGCCACAGGGAGAGACAGAAACCCTTGTTCTCCATTTTTCTCTTGGGAATTTGGGTATGTGTGAATGGCTTGAGTTTTCAAGCTACTGGATCTGTAGTCAGCCACATGGGAGTCCAGCACCTTAACCACCACACCGTCTCCAGGCCCCAGTCTAGGGAATTTTATGAAATTTCATGCGCTAATTTTAGAACCAAACATTATCAGGCAGAACTTAATAATTCTATTAAGTAGACATTTGTTACACATTGAGTTGAATTTTTGGATTGTGTTTTAATATGTGTTTATTTTTTGTTTTTAGTTTATGAGAGTATGTACATGGTCTCTTGAGAGTGAGAGAGTGAGAGAGCATTCTACGTGGAGATAGCCACCACGCAACCCCTTCCCTCCCCTTCACCCTCCTGCTGGGCACACACATTTACCCAGCATGTTTCTCAAGCTGCCGGGTCTGGGACTCCAACCACAGTCTGTGAGCGATCCAGCCATCTTAACCACTGTGCCACCAGCTGGCCCAATGTGTGTGTGTGTATGTGTTTTGTATTTTAGTTTTGCTATAGGGAGTGTGCTCACCAGAGAGGGGGAGAGAGAGACAGAGAAGTAGGAAAATTGAGAAATTTCTCTAGGGGGAATGGCCATGCCACAATCCCTTCCCCCCCATTCTCCTCCCAGGACTTTGGGCATGGGTGCAAACATGCCACTGGGTTTGGGACTCAAACCCGGAGTCAGCCATGTGGGATCCAGTCACTTCAACCACACCACCAGCCGGCCCCAGTATGCTTTTAAGAAACCTTCCCTTCCCTTTCTCTCTTTTTCTTTTTGATTTTACTTATGGACTACCTTAAAAAAAAGAAAAAGAAAAAAAAAAGCTTAAAAGTATTTTATTTATTTATTTATTTATTTATTTATTTATTTATTTTGCAGATGCTAGAGCCGAAATGCTTCAAATAAAAATATATAATTGTAGAAGGATTATACATTCATGGGAACCAGCAGTTAGCGTAATGGCTATGCCGCTGGACTCCTATGTAATCGACCGCGGTTCGCGTCCCAGACCCAGGGGCTTAAACTCACACCGGGCGCGTGTGCGTGCGTGCCCAAGATCCTGAGAGGAGGATGGAGGAGAAGGGATTGCGGCATGGCCATCCCCCCTGGGGGGTGATTTCTCGCTTTCTGTCTCTATGTCGCTCTCTGTCTGTCTGGCAAGTGCACACGCTCTATAGCGAAAATCTCTCCAAAAAAAAAAAAAGAAAAGAAAAGAAGGATTACACATTCATTAGTTCAAAAAGTACTCTCTCTCACTTTGAGCCAGGTCCCGGGAATGGGCCGAGTGAGCCACAGGGCCGCCTTCCCACGGTCTGCAGTCCGTCTCCACTCTTCACAGGCTACAGCAAGCCGACTCCTCACACGGGCCCGGCACGTTTCAGATTCACTTATCCATTGTAGAAAGTTTAGGAATTCGGTTGAGAGTAGCAACATGAGCCCGCGTTTGTCTCTGGCTATGGTCAGTCATAGAACTCCCAAATGCAGTGTCTTTTGGACAATGGGGTACGCTTCAGGACCATATGTCAGCATTTATGAGCCAATAGGCTGTGGCTCAAGACAGCATAATTCAAGTTTATGGGGGACATAAATGTTAATTTACTCCTTCATCTTACGTGCATTCCATAGAATGATGGACTATTTTAATAGCTAGAACATAAAATTATATTTCTGCTTACTGACACTCCCATAAAAAATTTTGACTTGTTCTTATTGAAGAACATTTTGTAGTAATAATGAAATAGAAATATAGAAAATGTAATTTTTGAACTGATCAGAAAAAAAATGCAGTTTCTGAAATAAAAGATTTTCCTATTTTCATCTCTCCGGTCACTCAAGCCTTTTTTTTTTTTAAATCTTAGAGGAAGAAAGGTTGCTTCAGTGTTAACTCCACCTCCCAGAAACTCTGTGCAACTGTCTTTGGACAAGAGTTACCCTAGTACCATGTATTTAGCAATCGTTAATACATGCATTTCAAACCATGTTTTCGAAAAGCCAAAAAGAAAAATCTTAGAAGACGACATTATGACAAACCTTATGTGAGTTAATAGAAGATAATTTCCATCTTTACTCAGTTAAAAAAAATGATATGCTTTTATTAACAATGATATATAGTCTTAAAGCAAAATTCTCTGATAGCTCCAGGTTATTTTAAGATATTTTAATTTAAGTTGTATATTCCAACACCTGGAAGCCCCTTATTAGAAAGCATTATAATTTCAGAGGCCAACTTGCTTAACTCTACTTGCTCCTAATTTCTCTTTATGTTTATGCCTGGTTTTATTATTATTATTATTCTTATTTATTTTTCACTGATACATAATAATTGTATGTATTTATAAGGTACCAGTTTTTGGTACATTAATACCATATGTAATGCTCAAATCAGAGTAATTAGTGTATCCATCACCTCACATAGTGATTAGTACTTTGCGTTGGGAATATTCAAAATCCTTTCTTTTAGCTATTCTGAAATACACACTATGTTTTCATGAACTATAGTTCTAGTGTACTATAGGACTATTTTTCTTATCTAATTGTGGTTTTGTATTCATTAACCAACTTCTCTCTATCTTCCCTCCTCCCCACCTTCCCAGCCTCTAGTCATCACTACTCTACTATTTCTGGGAGGTCAACTTTTTTAGTTTCCACACGTGAATGAGAACAGTACTCTTTCTATCCTGGATTATTTCACTTAACACACCGTCCTTCAAGCTTGTCCATGTTGCCTTGATTGACACAATTTCATTCTTCCTGGAAGCTGAATAGCATTGTGTGTGTGTGTGTGTGTGTGTGTGTGTGTGTGTACCACATTTTCTTTATATTTACCTAGATACTTAAATTGATTCCATATCTTGGCTGTTGTGAATAGAGATGCAATAAACATTGGAGTGTCCGTATTTCTACCACATGCTCATTTCCTCTCCTCTGGGTATAAACCTAGAAGTGGGATTACTGGATCATATGTCAGTCCTCTTTTTATTTTTTTCTTTCTTTTTTTTTTGGAGGGGGAGTCATAGGGCACATGTACTCATGAGAGAGACAAAGAAAGTGAGAAAGCATCCTCACGGGGAGTGGTCATGCCACAATCCCTTAATTTCTCCTTCCTTTCAGGATTTTGAGCACACATGGTTATATCTACAGCATGTTTTTCAGATCACTGGGTCCAGGACTTGACCTGTACTTGGCCATGTGAGGCCTACCTAAACCACCGTGCCATGGGCTGGCTCAGCAGTTCTATTTCAGTTTTTGTGAGGAACCTCCATACTGTTTTCCACAATGATTGTACTAATTTAAATCCCCATCAAGAATGTAAAGGAATTCTCCTTTCTCTGTAACCTCACTAGCATTTGTTATTATTATTATTATTATTTTTTGTCTTTTTGAAATAGCTATACTAACTGGGATGAGATGCTCTCTCATGTTGGTTTTAATTTGCATTTTCCTGATGATTAATAATGTTGAGTATTTTTTCATTTTCTTGTTAGTCAGTTGTATGTTTCCTTTTGAGAAGTATCTCCTTTTGAGAAGTTAATTTGCCTATTTTTAAATTGGATTTTTGTTTTTGTTTTTGCTGAGTTGAGTTCTTTGTATATTCTGCTCATTAATCCCTTGTTAGCCATGTCATTTGCAAGTATTTTCTCCCATTCTGTAGGTGGTCTCTTCACTCTATCAATTGTTTTCTCTGCTGTGCAGAAGCTTTTCAGTTTGATATAATCACATCTGTCTATTTTTGATTTTATTACCTATGCTTTTGAGGTCTTACCAGAAGCTCTCTGACAAAAACTATGTTCTAGAGCATTTCTCCTACTAGATTTATAGTTTCAGGCCTTATTTTTAAACTTATTTTGAGGTGATTGTTGTATTTGAGGATAATAGAGGTAGAGTTCTGCACGTAGATAACCAATTTCCCCCCCACCATTTATTGGAGAGACTGTACTTTCCCTGATGGATGGTCTTCACACACCTTTGTTGAAAATCCATTGCTTGTTTTTTTTTTTTTTTTTTTTTAGAGATCTTTGCTGCAAGGTGTGGGCACTCACCGGAGAGATGGAGAGATAGAAACCGAGAAATCACATCCCCCCGGGGGGGGGGGGGCAACCACTCCACAATCCCTTCTTCTCCATTATCTTCTTGAGATTTTGGGCATGCATGCACACGGGTGCAGCATGAGATTTAAGACATGCTGAGTCTCAGACTCGAGCCACATTCAACTACATGGGAGTCCAGCAACGTAACCATTACACCATCTGCTGGTTTTTGCTTGATTTTTAAGGCATGCTATACATCAAGGCCTCTAAACTTAACATGCATTTTAATGATTCTTTCACTATAATGAGGGCCTTCTGCATCGTTGAAATAATAGTTAACTCATTAATTAGCCCAGTATTTTTATTTAAAGTAGCTCTTAAGGTAGGAGAAACTGTCACTTGTTTTTTGTATGATAAACATTGGTAGACAGAATACTGAGGAGTCAAGGTAGGCAGGTCCTCTGTCTCCTTTTTCTACAACTTGGAGAGGCAGGTTTGCGCATGCTTACACAAACATTTTTGTTTTTAACGATACTTCTGTTTATCTTGTCACTATAGGTTTGTAAACTGGAATCCATATATGGTTGTTAATGTGGTTCAAGGATTGACTTTTGGGGTGGTGGGGTTTGTAAATCCCCATACATGGTACCTATAATTCAGATTATGGGCCTTATTCTTTTTACTGGGTGCATAACTATTTAGATCCTCTGAGAGATTTGTGGTCTTAAAAATAATGTCTTCTAGGGAAACACTCAAGACTTTTCATTAATGACATTCTATGACTACTGGCTATATTTCTTCAAGTGTGTTCATGTTTCCCTCTAAATCATGAAAACAAACAAAAAACCCCCCCACTTATTTGAAGGAGATATTCTGCCTAGGATATTTAAGAACATGGCCTAGATTATTCAGATTATTCAGCAGAAAACAGAAAACTCTGGTGCTAAATATAGTTGACCGGAAATCCCAGTTCTACCATACGTTTCATATATATGTATTCATGTATACATACATGCATATATACACATGTTGGAGTATATGTATGTCAGAATACTATATGTTTAGCATTAAAGACAATCCTGAGGGACCAGCAGTTAGCGTAATGGCTATGTCGCTGGACTCCCATGTAGTTGACCGCGGTTCGAGTCCCGGACCCGGTGACTTAAACTCACGCCGGACGTGTGTGCGTGTGTGCCCAAGATCCTGAGAGGAGAATGGAGGAGAAGGGATTGCGGCATGGCCATCCCCCCTGGGTGGTGATTTCTCGCTTTCTGTCTCTCTGTCTCTCTCTGTCTTTCGTTGAGCGCACGTGCCCTATAGCTAAAAACCTCTCCAAAAAAGAAAAAAAAAAGACAACCCTGATAAGATTTTGTAAGTAATTATTGGGCCATCAGGAAAGTCATGATGCATATTTGCATAAAAAAACATAGAAAAATACATCACGAGTTTCCTGAAGATCTAATACTTAGAATGTTGGTGCGTGGTAGGTCAAAGCTAAAGCAAATTCAGCCTCAATATTGAACCAAAATGTATTTAAAAATTATTCCTGGGCCAACTTATTTGTGCCACAGAAACTATCTGCTCAAATGATGTTGGATCTATGTGACATTTTGTGATCTTATTCCTCTGTCAACCTGAACACCACAGGCATGCATTTCTATGACCCTGACTGACTGGGAAGTTAGGGAAGGTCTCAGTGTGAGACTATTGAGGGTGCTTGTTTTTGTTTCTCTCCCTCTCTCTTCTGTTTCTCACTCCCATAAAATAAATACATAAACTTGAAGGAAAAAAATAACCCTTCCTGATCTCTATTTGTCTTAGGTGTGCCTCTGAAGTAGTGTACACTTGGATTCTTTTTATTTATTTCTTTTACCGTTTGACAACTTCTGTGTTTTAACTGATTACTTTAGTTCTATTTATTGTGATTATAGATGTATTGAATATTTTGTTATTTTACATATCTATGTATTGTGCTTTAAAAATATATTAATTTAATTTTTTTTTTTGGAGAGGTTTTTCGCTATAGGGCACGTGCGCTCACCAGACAGACAGAGAGAGACAGAGAGACAGAAAGTGAGAAATCACCCCCCCAGGGGGGGATGGCCACGCCACAATCCCTTCTCCTCCGTTCTCCTCTCAGGATCTTGGGCACGCACGCACATGCGCCTGGCGTGAGTTTTAAGCCACCGGGTCCGGGATGTGAACCGCGGTCGACTACGTGGGAGTCCAGCGACATAGCCATTACGCTAACTGCTGGTCCCTATTTATTTAATTTTATCTATTTTTTTTTTTTTTTAATTGCTATGGGGTATGTGCATTCACCAGACAGAGACAGAGTGAGAGCAGGAGAAAGTGAGAAAGGAAGCCACCGGTTCTGGGACTTGAACCGCAGTCAGCCATGTGGGAGTCCAACACTTCAACCACTGCACCACCTGCTGGCCCAATGTACTATGCTTTTTATTTTTTTCTATTTCCTTTTCTTATTTCTTGCCTTCTTTTTAAAGTTGACTACATTTTCTTTATTCTTCTTAACTGGGTTAAATATTTTGAATTCTATTTCTAAGCTTTCAGTAATTACTTTAAAATATTTCATACTAATTTACCTGCTTTTAGTTTAATTCTTGCATTCTACTTTTTAAATCTGTGTTTATTTCTTTTTGTAGTTGTTCTTTCAGATTCATTTAACATTTCTTTAAGTGACAATTTGTGAGTATTATAATCTCTTAGTCCTCATTTGTCATTCTTGAATGATAGTTTAGTTGGTTATAGAATTCTAAGTTGGCAGCTATTTTCTCTGAACAGTTTGAAAATAACATTTAGGGTTTTCTAGTATCTTTTGCTGCTACTAAAAAGTCTCTATGTTCCTTCGTTGATGTCTATTTTCCCCAATTGTGATATTTGATTTTTACTTTGACACCTTAAAGTTTCACTTTGAACTGTTTTCAGTATAAATTTGGGTTTTCATTTGTGTTTTCAATAAAGTATATATGCACTGTTTTGACATCATCCCCCATTTAAAAATATTGATATGGAATATCTTCCCATATCAGTAAATATTTCTTTACTATGTCAGTGACTACATTTCTGTATATTGTATTTTAAAATATTTTATCTTTTTTTGTTTGAATACAATTATGCAACACACATGCAATGAAAAAGGGATAATGGTCTGCATCTGAATACTGAATCCTGAGATGCCCTGCGTGGCTGGTTAGGGTACTGCAGCTGGCTCATGCTGTCTCAGAGAGAGCTAATTATGTGCAGTTCTTCACAAATCAACCTTTAGTGACATGGCTTTACCCACAGTGAGAAGCAAAGGGATGTCAAAAATTTCATGGGAAATGGAATTAAAGTATGAGTTTATTTTGGTGCAAATATTTTTGAAATTCATGTATTGCTTTTTCATAATATGCATCTTTCATGGACTTTGTGTGTGTTTTTTTTTTTTTTAGTTTTATTTATTTATTTTAATTTTCAGATTAATTTTACATTTTACATAAAGTCCCCATTGTGTTGTATACTATATATATATATTATTATTATTTTTTTTTTTGAGAGAGAGGTTTTTGCTACAGGGCGTGTGCGCTCGCCAGAGAAACAGAGAGAGACGGAGATAGAAAGTTAGAAATCACCCCCCGGGGGGATGGCCATGCCGCAATCCCTTCTCCTCCATTCTCCTCTCGGGATCTTGGGCACGCACGCACACACACCCAGTGTGAGTTAAGCCACTGGTTCCAGGACTCGAACCGCGGTCGACTACATGGGAGTCCAGCGACATAGCCATTACACTAACTGCTGGTCCCTATATATTTTTTTCAACAGAAAACTTTACATTTTTTTGTCTGTTAAACATTTCTTCCCATTGCACCTCACACCTACCCTCTACCACCCACTCTCCCGCCTTAGAGTCACTGGTATCCGTGCTTATCCTCTCCACCATCAAGTCTTCAGATCTCTCCATGTCTGCCATAGAGTGAGGACATTTGGTACAGATTGATGAGGGACGTGGTCTTTTTGAAGACTCCTCCTTTATACAGTGAAAATCAACAGACACTACAAACCAGGGTTATTTTGTTTCTGGTTAGCATTGGCCGCCACACTACAGATATCTTTCTTTTTACAGACACGTGTTACCTCCTGCCAGCACCCATGGTACCCACCTTCTGTAGATGCAGCCTGGCCTAGGTCCAGAATCACTCCTGACTTTAGCAAGAGGTCTGTTGGTAGTGTCACGTGAATTAGCTTGTGAACTATAGAGTCATTCATTCGTCCGCCTGTTAATATGCTTATTTAGTAAATATTTATGAAGACCTAATGTGAGCCAGGCAGGCAGCATGTTAGCAACAGGAGCACAGAGTGGGCCTACCCATGATGTGGTGGTGAAGGGAGCTGGGTCTCACACGGCTGCCTGCACAGTTTGAGTCCAGGACCTGGAGGCCTGAAAAACACATGAGGCAAAAATCCCCAAAGGAGGGACAGATGGAAGAGAGAGGGAGGCATGAACAGTCCCCGAGGGATCGCTCTCTCACCTTCTCTCTCTCTCCCGTCTTGCTCTGATGTGTGCACACGGCCTCTGGCAAATTCAAAAAACAAAACAAAACAACAAACTGAACTAAATGAAAAATCATGCCAATGACTACGAACAACACATCTATCAAACCGAGAGTCAACCCTAGTCAGTGTGCTTTCTTGCCACTGCTTGGTGTGGTCACTGGTCAGAGAGCCAGAGCTCACACCCTCGGATGAGTGCATGGACCCTCTGGCAATTAAAAAAGAAAAAGAAAATGAACTCACACCATTGCTGTCAACAAAAGGAGGAAAAGGGGCCGGGCAATGCTACAAAGGTAAAGTGCAGCTCTGTGCGAGGCCAGCGCACATGCGGAGGTTTCAGTTTGCATCTGGAGAATCTCGGGCACTTTTGTGCCTGTGACCAGGGGTGCCTGAAGCTCAGGAAGGGTCACAGTGTCAAGACCCTGTTGGGGGTGCTGTCTCTCTCTCCCATTCTCATGGAAGAAACCAATTAAACACACATACACACAGAGGGGCCAGCAGGTGGTGTGGCAGCTAAGGTACTCCCACGTGGTACTCCCACATGGCCAACCAGAGTCCGAGTCCTGGACCTGGTGACTTGAAACTCATGCCGGGCATGTGTGTGTGCTTGCCCCAAAATCCCGAGAGAGAATAGAGGAGAAGGGATTGTGGTGCGGTCATCCCTCTTGGGGGTGATGTCTCACTTTCCCTCTTTCTACCTTTCTCTGATTTTCTCTGGTGAGTGCAGATGCTCCATGGCAGAAACCTAAAAAGAAAAAGTAAAAGCGGGACTACTGAATTTCAAAAATAAAATTTGGAAATAATGAAAATCAAATGATAAATCTGATGAAGTCTAAGTACCTAAACGAAAAGCAGAGCCATTATTGGTTTGGTTGAAGAACAAAATGCTTGGACAGACTGTATCTTATCCTCATCAAGATGATACAGGTTTTCATGAAAAACTTCTGGATGTTCAGTGAAGGCTGGATGGCAGGAGAGGTGAATGGATTAATAGCTTATCTGTATGATTTTGAAGGGAGATTCTTTGGGGGGGTGAGAGTCTAATTTTGATTCTGTTCAGTGTCTCTATTAATTAATTAAATGAGGGTGTGTGAATGTTAATCAATTTGCAGAGAACTTTAGCTTATGAGGAGAATTGATAAAACAGATGACAAATGTAAAAAGATAACTAATGCCTGAAAGAATGGCTCTAAATGAACATGATGACAATTAAAACAGATTCCTATAAAGTTCTGGGTTAAGTGGGATAAGTCTATTTTTAGAGAAGTCCCATAATTTCTCTGTGCCTCAGTTTCCTTAGCTGAAAAGTGGTGATAAAAATGTTTATGCTGCAGAGTTGTCACTGCGCGTGAATGTGCAGAACCCTTAGTTCACATTCTGACACCTAGTATGCTTTTGGTAAACGGTAGCTGTTATTATGATAATTGCTTTACCAGTTCTGAAAGATAGAAGCGTGTGTGGGCTTCACAGTTTCAGAGACCTTTGAAGTTCACTAGTCTTGATGAGCAGGGTGCTCATAAACAATATTAAGGAGACTACAAAGACTCTGTCTTTATGAAGCCAGCACTCAGGATAATGTTTGTAAAATTTCGATTAAAGTGGTTGCTGTTAGATGCAAAGGATCTTTGATACATCCATGTTGGAGGACGGTGACTCCCAGGCAGTGGGGTTAAGGCTGAAAATGATGGAGACCAATTTGCGGCTGGGTGCAAACGCCAATAGAAATTTAAAGGCTAGATATTTCTTAAGACTGTTGGGCCAGCTGGTGGCTTGGTATTTAAGGTAGTTGGGTTCCACATGGCCAGTTGTGGTTCGAGTCCTGGTCTGTCAACTTGGAAAGCACAAATGGCATATTTGTGTGTGTGTGTGTTTGTGTGTGTGTGTTTGTGTGTGTGTGTGTTTGTGTGTGTGTGTTTGTGTGTTTGTGTGTGTGTGTGTGTTTGTGTGTGTGTTTGTGTGTGTGTGTGTTTGTGTGTGTGTGTGTGTTTGTGTGTGTGTGTGTTTGTGTGTGTGTGTGTGTGTGTGTGTGTGTTCTAAATCCCAAAAGGAGGGAAGAGTGGAGGAGAAGGGATTGCAGAGTGACCATTCCCATGGGGGAATGCTTTCTCACTTGCCCTCGCTCTCTCTCTCTGTCTCTCTCTGGCAAGAGCATGCAACCGCTGGCAAAACTTTAAAATAAGATAAAAAACCAATATTTTTATTTGTACCTTATTACAAAGTTTCACAGATTTTGAGTGGTCTGCTCAACTTTATTTTCCTCACAAACTCTAATTTTTTGATATACAGTTTTGCAGAGGGGAAGGTTCTTCTCAGTTACATCTATGTTGTATTGTACAGAAATGTGTGTAGAGAAATGCAAATGAAACCTTTTATTTACTTGATACCTTTCTCTTAAAATAATTCTGAAAATAACAAAGATCAAGGGAAAAATGTAGACAAAGGTGGAAGTGAGACTTGGGTTCGGTCTTCGGCATGCTGGGTTCCAGTCCTGACTCCTTACCCACCAGCTGTGGGTTTTGGGCAGAATTGTTCCTCCCACCACCACCAAATTTACGTGTCCAAGGCCCAGTCTCTGTGCCTGAGCACGTGATGTGTCTGAAGTTAGTTCTTCCCAGAAGTAAAAACAGTAAATGAGGTCACTGGGAGGGCCTCACTCCATGTCTACTGATGTCCTTGTAAGAAGAGGCGGTTAGGGCACAGGCACGCACAGAAGAGCAAGCACGTGAAGACACTCGGAGAAGATGGTGTCTCAGCTTGAATCCGGTACAGATACCATAGACTAAGTGGTTTAAACCACAGACATTTCCTTTTCTCCGCTCTGGAGGCTGGAAGGCAGATCGGGGGCCTGTCTGGTCTGTTTCCCGGTGAGGCCTTCTTCCTGGTTTTGTTGTCCTGGCCTTTCTGCGGGCGTGATGCAGGAAGCAGGCTGATGTGGCGTCCTTTTATAGAGGCACGGAGCCCATCATGGAGGTCCCACCTCAGAACTGACCGAAAGTACCCCTCCAGATGCCTCGCGCGGGGGGCCAGGGCTGTAAGTGTGGATTTTGTGGTGGATACAGACAATCGTCTCTGCTGACATCTTCTGCAAGCTAAGGTGAGAAGACACAGGAGAAGTCAATCCTAGTGACGCCTTTATCTTAGACCTCCCTCCAGAAGTGTGAGAAAACACGTTTGAGCACCCAGCCCACGGCGCTTCATTTTGGTCACCCTAAAAAAGCAACATATATGTAACCCTCATATTTAACTCTTCCAAATTGTCACTTTCTCATCTGTAAAATGGGATTATGACATTGAAATAAGTTCTATTTTTAAATAAATAAATGCAGTTAGAATTGGAAAAAAAGATGTCAAAGAAGAACAGCATTGAATTGTGGTCTTTTAAAAATTTTATTTACTTTTCAAAAAGCCTGAAAGAAAAATATAGACACATCCCGATTCATAAATACTCTGTTACAACGCGCTAAATAGGGCCAGCAGGTGGTGTGGAGCTTAGGCATGGGTCCTGCATGGCCAGCTGGGCGTCCGAGTCCCAGGCCTGACGGCCTAGAAATCATGCCAGGCACGTGTGTGTGCGTGCTCAAAATCCTGAGAGGAGACTGGAGCAGAAGGGACTGCGTATGGCCATCCTACCTGGAGGGTGACTTCTCACTTCCCTCCGCCCCTCTGGTGAGTCCATGTGCCCTATAGCAAAAATTAAAATAAATAAATAAATAAATAAATAAAATTAACTAAGCAAAGGAATGGATAGTTATGAACAGGGACAATTTCTATAGCATCATACATACCATCACTGAAAATGAGCTCCAAGGGAACTTCACATATGACTTGATTCCTGTCCCCAAAAGTTCCAATCAGCGTCCACTTTCTAGAGATGTGCTGTTCATGTACATTGGGACACAGACACACCGCACGTGTTAAATATGTAAGCTGGTTTGATAAGAGATTTCGGGATGCTGCAAGAAGCCTAGCACTGTCACTGCTGTGGTAACGCGTGCACAGCCTGCAGCAGAGAGTCCGAGCTGTGGTGGGCATTCCACTCTGCACCTCCTGGGGCACCAATCTTCGGAAACCATTAGAATCCGGTAGCAAACGCTCACCTAGCTCCATCTGCGAGCTAAATGACAGGAGAAGCGTTACCAGTTACCATCCGTTTCGCACGTGCTGTCTGTCGGTCTAGGTTCCTGGCTGAGTCCCTGCGGAGTGCGGGGAAGGGCTTCACTAGCCGTGGTCATCCTGAGGATTGCAGGGTCAGCCAAGGCATTTAATTGTCCTTCTGATCAAGAAGCACTTTTTAATCAACCAAGAGGCTATGTTGAGCCTTTGCTAGATGCTTGGGCCTTGTCTGAATCCTGTGGTGGGTTGGGAGCTGGGGAGTAGAAATGTAAAGTCAGGCTGTAAGAGACCAACAGACACTAGGTGATCAGCAATCAGTTACATATTAGGCTACATGGACCTAAGTGAAAAATGATTTTAGGGACAGAGAATGCCAGTAAGAATTTGAGGAAGTTGATGAGGCTGAAGGAGGAGGTGGGACTTGAACCAGGTTTGAAAGTAGAAGATACATGGGAGGTTATTTGGGGATGGGTGCAGGTTGAGGGGGGAAGAGTGTGCATGCATGTATGGGTATGTGTGCATGTGCCTTGCACACATGTATGTGCTGCAGCACGATTTTGGGGGGACCACAGTTTAGAGGAGAGAGTGTGAGCAGAGACACATAAGTGGGAGCACTTAGATGCATAATGCACACAGGTGAACCAGCCGATGGGAAAAGATGTGCCCATCTACTGTCAGGGTTCAGGACTGTGTTATTTCTAAACCCTGACAACAACCTACAATATAATTTTCATCACTGCCGTTGTGGAGGTGAGGAATGAAAGCTTAGAGAAATTAAGTGGCTTACTCTTACCGCTCAAGCCTTCAAATGCTTCCTGAGGTTGTGTGACACAGTGGGGGACGCCGCAGGCCCACGTGGCCATTGGAGACTAGCCGAGCCCCCTCTGCAGCGGGGTTGGCATTGGGATGCACTCTGTGCTCCAGAGCCCCTCCACGAGACCAGACCGAAGCTTATTTGCAAGAGTTGACACCTCGACAAGTGCCTCTCCCCTTCCTCACTCACTGCCCTGTGTCCTTCATGCCTCTTTCCCTCCCGAGAACACTCTCCCAGGAAATTATCTGAAAGAGGATGTCTCAGACTTAAGGGAAACCCTTCCTAAGAGACAGCATTTCCCGTATGTGTCTCTAAGTTGTTATGCGCGTACAGTGTGAAAGCTCGGGGTGGAGTGAGCTGTCTCCAACAGGGGTGGCTGAGCGAGATGTGGGAAGGGCTGCGACCACCCCCAGTAGCCAGAGGGTATGCATGGAGCACTGGTGCCTGCATACTCGGCGGCAGATGCCTGAGGCTTAGGACTAACTCTCTGAGTCAGGTTCCATGATTACCCTCGTATTTACAGATGAGGAAACTGAGCTTTGGAACTCCGGGCCACACAGCTTGTGAGTGGTGAAGTCACAATTCCAACACACGTCTGCTGAACATCGCAGCTCTAACACTGAGTATGTGCCTATGGAATATGTAACTTAGCAAGCATGTACCTTTCCAGAGTATCAAAGAACCATGGTTCAGCACAGCCGGGCGGGAACTAGTTAGGCAGATTGCAGGGACAACATATGATAATGGGGTGCTCGATTCCATTCCTTTAAGTGAATCCCAAGTGATTTGAGAAATACTGAGCATAAGAAAGAACGGCAAATTGGGCAGGAGTTTGAAGTAGGTGGAAAATACGGTGATCACATAGTTAAAGTGAAAAGGACACTACGGGGGAGTAGGGGATGCCGTAACTAGTTACATGGGGTTAACGAGCGCGAGCCGGAACGTCCGAGCCAACCACGCTGCAGTTACGCCGGTCATAGGAGGCAGCCGGGAGCTCTAGCAGGTTCTTGACCCGGGAAGGGGAACAGTTCCTCCGTCAATGGTATGCAACACGAGTCGGCACAGTCCCTAGAGGCTGGGAGAGCAGGAGCTGGATCTTCCAGAAACACCAGTGTGGGCTGAGCTTTGTCCTGGCCCCTGGCTTTCTGTATGTCACTGCTAGAAAAGGTGGCCCTTTCTGGACCTCAGCATGCTCCCCAAAGACTGCGGCCGATCCTCTTGCCCCAGGGAACCTGAATTTTGCTAGACACTCCCAGCCACTGGTTAGATCCTTTATTTAGTCCAGAATGACCCTGCACTGAACGAGAACCTCCTCATCCCATTGGCTTTGCTCCTTGGAATCCGGACACGTTTTGCGATTTCTGCCTGTGGGCAGTTCAGGGTGAACAAGAAGACAGAACGCACCTTCGTCCCTACAAAACCCAGACTTTCTGCCTAGATGGGTTTGTCCTAAAGGTTACTTCCCTCTGGCTAATTCAAGAAAGTGAATGGAAAAGGTTATTTTGTATGGAAGGCCCTTTTTATTAAATTAAAAAAAATTTTTTGGCCTTATGCTCTTCAGAGTCTGTGGCGGGTCTCGGTTAAATGAGGCCTTCTCACTCTCCTGTCAGACCTTACGGCCTTCAGCCTCTCATCCTGAGTTTTAAACATGGCATGGCCTTTGCAGAGGTAAGATTAAGGTCAATAGTTCTCATGTCATTTCAGAGAGGGAAAGGGACAGAGGACCTATTATCACTGATGAAGAGCTTCTTTGTAAGGAGAATATGGACTTGTAGCAATAAAGGGAGGGAGACGGAAGGATGGAGAGAGAGGGAGAAGAGGGAGTCCTAGGGGGTTAGAATGGCATACACAGCCGATCTTCAGGGACTGGAGAGACCAAGAATAAAGAATAAATAATAAATAAGAGTGGAGCTTGTGGTTTTTGAATCAAAACAGGTGATTTCATCAAGCAGCATGCTGCGTCCTGGCTCTGGGAAATGCTGCCCTTTGGTCTGCCGTGTGGAGGAGGCACGAGGAAGACAGGGACACTGAGTGAGGGCCCCGTCACTGTGTCAGTGTGGGATTTGGTCTTAAAGTGGGTTGATGGTCCAGTTTGGACATTCACCCGAACTCGTGGAACGGGTTGACAGTATGGTTTTGTGATTTTACAGCGTGGTGGAAAAGACCTAAACTCTGGAATTATGCACTCGTGGGTTTAAAACCTAGATGTATCACTTAATAACTGTGTGACTTTGGGAAAACTTGCTAACCTCTGAGCTCTGTAGATGCCAGGGAAGAATCGCACCCCTGAGGTTATAGGTTATCACGCGATGCAAATGAAGCACTGTTTATCAGGTCTCAGGTGGGAGGCCTGGCGCTCAGGCGGCTTCCAGCACACACACAGAGGCTGCCCCCGCGCGTCCTCGCCAAGCCCTCCCCGCCCCGGAAGGTACGTGTCCCAGCATCTTACACGACGTCGCCCTTGTGCCCGGTGCCCCGTGGACCATCTGCTTCTCCTTGTGACCCGAGCCCGGCGCACAGTGCTCGGACTGGATGACATGCTTTATAGCTTCCGGGCGATGTTCTCTGTAAAGCCCTGGGTCTCGACAAACACTGTTTCTTTATTTCTTTTGTTCTTCTCTTCCCATTTACTATTTATTTAAACAGGTATCCGAAAACACGACTGCATGCATATTCATGTCCAGTGCTGGTTCCCCACTGGTCCGGTGGGGAGTTCCCAGCAGCCCCTCCGCTGAGACTAACCACGAGGCCTAAATGACCGGGACCTTGGGGGCCTGGCTGGAGGCCCGGCACCGAGCAGGTGGCTCGGCTCGTAAGCATGCTTGACGGTTATGTCCAACTTGCTCTGTATTTGCTGTTAAAGGGACATCGTCTATGTCGTAATTTCGATCTTTTTAAAGCTGAGTTTTATTAACAAATTAATATGCACTCACTGTCGAAAGTTTAGAAAATATGGACTCGACTCAATGACACTCCTTTCTGAGGCGCCGGTGGGGCGAGACTGTGGTGGGTGACGCTTCTCTGGAAGCCATAAAAAGCGAGGGACCGAGACCGAGACGTCGGCCAGACCTGCTGACGCGGAGACGCTGATGTGGGCCTCGGTCTGGGCGCGCACCTGCCTGCTGGGGCCCCCACGATGGCCGGGCTGGCTGCGCGGGCCCAGCGCGAAGGCCTGGGTCTGGAGCCTGCTTTCCCGGAGCCTGGTTATTGCTCTCGGGCCTCGTACTCGCCCCGTTGTCCCATCCTCCTGAAATCACCGTCTAGACCATGCCTTCTGTGTCGGGTCCTGACTCAGAGAGTTTTTCCAACGTTGGCTTTGAAAGTGCACAGGGTGTGTCAGGCCTGCCACACCATTGAAAACTCCCACCCACACGCCCACCCTGTGCTGTGTCCGCTCCACGGAAACCAACGTCTGCTCTCTGCTCTCGCTCTGCCTCAGGGAGCACCCGGGTTACCCTCCCTTTGCATTTCTATGGTCAGTCTTCTTGTCATTTGTTTACACTGTTAGTTTTTTGCCCTCGGGCTGTGCACTGGGGAGACAGAGGAGGAAGTGAGACGTCAGCTCCCCGGTGGAGTGGCCGGGCCGCAGCCCCTTCTCCTCCACTCTCCTCTCGGGATTCTGGGCATGCACACACAGGTGCCCAGCATGGTTTTCCAATCGCCCGGTCTGGGACTCAAACTGCGGCTGGCCATTTGGGAGTCCGGCATCTTCACCACCACACCTTCCGCTGCTGGCCCTGTCTCCATCTCCGGAGGCCCCACGTGGTGCTGATGCCATCTTACAAGGTGCAGCCTGTATTTCTGGGGTCATCTTCCTAGAAAAAAGCATGGCTCACATCAGCGGCTCCAGGGGTGGTGCTGCCCGGAGTCCATCCCAGTTGTGTATGGGTCCATGCTTCTGCGATGTTCTCTTTGCCTAGAGTATTTTCTCTTGGAAAAGTCCTGCACACCCTCTGTCGCCGACTCTGAATGTCACTACAGGGAAGTCTTTGTTGACTCTGGAAATTAGAAGGTCCTCCACTCTGGGGCCATCGGAGGCCCCCCACCCATTCTGCCCGTCTCTGCCCTGGCAGTGTGCTGTAATTATGTCTGCACATCTGCCTCCTCCCACTGGGCTGTGAGGCCGTGGAAGCGGAGCCCAGCACATAGTAGGCATGCAGTGTTGGCTAAAGGAATGACTGATGATGAGGAGACGGGTCCTTTTGCTTACGTAACATGACCTTTAGGCTGCTGTACGTTTGTGATTTAGTACAAAATAATAAAGCTTAAAGGGGAAAAACTCTCCGAACCTGTTGCAACATACAGCAGGAGATTTTATTGCTTATTGCTGTTTCTATCTGCCATATGGCTTTCCATTCACAAACTGCTCTAGTGAGAATTACTTTTGCAGGTAATTTTCTAATGATTGTCTTGGGATAAACAAATTTATCAGACTTGTTTAGCTAATGTATTCAAGAAGGTTCACAGGGGAAAAGATTAATCATCTAAGAAGCAAGCCGGTGTCTGTCATCAGGCGGGAGGGTCCGGGGATGATCAGAGCCGAGGGCGGTTGCTATGACTGCAGATACTTTTCTTTCCCTTTGTGAGGTCAACAGCAGCTCCCAAGCTGATTGGCTAAAATTAGATTATCCCGCTGACCAACCATGGGGAGTTAATTTCATCAGAAAGAGAAAAATGGTGGGAAATCCTGCCATGGTGCTACAAAGGAATTTTCTTTAGAAACCCACAGAGTCCAAGTTTGCTTTCATTATAATTAATATGTTCCTTCTAATAAAATAATTTAAGAGAGGCAGACAATAGCATTAGTCTATTATTTTGTATATCCATATAAGCTTTAACCTGGTTCGTCCTGACACCAATTCTCAAAGTTAAAGTACCCTTTATTTTCCTGTAGTGACTCCACAGCCGGGCACCGCCACCAGGTCCATGCGTATGTAACTGGACATAGGCTAACTGTGGCAGATGCGAGGGGCTGGCACAGCACAAGGCGTCCGCTCGCAGGCCTCCTGCTCTGGGAAATGGTGGGCACAGAAACACGAAGCCTTTGGACCGGGAGCATGGTACTGACTGAACTGGAACTGGAATGGGGGCCTGCCTGTCAGATGGCTCTTCCCCTAGAAGTCTTCTACCACCTGGTCTCGGGCTTTCCACCTCTGTATCTTCTGTTCTGGGAACGAATCACCACTGACCTGGCTTTTACATTTCTTGCCATACAGGGAAGACACAAAATCAGTCCCTCTTGAAGACATGAGTAGTGTCTATGGGCAGGCTCTTCTGGCCTGTCAAACTAGGTGGGTCTACATCTCCACGTGAGGACAGCCGACCCAAGATGTGTTTCCTTAGCTCCTAGGTGACCACAGGAATAAACTGTGACTAAGGAAGAGCTGGAAAGAGAGCTAACATTCTGGGTGCCCTAGATGTTTCTACCTACGGTTGCCAAACCCAGAGCGGTTTAAAAATCAAATGACCGGCAGGTGGCGTGGTGGTTAAGGTCGCTGGACTCCCACGTGGTCGACCACGGTTGGGATCCTGAACTTTCTCTCTCTCTCACCCTGTCCCTCTCTGGTCAAATTAAAATAAATAAAGTTTAAAAACTCAAATGGCCCTGCTGAGGTGTATTTGGTTATGTGCTCACAGGCCTGTGACGGGAAACCCAGGGTGCCCCTTTCCTCCCTGGGAATCAGTGTAGATGCACACAAGGCAATAGCCCTGCCAAGCAGCTGTTCTTTTTAAAATTTTTTAAAAAGAGAGATGGATTTTTGCTTTTGGGCCCACACGCTTGCTGGAGAGACAGAGAGAGACAGAGAGACAGAAAGCAAGAAATCACCCCGTGGGGGGATGGCCATGTTACAGTCCCTTCTTCACTCTCTTCTTGGGATCTTGGGCACACACACACACACATACACACATGCCCAGTCTGAGTTTCAAGCCTCTGGGTCCAGGACTCGAACCATGATTAGCCATGTGGGAGTCCAGCAATATAACTGCTACGTCTTCTGCTCATTCCCCAAGCAACCGTTTTAAGCAGGAAGCACTGTAGGAGTTCCTGGGAGGAGAGAGCAAGAGCCCCATGGGCTGGAATGACCCAGATCTGGATATTTCTCACTGAGGATGGAGGAAAAAGATAGAGACCACTATCAGGATGTATGTAATATTAGCACAGAACTGAAGATTTCGAAAGCAAAACAGCTCGTCACCGTCACAATGCTCACCGTGTTAATCGTATCTAGCGACGACTGCTTATTCTGGTTCAGCCACAGCATGCATTTACCTCTGGACAACACTTCCATGAGATCAGTTGTTTTATTATCATCGCATTGTAATTAATGCAAAGAAGTGGAGCCACAGAGGCTAACGCGCCTAAATGTATGCCGTTTATAAACGGTGGAGCCAGAATCCAAATCTAATTACCCTGCCATCATTTTCTGCATGACTTTCTGCATGTTTTACATGTTACTGCAATGTGTATTTCTTGTTCCTTTTTTCACTTGTTATGTAAATTTAATAATAATTTTTAACCAATAAATAATATCTTACTGAGTGGATTGTATCTCCATTTTCTTACTATTTCATTATCGATGAACTTTAATATTTTCATGTTTTAGAAACATTTTGCTTATAAGACTTCCTGTTCTGTCCACATTCAGGCTATTGTTATAGGGCTAATCTAAAGTTACAGTGCTTTTCTAAAAACTATGTTGTCAAATTCTCTTTTGTCAAGAATATGAGGGTTCTCAGTTTCTTCATTCTTGCCATCACTGGAAAGAATAACTAAAAAATGAAAATATAAAAACAAAAAATGTTTCATGGGCAACAAAACTCCTGTTTTGCCATAGTCACTCATTGATTAATTCATTTATTTGTGAAAAAGATATTTATTGAGCAGTTATTTGTCTTGGGATGTATCAGTAGGTAAAAATGTAAGTTATGACATATCTTTTTACTAATTACAGCCAAATTTTTCAAAATAAAGATTGCACTATGACAATATGTGGAAAGAAGACTGATTAGAGGGGAGAAAGATTTTGAGAAGGGAGACCAGGTTCAGCTGCTATCTTAATAGAATGGTTAAATCTGGCTAGTGACCATTTAAATTTTTAAAGTTTTAAATTTTTTTTAAGAGAGATTTTTGCTACAAGGAGTGTGTAGTTGCCAGAGAGACAGAGAGAGACAGACAGAAAACAAGAAATCACCCCTGAGGGGGAATGGCTACATTGCACTCTCTTCTCCTCCATTCATCTCTCAAGATTTTGGGCATGCACATACATGTACCCAGAGTGAGTTTTAAGCCTGTGTCAGGGGCTTGAACTGCAGTAGACTACATGAGAGTCCAGCGACTTAACCATTATCCCATCTGCTGGTCTCAATCTGACCATTTTAAAAAGTAACAATGAGATGCACAGCACTACAGCACTAAGACTTACCCCGATCTCCTAGTGGAATTTCCTTATATTATTAAAAGTCCCCATCCCAGGCCGTTGATTTTGATAAGAACTTTGTAGGTAGACGAAAGATAGTTTTAGAGCCCAGTTTTCCCTGTATTTCTTTTCCTAACTATTTTTTTAAAGAATTATTTATTTAATTTTATTTATTGTTATTATTATTTTAAAAATTTGCTACAGGGCATGTGAACTCACCAGAAGAGAGAGAGAGAGAAAGTGAGAAAGCAAACCACCAGGTTTGAGACTTGAACTGTGGTCATCCATGTGGGAGCCCAGGGCCTGAACCATCACACCACCTACTGGCCCTATCTTTTCCTGACTCTTAATGCTGTAGCTGTTAGGCTGTAGCGTTGTACAGCTTCACACATTTAGGTTGCATTTTCAAGCAAGAGTGATGTGATTGTGGTGAGAAACACGGAAATTTTAGTTTTGGTGACATAAAATCAAATTGCGACATTTTTGTCTCATGATTTCTGAGGATGGGAAGGGAGAAGTGGCCGTCCATCCTCCCAGTTCTGGCTTCAGTGCAAGCATCATATAGCCAGATAGTTGATTGTAGAGCATGGCTGTCACACCATCAAGGGCTGCTTGAAAGCGGTTGTGTGGTCACACAACCGGTAACTGTCACCTTAAAGAGTGGGGCTGCATTGAGACCAACACTAGTCTGTGTTTCCAGAGGCCATTAAGTGAGACAAAAAAAAAGAAACTTGTTTATTCGGAGGTCATGCAAGCTAGGTATTAGCTCAGAGCTTGGAGCAAACTAAGTGCTCAGTAAATACTTGCCATTTCTGTCATTTATATTAGTTTATTATTAGATTTGCTGAAGTGAGATTTCCCCCCCTCATATTTCGAAAGCACCTAGAAGAGAAAGGAAAAAAGGAATAGCATCACACATGAAAGAGAAGACAGGGTCGGGAGAGCTACTTTAGGACTCGCTGCTGCTCTGCAGTGCCAGAGGAGGCATAGAGAGGCTGCTGACGGGGGCAGAGGGGAGTCAGCGGTTCACTGTGTGGGGCTGGGGGAGCAGGGGAAGGTTCTGGACAGGAAGGACAGTTCAGTGGAGAAAACGACAGGAGTGTCGGCAGCCAGGGCTCTGAGATCGAAAGCTCCTGTTTCCCGACGTCTTCACCAGCTCAGTGGAGAACGTGGTGGAGCCTGCACGCGCAGGAGTTGAGTTACGTGAATGGAGAGACTGGCCAGGTGTGTCCCGTTGTCCTCCGGCACTGTTCCCGGGCAACGTGTCTGTGCCCTGCCTCCGACTTGAAGCAGGAGGGTGTGCGAGCACGTGCGTGTGCTCCGTGCTCCTTAGAGAAGTGGTGGATGCCTTTCTGACTGTGCGGTCCGGGGGTGTCAACCTCCCTTCCAAATACTTACCCCACAAATTCAATTGGATTTTTCTGAATCCTACATTCGGACTTATTCCTTTGCTTAAGATGTTGTCTCTTATCAGAATATAACTGTTAAGTCTGTTATGAATTACTTCTCCCCTTAGCAGTTGTGCTGTGCAGAATGTCAGTGAGAAAGATGGGAAGAAAAGGACTCTGAAGAGGGGCACCAAAGGGGACATTCAAAGGCCCCCGATTTAACGGTTTCAGCCACTTCTACACCATTAGCAGAAGGTCTCTCTAAAGCCAGACTTGGTCATACTCTCCTGCTTCATGCTTCTGTGCTCTCACCACTTCCAGGCTCAGAGACCGTGTAGCAGGAAAGGCAGGCTTTTTGCAGCCTGATCTCTTCGTCTTCAGAACTTCCCTCGCAGCTCTTCAATGGCCGTCCCAGTTAGCGTCCGGAGCCTCCCGAGTGGGCGATGGTTTCTCACCTCCAGGCGTTCGCACACGGCCTACCTCTGTTTAGCTTGGTTTCCACATTGCCTCTAGATCTTGAGGTTCAGTCGTCAGTTCTTCCGCATATCCTTGGCATCCTTGCTGTCGGAGCCATGAGGCCATCTTGTGGGCTTCCTAAGGAATTTATGCTGAAGTTCCTCAGCCTTGCCATTGCCCTTAAAAGTTCACCAGGTCCAGTGGGTGGCGTAGTGGTTAAAGGCGCTGGATTTTCACATGGCTGATCATGGTTTGAGTCCTGGACCTGGAGGCTTGCTTTCTCGCTTTCCCCCCCTTTTTTTTTCTCTCTCTCTGTTTCTGTCTGGTCAAATTAAAAAATCATAATAACAAATGGAATTAAATAAATAAATAATTCTAAAAGATGTTTACTGCTGTTTTATCTGCTTTTTGTTCTTAATTTTGCCAGAGGGCACCTATGCTTGCCAGAGAAAGGCAGAGAGAGGGAGAGAAAGAAAGCAACCCCCAACGGGCCACAGTCAGGCTGCGGTCCCTTCTCCCGCATTTCTCCATGTGGTGGGGATTTGGGTCACACATGTGCATGTGTCCAGCCATGGAGCTATAATGTCAGGGTAGCTGTTCTGGAGTCACTGGTTTTAGTAAGATTTATCCTATGTGCGTGCTGAGGGCTGGAATCAATGTCTATCGTGGCTGTGAGAATGGCGTGAGTTTAAGACAGAGCATTGCTTCCAAGTAAGGCCATGGGTCACTCTCTAGCTGTCTTGTCCTAAACGTCATTCCTTTGGCTCTTTGAAAGTTGATGGATAGGTCCCAGACTCCTGTGCGATTTACTTGGCTTTCTGCTGAAACTAGGAGAGCCAAGGCCCCACTGTCTTTTATTTCCCAGAGTACACATGTGCTTCCTAGAGAGAGACAGAGAAAGACAGACAGAGAGAGAGAGGCACTCTTTAGTGAGGTAGGTTGCACAGCCATCCCTTCTCTTCCATTTCCCATCCTGTTGGGATTGTGGACACACATGCCTGACACGTTTTTCAAGCTGCTGGGGCCAGGATTTGAACAATGTTTGGCCGTGTGAGATTCAGCTCGCTTTACCACCAGGTGCTGGAGCCCCTGGCTCCAAAAACCTTCAATCAGCAATTATCATGGTACTAGGATAATGTGTTTTCTCTAATGCCATGTAATATTATGACATTTCTTTATGTTATAGTTTGTGTACATGTGATGTGTGTGACCTGCCCAGTGGCTAGCATGCCATCTGGAGTTTATGGCAATGTCAAAGCAGGGCTGGGCTGATGTATCGTCACCTGCCTGATTTTCAATCCTGCCTTCGTACTCGCTTATGACACTTGAAGAATTTCTGTCATTTGTTTTATCATCTGTAAAATGGGCTGATGATAATAATAATACCTTTATGAGATGTATTGAAGGCAAAATCATTTAATATATATAAAGTGTTTTTTAAAAATATTTATTAAATTTCATTTATTATAATTTGACCAGAGAGAGACAGAGAGAGTTAGAGAGAAGGAAAGTGAGAAAGCAAGCCACCAGGTCCAGGACTTGAACTGTGGTCAGCACCTTAACCACCATGCCACCTGCTGGTCCCTACATAAAGTGTTTTAGCCAGGACTTGACACATGGTAAATGCTCACTACATGTTAGTGGTTATTATTATTACCAGGTCCCTTGTACGCGATGTTGGGAGTGCCGGGGAGGTGAGAAGCAGTGATGTTTATGAACCTGCCTGGCACGCTCAGAGGCGGTGGAGAGGGAACGGCTGTGTCAGGGTACTTCAGGTGACCTTAGCATAAAAGGAGGCCTTGGAGGCTGAACCTGGGCCATGGAAGAAAGCTTGATCAGGGAAGCAAGGAGGTTTTCATCGGGTGCAGGGGTGGTGGGTCACTACTGCGGAGGTCAGGCCCCTTGTGTCAGTGCCATCATTGTGGTACTGAGGTTCTTAGTACAACTGACAAGAAAAATCAAAGAAAATTCTTGGGCCTGGGCCAGCAGGTGGTGTGGTGGTTAAGAGTGCTGGACTCCCACATGGTCAACCACAGTTCAAGGCCTGGACCTGGTGACTTGCTTTCTCACTTTCTCTCTCTCTCTCTCACTCTGTCTTTCTCTGGTCAAATTAAAAAATAAATAAATAAATAAACTAAGCTAAAAAATCATTCTAAAAAAAAAACCCCCAAACCAAAACAAAACAAACTCTTGGGCTTAGAAAAACTGTGTAGGGACCAGCAGTTAGCGTAATGGCTATGTCACTGGACTCCCATGTAGCCGACCGCAGTTCACGTCCCAGACACGGTGGCTTAAAACTCACGCCGGGTGCATGTGTGTGTGTGCGTGCCCAAGATCCCGAGAGGAGAATGGAGGAGAAGGGATTGCGGCGTGGCCATCCCCCCTGGGGGGTGATTTCTCACTTTCTGTCTCTCTGTCTCTCTCTGTCTGTCTGGTGAGTGCACGCGTCCTATAGCAATAACCTCTCCAAAATAAAAAGAAAAGAAAAACTGTGTAACTCGTGTCTCAGATACTGAGCAAGTCTCCATTCTTCATGAAAAATTCTACAAGCCAGTTAAGTCCAAAGCCCTGTAAAAAATCAGCAAGAGATATAAACAGAAATAGAAATGGCTCTTAAGTGCACAGAAAGCTCCTCAAGCCCTACTCATAAGAGGAAAAATGCAAATTATAGCTACAATGAGATTCCATTTTTACCTATCAGATTGGCAAATGAACGGGAGTTGATGACACTGAGAAATGGCTCTCTGCCCATTGGTACAACTTCTATAAAGGGAAATTTTTTAATATGTACCCACATTAAAGATGCATATGCCTTTTGACTTCACAGTTCCACTTGTAGCAATATATCACATATGCCCTCAACTGGGTGAAATGATCCCTAAACACATTATTGCATTGGGAGGTGTTTACAATAACGAAGTTCCCAGAGTGTCCTGAGAGTCCACCAACAGGACTAGTTAAATAAATAAGGATATATTAATAATGAAATACTAGAAAACAAGCTTGACCAGAAAACCAGGCAAGCAAGTAGGTTTTACTAGGGTGCAGGTGCAGGTGGGTCGCTAGTAAACAAGAACGAAGAAGCACTTTTATCATTTAGTGAAAAAAGGTGACGTGAGGAAAATCATGTCTAGTGGGCCAGTATTTGTGTTTAAAAAGGGGAAAAGGACCTGATATATGCTTACTATCATACATATATATATATATATATATATATATATATATATATATATACATATATATATATATACACACACACACACACACACACACATAAGCTTAAGTAGATAATACATTATTTTTCTATGGGGAGGAGAATTGGGGTTTGGGGGATAAGTGAGAGAAAAATCTTTCTACTCTATACTATTTAATAACATTTGAATTTGGGGTCATACTAATTCATCACCTGTTAACACTTCTATTAAAAAATGTAAATACTGCATCCTGTTTTCTAATGTCATCACCGAATTTAATATGAAAAGTGTTGAAATACTGAGCTGTTTCCACTATTTAATCCCAGACCATGCTGTTGCTGTTCTTTTTGTTTTCTTAAATTTACTTGATTGATTTCTTTCATGGATGGGGGAGGGACCGGTATCCTCAATAGGGTCTCCTCTCCCCAGCCTTCCAGCCGACCCAGACCATGGGCACACCCAACGTGTTCCGGTTGGCCCAGGATCGGAACCTGGGCTTCCTGTAAGGCTCTGGTATTGTACAGCATCACCTCTCACGACCTGCATCATTGTGGCTGGGCCTGCTCTCGGCTCTTTAGACATCCGAAGTATTTACTAAACTGGGTTCCTGGGAAGACACTGCAGGCTCGTTCTATAGCTCCTGATACCCTTCGTGTGCAGAGTGAAGTACTACTGCCCTCGCACCCACCCTGCTGTGAGGTGGTTTCAGTGACACGAGCGAGGTTTACGAGGATACAGAGCTCAGTCTGAATCCTTCCCGTAGTGCTTGTCGGGTGGCCCACTTGGCTGCGTTGCTAACTTCTCGACACCTCAGTTACAATGCCAGTTTACTTTTGTTATCATGACAGTGACCTTGGCTACCTGACGTGCCACTGGGTTTCAAGTCCATGAGGCCAAACTCTATAAAGAGGTTAAGTGCTGTGCATAGAAAGCTGGATTCCTCATGACCAGCTGCAGTTCGAGTCCTGGATCTGGAGGCTTCAAAAGACACCCGGGAAATGTGCATGTGTGCCCCAAATTCTGGTGGGATGGAGAAGTGGAGGAACACATGCACACAGGCACCCTTTGGCAATTAAACACACAGCTGAAAATCAGGTGTCCTAAGCTCACCACGTCAGTGTCCCAGCTGGCCTCTGTCGGGACCATGACAGATCTGGCCCCAAATGTCCCCCGCCCTCGGCTCATTAACTCTCTCCTAGATGACTCCAGCCCTCCATGTTCTGCTCCCAACTCTACCTGGAGCTGGTCTCTGTTCTTTCCCGGTCAGACAGTTTTCTCCCTCTAAGGTACACCCAGCTGAAGCCTAGAAATGTGTCTCTTCCTCTCTGTGCCCAGCACCTCAGGGGCTTCCTACGGTTATTTTCTCATGCTTGAGAAAAAGGGAGTTCTTTTAACACTAGCGTTTGGGTGCCAGTCAGTGATAATCTCATTTGTCTAGGGGGGATTTGTGCCAAGTACAGAGGGGTAGGCGAATGTCTTCTGTCTCCCTTTCCTCTTACTCCAGCACCCACTTGCCCGTGGCAAATTTCAAGCCCCTCTGCTCACTGTTCATCAGAGTCTGGCTTGGCCTGATTTACGATCAAATGTACATGAAAAGTGTCTGTCTTGCAAACTGTTTACTTAAGCAACTGTTCGGACCTGTTACCAACTGACATCCAGTCTCCGAGGTGGTTGCTTCGTAGTCAGTCTAAGAAACCATAGACCATATACCATAAAAAGCTTATGGAAAATGTGTATTATGAAAAAGTATGAATGGATTTCAAAATTGTTTTGCATCAAAATAACATTTTGCTTCCATTTTTCATGAAATTTCCAAAGTCCCCTTGTGTGTGCTCATGTAATTTGTGAGAAAGATTTATATATGGTTAATAATTTAGTTGCTATGGCAAGATAGAATGCATTTTTTTTTAAGTGTCTCTTTAAAGTCAAAGATTATTCACTTTCAAGGAGAAGGGATAGCCAGGGGTAGGGGGCCCAGACTGTGGTAGGTTAGATTTCCCCCAGATATTAGTGCTGCTCTGTCTCTACAGCCGAACACAACAGCTGGTGAGTAGGGAGAAACTGGAGAAAGATCTTTTTTGCCTTTAATCCAGTACGCTGTTTTCCTGTGCCGTTTTACTGTAATTCTCGGCGGCCACAGGACAAAAGCTGTTGACTGATACATGCAATTACCTCCTCTAATATTGCTCTCAACTGTCGGCCCTGACTGACAAAAGTGGATGAGGTTTACTTAAGGTCTGGGAAAACACTCCTTTAATAAAAGCCACCCCATCTCCATGGGCGCTCCCTCCCTCGGACCTTTTCATCTGTCTCCTGGAAAGGTAAGGTCTGGTGGTGGGAAGTTGAAGAGTGGTGCTGAGCTTGGGCACCGATGGCACCATCCACCTCGCAGAAGCGCTCCACAATGCCCGTGTGTGCAATTTGCATTTGAAACGAGGAAAATCAGTTTGGGTCATTGGGCAGGGTTTTCCCAGAAAGAATAAGAGGCTGTTTTAGAAAGTTAAACCAGATCCTTCTTGGTTTCAGCCCTCGATTAATTTTGTTTTTCCCCAGGAGAACCTGCCTTGGGGAGGGTTTCCCTTCAGGTCTGTCCAGGGCTTGCTGGGCCCTGCTGCCAGCTTCCTCGTGTAGGATGTGCACAGCAAACCGAGTTTAACAGCTGTGAGATGGAAACCTTCTCCTTCCCACCGGAGAGCTCCGAGAGCCGCAGACTGCAGAATCCTGGAAGACGAGAGCTCAAATTCCGGCGTGGAGCCCCTGGGCAGCGCCGCTGCAGGGAGGCGTATCTAGGAGGGTGTCGCCACCGCCACTGTAGGTGAATCCAGAGTTCACAGAGTGAGGACAAGCTCACAGAGACGACGCCCTGTTCACTAGAGTGGTTTGGAGGACTGAAGTGGAAACTGTGAGAACATGTCCTCATAAAAACTCAAAAATGTGTGGATTGGACTGTGTCCCCCGTCTTCGGAAAGACAGGGGTCATTCTGAATGCAGGCTGCTTGCTGTGGTTCATACCGAAACCGATTCTTTAGGAAGTGTGGACACGCTCTTGGCAGAATGTCCTCCCTGAGTGCTTTTTTGGGTGCGTGTGGGGGGTTGGCGATGAGGAGACTGGCCTCGGCCCGGGCCCAGAAGGGAACTAACTCAGGTCAGAAGGGTCTGCTCCTTGTCAATAGTGAGGTAGCCTTTTCCTATCAGTGTTCCCTTGTGTTGACACTCAGTTTTCATAATACGATTTGTAGTGGGATAAGGCCTACATATTTAATAGTGCAATAGCATGCCGAGGTTGTTCCCAGGCAGTTTTAGTAAAGAACAAAGGGCCACGCTACTGATGTTAGAACCAGGGCCTAATAGCAAATGCCTCTCATTCAAAAGCCCAAAGACTCATCTATTAAAAATCACTCATTCCTGGATCAGCAGTTAGCGTAATGGCTATGTTGCTGGACTCCCATGTAGTCACTGCGGTTCGAGTCCTGGACCTGGTGGCTTAAACTCACACTGGGTGCATGTGCGTGCGTGCCCGAGATCCTGAGAGGAGATCTTGCACTCATGCACTCTCCAAGGAACATTTGAAATCTAGCTGGCCCTGCAGAAAGGGAGGCTGAGAAGGAGAAGGGATTGTGGTGTGGCCATCCCCTCTGGGGGGGGGGGGGGTAATTTCTCGCTTTCTATCTCTCTGTCTCTCTCTGTCTTTCTGGAGAGCGCATGCACCCTATAGCAAACACCTTTCCAAAATAAAAAGAAAAAACACTCATTCCCTCTCCACCCCATACCCATTCTTATGGAAACTGCAAGGTAACACCTTTCTGCCTTCCGTAGGGGCCTCAGACAATGTCAGCTGAGTCCGGGAGAGGAACTCCCACTCTGCAGACATTTACCGTGTTCTGCTCCTGCCACAAAATGCTCTGAACCTGGGCGCGTGTGCGACATGATAGAAGAAAAGACTCATTGCAGAGGATGCCCCTGTGTAGGGAGACACCACGCTTCGGCCTAAGGAGGTGAAACTCCGTAAGGGAGGTGAGAGCCGCCGGTCCATGGAGGAGGTATCCTAGCCAGGGCTAGCCAGGATGTTTTCAGAAAGAAGCAGATATCCCAGCAGGTGAAATGAAGTATCTGCATTTTCAACTCAGAAAATGGAATAAGCAATCACTGAATAATCCAGGCAGGGAGAAGTGTGTGTGTGTGTGTGTGTGTGTGTGTGCACGTGTGCGTGTGCCTGCTCAGCCCTATTCAGGGTTTTGAAAGAGAGAATAAAGAATGAAAGTTTAGCTCTCATGCACTCTCCAAGGAACATTTGAGATCTAGCTGGCCCTGCAGAAAGGGAGGCCGAGAAAAGCAGGAACTGGTGACTCGCTGAGAAACAGAGCGGCGGCGGCCACCCAGACTGGGGCCTTCCCGTCCACACTGCCAGCCCTACCGCTCTGATGCTGGGCTCGCCGCCCTGCGGTCTGGTGCTCCCTGCAAGGCTGGCTGGGCTTTTAAGTGAAGCTCCTCCTCACCTGACACGTTTTCCCAGTGCACCCCGGCCATGCGGTCAGACGCCGAGCTGCTCACCTCCTCCACGTGCTCGTGGCCAGGGACTGCGCTGCTCAGGGTCCATCCCAGCCCGGCTCTGAGGGCTCTAGACATAACCACGTATTACATACGCACACGCATTAGGACGCGAGTCTGGATGAAGAAACAGGCAGAAAGAAGTCGCAGAGTCACTGGCGGGGAGACAAGCCTTGAACTGGGGCTGCCTGGCTCCCAAGGTCACGCTCTTCAGTATCGAGTACCCTCCCTCTGCTGGAGAGTGAGCTCCACGCTGGCATTTTCCTTGGGGAAAGGATCTGGCTTCTGGATAGGAGAGACAGGGAGACCCACGGGAGGCGTAGTAGGAGGGGAGACTGTATTTAAAATTCATTTATTCATTGAGCAAGAGAGAAGCACTCTGAGTCTTTAGGTTCTGACCCATTTCCAGTATTAGCCAGCCAAGACTTGGGGGGTGTTCTCAGATGAACGTGTGGGGAGTCTCTGGACTCAAACCAGAACCTCCTCATTTCACTTCTATGCCAACGTCTGGCCTCCTTCTTTTTATTTATTTATTTATTTATTTATTCATTTATTTATTTATTGGAGAGGTTTTCACTATAGGGCGCGTGCGCTCGCCGGACAGACAGAGAGAGACATAGAGACAGAAAGCGAGAAAGCACCCCCCAGGGGGGTGGTCACACCGCAATCCCTTCTCCTCCATTCTCCTCTCGGGATCTTGGGCACGCACGCACACGTGCCCGGCGTGAGTTTTAAGCCACTGGGTCCAGGACGCGAACCACGATTGACTACATGGGAGTCCAGTAACATAGCCATTACGCTAACTGCTGGTCCCCTCTTCTTTTTATTTTTTAATTTACAAAATCCTGCCCCCACCTCCTACCCTGCCACACAATTACAGATGCACTTACGTCTACACATCACACACACACACGTGTGTGCACACAGACACACACACACAAACACACACACACACTTGTTTTCCTGTCTCATGGGGGAACTCGTCAACTCTGCCTCCACATCAAAATTACTCAGAGCTTTAAACAAAACTGAGATATCAAGACCCTCTTCTCAGATATACTAAATGATAGTTTCTAGGAGAAGGCCTTTGGCATCTGAATTGTTTTTCACTGAAAAAAAAAATTATACATGACATCCATGTCCCAAGTAAAAATTAGACTGTATGTGGGACCAGGAGTTAGCGTAATGGCTATGTCGCTGGACTCCCATGTAGTCGACCGCGGTTCAAGTCCCAGAACCAGTGGCTTAAACTCACACCGGGCACATGTGCATGCATACCCAAGATCCCGAGAGGAGGATGGAGGAGAAGGGATTGTGGCGTGGGCATCCCCCCTGGGGGGTGATTTCTCGCTTTCTGTCTCTATGTCTCTGTCTGTCTGGTGAGTGCACACGCCCTATAGCAAAAACCTCTCCAAAAAAGTTAGACTGTACAGAAAGGCATGTCTTCAGACTCTTCCCACCTAACCCTCAGGCCTTCCCCAGTGCAAACACTTTGAATAGTTCCTTGTGGCCTTCCCAGAAAACAGTGTTAAGTGTAAGTCCGTGTATATTTTTGGTAGGTTTTCTTTCTTTTGACATCTGTAGGTGAGTATGATGCACACTTGAGTGAGAGTCTCGCCCTGGGCCCCGCTCTGGGCACCGCTGAGCTGCGTCTTCTGTGAGAGACGAGGCAGGACGAGGGAAGCCTGGGCAGCAGGGGGGTTCTGAGTAGATGAAGCTTGTGAGAACTGAAGGACGGCGCCCAGAGCGAGTCTCCTTGCAGCAATGTGCTGAAGTCAGAAGGGGACAGCTCCCCCACACACTGAGTGTGTAAGGCACAGTGGCAGGAGACACTCGGCATTGAGTGGTGATCAGTAAAGACGCGCTTCCAGAGGAGACTGGGAAAGTCTTCAAGGAGAGGAGAGGGCCTTCTGTGTGCAGCGGGTGGCATGGGGTGTGCATGCTCGCCTGCCCATTTACCCCAGCCATGTATCCATTCGCGACGAGAGGCGTTCGATTCTGTGGCAGGAGTGCACACGCTGGGGTCAGTCTGTGCTGTAGCACGGGGTCGACCACGCAGTGGGTGTGCTGACTCACATGGGAGACACCGGGAAGACAGACAGCAGAAGTCCACGTGAGCAACGAGGACTCTCCTAGTGGGAGGGAATTACCCGGTGGGCAGAAGGACAAGGCAGGACTAGAATCTTCTGGAATCTCTTTTAGGAACTGAAACAGAACTGTGTAGCTTGAGCTGTAAAATAAGTTATAAGTTTTGGTCACCAGCTCTGTAAGGGGGCCAAAGTGATCTGGCACAAGTGAAATTTGGAAATAGGGAAGGTTTTGTTGACTTTGGCAAACACTGGGTGATATTTCTGTGGTCTGTTTGCTTTCTAGAGCCTCCATGAATTGCGTGGGAAAACAAGCGGTATGCCTGCATACTCCTGAGGGGTCATTCTTTTCAAAGTCCGAGTTAAGACTGAAGTAGAAATCAAAGATTTACATGAGTTTTATTGCGTTTTTTTTTTTTTTTTTTAATCCTCCGAATAAGTCACTTACATTTTCTGAAGAAAACATGGATCTGGAAAGAATCATTATGTACTCCAACCAATTTTTTTTGAAAAATGAACTAGAAAGACAATTTGATGTTGTATCCCAGACTAGCTCAAGTTGGGTTACAGAATTTTTTGTTGAATGATCACTTCTGCAATAGGAAGACTTATGAATCTCTATCAAAAATTTGTTAAAGGTACATGGACTTTTGACAGACGCCATCTTTCTTGTTCTTTCTTGTTTAATTCCTCCAGTGTGCCAGGTGTGGCTGTCAGCGCCGTCTTCCCAGGAGCACTGCGGGGTGGGGGGATTGTGCTCTCAGCTCCTTTTTACAGATGGCAGACACGAATACAGAAAAAAGCTCAGTGTCTAATCTGGGATTTTGGGGTCTGATAAGTGGTCAAGTTACCACGAGTGACCTCCATGCCAAGGTCAAGCAGCTCGATTTACAGTGAGCTAACCGAAGTCTCAAGGTCAGTCCTGTCATTGGTTGCAGATCTTGAAACCCTGGGCTTCTGCATTCATGACCCGTGTGTTTTGCATGACATGTGGGATGTCCCTCAGAAGCGGCCTCTGCTCTGGCCTCTCCCCTTCCCCATGCTTTCTGCATTCAGTCACGGTCTCTCCAGGCCTCAGCGTCTCTCATCGCCCCCCGGAATCCATGTCGGTGACGGTGGCTTCCCAAGAACAAGATGACAATCTCAGATGCTGTCCGTCCTGATGGCTAACAGATGTTGGCGGCATGTACCTCACAGTTGCGAGGAGGGGCCCCTGCAGTCGTCCGCGTGAGTGAGGCCGCGTGTTTCTCTGTCTCCGTTGTTACTCACCGTTCCCACTTGTTGGCACGCTCGTATCATGCCAGATCCACGGCGCCAAGTGCTTACTGTCCTTTCAGAGCCATCGCGAGTGCCGACCCTTCGTGCAGCCCGCAGGGTCTCAGAGGTGGGGACTTTCTCCTGCTGAGGGATAAATGGCAGGGTGGGAAGAAAAGGAAGATGAAAAATGGGCGAGAGTCGAGACTGTAAAATGAAGCTTGGAGGTGGGAACGGGAATAGATGTCCCCCGGGCACTCGATAGCCCAGTAGTCACAGCTTACTGAGCACGGCCTGTGCCTTGGGACGGTCAGTGTCACCACCTCCTTCAGTCCCCACCGTGAGCCGCCGGGTTGCGGCAGCTGAGACTCAAGCCCAGCTCTACTCGACGTCAAAGCACGTGCCTGCCCCGCTGCTGCGTGGCCTCCTAAGACGCCCAGTCACGGAGCAGGGAAGGAACTGGACCGTCATCGGGTGGACGCGGAAGGACCTGGAGAGGCCTCGCCCGGTCCTGAGGGCCCACCCGCGGAGAGGCCACGCGAGGGGGCACGCCAGGCAGAGGCAGGGCCCGGGCTCAGGAAGGGAAGCCTCGCAAGGCGCGGTGGGCGTTCAGGGGTGACCGCGCAGGGCAGGGGAAGGCATGGTCTGGAGAGGCGGCCGGGGCTGAGGCGGGGAAGGCCGCTGTCCGCCGTCCAGCAGACTGACCGGGCTCCGGCCCAGCCACCGGGCCGCGCCAGCTCCCTGACTTCGGAGCTGTCCCTGTGCCTGGGCGCCCACCACGGCCCGGACACTTTCCTTTACTCGCCCGGGGAACTCTCATCTTTCAAGGCATTTCAGCCTTGTGTCCCGGGAGGCCGGGCCGCGCTCAGATAGGACCCCGTCTCTGTAGAAGTGTCTCCCGACCTCTGTTTCAGCACGGCCACGCTGTTTTGTCTCCGCTACTTTTGTGAGGATTTCCTGGGGGAAGAGTTTTCTCTTCTCTCTGTGTCCCCAATGGTAGCACATAGTAGGCCCTCACGCACTTTGATGATGGAATGACGGTGCCGTAGCATTCATGTGTTTTTCAGGCCGACAGCGAGCGGCTGGTGTGAAGAGTGAGCGGGTAACTTTCTGTTTGATTTCTGAGGCCGACCACGGCTGCTTTCTGATGGCAGGCTGGCACCCTGCTGGCCCTGCCTCCCCGCCAGCTTCGGGCACCTGCCTATCTAGGCGGTGTCATTTCTTGCATTTTCTCTCTTTGTCACTTTTTTTTCCCTGCAAGGAGTGTCATTTCTTGCATTTTCTCTCTTTGTCGCTTTTTTTTCCCTGCAAGGAGTGCAGCGACCCCTCAGGAGTTTGATTATACTGCAAGATGAATAGGGGATTGACTCCCGTATCTGAACGCGCCGTCTCCACCCTAGTGTGACCCTCCGCCCTCACACTAACGTGATCTACCTTCCCAGGAGGCGCTGGGCCCCAGTGAGGACCTGCTGGAACTGCTGGTCCCAGCTCTCAGGGGCTTCCTGTGCACCGTGGGGTGCGCCTTGTGTTCCACGTCGGGCAGCGGTGGACGTTTACACTGTCACTCTCCAGAGCGACCAGAACAGGCTTTACCTGTGTGCAGAGAGGATTCGAATGGCTTCCCTGGAGGCAGCGCAGGGAGGAGCAGCGGACTGCGGGGTGCGGAAGTCTGGTCTTGGCTCAGCAGTTTCAGGACATATTGGAGAGCTGGAGGCAAGCCGATTCGGATCTGGGACCCGTGCCCCGAAGTCTTTTTGTTCCACGTTTCCGTTCTGAGAGCTTCGGTTCCTTTGCAAACCAGGCCTGCACCCGCGCTCTTGAGGTGACCGGCCCGGTGGGCCCTTGTGCCTTGCCGCCTCTGTAGTTCGGGGCTGAGTCGCACCTAGGGCAGGATCTCAGGCTAGCCGCGTGGCGTGGGGCCGGCTTCCCTCCACTGCCCATTTCTTTTGATGGGGTAAATGCGAGTGCTTGTCAGACTGTCAAACGTAACTCTAAAGCCACCTGCAAAGTCTGTGGAGGACTCAGTTAGAAACTGGTGGTCATGTTGTCTCAGAAACTTTGATTATTCAAACTGCGATTTTGAGCCGTAGCTCACTGAGCAAGGTCCATGCTGAAATAAAAAGAAGTTAAACTTTCAAAGTTAGGCGCGAACGGCATTCCGAAGTGATAAAGTCGGGCATTGCATTCGTTCAGCAGAGGTGGGTTGTGTGCCCGTGAGTCAGGCGCGTGTGCAGAGGCTGCACATCCAGGAGGAACCGGCCGCGGAGGCCCCTGCCCCCCAGAGGTTCACAGTCTAGTGCGGCGGACAGGCATGCAGACGCTAACCGCGTAAGGGGGGTCGCGAGGAAGGCTGCACATCAGGGCGGCGCAGCCTTGCGAGGAAGGTGGGCGGCTGTATAGAGAAAGTGCTTTGCTTGGAACTTGAAAGGGGAGTGTGACGTTTGGCAGGGAAGGGCCAAGGCTAGGCTGCTCAGCCTGAGCCAGTGCATGGTGACAGCGATGAGGCGTCAGAGCGGGGCCCGGTACACTGAAGTGTGAGTGTCACCCTGCAATGTACCAGCATGCATTCAGTGGCCAGAAACAGAAGCCTGCAGCTCGCCTGGCTCACACATCAGGGAAGATGGATTAGCTGAAAATATACTGAAGGGAGGGCAGTCCCACCGAGACTGGATTCAGTGGCTCAACTCTATCATGAAGGATCTGTCATTCCATTTTAGTTTGCTCTGCCATCTTCAGTATGATGTTTTCTTCTCAGACTTGATCTTCTGATCACAAGGTGACCGGAGAGGAAGAGAGGCTTGCCTGTTTATTTCTGTCTTGACTTGTATCTTTTTAATCAGTGAGGAAAATCTTCCTTCAGAATCTGTCGTTAGATTTATCCTCATGCCTCAGTGGCCAAAACTGCATCGCATGCTCATTCCTAAGCTAGTCACTGGCAAGGGGAGTGGAACCACCACGATGGGCTCAGACCAATCTTGGTTCACCCCCTGGAGAGACGGGCCCATTCCTGGAGTCCACGACCAGGCAGGAGTGGGGGAGGGACAAGGGTTGCTGAGTTGGCAGCCCACGGGGTTTGCTGCAGTGGGTGATGGGAAACCAGTGTAGACAAGTGATCAGGGGTTGGCATGAGCAGCCTTGCATGGTAAACACCAGAACAAACAAACTGCCCCATCAGGAGTGCAGAGTTTCGTTTGGTAAATAGAAGAGCTGAGAACAAACGGTCTTATGAAAAGCCAAGCAGTTGCTCAGCATCTACGTGGACCTGGAGCTGAAAGTTTCCTTGGGTCACGCATCTCTGCCTAAACGTGTGCGTGTGTGTGTATGTGTCGAGGGAGGGTTGAGGGACAGGACAGTGACAAGTGCAGGATAGACTCTTCAGCAGGATTTGCCAGGAAGGCCTTTATGGCCGGTGGCCAGCACACCTTTCTGGATGCCTAGGTGATAAGGCAGTCCGCTGGGAGGGGCCTTTGTAGCCACGGAAACCTAGCTCCTGGAGCTGGGAGTGACCTCAAAGTCACCTAGTTCAATACCTTTATTTTACAAATGAAGAGACAGGCCCAGAGAAAGTGACGCATTCAATCTCTATGCCCAGTTCCTGGTTTGGCTGGAACCTGCCCACACACTGTGTACTCTTAGCTCAGTGCTCTCCCCAGTGGGTGCTCAGTGTCGTCCCTTCTGAGGGGTCAAGTGTGCACTCAGGAGTGCCGGGAAAGCTCCACGGGGCCCCTTCCTGTGCTTCTCTTACCCTTGGCCACCGTTCTATTGTGACACATTTTTATCAAGTTTCAGTCTCTGCAGAAGTGCAAATAATGCTGGTAAGCATACTGTTTTCAGCTCTTAGCAATTCATTTGGATCTTAGCGTGACTGTGTCCTTCCTGGTCTCTCCTGTGAAGGAGGCAGGGAAACGACCTCCACGGCACTGAGCACGTGAGCGAGGAAAGGGGTGGGAAGAAGGCGCCCTTAGAGGTGAAGTGGGAGGCCCAGCCTCACTGCTTTCCTGAGGGTGTTTCCTGTGACCCCAGTTGAACAAGAGCACCATGACTAAGACACTCGGAGTGGCAGTGGTGTGAGGCCGAGCCTCCGGCCCTTCCTTCCTGATAACCCAGACATCTTACAGCGGCCCACCATGCTTTGTCTTCCTGTCTTTCTTCTTGGCCTTCAGTGTACCCACCCACCTCCCTCCAGAACATTCGTGTCTTCACTAAACCCGTTATCCAGAAATCTATGAAAATTCACCCTGGAGACAGAGCAGTGCCAGGAACAGCACAAGCAACAACAAGAAAAACAAAGCACCAGAAAGAGAAGAGAAAGAGCTTACTAGAAACAAGGACTAGCTTGAGAGATCAAGCTCTTACTGAACAAGCGCTACGTGTACATCGCCACGCTTAACTAAAGCCTGGCCTGGACAATCCATTTGTGTCCATTCTTTCCTTGGAAACCTTTCTAAGGGGTAGGAGCTTCTTTCTCGGATAGCGTGTCAGACACCGGGAGGCCGTTGGTTCCCAACGTGAAAGAGGAGTAAAGGTGGAGCTAAATCGATGGACATGGGCACCCTTGGGCATTGTGTGCAGACTGACCTCATTTCTGCAGAACAAACAATGGAAAGAGAAAACACGACCGCGTGTATATGTGGGTATGTTGTCTAAGACGGTTTCAGCCCGGAGCACAGCGGGATGTGCGCGCAGCTGTTAACAAGGGTCACTTGGCTGGACACTGCTCACGTGGGCACAGGGAGTGCTGGGCGGACCGTGCACATGTGAGGGAAAATGGAGGGGCCTGGAAAGTCACCTCGGCCAGCTGGTGGCACGGAGGGCAAGGCAGCTGGATCCCTCAAACCTGGAGACTTAAACATTACGTTGGGCTCAAGTCTTTGCATGCCTCACGTCCCAAGAGGAGGATGGGAAAGAAGGGATTGTGGTGTGGCCATCCCCTCTGGGAGATGATTTTTCACTTTCTCTCTCTCTCCGTCTCTGGCAAATGCGTGTACCCTATAGCAAGCAAGCAAACAAAAAGATAAAAAAGGCATGAATATGATGATACGGGCTTCTGATAGAAAGTCGGGAGAGGGGACGGCGGTTGCCGAGCCGGCAGTCCTCAGGGTTTGCTGCAGTGGGTGATGGGAACCCGTGTGGACAAGTGACCAGGAGTTGGTGTGAGCAGTCCTTCGCGTTATAAAGCAAAACCAAAAACACTGCCCCATTGGTAGCGTGGAGTTCAGTTCTGTAAACAGAAGAACTGAGAACAAGTAGTCTTAATGAAAAGCAAGGTAATTACTTAGTTCATTCATTCAGAGAGGTCATCACAGAAACCTAGTGGGGTGGTGCTCAGAGAGACCTTAGAGTTCGCTAGTTCAAGACCGCTATTCCACAAATGACGAGTGGGGCCAGACACAGTGCCTCACTCAAGTTCCGTGTCTGGTTCCTGGCTTGGCTGGGACTTGCCCACAGATTTTTTTTTTAATATATATATTTATCTCTTTGTGTGTGTGTGTGTGTGTGTGTACACACACACAAATGATTAAATAAAATATTTTTTAAAATGATCTGGGAAATGAACAAAAAACAAATGAGTCTAGTCCTCACGTGCCCCTGAAATCACGGTATGCTTCAGATGTTTGGCGAGATTGGATGATCATTACGGGCTTTCAAACATGAAGCTTTATAGTTCTCTAATTAGAGAGACTAAAATGGGGCTGGAAATGCTGTTCTACTTTTCATTTAGGTTTTGTTCTACTTTCTCCTAATGTTATCATTTCTTATCTCGTGTAGTCTTTTGCCATCTTTATATCAGTAATGGCTGAGTTATAATTGAAAAATATGTATTATATACAATTGTATATACAATTAGAGCTAAGTTTATTTCAAACTTGTGCATAGTTTGTTCTAACCTGAGTATTTGATCCATCGCGACATTCTCTAAGATTTTTCATGTGTTGGTGTAAGGGAGCCACTCTAAATCTTACACTGGAGGGCTCCCCGAACCAGCTGGCAGCAGCTGACATTTTCCGGGAAGCTCGTAAACCACTTTCAAAGCTGCGCCAAACGAACCGCGTCTGGCCCACCCTGTGCATTCATTTGGCACTTGTAGTTTAAGAGATGCTGAAAGCATTCGTTTATATCATGTCTTTATTTCATATCTTTACATCACTTACATTATGTCCCCAGCCCTTCCTCAAGTCCCTCCTCACACACAGGAAGGCCAGCAGCATTCATTAAACACTTACCTCAGGCAGTTTACTCAGATATCAAAGCCAGCCAGAGCAAAATGTCATGCCCATTTAAGAGATCAGAAAACTGAAGCCAGAGGGGTTAAGTCATTTACTCAAGAGTGAACGAACTGAACAAGTTTTAAATCCTGGGCTCTCTGAGTGCGTAGGGCCACCATTCATTTTATTTATGTTTTGCCTGTTTTGTTCTCTTACCTACCCATAGAAAGGAGAGCTGGAAGAGTTTTCTTACTCTGAGAACTTTTCCTTCCTCTGATCCTTTTTCCCGGGCTCTGCTTCTGAGAAGTGAGAGAAGATGGAAGAGAAAAAATGGGAGGGGAAAGTAAGGAAGATTCTCTTTCCACTGAATACCAGGCTTCTCTAGGAGAAATGGCCATTCTAGAAAAGTCTTGGGGTCTCTCTTTCATAGCCTGACTTGCATCACTCAGCAACAAATCTTCCATATTCTTCCACTTTCTATCAAACTCCAGGGCCTTGTTGTTTTTTATGCCTGAGTAGTACTCCATGGAGTATATGTGCCATAATTTTTCAATCCATTCATCTGTGGACATTTGGGTTGGTGCCATGTCTTAGCAATCGTGAATAAGGCTGCAATGAATATAGATGTACAAGCACTTTTCTGACTGAGTGGTCTCCTGTCCTTTGGGTAGATACCCAGGAGTGGAATCGCTGGATCAACGGTAGTTCTATTTGAAGGTCTTTGAGGAACCTCCATATTGTTCTCCACAGTGACTGGACCAATTTACATTCCATATACGGACTGTCCACACTCTATGGTAGACACTGAAAGACTGGAGAACATAAAAGTATTAAACATTGTAATGGACACTAGAGACAAAGTGGATAGAGAGTGTGAGGGGGAAGAGCGTAGGAAATTTGGGGGGAAGATGGAGAAGTAAGACACTTGTGGGACACAGATAAGGTCTATTATCTGCTGACGAGGATGTGTATGGTGGTCTCAACTGGGCTGGACAGAGGTAAAGTCTGGGTAAAGTCTCTTCACAATCTAAATGATGTATAGTGATTTAATGTATGAATAATAATAAAAATATATAAATATAAAAAAAGATAATATTCAAAATTTAAAAAAAAGAAAAAGAAAAGTCTTGGGGTAACCTCCCTCTAAGAACCTCTTCCATTTTCACTATGCCTAACATCCCTCATCTCTCTTTTTTTTTTTTTTTTTTTTGAGAGGTTTTTGCTATAGGGCGCATGCGCTCGCCAGACAGACAGAGAGAGACAGAGAGACAGAAAGCAGGAAATCACCCCCCAGGGGGGATGGCCACGCCACAATCCCTTCTCCTCCATTCTCCTCTCGGGATCTTGGGCACGCACGCACACGCGCCCGGCGTGAGTTTAAGCCGCCGGGTCCGGGACTCGAACCGCGGTCGACTACGTGGGAGTCCAGCGACATAGCCATTACGCTAACTGCTGGTCCCCCTCATCTCTCTTAAGAATATTCTGAATTTTAAAAGGCAATGCCACATACCATTGTACCCTGCTATGCTTGGGCAGAGGGGAGTTGGGGTTGGATGTACTCAGAGACACAGACATGAGAGAAAATGGGGGGGGTAGTTTCACTGTGAGAAGACTAGTCTTGTTTCCCAAATCTCCCCAAGATGTAAGTTTCTTTTTGTTCAATAACAAGAAAAGAAACTTCCAGGTAAAGGAATACTCACTGTAATTGTCTACGGCCTACAGTAAAATGAAAATAGATCATGTGGCTTTTTTCCCACTACTTTGGACCCAGTAGAGTCCTAAGGTTCAGTTGAGGAAAATTGGATTTGTCATGTTTATTCTCTTCTGATACATGCACTTGGAAAGTAAACTGCTCTTTGAGTTGGCTGAGGAAGATAAACCAGCTCAAGGATGCCTGTCTGACGTCCTGAGTTATCAGTTGTTGCATAGGTGTCATCAGCGATGTTAGCAGACTTTTGATTGGTAACTTTGTGAGCACCTAGCCAGGTATTCTGAGTACTTTCAAGGTAATAGGTGGAGAGTGTGTGGCAAAAGGATGCACACAGGGAAGGGCTAAATCATGTTTCTCTTTTACCCCCAAGGAACCGTGTCTAAGTTGTTGATTAACACGTCATAATCTGGCACTTGACGTAGTGCGCACTATCTATTACTATGCGTGGAGCCACGTGGCTATGTTTTACATGTGATCCCTCACAAAACGTAGCCCAAATTTGGAAGAGGTATGACAAAAACCCCTCCCTTTAGAGTTTTTAACAGAAGAATTGTGTTTGACACAGGTTAATATAAACTGAACACAAGATTAGAGTACATGTTTTTATTTTAGGGTATCTGATACTATCTGCCTATTTCATATTAAAAGAGCAAAATTTCACAATAATATGTTATTACTTCAGAGATCTTGAAGTTCAAAAAAAGAAGACCTAAAATAAGTCAATGGCTACATCAGAAATCATAATGAAACGTGGGGGAAGCCCGTCTTGCCCTGGCCCCCACGCCAGTGGGACCCCCACCCCAGTCACGGGCCTGGCTGCACGGGCAACAGGGACACTGAGCGGCAGAGACCGTAGCTCGTCCTCACACATCTCTGAACTCTCAGGCCCCAGCGTTTCCTGAAGCATGCTACACGCAAGGCACACTGTGGGGCCCTTCTCTTCCTCAGTCGGAGTTCAGCAGCTCAGCCCCAGGCATACGTGTTTTCTTTCCTTTTTTTAGAGAGATTTTTGCTATAGGGTGCAGTGTGCTTGCCAGAAACAAGAGAGAGACTGAGAGAAAGAAAACAAGAAATCACCCCCAGGGGGGATGGCCACGCCACGATCCCTTCTGGTCCATTCTCCTCCTGGGATCTTGGGCACGCACGCACACGTACCCAGTTTGAATTTAAGCTGCTGGGTCTGGGACTCGAACCATGGTCAACTACGTGGGAGTCCGGCAAGGTAACCGTTATGCCATCTGCTGGCCCCTTGAATTAATTTTTTAATCTTGCCTCAGAAGTTGCTTAATTGGTATGGATTCGAAGTTACAAGCCACTAAAAGTAATTATCTATGTATTTTGAGATGTAATGCACATGCCACAAAATTCACCATTTTAAATGTACAGTTCAGGGCTTAAACTACATTATGATGTAGCAGCTAACTTGCACACAGAGAGCTGGACCCCACACCGCCAGCTGTGCGGAGAGCCCCGGCCCAGAAGTTGGAACACTCTAGCACGTGTGCAGGCATGTCTCGGATTACGATGGCACGAGAACATGCAGGGAACAGGACTGGGTGTGACTACGCCCCATGGGGAGTGCGTTCTCTCCGTGTTTCTCTGGCAAGCACACTTACTCTCTGGCAATTAAAAAAAATGGATAATTAGGGGCCAGGAGACAGTGTAATAGTTAAGGTGCTGGACTCCCACATGGCCAGCTGCAGTTCAAGTCCTGGACCTGGCATGGCCATCGCCCTTAGAGGGATGATTTCTCACTTTCCCTCTCACTGTCTCTGTCTCTCTCCAGTGAGCGCATGTTCCCGATGGCAAAAAGCTTTCTAAAACATGTACAATTAGTGGCTTTTAGTATATTTACAAACTTGTGCTGCCATTACCACAATCTGATTTTAGAGTAGTTTTATCACTTTAGGGGGAAAAGCCCCAAATCATTAGCAGTTACTTCCAGTGGTATTTATTGAGCACTTCCTGTGTTAGCAGATGCGACCAGGCATCGTGTTTACGGGCATCGATTACGATAGAGATAAGTAGATACTTACCTACTTCCTGCCTCTGTGGATTCGCCTGATCTGGACACTTCTACCCTTTCCGGTGAATAAGTCATATCGATTATTCTTGTCTCACCTCTCTGTCAAGAATCCCTTCCACTTTCTTAACGTGTAATGTTTCCATAACAAAAACCTCTTGGTGCAGGTATTTATGTGAAAGCTGTATCACTGGGCGGGCTCCACGGTGAAACGGTAATGTGTTAACCAAGAGTAGCCAGATTCTACATGGCAGCACGGTTCGAATCCCTGGCTCAGTCAGCCCGAGACACGCGGGGCAAGTGTGCAAGTGCCCGTGATCCACTGGCCTGGAGGATGGGGGGAGGAGCGCGACAGGGCCAGACCCTATGGAGGGCTGCTCATTGCTCTTGCTCTCACGCGCTCATGCCTGTCTTCTACTACGAATAAAGAAAAAGATTTAGAAGAAGAGGGGAAAATGTGTTTTGTTTTATCATTATGTCTTTTGTCTCATGCAAGCTATTCGTTTCATCAGGCCAGGGAAAATATCTTGAAATTTGTTATGTACCGAGCAGGAAGGGATTGCGGTGTCACATTTATGGGCATCTGCGTCAGGCACCGTGCTGTGTGCGAGTGCTGTGGCCTCTCCCTTGGACGACCTAACCCTCACTACGACCGTGGATGTTTCCGACTGTTACAGCGATACCGACAGAGAGTGTAAAGGTCAAGATTTCTCCGCCGGTCAGCAGAGCACAGATGCGAACCCAAGCGCGGACGGCCTTCCCAGCCCAGCCTCTCCCCACTGAGTATCATCGTGCATACCTAACTCAGTGCTTAGCGCTCACCATGTGCCTGGCCCATGTGTAGTGTTGGCATGGATGCTCTTCGAACATCCCCACCGTAGATACTGGGTTGTCGGAAAAGTCGCGATGTGTTTTCTTCTGGTTTTCTATGCAAAAATCCATCACGACTTTTCTGACAACCCAATAATTTAAGAGTAAACATATTTTTAAAAGCTATTAAGAGAGGCCAGAAGCTGGCATGGAGGTTAAGACACTGGATCCCGCACGACTGACTGGCAGGTTAAGTCTCAGACTCGTGTCTTGAAATCATACTGAGCACATGTGCATGCATGCCGAAAATCTCGAGAGGAGACTGGAGGAGAAGGGATTGCAGCGTGGCCATCCCCCCGGGGGGCGAGTTTCCACTCTCCCCACCCCCTGACAAGTACTTTCATGTTATAGCAAAAACTTAAAAATAAAAAATAAAATAAATTTAAAAATGTTTAACTTCACGAATTATTAGAAAAATGTAAAGTTAAAGAAAGAGGAGACCATTTATAACTTGTTAATAAACATTGTGAAAAGGACAATGTTCAGGTGTTTTCAAAATTATGGTGAGGGGACCAGCAGTTAGCGTAATGGCTATGTTGCCGGACTCCCACGTAGTTGACCGCGGTTTGCGTCCTAGACCTGGTGGCTTAAAACTCACGCCGGGCGCGTGTGCGTGCGTGTCCAAGATGCCGAGAGGAGAATGGAGGAGAAGGGATTGTGGCGTGGCCATTCACCCTGGGGGGTGATTTATCGCTTTCTGTCTCTCTGTCTCTCTCTGTCTGGTGAGCGCATGCGCCCTATAGAAAAAACCTCTCAAAAAAAAAAAATTATGGCGAGTTGGTATAACGTACGTTTCAGGTGAAAGTGAATTTTTACAGCTTTTAAATACAATGCATGTATATTAAAAAAAATCCTCCTGACCTGTTGTAGGAATTTAATGTAAAAAAAAAACAAAAGGAAAATAATTTTATGTATGAAGTGTTTCACTACCCTATTATTTCAAATGTGGAACCATTACTCAAATGCCTGAGAATGCTTTAATGAATGGTATAGATATTCGCAAATGGGACATTAGGCAGCCACTAAAAATGATAATTATGAAGACCTGAAAACTGATTGAAAAAGTTGAATGCAGACTTTCAAGCTCTGAGTACAACTATCTAAAATCTAAGCTGGCCCAGCCACGGTGGACATGCTGATAAGACGCTGCTGCTCCAGTGGCTGAGGCTCTGTGGGACGCCTGGGCTCAATCCCAGGCCCAACCTGAAGGCCAGGTATGTTGGCCTGTGTCTGGAGTCCCTGTTACTTTGGTGGCCGAGTCTGGAGGATTGAGAGCTGCAGGCTGGCCTGGGCAGCATAGGAAGACCCTGTGTGAAAGAACTGAGCTCCTGCAACCCCAGCTACTCAGAATGCTGAGCTAGGAGGTCGTTACAGAGCAAGACTGTCGTAAAAACAAAAATAAAAAATGGTAGGGGGGGAGGACAGGAGGACGGATGAGGTGACTGGTAAGGCACTTTTCTTTGAGCTCATTCTCTGTGAGGCAGACCCGCGTGGTAAGGTTGCCGGTGTGCGTCCAGAGGCCTCACTGAGTACGCCAGGCATGTGTGTTCCTATGACCCAGGCCGACTGACGCTGGGGTGGACAAAAGGATGGAGACCCTGTTGGGGCCTGTGTCTGTAAACTGTCTTTCTGTCTTTGTCTTACTCACGGATTAAATCAAGCAACACTGCAAAACAGAGAACTCGGGATAATGTCTGCACATGGTAAATAGGAAGTAGGTTAAATGAATGAATGGACAGAAACAGAAAAACACCCTGCATGGCATATCATCTCACTGCCGAGGTGGGGAGTCCAATTAATGAGCTATATTGAGCAAAGATTTTTAAACTTTTTTTTTTTTTTTTTTATTTTATTATTTTTTTTTAAAAAAACCCTATTATTTATTTAATTTTATTTATTCATTCATTTATTTTAATTTGACCAGAGAGAGACACAGAGAGAGAGAGAGAGAAAGGGAGAAAGGAAGCCACCAGGTCCGGGACTCGAACCATGGTCGGCCATGTGGGAGCGTCCAGCACCTTAACCACAACACCACCTGCTGGTCCCAAGATTTTTAAACTTTTTAAGAGAGGTTTTTGCTAGAGAGCACACATGCTCGCCAGAGACACAAAGAGAGACAGAGAGACAGAAAGTGAAAATCGCCCCCACCCCAGGGGAATGGCCATGCCACAATCCCTTCTCCTCCATTCTCCCCTTGGGAGTTTTTGGGCATGCATGCACACACGCCTGGCATGAGTTTAAGCTGCTGAGATCGGGACTCGAACTGCGGTAGACTACGTCAGAGTTCAGCGCTGTAGCTAGTATGTTTAATAGACTAAATGTCATGTAATGACTCAGGGAATGTCAATCGTCATAAAAAAATCATTGCAGGCCTAGAAAAAAATCTTTCTGATGATATGTGCAAATGATTTATACAGAAACTTTAAAGCATTTAAAGAACGGTAGCAGTTATGTCAAGACACATAAAGGCCTTACTAAGATCATGTAATGGAATCGTGTAATGTATTTGTTTATAATTTATTATCTCATTCCAAAAGGAATATGGATCGGCTATTAATGATGAAGTTTAAGAACCACCTATTTAATGGTGAAAACCTATCTCTATTTTTAGAAAAAGAACCACATAGGAAAAAAGAACAGAAAAAATTGCAAGCTCCGAGTCGAGCTGGTTCCTACGATTGGCAGTACAACCACAGGGGCAGAGACCCTGGTGGCCGTGTTAGAGTCCCCGCTGTTTCTCGGAGGGTCACTCTGCCTGGCTCAGGGTTAGGAACAGCCTATGTCCATCTCACACCATTTCAGAAAAGTCTAGTCCCTGGGGTGCTGCCTCAGAGCCAGCCTCCCGGGGTTTACTGTCCAGTTCCACCCCTACCATGTCACCTTGGGTAGCTCCCGTAATTTCATTTACAACACGGGGGTGATAACAGTGTCCACTCACAGTGCCGCCATCACGCCCGGGGCTCTGCACTCAGCACGGTGTTCTACATGAGCTGTTCTTGTCCTGACTCTGCATGATGCCATAATTGTAGGAAGTAAGCTGGGGTCATAGACATTAGAGGTAAAATTCACAATGAAGGGACTGGGGGTGGCGTAATGGCTAAGTCGCTGGACTCCTATGTAGTCGACTGCGGTTTGAGTCCCAGACCCAGTGACTTGAAACTCACGCCAGGCGCATGTGTGGCATGCCCAGGATCCCTAGAGGAGAATGGAGGAGAAGGGGTTACGGAGTGGCCATCCCCCTGGGGGTGGTGATTTCTTGCTTTCTGTTTCTTTGTCTCCCCAGTGAGCACATACGCCCCATAGCAAGCAAGCAAACAAACAAACCAAACACACATGCCCTTCAAAGCCCAAATGCGGACCAGTCTGTGGTGTGGTGGTTGGGGTGACTGGATTCCACATGGCCAATTGCATGGTTCAAGTCCTGGACCCGGAGGCTTGAGAGACACACTGGGTACCCAAAATCCCAAAAGGAGGGAGAGAGGGAGGAGAAGGGCTTGTGGCATGACCATTCTCCATGCGGGCTGCTTTTTCACTTTCTGTCTTTTTCTGGCAAGCAAACACATCCTATGGCAAATTAATAAACCCCACAAAACAAAGCCCAAGTGTTTTCCACCACAATTTATCAAGTAAATTGCTGAGGGAGGGAATGTCCAACCTGATGCGACCTCTAGGATAAACAAATCCTCCAAGCACAGTTTTGCGTATCCTGTGATTGGGAAAAGTTTCACAATTCACTTTCTAGCTCTGTGCCTTTCCAGCTGTGTTCCTGGTGACACGCACACTCCGGTGCCAGGTTCCACAGGCCACATGTCGGGGATAACGCCCCGCCTTGTGCCTTGGGTCAGGGTACTGGGGTAGCTCTCAGTGGAAGGTGCAGGTCAGGAACCCACTCTTAATGCTGGGATGGCTAATAAAGCAGGTAAGAAAACCCCATAGAATCGAAGCTAGATCTAGCCCCAGAACAAGTCCCCTCAATTGGAACTCAAGAATAACTCTACTTTAAGGAAACTGATACAAGAAGTGTGACAAAAGAGAGAGCAGGGTGGAAGGAGGTTAGAACATTAACTGACACGGAGATTTCACAATCTCCCAAACCATATGAGGAATTTTCAAAAAGTTTATAGAAAATATGTATTATGAAAAAGCTATGTACGGATTTTCAAATTTTTTTTTTCACCAAAACAAACTTGTACTTCGATTCCATTTTTTTCACAGACTTTTCGAAGCTTCTTCAAATGAGCATGTAAACATATTGCCAGGGTCACTCTCAGAGCCTTGCAAGGGACATGGGGTTTAAGCGTCATGATAAATGTGCTTTTGATTGTCACGTTCCCAGGATAAAGGCTAACAATGACTTTCCACTTGCCATCTTTTCATTGTGTAATCCATTTCAGATGTGATGGTTATGGTGCCATGTAAGAGAACTTACGATATATTTACAACTGAATTATACAGTAAGCAAAATAAAACTTATGCCTATACTTTAGTAAAAAATTCTCAAAGTAATACCTGTAATTTTGCATGGTACAATCTAGAAACAGTGTGTCATTTACATGAAAAGTCGTGGACGTGGGCTGTGAATTCTAAAGAGGTGCCGTACTGTCAGCGTCCTGGCCAGGTCATGGCACGTCCACGGCCCTGGAAGGAGGGCCCCTTATCGACCGTCAGCGTCCTGGCCAGGTCATGGCACGTTCACGGCTCTGGAAGGAGGGCCTCTTATCGACTGTCACAGCGCCTGGCTCTCCTCTCATCCCACAGCTGGGAGGTCCGCTCCGGACCCCACTGTCATCCCGAGTTAGATGGCTGCGCATCTGCAGGACCTCAGCTGCCACCTCGGACACTCGCCCCCCAGCCACGCCCCAGTCACTGCAGCCAGGGACACACCCTGCCTTGCTTTGCCATTGCACGTGGACCTCCCAGATCTGCCCCAGCCTGTAACTTTACCTGGGTCCCTTCTCCTCATACTTCCTTCAGGATAGAAATTCACTCAAGTTGTTAAGAAGGAAGAACTGTAAATTGCAGCAGAAAAATAGGCTGTCAAGTCAAAGGAGAAGGAAGGTGTTCTAATTTTGGGTACTGCAAATACGTTAAACTACTGATTGAAGTTTTCTCGGTGCCTTAACATTACACGGCCTCACGGCCTTCACCCCAGGCACCAGTGACTAATCAGCTTTGAAGGAAAGTAGACTGTCTCAGACAACAAAATAGGAAATAGGACATCCCAAATCTGGGGCCAGGCGCTGCGAGACTAGAAGGTAACATGCGAATTCTCTAAGGTCACAGGATGGATGTTTCTATTCAGGAACTCTTTGGTAATGACAGAGAGTGCTGTGCGGCCAAGTGGAGGAGGAGGAGGAAGTGGCTCCAGTCCTTTGCCCGCTTCCTCTGCGAGATCTGTGGGCTCAGCGTAAGACACGCCGCAGTAAGTCCTGGGGGGGCGCTGCCTCTCGGAAGCTGTGGCCCTGGAGAGCTCAGGAGGAAGTATGGCTTAGTTACTGGTTACCCAATGACGGTTGCAGGCATTTCTTTCATCTCGGGTGGTGGTTTTAAGTGCTGAATTTTGTTTGCTTTATTCTTAAATGAAAAATACACCTACCTTTTACTAGAAAGAGAGAGCCTTAATTTGCCAACCATAGGTATTTCACTTTTTAGATGGTGATAACATAAACACCATGAAAATGAAAATTCTTTGGCTTCGGCCCTCAGATGGGTTAGCAGAAGGATGACTTTCAGTAATTTCTGGCAGATGGCAATAGAGACCCATATGCTTTCCCCACACTCGTCTCCCAAGAAAATACTCAACTCTGTTTGCCTGTAGGATAAGTAGCCACAGCAAGCGTGAGAGCCTGTGGCCCTCGAGGTACCTGGGGGTGCATGCCATTAATTCAGCTCCATGGTCAGCTCGGGACGGGAAGACGCCTCCTCCATCGACAGCAAGCTCTGTTCTTCTACTCCTCATCCTCCTGTGACAGATAGGACTGGAAACACCTCCTACTGGGCGTCAAACAAGGCTTTGCAACAACTCAAGCCTCACCGACGGTCAGATGGAAAACGCCGTAACTACTCGCCCCCAGCTGTGTGCAGAGAGGAACTTGGAGGCACTTGGTGTGCGGCACCGCGAGGTCCTTCCTCCGCCGTCAGCTCCCGAAGGGCCGCAGTCCAGCAGGAATGTCTAGCGTAGTGGCGGCTGGCCTAGAGCACGTTGCGCATTGGGTTGGTTTCTTTACAAGGGTCTCGTACATTCCAGCTCTCCTGGAAGAGTATTAAACTGGACTTCGCACTGTGACCTGACCCAGCAGACCTCCTCCCTCCAAACTGGCTCATTTAGTCACTGAGGTATCAGAGGAAGTCAGTGGGAGGAGACGGTGACGAAACTTGTCTTTCCCTCTGGGAAGGGGTCTTCGTCACGGCGCTTGACATCTTTACTGTGAACTGGACCACGGCTCATCCTCAGCAGATTCAGGCCATGGTGGGGCGGTTCAGGGAAGATCCGATCTGCGACTTGAGGAATGTCAACGCGGTGAGCTGAAAAGACGACGGTACGTGGGGAAGCGGAGATGTAACGTTGAACTCCAAGGCAGCGTGGCCTGTTTTACTCCTTGTATTTTACCCTGAAACTGTCTACTAAGGTCTAGGCCTTCAAGGGATCCTATTCAGTTGCCAAGTTGTTATCTGGAGTCCCCTGAATATTGAAGGGTGACAGCTGCGATTGTTAAACAGTTATATAGGAGAAAATCCAGGAAGGTCCTACCGTTGGTCGAACTCACAAAGAGCAGTGCTGTCCAGAAGGTGCACTGTGTGTGCGTGTGTGTGTGTGTGTGTGTGCATCATTTCTGAAGGAAGGGGAGACAGAAGGCGGTGTGAGGATTAGACTATAGTCATCTTACAAGGGGTGGCATAAAATGAGGCCCAGTTGCTACTTCTGTTTCCGAGTACATGTGTCTCCTCTTGAAAACATTCTGCCTGGCCTTAGTTCTCTGACTTCAGCATAGAGAGAGCAGATTTGGATTAAGTCCACCTGTTAGCAGTGCCCAGAGGTATTCTTGGCTTCTGGAGGAATGTGGCAATGTGTCTGTACCTTACACCTGTCACCTATCCTATACCTAGCGAAGGTGAGAGGGAATCGTGGGCTGCCTTACACAATAACTTTGCAATTTTCGGTCCTACTTGATTTGAGCAGAGAGAGGAAAAAATTATGTAGCAATTTTCTCTATTTTAAACTCTATTTTAATCACACATTTTAAATTTGGGGTGAAAATGTCACCAATCAAAATAATGAGTTTTTCTGATCACAGTACAATCTTCCATCCTGGCTCTCAGCACTGCCAGGAGTTTTCAGCTGTATGAACGCCTTCAGTTTGGGAAGAGGAAACAAAAGGTTTCTTTTGCTGAAGACAGGGCTGTTGCTTTACCAAAACAGAAGTCATGTTTGAGAATATGAAGAAAGAACTCTTCCCCAGTGCCGTGAGGTGGGGAAGACGATTTCTGTCGAGGACTGAATTTGTAGCATCCATAGTAGAAAGAACAGAGGCCTTTGAGTCTCACGAAATCTAGGCTCCATTACTTGGAAGCTGTATAACTTTGAGCAAGTGATTTACCCAGTTGTCCTCAAACTTTAGTGTGCGTCGACTTCCCTGGTAAGCTATATACTCACAGCTCTGGGGGCTGCCTCCAGAGGTTCTGCCTCAGCAAGGCTTGCATGGGGCTCAGGAACTGTTATTTCTAGCAAGTTCCCAGGCACCATTAACCCACCCAAGTCTCGGTGTTTTCATCTCTGAAGTGGAGTTGGTGTCACCTCTTTAACGGGATTGTGTGACGGCATCGCCCGTGTGCCAGCCAGGCACTCCCTGGGCATTTACACGGTTAATGTAGCAAGCAGATAAACCTTGTTTTACATAATGAAGGAATAAGAGAGGAAAGAAAAAGATTTTTGCTTAACATATGTGTATATGTTAACACATAAAACATACTCATGTTTTTTTCATGAGAGGTTTTTGCTATAAAATGTGTGCTCACTAGAGAGAGAGAGATGGAGAGAGAGAGAGTGAAAGATCAGCCCCCAGAGGGGATGGCCCTGCCACAATTCCTTCCCCTCCATTCTCTTCTTGGGATTTTGAACACATACACACACGCACCCAGCATGTTTTAAGCTGTTGGATCCGAGACTCAAACTGCAGTCAGCCATGTGGGAGTCCAGTGCCCTACTCACCTTGCCACCTGCTTGCCCCATGCAACATATTCTTTTTCCTTTCCTTTTCTTTTTTTTCAGAATTATTTTATTGAACTTCATTTATTTTATTTATGTATTTATTTTATTTTTGAGAGAGAGAGAGAGAGAGAGAGAGAGAGAGAGAGAGAGAGAGAGAAAGTGAGAAAGCAAGCTTCCAGGCCCAGGACTCGAACCACAGTCAGCCATGTGGGAGTCCAGTGCTCTTAAGTACTATGCCACCTACCATACAGCAGCATATTTTTAACAACATGTAGAGGAAATTCTCATTAAAATTACAGTCCTCTCAAATAAATAAATAAATAAATAAATACATTTTTAAAAAAGTTAACAGAAAATGCAACTATAAAAAAAAAATTACAGTCCTCTTTTCTGTACATGGTCATGTGGTCTTCTTCTACTGCCCATGCTACATTCCCATTGATCATGGTTCTTTACTTGGTGTAGTCGTCCAAACCTTCATTCTTGAAGGGTCTGGGCTATTTGTGGGCCTGTATGGTTTGGGCTGTTGTAGTTTACCATTGACCTTAATCACAGTATGGGTAATACTAACAGATACCCTAATGGATATCCTCCAGTATTTCTCCTTCTGGAACTAAGAACTCTAGCCAGCAGAATATAACATCCAGGACCAGGAAGTCAAAAACCTTGCTGAGATGATAGTGAACGGTGCCACTCCCATTTCCACCCTTTGGTTCCTGGATCAGGGAATCTGGACTATGGAGGAAACAGCACCATATATTAGGCACTGATTCAGCGCATACACAACCTTCTGGAGAACTCTGCTTTAGCCCTTAAAAGTGTTCTCACCTAGCTGATGCTGAGGCTGAGTCTTCAAAAGGCCATTTCACCTTTCTGTCGAGCCCACTGCATCAGCGTGCTGGGAACATGATAAGGCCAGTGAATTCCATAAGCACAGGCTGTTGGTACACTCCTTTGTAAAGAGAGTCCCTTGGTTGGAAGCAACGCTGTGTGGGATACCATGATCATGGATAGGCATTCCATAAGACCATTGATGGCAGTGTGGGCAGAAGCACGGCATGCACCAAAGTCAAGTCCATATTCAGATTAACTGTCTGTTCCAGGAAATCAAAACGCTGCTCTTTCAAGGATGAAAATGGTCCCGTGTAATCAACCTGCCACCAGGTAGCTGGTTAATCACCCTGAGGCACGGTGCCATTTAGGGGGCTCGGGTTGGTCTCTGCTGCTGGCAGGCAGTGCACTCAGCAGGGGCTGCAGCCAAGTCTGCCCTGGTGAGTGGGCGTCCGTGTCGCTGAGCCCACGTACAACCTCCATCCCTGCCGCTTGGGAGCCCACTGGGCAATGACAGGTAACTGGGGGAAGAGGCTGTCTGGTATCCACAGAACGGGTCAGCCGTTCTCTTCTGAGATCACCCTTTGCTGCACTTGCACATGGCTTACACGTATCCCCACAGCCAAACTGCAGCCCATGAGCCAGTGTGTAAATGCCAGTTGCATATTCTCGGGCCATGGCTCCTTCCCACACCGTGCACAGCTGGAACCAGGTGCACTGCCCTGGGGAGACTTCCCCTCACCGCTGTCCTTCGAGGATGTCCCAGGAAGGAGCTGGAGCACCGCAGCTGCCCACCTTTGGGTGCTGCCTGCACGCTGTGGAGGACGGCTATCCTGGAAATGACCCATAGGAAGGAAAAGGAAGGATACCACGGGGGGCGCTGTGCCTATGTTGCCTGGCTGTGGCTGGGCTCTGAGCCGCTTGGTGTCATCTGCTTAATAGACACAGGTCTGTCAGAGGTTCCAGTTTTCAGAGCTCTCACCGGACCGTGTTGCCTGGTGTGACTGTCATGGCTAAAGCCCCTAGGTTTTCCTCTCTCAGGCCGAACAGCGTCTCAATTCGTCATTCGGGTCAGCTCAGGCTTGGCCAGCAAGGAGCGTTTAGAGTCAAAGGTTGGGCATTCTCACTGGCACTTGAAATCACTGAGGCTCACGTACGTGCCCTGAGCCAACACTGACTATCTGGCTAACGTGCTAATGACGCCTTAGACACACCACGAGACAGGAGATGGAACCGCGCTGAAGAGAAAAGTTGAAACTGGACACGATTTGGGGTGGAAAGGAAGTTGCTTCCAAAACGCTGCTTCAGATGATCACTAACTTCTTTCTTCTTTCTCTCTTTTTTGTTTTGTTTTAATTTGCCATGGGTTACATTTGCTCACTGGAGCATGTGCGAGAGTGAGAGGAAGTGAGAAAGCAAAAAAGTACTCCCTATGGGGTATGGTCATGTCATGATCCCTCCTCCTCCATTTTTTCTTTTGGGATTTTAGGCACCCACAAATGTCTGGTATGTTTCCTAAGCTGCTGAGTTGGGGACATGAACCACATAGGTGGCCATGTAGGATCCAGCTGCCTTAACCACCATGCCACCAGCTGGTCCTATCACTAACTTCTTAAGAAGAAGTCAGAGCCTTTATGTTTATTGCCTTGGAAGTCTCAGCAAGCCACAAACCAAACCGTGAATGGAATTGAAAAAACAAAACAAGGGACCAGCAGTTGACATAATGGCTATGTTGCTGAACTCCCACGGAGTTGACCGCAGTTCGCGTCCCGGACCCGGTGGCTTAAACTCACACTGGGCGCGTGTGCGTGCGTGCCCAAGATCCTGAGAGGAGAATGGAAGAGAAGGGATTGTGGTGTGGCCATCCCCCCTGGGGGGTGATTTCTCATTTTCTGTCTCTGTCTCTCTCTGTCTTTCTGGTGAGTGCACGCGCCCTATAGCAAAATCCTCTCCAAAAAAAAAAAAAAAAAAGAAAGAAAAAGAAACAGAAAAAAAAAAACAAAACAAATAAAGACACTACCTTGTTTAACCCTTTAATAAGTAACATCATCATCAGCAAAATGGCTGCTTATTACAAAAGATATTGATACCTTCTGTACTTAGTTGTATTTGGAAAATAATGCCTTTAGATTTAAACCAGTTCTTCCACTCTGCTTTTCTGACATTTTTTTCATTTGCACCTTGAGAGACATCAGACGCTTGAACAAATTCAGTGAAACTTAGATTGCAAATATGTGGCACTTAGAAAAGTTAAAGGAATTTTTTTCCAAAGAAGGAAATATACCCAAATCCAATTATTTATGGTTATACCTTAGAACAATTCCAGCTACTTGAAATTGAACAACTATTCCCTTGAGAAGACAATATAGACTGCTAAGGACAGGGGAATGTGTTAAATGGGAATAAGAATGTTATTTCTGTGACTATGATCAGTAAAAACACATGCATAAATATGCACGAATTTATGCATATCTATAGCATACACTTTCTGTAAGTTATTACATATTGAAAACTAAGACTGAGGAGAGATTTGGAATGAGAAGCAGAATTGATGAACGTGGGGACTTTCCAGCAGGCGTATGCGTCTTCCGTCTCTGCTGTAGATGCTCTGAGCAAACTCTGCTGATCTGGCTGGACTGCGCTTGCCATCTGCACCTTTATTTCCAAAAGGAGTGTTAGAGGGATTACTAGAACAATGTTAGCAAATGTCCCTATGCTCGCTGGTGGCGGTGGGAATGGGAATCAAACACGGTTACGTTCGGTAATGTTGATCATCTAACTCTGACTCCTCTGCCTAGAGCTTCCCTTACAGAGAAGCACAAAAGACAGAGCCCACCGCCTGGACCAATTCCATTCCCAGTTACTGCTCCGGGCTCAGTAGCTGGAGACCTTTGATGTTTTTCCTCTACAAAGTGTCTAATCTTTCTGAGAAATAGATGAAGCACTCATTCCTTCAGCGTTTACATTTAGTGCTTTACATCGGTAACTCCCCCTCTCCCTCCCCCTTCCTCCCCACTTTGCGGATCTCACAGGTGTCTGGTCAGACCTGTCAGGTGGGTCTCTGTTTGCCTGTCATTTGGGAAGCTGATGGTCTTACCTGGGCATGGCTGATTGCTCAGAGCGGAACAGGGGTTAGTTTGAATTGCAGGTGTGAGCAATCAGTGCAGATCAGCACTAATCCATCAGCTATTAGAACCGAGCGGCTGCAGACGCGGCAGAACGAGCCAAATGCCGTGTGGCTGCGCCTGTGCGTGCAGTGGACCGCTTCCAGGGCCCAGGGCTTGGGTCTGCAGAGCGTGGTCTCTGCGCCTCCTGCAGTGACGCTTCTTCACTGAGGCTCCATTCTGTTCGTGGCCAGGCAGGAAATACGGTGATAGGAGATAAGGCTGATCACATCCTCAGATAGCTCCTAGCGCAGGAGGGGCACAGTTGTGTACAACGTGAGGGATAAGAAAGAACTCACTCCACAGAATTCAGGGTTCAAATACTCTTTCTGTTATTTATCGTGTTTGATCTTGGGCAAGCTTCTTGTTTTCCCTAAGCTTTATTTTCTTATTTACAAAAGAGGGATAATATGTACCTTCGAAGAGTTGTCAATTCTGGCACATAGTAGGTTCTATATGGTAGTTGTTTTTTTTTTTTTTTTCCTATTATTGTTAGGAATAGATACACGTTATGTGATATGAAATAAAAAAAGGAAGACACCCCTCTCAGTCTGGAAAGCCAAAGAAACTTTCAGAAGAAACGGGGGGGCAAGGAACTTGAGCCTTGAGGATTCAGACAGGATCAGAAGGAAATGGCATAAATGAAGGCTGTTCTGGAACCAGCAAAAGATGATAAGGGTTAGTGAGACAACTTGGAGATAAAGGTCGGGGACCAGCAGTTAGCAGTTAGACTCCCATGTAGTCGACCGTGGCTCGAGTCCTGGACCTGGTGGCTTAAACTCACGCTGGGCGCGTGTGCGTGCGTACCCAAGATCCCGAGAGGAGAATGGAGGAGAAGGGATTGCGGTGTGGCCATCCCTCCTGGGGGGTGATTTCTCACTTTCTGTCTCTCTCTGTCTTTCTGGAGAGCGCACACGCCCTGTAGCAAAAACTCCCTCCCCCCCCAAAAAAAATAAATAAAATAAAAAAAGGCTGTGAGCCCGGTTTGTCGAGGACTGTGTTCTGTCAGGGTCCTGTCCTCTCAGCACACACTCTGAGGTACGCTAGCCCGGCAGTCACTGACCAGAAGGTCCCATCGTAAACTATCGCTGCATTCCTGCCATCAGCAAAGCGGAAGACACTAGGAGGCACTCTGTTTCTTCTTGCCAGTAAGTCTCTGTATTTATTTGCTTATTTATTTAGCAGTGGGCACATGCACTTGCCAGAGAGAGATGAGGTGGAGTGACAAAGCCCCCCTCCTATGGGGAACGGCCACAGTACAATCCCATCTCCCTCGTTTCTTCCTCCTTGTAGAATTTTGGGCAGGAAGTACATGCACCCCTGTTCTGCAAGCCCGAGCCCAGGACCTGCTCTGCGGGGTTGGCCACGTGGGATCCAGCTGCCTTAGTCCCCAGCTCCGGGGCTGACCCTCGCCAGTAAGTTTGGGTGATGGAGTGTCACTCCGCAGTCAAAGAATCCATTAGAAGTGACGTCCACGACTGAGAGGCTACTGGCCTTCGCTTATTATTTCTGCAGACATGAGGAAGCAGTCTCTAAGCTACAGGGAGGTTGCCTCTGGGACGCTGCAGTGTATTTTTGCTTCTTATCAAAATACGGGTCATGGGTTGGCACCATGGGGCAGTGGCGAGGGCAGCTGGGTTCTACGCGGTCGACCCGAGTCCTAGATGGCAGCTTGAGAAACACGCGGGGTGTGTGCCCGTGTCCCGAATCCAGCACGGTGGGGGCACGGGGACACGGGTTCTGTATGCAGGGTGCTCTGTCCGCCTCCCCGGGAAGGCAGCGTGTGCGCGGGGCCGGGTCTGTGGTTTCCCGACGCCGAGGGCGGACTGACCGCGCCGGGCCGAGAACCTGCTAGACCTGCTGGACGCAGTCAGGAGCCCGCCATTGACTGCGGCAGGGGGCCCGGCGGGCGCCTCTCTTTCTTGGCTCGTAGTTGTCACACTTAGAGAATTAGGGGCGTCGCTGTGATCATCAGCGAGGTCCATTTTTTATTCTAAGTCTTTTTCTTAGGTAGCAAAAGTCCTGTAAGCCAATCCACTCAGTGTGGAGCCCCACTATAAGAGAGCACTTCAAGCAATTCATGGAAAAATATTATTAAAGTATGAATTTATTTTGGCACCAAAAAATTGAACTTCATGCATTTTTTTCATAATACACATTTTTCATGAACTTTTGGGAGCCCCCCCCCTCTATAAGTGAAGTAGAAGCGAAGCAGTGAGGGCTGGCCAGTACAGCGCCCTGCCAAGGCTGTGGGTGCCTCCTTCTTTCCCCACCTCAGTGTGGGTGGACGGCCACCTAGTTCCCCGGACATCGCCTGGGCTGGCTGACCGCAGGTCGCTGAGACGCCTCGACTTCCAAGACACTCCCATCCTTGGCAGCGCAAATGAGCACAGCAGAAGAGGGTGGGGTTTTGGACTTCTTCACTAACTTGACTGGAAAGTCTTAGAAAATAAACTCACCTTCCTGGGCCTCTCTTTTAGCAGATGGCATATTTTTTTCCTTTTATGGTGGTTTTTATTCAGTTTAATATGCCAGAGCTCTAACACAAAACTCCCTGATAGAGAGGGTGTATCTGATTGCATGTTGGGAGATCTTTTTTATTCGGATGGGAAGCGTTCCTTGTTGGGGATGATGCTGAAGAATTTGCCGTAAAAACCTTGCCTGGCCTTGGAACGGAGGTGAGGGCGTTTACAGGGATTGTTCTCAGCATAGACCAGGCTGCCCTGACGCCAGCTGACACTTGTCTATGACCCATCAGGTGAGAGCAGCTGCAGTCCTGCAGAGCGCCCAGGTCTGTCTCTCCGAAATGTAGCCACTAGGAGAGCAGGTGACGCTGACACCCAGCCCTCGAAGAGTCCCAGTCCATTCGCGCCCCTGATGGAGCATTGCACTGAGCTGGAGAAGGTCATGCTTTCTAAAAGGGCTTAGGAGCCTCCTGGCACCGTGACCCTCCAGCAGCTAACCCTCAGGGGAGAAGTCAAGGCCTTGACTGTCTCTAATCTATGAGAAGCTCGGAGCACGCTGTAAGAAGATGGTTATGTGCAACACACAGAATTAACGCGCACGGTCTTAGAGAGCTTATCCCACAGCCACTCACCACCCCTGACCGAGGACGCCTGGGCCAGTAGGCGTGCCCCAGCTCAGACGAGAGCGCGACAGAGCAGTTCCCTGGGACCTGCTCGAACTCCACCTTTGCAGCTGGCGACCCTGTGGCTACCAAGGTTGGATATGGGAGTCTTCAAAAAGTTCACGGGAAACGGTATTGTGGAAACATTTTGCATGGCTTTACGAACTTTTTGCACCAAAGTTAAATTTGTACTTTAATTCCATTTTCCCATGAATTTTCGAAGTCATGTCATGTAATCAATAAATAGGTTTTATGCCGGAGCTTGACCTTAAAAAAATTGTAGGTTCACCAATAATTCCATGAGAGATATATTTGAGATCTATGCTAATGTCAAATTCTATACTAATATCAAATTACTATGCTAATATATTCATGCATCTAAGTGCACATTATTACACACATTTGAAAAGGAAAACAAAACAAAAAAAACGAGCCCTGACAAACAGAAAAATCAATAACAAGCTGAGCTGGGTACAGTGGCTTTTCCAGAAGGGACCGCTCTCACTATTGCTGTGTAGGAGTATTCTAATTCAGACCCTAGTACTCAGCGAAGTTCTTAGCCTCTCTTTTCAATGATTTTGCCTATAAAATTGGTTTACTAAAACTTACCTTGCAGAGTAGTTATAAGAAGGAAAGATATCTATTTATCGGCCATCTGTAAAACTTCCTCGCATAGTCCCTGGCCCTCAGGGAGTGATAGGTGGTAATATTATTATTGTAATCGTTAGATTCTCTTCATTCGGCCATTATTCCTGTCGCTGACTATATCTGAAGCATGAGCCCCCTCAAACACAAACTCCTTATGAGAACTTCTCTAAAAGATTGATCCTGGCCAGGACTGAGGATGAGACAAGCTATGTCATACCAGGGGCACACAGGACAATGGCCCATGGTCCACCATCTGTGCTACACTGGCATTCTGTAGGTGACAAGTAAGAATGTATTATCAATTTTAAATAAACAGATACTTAATAAATTACTATGATAAGGAGTTTAAGATGCTCCTGGGCAAGATTGAGTCTCTTCAGAGGCAATTCCGATATAGTTTCACTCAAATCAATTCCTAAAACACATGGGATTAGTATTAAATAAGCACACTGGCAGAGTAACGTTAGAGAAGTTACTCTCCTGCCTTGCTAGCTTCATGCTAATATGGATGAACTCTATACGGCTAGTTGGACCTAGAAAGGAAGGTTTTTTTTTTTTTTTTTTTTTTTTTTTTGAAGACAAACAGTAGTTTTTATTGGAATTTATGATTTATATATAATCAGATATGTTTGTTTTTTATAAAGCATGTATACAGTGTATAATAATCTAATCAAAGATATAAAAACATTCACCGTCTTTGACATTAATATGACATCATGTGGAATATATTTGTATGTTTACTAGATTTTTAGAAGTGTGCATTGACTTGTCAACATTTTCTACTCTATCATAGTACACTGTTCCATAACTTATCCCACTTATTTACATTCAACTTTTTTTTTCCATTAATTAACTTCTCCATGGGCCAGCCAGTGACATAGTGGGTAAGGCAGCTGAATCCCACATGGCCGACTTTGCAGTTCCAGTCCTGGGACCAGAGACTTGAAAGATACACTGGGTACATGTGCACATATGCCCAAAATTCTGAGAGGAAGCATGGACATCTCCCCTGGGGGTGATTGCTCACTTTCCCTCTCTTTCTCTGTGTCTCTCTCCAGGGAGTATATGTACCTTATAGCAAAACTAAAAAATAAAGAATTTCTCTAGAATCCTGCCCCAACCTGCTTCTCCATGCAGCTTCTAGTTTCCACTTTTTTTTTTTTTTTTTTTTTTTTTTGGAATTTTATTTTATTTTATTTATTTATTTATTTATTTATTTATTTTTTTATTATCATCATATTCTTCTTTATATTACATTGAATTACATATAACTTTACATTGTATTACATTACTTTTTCAAAAGGGAATGCCATGCATGTCAGTCAGTACAGAGACATTAATCTCCCCGCTTCAACATTCAATATCTTTTCTATGTTTTCCCCAATCATTATTATTATTCTAATTATTTTTTAAGACAGTCCATCGCTATTTCTCATGTTGCTTGTACAAATACTTTGCCCATCATGAAATACTTCTCAGACAAATCCAGTTGAGAATACTATACATGTCAACATCAACAGTTAATAAGCCATATCTGTTTCTCACTAATGACCTGCCTCTCTATTGTTCATTTGTTATCTTTCTCTATCCTCTTCTCTTCACTTCCCCCATTCCACACTGTCCTATTCTCATTAAGTACCTTCACTGCTTTTATGTCCTCCAATTTTTTTCACTATCATAGAATGCTGATAGTCGGTATATATTGAGTGGATACATACAATATCTTTCTTTCATATCCTGGCTTACTTCACTCAGCAATATATCCTCCGTATCTGACCACTTTCTATCAAATTCCAGGGCCTTGTTATTTTTTATGGCTGAGTAGTATTCCATAGAGTATATATACCACACTTTTCCAATCCATTCATCAGTTTGTGGACATTTAGGTTGGTTCCATGTCTTGGCAATTGTGAATAATGCTGCAATAAACATTGATGTGCAAGCACTTTTCTAACTGAGCGTTCTCCTGTCTTTTGGGTAAATACCCAGAAGTGGGATTACTGGATCGAATGGTAGTTCTATTTGTAGATCTTTGAGGAACCTCCATATTGTTCTCCACAGTGGTTGAACTAGTTTACATTCCCATAGAAAGGAAGGTTTGAAGAGCTATCTCCTCTCTCTTCTTTGACCTCTTTGCTAACTATGATGTTTTTCTTAGCTCGTGTGAAAAAAAAATTCAAAAAAAATACCGGTAGGTATTTCTTTCCCTGGGTGTATTTTTTCAGCCAAAGTATAAGACCTTACTTAGATGACTAGCAATTAAGGAATTTTTGTGGTTTATTTCCTGATTTAACTGCTTACTTCTGAAGAAAGCTTTCTGACAAGCTTGAGTTAACCTGGATCTTACCAAAACTGTACAGCCAAAAAAACATTTTTGAAAGATTTAGATTGAAAAGTCAGGCTGGAATTTTAACAATAAAATGCTTCTTAAGGTTGCTTCTCCTAGGTCATATGGACTTTACTTGTACCCCTTGGGCATTGTTTTATAGAAAATAAACCATTTTCTTATGTATTAACTTCACTTGTTAATAAGCTTGGAAACCAAGCTACAAGGCAAGTAATCAAATCAGTAATGGTAAGTCTACTTACCATAATACTTTGAATTAATAAACATCTTTACTTACAAAGTCCTCAACACTGTTTTTATAAATTTGACCGTATCACTCTGCAAACACTTAGTTGACTATGGACTTAAATTTTGATTCTTTCTCAAGCATTATTATAAGGAAAAGAATACCTTTTTTAAAAATTTGCTTCAGGGTGCATATGCTTACTGGAGTGAGAGGAGAGAGAGAGAGAGTAAAAAGGAAAGTGAGAAAGCACCCCCTGGAGGGATGGCCATGTTGTAATTCCTTCTCTTTCATTCTCCTCTCAGGATTTTGGACACACACGTACACACACACACACACACACACGTGTGCAGAATGTGTTTTAAGCCATCGGGCCCAGGACTTGGTCCCACTCAGCCATGTGGGATTCAGTAGGGTTAACCACCACACCACTGGCTGCCCAGAAAAACGTAACTTTGAAAATCCATGTTCTAAGAGAAGGAACTCAGAAGGGACCAGTAGTTAGCGAAATGACTATGTCACTGGACTCCCATGTAGTCAACCGTCGTTCGCGTCTCAGACCCGGTGGCTTAAACTCACGCTGGGCGCGTGTGCGTGTGTGCCCAAGATCCCGGAAGGAGAATGGAGGAGAAGGGATTGCGGCGTGACCATCCCCCCTGGGGGGTGATTTCTCGTTTTCTGTCTCTCTGTCTCGCTCTGTCTGTCTGGTGAGCGCACGCGCCCTATAGCAAAAACCTCTCCGAAAAAGAAAGAAGGAACTCAGAGATGTCACATTGGGGGCCGAAATGCAGAACTGCACCTCTGCCTGTCAGTTAATGCTGCAGGGGCGAGCTTGAATCAGCACCTTAGGTACGCCCTCAAGGGTAAGTCGAGTTCCTGTCTCCGTTTGCCATCCATGGCCCTGGCTTCACCGAGGAGGCTTTATTTATTGCTGCAAGATGACTGCGGGAAACTCCTAGGGCTATTGCTGCCTGCTCGGCTCAGCAGGTTCAGGGCGGCCCTCTGCGTTTCGGTATACTTGGCAGAGGTCCTGAGCGCCCCTCTGCTGGGACTGCCGCAGACTGTACTCTCTGGTGGACGGGGCCCACGGCCATGCTTCCTGCCAGAGGCTCGGTGAGGGTGCTCCTCATTATGGCCACAGACTTCATGTCTGGGTTCCTGAGCAGATCCAGCTTCACCCGGATGACGTGGTCCAAGATTAACCCCCTTGACACTGACCAGCAATTCGCAGGCTTGCTTTTGGAAATGAGAAAATGAGATGAGAGCGTGGATTGTAGGTGGGAGGTGAGAGGGGCAGGTAACTAGGGGTACTTGAGCAGTGATATGACAGGGTCACAGTGGTAACTTGGGTATTTAGTAATAATAATAGTGACATCTCGTGGCCAGCCCTGTGCCCGGGGTAACGAAGTCAGACCCCACATGACTGACTGAGTAGTTCAAAGCCCAGCCCTGGTGGCTTGTGAGACATGCCAGGTGCATATGCATGTGCCCAAACCTGGCAGCTTAGAGAGAAGAGAGGAGATTGCAGTGTGACCATGCCCCATTGGGGGGTTCTTTCTGCCCTTCTCTCTCTCTCTCTCTCTGTGTCTCTCTGTGTCTCTCTAGTAAGTGAGTGCACACTCCCTCTGGCAAAAAAGAAAAAAAATCTCGCATGACTAATACTTATATCTTCTCTAGCACTTTCACTTAACAGAGGCCTTTGAATCCTCCTGTGAAGTAGGGAGAGTGAGGAGTATATCCATTTTTTTAGGTGGAATAGAGGTGCAGAAAAATGATTAAGTTAACAACAGAACCAGGATGATGATCCAGGTCTCTTAACTTTTGGTAGAGTTCTCTTTTCATGGTATTATCATTTATAATAAACTATTACATCAAATACACCAAAGAAGATTACTTCGTTTTTGAAGGTTTTTCTAAATTGTTCACAGAATATTTATTGAATGCATGACATATGCCAGGCATTATGGAGGTGTTGAAGCTCAAGGAATTTATTAAAAAGTAATACCGCGTAAAGCCAGTCTATGAGTCACCGGCTAGATGGAAGCCCAGAGTGGTCGAACATGTAATCTAGCCGGAGAGGTGGAGGGGCAGCCAGGGGAAGCTCACCAACAGTGTCGGCTAAAAGCTCGAACCCGAGCAGGTAAGGCCAGATGAAAGGATGCAGGGGAAGACTAGGGACAGGACGAAGCTTTCTGATAGAGGGAACAGCATGTGCCCAGTTCCCGGGGCGACCGCGTGGCATGTGGAAGAACCACACAGAGTTGGGTGAGGTTGGAGCGCCAAGAGCCACAGGTTGAGCCCGAGACGCAAAGAGGGCTGGAAAGATGGGCTTTGGCGAGGCCGAGACGGGCCTGGAAGGCCTCGACCTCATCCCAAGGGAATAGGGAGACATGCGACGGTTTAAGGGTCACTCAGCTTATAAAATGGATGAGGGGAGGGGGAGAAAACGGGACAGGAACCCCACTAGGAAGTTTTTAGTTACTGAAGAGCAAGGTGCTAATGTCCTCGATTAAGCCATGGATAGAGGAAGGGAAAGAAATATCCAGATCTTCAACATATGAAAGTGGAAAACTTACAAAACATTATCCTACCTCAAAGAAATAATAAGTGATGTCCGTTCAGAACACTTACTTGTATCTTTTCCTTTAAGGTTCACTTATTTTTTTTTTCCTTTGGATCTGCTTTATTCAGTAAGCATTTATTGAACTCTTATACAAGCCAAATCCCTTCCTTCTTCCCTCTTCCTTCTTCCTTTCTCTCTTTTTAAAGAAAGCAAGTGTTGCCTCAGTGGCCTCCAACGTAAGATTCTTCTGCCTCAGTCTCAGGACTAGCTGAGAGTCCAGACCGATCCCACTGCTCTGGGCTCGGCCAGGTGTTCTCACACCACCAGCTGTGGGCATTCTTGTCCGTTTTAGTTATTTAAATACATATTCATCTTTTAGACATATCGTGAAGTCAGTTTTAGCTCGATTTTACTTCATCTTAGAATTTTCTGAATTCATATAATTATAAGAGACTTGCAGGATAACTTTTTTTTTTTTTTTTTAACACCTTTCCTAAGCTGCAAAATCTTATTTATTTTTAGAAAGAAAGGCAAAGAAGTGTATAGATCACATCACCTTCCCGCTTGGTAGAACGCTGTAAATGACTACAGAAATCACTCCCAACCTGTTCTGGGGGGCTCGCTCAAATTTTAAAATTATATATCCAACAGTTGCTAGGACAGGTATTTAGCTCCTGTAAGGAATAAAAGGATTTAGGCAAACATGCAGTATGTGTTTACTAATTAATTCAGCTAAATTTTGGTGAAGTCTGATGCTTAACAACACTATTTGTTTACAGAATTAAAAGTCTGTACCTCCCTCCTTATCAGCTGGTTGGGGATGTTCTTCTCTCAGGTGGCAGCTCCTCAAGCAATCTCGACTGCGGCCGCTCTACAGCTCTGACCGATAAAGGCAACTGGCATTTCGTGCTCGCGTTAATGATCAGTGATATTAAATGAACATTCTGGAGCTATTTACATGTGTCATTCACTGGCTGGATGCTAAGGAAAATGATTATAATTGTTCTTATTACTTATCATATGTCATGCTTCTGCAATGAAATTCTCCCCCTCTGGTTTTGTTTTGGGAATATCTTAATGAGGAAAAGGGGCTTACACTATTTTGAAATGTTCACAAGACACTCAATAGCACTTTCTAATTCTAATTAGTCATACTTCATTGGAAAATTCCTTCGTGTTATTGTGTTTGTTTCTGAGCATACGTAAACCAGATTAATAAGCAAAAACTGGGTAGCCAATCTTCTTTAACTGATAACTGATAAAAAAATGATAATAGAGAACAAAAAAGCAGGATACTTCTGAGGTTCAAAAAAATGTAGATTTCTCTTTTGTTTGCTCTTAGTTATGTTAGGAGTTGAAATCTGGAAACATGAAGTGTATCTTTTGTTGCCCAAATATTATCCACCTTGAGTCTGACTCACAGGAAACCTACAGGGTCACTGTTTTCATAGCACCTTCTTCCTAAGCTAAAAGCTATCCTTTGCTGAATAAAAATATTTTTTCTGATATGTGACTTACCTATCTACTGTAGATACCTGATTAATTTTCAAAGTTGAATTAATATTGTAAACTTTGCTATGAAAATAAAAGCTGCCAGATGTTCACTTGAATCGATTTATATAGAATAATGCCTCGGTTATTTAGTGCAATTGGGAGAATGAGGTGTTTCAAAAAATGGATTGTTTCCAAATAGCTGAAGCTCAAATCTTTAAATTGTTTTCACCTGCAGCACTATTTATCATTCAACACTCAAGTCAACATTGCCTTTTCTGAAAATCCTTCCCTGATCTCTTTGCCAGCCCTGGTCAGAGTTTCTACTCCTTTTTTTTTTTTTTTTCTTTGTATTGTAGGTATCTGTTGGAGTAAGAACTCATCTGTTCTTAATGGCTGCCTTCCTTCTCCGACTCCACTGCCTCATTGAGAGCTGGGTCTTAAAGCCATCTGAAATGGCCCACTTCCTTTTAAATAAAGTTTATAAAAAGTAACAATAACCAGGGCCGGCCAGTGGCATTGGGGGTAAGGCAGCTGTATTTCACATGGCCTACTTTATAGTTTGAGTCCCAGACCCATTGGCTTGAGAAACATGCTGGGTGAGTGCGCGAGTGCATGCCCCAAATCCCAAGAAGAGAATGGAGAAGGGATTGTGGTGTGGCCATTCTCCCTAATGGTGACTTCTCACTTTCTGTGGCTTTCTCTCTCTCTCTGTCCCTCTCTGGTGAGCACATGGCAAAACACGGTACTGTCTGCCTGCCCGCGTGTGTGTCTGCCAGACTCCCCTAGGGTTGTGTTTCCTTTAACGAATTCCTGAAATAGTGTGGGTTCTTGGTGCTGGCTGTCCAGAGTTGTCACAGAATCTTGGGGATCCTTTGAGCTGACTCCTAACATTAGGGGGTCCACTCTTCGGTGTTTTATTTGACAATCATCTCTCTGCCACTTCCAGTGGCTCATTTATTTTCCTCTAGGTAATTATTGGCTCTTAAAATAACCGCCTTAGTTTTCAGAGCAGTCACCATCCTTTCCTCCCCTACGAAGCCTGCTTGTCTCAACACGTCTTATGACAACTTTTTGGCTTCCGTTGCTATTTCACGAATTTGTTTACCAAGAGTTCATTTACTTGTTTACTTTTGTCTTCACTGACAGAAAAGCCTTAATAAAAAATAAAAAAAAAGCCAAACCCCAAAAAACTCTAAACTCAATTTCATTCTGAATACCTAAACTGGATATTTAATGTTTCCGGATAGCCGTTTTCCAGAAGGTAGAGCTGTTACTGTCACTGATTCCCACTTCAAGTAATTTCTTAAAATTTAACTTTGTGTCTAGAGGAAAAACAGAAATGTAACTTGACTTTGCAAGTGAAAAATAGGACATCGGCCAGCTCTCAAATTCATTCTGAGTAACTCTATCACGTTTTTACTTTAAATTATCTTTGCATGAGAGTCTATCCGTTTCCTTTCAGTTCTTCAAGTAGCTCCACAGTCTTTATTTTAGTATCTCATGACACTTATTTTAGCACACACGCTCGTAATAGTTAACCTCAATATCTCCTACGGTGTTTTTCACCTCTTCTTCACTGCACAATTCCCAATGAAGGCACAGATTCTTCACTCCCCTTAAAAAACTTAGTGATCCCTCTATCCATTATTCTTTGAGCCAGAAACATTCACTTTAAACTTCTACTTTTAGGACTTATATAGAAACCTGTTAATGTTTTCCTTTAATTGTTACCCCTTTCCAAAATGCATATTCCAGCAGCCCTTCTCAAAATATGATCCACCTGCGTCAGAATCAGACTTATTTCATACTTCTTTGTGAAGTGCGTCACAATTACACACCGTACGTTCATTTATCCAATATCTGACTTTGTATAAAAATAAAATAACAATAAGAAGGTGCTATTTTATTAGTAAGTAAATTTGGATTATGATCCATATTGAATCCTTGACTTTTCTTTTTAACCTGTTCAAAGCCAACCTGTTCTATTATGTGCTGGGATGCTGAGAAGGATCTATAGATGTCAAATAATATTTCTCAGTTACTTTTGAGAATTATTATTATTATTTTAGTTTTTATTTATTTATTTATTTATTTATTTGGCTATAGGGTGTGAATGTTGCCAGTAAGACAGAGAGACAGAAAGGGAGAAATCATCCCCCAGGGAGGATGGCCACACCACAATCCCTTCTCCATTTTCTTCTTGAGATCTTGGGCATGCACGCACACACGCCCGGCATGAGTTTAAGCCACTGGGTTTGGGACTTGAACCACGGTTGACTACATGGGAGTCCAGCGACATAGCCATTACGCCAACTGCTGGTCCCATTTTTAAAGAATTCTTCTGCTTTTCCCATCTCAGCTTGGATTGTCCTTTCTACCTATACACTCTCCAATTTCATTGGCTGTATGCTGAAGGGTTTAAAATTTTCAACCCTGGCTGATCCTTCCCCTGGACTCAGATCTATGTATTCAATGACTATTTGTTATCTCCAGTTTGACTAATGGGCACTTCACACTCCATGGCCAGCAAAGCTTAAGATGACTAAAATGCAATCCTCACTTTTCCATTCCAACATCCCACGTCCATACTTCATTAAACCTACCCCAGTCTAACAAGTGGCATTGTGTTCCTTCATTTTCTTGGGCCAGAACGCTGGGAGTCATTTCGGGTTCCTGCCTTTCTCTTAGCTCTCATGTCCTGTCCACTAGCAAGTCTCATTGTTGGCACGGCGTCCTACGTACATGCTGGCTCTGACCATCTGAGAACCCTACACTTCTGTCACGCTGCTCCAAGCCGCCTTTACCCACAACTAGTTCCCACGGTAGCTTGGAACAGTCTTAGGACTCCCACTCCTCGGCACCACTCAATAGCAGACAACGTTTGTGCAATGCTCATCAACTGCACGATTCCGCGGTTCAAAACTCCCCAGGGACTTGTCCTCACACTTAGAAGGAAACCCACGGTTGCTGCCATGGCCTGCAGATCTGCATGGGGTAGCCTGCCTAGTGCTGCCCCATCTCTGTAACGCAGTCCTTGGTCACTCAGCTCCTAGAGTCTTCTCTCAGCATCTTGCGCCTTCTTCTCTCACCGGACTTTCTCCATCACTGCTCAGGTCTCTGCTGACAGGTCACCTGACAAGATCGTTTTGATGTCCAGACTGCCACCCTCCAATCACTTCCCATCTCCTTTTCTTCCCTGGTGTTTCTTCACAATGTGTATACTACCGCGTGTTCTATGGACGTGCTTCTTTTTGATATGCTTGTTCTCCGTATATTTCCGTCCATGCTGCTGCCCTGGAAGCACCGTCTCTCACCACTGTCCTTCAGGGCGCAGAGCAGTACCAGCACGTTCTCTGCTGAATGTAGGAATTTAATCCACGTCCCCGCTTCACACTGTACCTCGGTCCACTGTAACTGAGAGTCTGAAAAGAAACATTTTGAAGATTTCCATGGCCTAAAGTGACAAAAATATGACTCAATCTGTATGATAAATAAAATAGTGCGTTAGTCTTTTCCTCTGTGGTGTGGGAGGGCTTCCACGTGTCTGTCCGGTCTTACTCTCTTTCCGGAACACCCACCTTTGTGTCGGCGAGGCAGCCTTACAGCCTGTTAGCAGGACCTTCCGCTAAGACAGCCCCAAATCTAAATTATGGCACTGACATAATTATTTTCATTATTGATATTACTGTGAATCTGTGGAGGCAATTTACCCACAGAATCTCTTCTAAGGCATTGCTTGAACTTGTTTTTTGATGTCTGGGTATACTTTGGACGTATTTAGTCATGTTTTTATTCCTTGAGTGGCAATGGAAATATGTTAACTTGGATGGCAGGGATTTCAAAGCTCCTTTTTCTTCACTTGGCATCGTCAGCCACGCTTACGTAGGTATTTGAATATATTATGCCCAGAATTTAGTATATGCATTAAATATGATAGAGTTCACTAGGAAATGTAAAAATAGAACAAAATACAACACTTTGCTCGCAGATTGGAGGTGAGGTGATTGGTATGTTAATTAAAGGTGACCTCAGCACTCTTAATATTAACCTCCTGGTTTTCTCCAGTGTTTCAGGTGGAAAAAAATTATTCTTCAATATTCGTAAGAATGAGATTGGATAAAGGACACAAATGAAGTCCAGACCAAGTACAAAAACATGAGCTCCTTCTCCCGGCTGTTCAACTAATGCAGACTTAGTCTGAGGGTGAGATACTATCTCAACAGCCATTCCACTGTTCAGACTTCAAATTACAGTAATTATGACAATTTGTGCCAATAGCCATGAGGTGGGATTTTTGATGTGGTTAAAAATAACATCTGTAAAACCCAATAAAAATTACATTTTGCTAATTTTCTGATAAGATACTGTTTTAACTATACTATGTCTTCTGCTGCTGCCAGTTTTCAATTAGAGCATTCCTTAAAAAAATTTTTTTTAACCCATTTTGTCTCCTGGATCCAATTCCATCCTCACCAATGCATTTGTTTTAATGTTCTTAATTAATTGTTTTGTGTGAATTTTGCCTTTCTATCTGATACTAATCTTTGAGACTTTATTAACATGCTGATTGCTAAGCCTTGATACAAAAGGACCGCTCACACGACTCAGCTTGTTCTTTCTGGCTTAGGAGACAGAGCCCCATGGAGGCCCGCTCAGCCAAGTCACGGAGGACAGGACAATGGCACGCATAATGGGGCTTCGGAAATGGGAAGCGTTTGCAGTTCTGTCCAGCTTGGAAACTGCTAGCTCATCCTAGGAGCACAGCCACTGGTGACAGTTCACAAAGAGGTCCCATCGGCAGTGTCGAAACAGTGCCCCTACGCTATGTCTTCCTTTGCTGTGTTTCCTCAAACCTCTCTCTTGGCTAGCTTTTCATTTTAAAAAATTGCTTATTTTTTTCTTCCTTCTAGTTTGCACATTGAGGTTTGGACAGTCCTAGTGACCTACCGAAGCTTGCTTAGTTGGCAGGTAAACACCAAAGACAGGGGTAGCTCAAGGACCTTCTGAGTCTCCGTCTGTAGATCTTTTCATCAAACCACGTGTCTCCAAGCCCTTACAGTTGTGCATGGACAGGGCCCACGGTGGCTCCTCGGCGTGCATCCTCTCTTCCTAATCTTTGCCCTCGGTCTCCTCCTTCGCCCTCCAACCAACCAAAAACTCTCCTTTATTCAGCCACCTCCTCCAAGTACTGCTGCATGTTTTTTCCTTACATCTAAAATACTACTTTTTGAGAGAATAGACTATTCTCCTTGGCTTTACATTTTCACCTTCGTCCAACAGCCACAACTACTAAACTGAGATTAGTTGGTGACGATGTTTCCAAATCCAGTGTCCCCTCCATTCCTATCTTCCTGCCCCATTTCTGGCTCTCAGCACCCCTCCGACCGAGTAGGTACTGAGTGAGATGGGAAATAGGAATTTTCTCTCCTCGCTCATTCTCCAACTGCCGAGGTCAGACAGACGCGATGGCTGCCCTGGCTGAGCTTGCGGGGTCTTTTGGCCTGTTTTTTCTCAGGTAAAGGGTCAAATCCCTTCTCGCCTGCTCCAGTTTCCTCTGTCTCCTCATTTCCAGTATGTGTACCTAATCCTCTCGCTCAAAACGAAAATTAATTTCGCTGTAAAGACTGTAAGTTAATAATTACATCTTTTCGTATACACAGATGCTGCCTGACTTGTAAGAGTTCAACTTAGTGGGTTTCTGATGTTAGGATGCGTGAAAGTGAATCACCTGCCTTAGAAACCATACTTCAAAATGAATTTTTAACTTACGGTATTTTCAGCTTACGATGAGTTCATCAGGATGTAACCCTGTGTAAGCTGAGAAGCATCTGTATTAACTTCTAAAAGATGACCATTAAAGTAATAGCCTTGTTATCATTTTTTAAAAAGAAGTATCTGCCTTGGGGCATGTGCACTCCCTGGAGAGAGAGAAACAGAGAGACTGAGAGGGAAAGTGAGAAATCACCCCCTAGAGGGATGGCCATGCTGCAATCCCCTCTCTTCCATTCTCCTCCTAGGATCTTGGGTATGCACACACATGCACCCAGAGTGAGTTTTAAGCCACTGGATCTGGGACTCAAACCACAGTCAGCATGTGGGAATCTATCAACGTAACCTCTATACCATCTGCTGGCCCCAAGCCTTGTTATCATAAAAATACAAGTTGTATTCTCTGGCAGTAATTTTTGTCTTCCAAGACTAGTACTTTGTTTTGTTTTGTTTCTGCTGATTATGCATGTGTGTGCACCAGCATGTATGTATGTGTATATGTATTCATGTAATGGTCAGAGATTATGTGTAGTATTTCATGTGCTATTTCTCTGACCTGTATTTATCTATGTAGACTTTTTTTGCTGTTATTAATTGGTTTCAAGTACTCTAAAGCTTATTTAAAAACAATCAACATTCATAGATTTATTCATCCATTTTCTTATAGTTGCAACAAATAGTCTTTCGCTGACTGGACAAAACATTGATTTAACACATTGGATTATCATAGAATTCCTGAGCACTCTTTTTCTACTAATTAATTAATTTCCTTTAATGTTTTAAGTTTTCTCGTTGAAGACAGATTAGTTTAAGTCAAAAATACAAACATCTCCTTTAGAGTAGCCTAATGTTCCATTGCTCTTTTATTTTATTTATGCTTTTGCTAACTTTTCTTTGTAGAGGTTGAATGAGTCAGGACTTGTGATAGGAAATTAGGTCTTCCTGAATGCTTAAATGAATTAGGAAACCTGTGCTCTGTCTGTGCCTGAGACATGAATGAATCTAGAAGAAAGAGTTCCAGTAACGTTAGGAACACTCCAGAAGTCTAAAGGATCAGTTCCATATCATTTATAAAGGTAGCTGGAAAGAAATAACAACCTTCAGATATTATCTTCCTGCCCTGCCACACACAGAGCTGGTGTCAAAGGAAGAGTGAATAGTCTATGTTTCTCAACTTCGTGAGCCATTGCTCATCTAAAACCTTGGAAGAGCAGAGTGAAGTGAACGGAAGGCAGTGGTAAGAACAATGGGAAAGGAGTGTTAGCCATTCTCGCCACTCCAGAACCCATTCAGGACGGGACTGAATCTGCTGAAGCTCGGCAGGACGGGGCCCTGGAACTGGAGGGCAGGGGCCATGTCTCTTTTGCTTGCTATCAGTATCCCTTCACCTGGTGAATGCGTATCAGCAAGAATACTTTCAGGTGAAGGTTGCAGCTCCAACTGCCATGAGTTTCAGAGTAAACGGGAAGTGAGAAGGTAAAAACAAACGTTCTAGTTTTTGGAGAAGTTCTGTGAGGAAAAGAGATAGGGTGATGGTAGAGAAACTGGACTCAGAAGAGGGGCCGCTGGAACGCTTGGAAGCTTCTTAAACGTGCTTCTAAGAGTAGCAAAGAGTAGACAGGTTGAAGATGAAAAGAGGATGTTAGCAGATTAAGACCCATGAAAAACAAAGCAAGACATACATATGCATGCTCTTTCATACACACCTTAACAGACAAGTGACTTTTGCAACATTGAGTACATAGGGGTTTATTTATTTATTTATTTATTTGAGAGGTTTTTCGCTATAGGGCGCGTGCGCTCGCTAGACAGAGAGAGACAGAGAGAGACAGAGAGACAGAAAGCGAGAAATCACCCCCCAGGGGGGATGGTCACGCCACAATCCCTTCTCCTCCACTCTCCTCTCGGGATCTTGGGCACGCACGCACACGCGCCTGGCATTGAGTTTTAAGCCACCGGGTCCGGGACGCGAACCGCGGTCAACTATGTGGGAGTCCAGCGACATAGCCATTATACATAGGGTTTTAATCTCTGATCCTCATAGGAAAGTCTTTTCTCTTGCTTTTATTTCTCAAAACTTATGACACAAAATTTTTAGCTCTGGAAAAATAAAATAGAGGAAAGAGAATTTGATCAAGCCACGGAACAATATTTATATTTGTGTATATGTGTGTAAATTATACATAAATATAGAATATACAAACTGGAAATATATAAAATATATGGTATTTATGAATTACATATATCATATAAAATATATACCTAAAACATAAATATTTTAGGTAGGGATAATACCGAATGATATGATGTCTAGATTTTGTCTAAAACAATCTAGATTGAGGAAGATAGGGTATAGATAAAGTAAAATTGACCATTACCACTCCCTACTTCTGTATATATTTGAAATTTTATATAATGAAAAAAATTTTAATAAAATGGTTATAAACTCAAAACCCCATTATTTCCTCACTCTGTGCATTTTTTTTAAAGCTATCCATGTTTTCCTGAAGACAATGAAATGTGCTGTCTTGTGAAAACTTGGACAGTCTACAGTAATAGTCAGTTAAATAGTGTAATATTTTTGGTGAAGCTCTATGAGAGGATTTTAAAATTTTATTTTATTATTATTATTTAATTTGTTATTTAATTTAATTATTATTATCATTATGTAATTTATCTGCTAGAAGATTTTTTAAAATTCTCAGCCTCGGATCCAGCAGGTGGCATGGTGGTTGAGGTGCTGCACTCCCACACGACTGACTGTGGTTCAAGTCTCAGACCTGGCAATTTGCTTTCTCACTTTCCTTCTCTCTCTCTGTCTCCCTCTGGTGAGTGCATGTGCTCTATAGTATAATTTTAAAATAAATAAATAAAGTAAAAGCAATAATTCTTTAAAAAAAATCTCAGTCTAATTTTGTGATCCTACAGGCAAAAAATAATTGTTTCAATTGACAATTATTTTAACTGTTAATAGCACTGACTATCTCACATCAGCTTATTTCTCACTTAAAATTCTCCTGTAGTTGGCTTTTTAAATATTCTTCACCCATTATATTAATTTCCAGCGTCTCATATAAGACATTACCTGGTGACTTGAAACAGCAGAAACATTTTCTCATACTTCCGGAGAAGAGTATTCCCAGAATACTGGGAATCCGTATCACTGGACAGAAATCATGATGTTAGCAAGGCCACACTCACTGAGGAGGTTCAGGGGTGCATTTATTCCTTACCTATTTTGGCTTCTCATGGCTGCCAGCATTCCTTGGCTTGTCACTGTATCACTCCAAAGTATTTTTTTAAATTCTACTTTATTATTATTATTTTAGACATTCAATCACTATACATCATTTGTAGGTCCTTGGGGAACCTCCATATTGTTCTCCACAGTGGCTGGACCACTTTCATTCCCACCAACAGTGCAGGCGAGTTCCCCTTTCACCACATCCCCTTCAGTACTTATCACTTTTTGTATTTAAATCTTTGCCATCCTGACAGGGCTAGGTGGTATCTCACTGTGGTTTTTATCTGCATCTCCCTTATGATGAGGGATGTTGAGCATTTCCTCATATGCTTTTTGACTGTTCGTATGTCTTTCTTAGATTTTTGTTCAGCTCATTTTCCCATCTTTAATTAGATTAATTTTTGTGTGTGTGTGGGGGGGGTAAACTGCCTGAGTTCCCTGTGAATTTTGGCTATCAGTCCCTTATCTGAGGCATAGTTTATAAACATATTCTCTCATTTTGAGGGTTGCTGATTCACAGTAATTACTGTGTCTTTAGCTTTGCAGAAACTTCTTAATCTGATACAATCCCACCTGTCTATTTTTGGAATTATTGCTTGTGCTCTGGGGGTCTTATTTAAAAAGTTTTTGCCTATCCCAATTCTCCCAGAGTTTCCCCAGTGTTTTCCACCAGTAGTTTTATAGTTTGAAGTCTTAGGTTTAGATCTTTAATCCATTTTGATTTAATTTTTCTTAATGGTGAAAAATGGGGATCTAGTTTCATTTTTCTAGTTTTTCCAGCACCACCTGCTAAAAAGGCTTTCCTTTTCCCACTGGGTTGACTGATATCCTTCGTCAAAAATCAGTTGACGGTATGTTTTGGGATTTATTTCGGGTCTCTATTCTATGCCATTGGTCCACCTGTCTGTCTGTCTGTCTGTTTCTGTGCCAATACTATGGTGTTTTGATTACGGCTTTGTAATATATTTTGGGATCAGGGAGTGAGATACTGCCCACTCGACTCTTGTTGTGCAGGATTGCTTTGGCAGTACAGGGTCTTTTGTGATTCCAGACAAATTCTATGATTGTCTTTTCTGGACCTTTGAAGAGTGTCGCTGGTAATTTGATTAAAGTTGCATTAAATATGTAGATTAATTTGTGTAAAATTGCCATTTTGATTATATTAATTCTTCCAATTCAGGAACGTAAGATGTCCTTCCACTTTTCTGTGTCATTTTCAATATATTTTAAAAGATTTTCATAGTTTTGCTCATACAGGCATTTGACTTCTTTGGTTAGGTTTATCCTTAGATAGCTTTTGTGGTTATGGTAAAAGGGATTCCTACTTTGCTCTACTTTGCTCAACTTAATTGTTCGTATATAAAAACGCTATTGAATTTTGGATGTTGATTTTGTATCCTGCCATTTTGCTATATTCATTTACTACTTAGAAAAGGTTTTTCATGGATACCTCTGGGTTTTCTATATATACCATCATGTCATCTGCAAATAAAAATATTTTCAACTCCTCTTTCCCTATTCGAATGCCTTTTATATTATTCTCTTTTCTGATTGCATTGGCTAGGACTTTCAGTACTACATTGGAAAGGAGTATGCCACTCCAATCTTTAAGGTCAATATCTTCAAATATATTTCCACTCCTTCACAGAAGCTGCTCCTCTGTACGCACAAGACCCCTCTTCATCCTTCTCATAAGAACATGCGTGATTGCATTTAGGGCCCTTTCAAATAACAGTCTCCTCATCTAACTCCATCCCCCCAGAATCCTCTCAAGAGATCCAGATTTCAGGGCAGCTAGGCCACAGAGCTATGAGGTTGGGGGCTGTGTCTATTTCATTTACTGTCATGATACCTTCCTGTGGTTAATTTAGTCACATGTTCACAGTCTGGGTTTTTTGGTTTGTTTTGTCCAAATAAAGTAACACTCACAGGTTCCAATAGACTGTGAATATCTTTTGGGAGATCATTTTTCAGTTTACTATACTCATTTTTATGTTGTCTCTTTTGAAAAAATAATGTTTTATATTGAAATAATTTTAAATTCAGAGAAAGTTACAAAGATAGCATTGTGTTCCTGTTTCATACAGTTTTTTAGGATGGGTTACACAATGTCTTATTAACAACGTGTTTCAGGATACAGGTGCCAGTAAGTTTGGATATAGTGTTTACTTTTAAAATAAAATGTATTGAAAAAGCCTATAGTGTGCTCTTTTTTTTTTTTTGGTGGGGGGAGAGGTTTTTCGCTATAGGGCGCGTGCGCTCGCCAGACAGACAGAGAGAGACATAGAGACAGAAAGCAAGAAATCACCCCCCAGGAGGGATGGCCACGCCGCAATCCCTTCTCCTCCATTCTCCTCTCGGGATCTTGGGCACGCACGCACACGCGCCCGGCGTGAGTTGTAAGCCACCGGGTCTGAGAAGCGAACCGCAGTCGACTACGTGGGAGTCCAGCGACATAGCCATTACGCTAACTGCTGGTTCCCTATAGCGTGCTCTTTTATTTAAAATGAGATTCTCGTTATTCATCTCCTACTTTTCCAAAGCAAGGATGGAGAAAAGGACCATGATTCTGGCTCAGAAATAAATCGATGTATACACAGGAGCTCACGCAGTTCCAGTAGGAAGAGCAACTGGGAAAGCCGTGATGGCCAAATACGAGAAAGATTTTCAGTGATTTTTTTTTTTCTTTCTTTTTTAAATTTGCTATCAGGCATGTGTGGCTCACCTGAGAGAGACAGAGACAGAGAGAGAGAATGAAAAATCACCTCCAGGGGAGATGGCCATGCTACAGTCCTTTCTCCTCCATTCCCCTGTTGGCATTTTTGGGCATACGAACGCATGTACCTTGTGTGATTTTCCAAGCTGCCTGCTCTGGGATCTGAACTGTGAACTTGGCCATGTGGGATCCAGATGCCTTAACTGCCATGCCACCTACTGTCTCGACTTCCAGTAATTTTAACATAACAATGCCCAAGGTTTATTTCTCACCTTTTAAATAAATTTCTGTATAGATTTTGCTTCATATATGCTAATGAACAACTTGAGATGCTTTAAGATTATTACCAGAAAAGGAAATTGAAAATGACAGGTTCCCATTTTGTGTATTACTGTATCCTGAGAAAAGGGTACTCATGTATGAGTCCCATACCATGTCCTTAAGTTCCCCATCGACTATATCAAAGCAATCATATATTACTTATCACAACTCATGCAGTACGCTTCTATCTTAACTCGAACAACTGTCAGTATTACCAAGGGAGTCCAGTTAAGTCCATACAAAGTGCTCATTCCTCGGCATTCGGTAGGGGCAAATGATCAGTGGTTACATTTCAGTCTTCGTTGGATGTCTGAGACCAGATGTTTGTCATCATGTAGACTGAGCAACAGAAATCTGAGAACAAATTTGATGGGTAAACAGGTAAATAGAAAGTAACATTTTATGTGAAGACTAGCATCTGGGGATAATCATACTTTTTAACCTCTGTATGCTTGTTTATGATACAATGGAGAATCACACTGATATTCTTATTATAGCTAGCAGAACAATCTCTTTTCCACTGGACCAACCGGAAAAGGCTACTAGGTGAGTGGTATTGTGTGTGTGTGTGTGTGTGTGTGTGTGTGTGTGTGACTAATGAGAAAAGCAAACATTTTATTAAAGTTTGAGATCTCAGAGCTCTTCCAGCCACCACTATCTTCAAATATGTTTTCTAAATGGCTTTATGCCAATCACTTAGCCTCTTTACTTCAGCTTCTTGATTTGCAAAATGGGGACTGTTATAGTGCGATTAATTGATCTCCTGAGGGGGTCATTTATGTTAATTAACTAATGTAAGAGCTTCGGCAATGAAAAGCTAACTGCTTATGTCATGATTACCCACAGCATCATGGAATATTTTACTCCCTCGGTAGATAAGTGACTAAAACTGATTCGCACACACTGAAATGTCTGGGCGAGGTTAGACCAGGGCAACGAGAGAGCTCCAGAACCAAGCTCATCAAACAATGTGGTAGTTAACGCTCGAGGCTTGATTTTAATCGTTTAAAAGTACCTTATCAAATACACGTTTGAAATTGTAAGCACTGGCTCACATTCTGCTTTGCCCATATGACACTTACTCCCCAGGCGTACGCGGGGTCTTCAGAAAGTTAATACAAGGCGCATAGTATGAAAAGACCACGAATGAATTTCAAAATGTTTTACGTCAAAATAAACTTGTACTTTAATCCATTTCTCCATGAACTTTTTGAAAGGTTTTCTCTGCAAACTCCACTAAACCTCTCTTACCCGTATTCTAAAGAGTATTGATCCCTTCCAATTACTCTTTATTGCGTGCACTCACACGCGCTCAGAGATGGAACACGAATTGCTGTTGTGGTGAGGTAGGACACTCTGCTTTTATTTGTATTGTTCAAAGCAAACCAACATATTAATGAAATATAAGTGGCTATTTCTTTGAGGCAATGAATATTTAAGGATATTAATTTACTTCCTCTAACCGTGTTTAAGAAATTAAAAAAATAAACATATGGAACAAAAGAATCAAATGTCAAACTTCAAGCTCGAGTTCTCACTGGCCTGTATTTTGCCACTGACCGTGTCATTACCTATCTCGTATGAAGTCATGTTGCTGCACATTCATCAGCGTTCACCTTGGACTTTATAGCAAACCACAACTCCAACAGATCTTAGTCAACATGTATGCACTGGCATCATTGCTAGGGCATATATTAAGAAAAAAAAATCTAAAAGGATAGGGTATCTCCAAAGTTTTTGGATTAAGATTCTTGGTGATACTTTTAAAAATTTCACTCAGGCTCTCATTTTGGGAACCTCCTTTATTCTAAAGATGCACAATAGTATGTAATTCCATTTTGTTTTGAGATAATTCATAAACTTGAATTTTCTCAACTTTTACTTCTTTGCTTACTTATGTATATGCCCCTTGGTTTAAAAAATGATGTAAGGCAACCTTCATTAGAAAACACCTTCTCTATGGGACCAGCAGATGGAGTAATGGCTATGTCGACTGCGGTTGCTTAAACTCAAGCCGGACGTGTGCGTGTGCGTGTGTGTGTGCGTGCCCAAGGTCCTGAGAGAATGGATGAGAAGGGATTGCGGCATGGCCATACCTCCTGGGTGGGCTTGATTTCTCGCTTTCTGTCTTTCTGTCTTTCTGGCGAGTGTACATGCCCTATACAAAAACCTCTCCCCCCAAAAAAGAAGAAAACACCTTCTCTATACTATTATTTATTTATTTATTTATTTATTTATTTATTTATTTATTTTAGGGAGGGAGAGGTTTTTTGCTATAGGGCACGTGCATTTGCCAGAAAGACAGAGAGACAGAGAGACAGAGAGATAGAAAGCGAGAAATCACCCCCCGCCCCCGGGGGGATGGCCACACCGCAATCCCTTTGCCTTCCGTTCTCCTCTCTTGGGCTCGCACACACACATGTCTGACGTGAGTTTAAGCCACCAGGTCCGGGACTCGAACCACGGTCGACTACATGGGAGTTCAGTGACATAGCCATTACGCCAACTGCTGGTCCCATCTATACTGCAGTTTAATCTTCAAGCTGAGGAACACATCTGGAGTGGGATATGGGAAAGCACAAACTTAAATTAATTCTCATTTCTAAAGCAACCGTTAGAATACTTAATGTTTATGCCTAAAAGATATCAAGATACAGTGAAAAGAATATCAAAATTTGAGTCAAAATGCTGATTTTACTTTTTCCCTTTGTACTTATTGGTGATGCGATTTTGGCGAGCCATGTGACCTCAGTGATTCCTGCCTATTACGCTAAGAAGAATAATGCCTTCATCCCAGACTTACTGGAAGAGTGAAAAGACCGGTGTTGGTGAGAGTGTGCCCGGCGTCTGGCAGGCGATACACACTCTTTGTCTACCCTTCCGGACAGTAGAATCCAGTAGCCATCCCTGCCAAAGGGCCATTTCAGACTTTTATCTAGAAGCTTCTGCCGGTGTCAGTGCTGTGTTCCGCAGAATAGCTCATTTGCAATTTTCACAACTATAATGTGGCTGTAGCTTTCTTCTGCCGTGAGTCATAACACTTATATTAAAAGCTAATTTTCTTTTAAAGAATTTAATTTTAATGGGAGAAACAAAAGATTTATTCCCAATGAGTCTTCAAGTGAGGAACCAATGTTAAAAAAAAAAAAGTTTACACAATGGAGAGTTGAGAATATATGATTTGGATTTGCTTAACAATTTACACGTTAATTCCCGTGTCCCTGAATTCACTATTTTCAGGCTCCAGCTACTGTTTCAATGGAAAAATAATAATAATCAGTCCCTTAGGCCGGCCACAAGGAAATCCTCACACAACCTTAAAAAGAGAGAGAAAGGAATGGGGAAGTGTCCAAACCTAACAGAAAAGTCAGTCTTTCGGAATGCAAGCCCAGATAAATATTTGAGCAGGAATGGGATCTCCACGTGTGCGGTGGAGAGCAGGCGGGTGTCGACGTGCACCTCGGCCTCGGGGTCTAGGCCTTCCCGCCGGCGTCCTCGGGGCCTGGCACACCAGTGTCCCCGCCGCGCCCAGGGCACCGGGACGGGGCGTCCCAGGACCAGCGGGCCGTCCAGAGCCCTCCCGCCCGTCTTCGCGCTCCCTGCCGGTGTTTGAACCTTTCTCCTTCGGAATGGCACTGTGGCCACACCCCGCTCGTCCCTGACGTTGGAGATCTGTGGAAACAGCCAGCAGCATCTCTAAGCCACTTCTGCTCCCCTGGGTTCAGTTTTAGGGTAAAACTCCGTATGTCTGGATTGGTTGTGAGGAAAGGCAAGAGGCCAGCTGAAACTGTCCAAGTTTGGGTTTTGGACAAACGCAAACGTGCAGGCCAGCAGCCTGAGGGCTGGCGGTTCACACAGGCAGGGCAGTGCGGGGGCAGCGTGGCCACCTCCAGGAGGGCCCTGCAGCTTCCCCGCCCCGGGTGGCATCTGAGAAGGACATGGGGTCAGGGGATGTTTCTGAGGGCAGAGGGCGCCCCTTGCCAGTCAGTCCTCGGAATCCCAGGCCAGGGACGCCAGCCCCGTGACTGGATGAGACAAACGCCCAAAAGTTAGTTTGCAAAATGTCATCCAACTTTTAAATGACATAGAAATGCTAGAAGTAATTTATTGTTCAAATGGAAGCCATCTGTTGTTTTTAAGTATTGTTTTTAAGTTTACTTACTGACACAGAGAGAAAGGGGCCCCCAAAAGGGTCTGCCACTGGGTGACTTTCCCCACAGCCTTCTGTCCATCCAGGAAGACCAGCCTAGAAGCTCGCCTGGCATGCTCAGGTGGCTCTGGGATCTAAACCCCAGGCCTTCCTGTATTGCTTTAGCATCATGCACTGGTACCCAACCTACCTCCCATGCCAGTTGAGATGGGAGGGCATATACCTTTATTTATTTATTTATTTATTTATTTATTTATTTATTTATTTATTTATTTTTTAAGATATGCTTTTGCTATGTTGCCCAGGCTGGCCTCAAACTCTACAAACTTCAAAAAACAAATAGATTTGTTTGTTCTTTGAAAGTCATTCTATGATGAAAATGGCTATGTCACGTGTTTCTTTTTTTTTTTTCAATTTATTTATTTGCATTCATTCTCTGAACATCATTACAGCATACAAAATGAGATTTTCCATCCAAATTACACTATATATTGTCTCAATCAAGCACATCAACAAACATGTTATTATCAGCAAATGATCTTCCATTTCTTGTCTTCTGTATGTTTTGCTTTTTTCCCCCCATCCTAGATTCTCTATCTCTTACCCTCTGCCATCTCCCACTCTCCTCCCACAGTCTCTGGTAACTATGTTTGCTTTCTATACTGTTTTCTCCTCACATTTTATTGTAACGCCAAAGACCCTAATCAATCCAAATACCCTCATAGCAATCACAGGTGATACCCACATTTCCATGAACACAAGTCTTACTTTACGCATCCTATAAAGTAGTACCTAGCTGTGGCTACATATCCTACTGCAGTCATTGAATAGATATATATTTTTTTTTCTGAAACTTTTTTTTTTTTTGTAACTCAATTTACATTCCTTCCCTAAGCTTCATCACAGCATACAAAATGCAATCTCCCATCCAGTACACACTGCATAGTGATACAATCATGCACATTACAAAAAAATTTTCCATTACTAGTTCCTAGAATTACTTCCACCCCTCTTTCTGACCCTCTGTCCCTTCCCACCCTCCTCTCACACCACCTCCGGTGTCTACAATTGTCCTTCATTCCCTTCCCACCCACGTTGCATTGATCACACAATTTCCTACATAATCTAACTACTTTCCATGGTGAGTTCACTCATTACTACTAAGAAAACCAGTTTTAACTTAACTCAAAGAAATGCCAAGGAACTTTGCTTAAAGCCAGGAAACAAGTTAGGATTCTGTTCAAATGGAAGTTGCATGAACCTATCAGTCTCATGTACTTTTATCTTCTGTTCTGGTTCAATTTTCCTGATTAAATTCTGGGATATAGTATTCAACTCCAGACTTGTCCCTCTGATTAAGTTGGCCACTTTCATAGTTTTTTGACTCTTATTTCCATGTGTCTGTGTTTAATTTTCTTGATACAGCACACCCTTGAGAACTTCTTGGAGATCTGGTCTGGTGCTGGTAAATTCTTTCAGGTTTTGTTTATCTGAGAATGTTCTTGTCTTTTCTTCCCACCTGAAAGATAATCTTGCCGGGTACAGTATTCTTGGCTGAAATTGCTTCTCTCATAACACTTTGAATATATTTTCCCATTCTCTCCTCGCTCGCATTGTTTCTGATGAGAGATCTGCTGTTAGCCTGATGGGATGTCCTTTGTAGGTAACTTGATGTTTCTCTCTTGCCAATCTTAGTATCTTGTCTTTGTCTGCGGTTTTGGTCAACCTGGCTATAATGTGTCTTGGAGAAGATCTCCTTGGGTTGATTCTATTTGGGGTCCTTTGTATTTCCTGGGACTGGATCTTCGAATGCCTCTCTAGGTTTGGAAAGTTTTCTTGCAGGATTTCATGGAATAGATTATCAATGCCCTTATGGGTCTCTTCACCTTCTGGAATGCCAATTATCCGGATATTTGGACGTTTGATGGTATCCAGTACTTCTCGCATATCATTCTCAAATTTTTGAGCCATTTTCTCAGTCTTCGTGGTGGACTTTTCTAAGCCAGCCATTTTCTCTTCTACATCTGAGATTCTATTTTCTGAATGATCTAGTCTGCTTTTAATACTTTCAAGGGAGATTTTTGACTTCTTGAATTATAGACTTCATCTCTAGCAGTTCCATTTGAGTCTTTTGTAAAGTGTGTAATTCCTCTTTTAGATCTTGCAAGAATTTCCTCATCTCCTGGAACTCGGCAACTTCTTTCTCCTTTCTCTTTAGCAGTTCATTATCTCTCTTTTCTTCCATCTCTGTTAGCTTCGACATTACGAATGTTCTAAATTCCTTATCAGACATTTCCATGACTTTCACCGAACTGCTTGTGGATGAAGGAGAGTTACTCTTTTCCATTGGAGGAGAGGTATTTTCTCATTTTCCCATATTTCTCGTGATCCAACGGTGATTTCTTGTCATCTGATGAATGGCGTGTTTCTTTCAAATTCTTGAAGTTAAGCCTCAATGTTCAGGAGCAAGCAGACAGAGGTGTTCTAGAATCTGATTGCTGTTCTGTTGTGATCGCACACTAGCTTTGCTTGCTGGAGGCTGAATTATGAGTAGAAAATCTTCATTTCTCCTGTGCCCTGAAATATCTAGTTCCCAGTTTCCATGAGGAATCTTCTCAGAGAATGGCTCAACTCTCCTGCCACACTAGCTTTGTTTGCTGGAGGCTGAATTATGAGTAGAAAATCTTCATTTCTCCTGTGCCCTGAAATATCTAGTTCCCAGTTTCCATGAGGAATCTTCTCAGAGAATCACGTGTTTCTTCTTAGTCCACCTTAGGCTTTAATTTTTAGAGATTAATCATTATTAATTATTATTTATAAATTATGTAAAACATTATTTATCTTAGATAAGTAATTTTTTTGAGCCGTTTTTGCTGTAGGGCATGTGTGCTTGCCAGACACACAGAGAGAGACAGAGAGACAGAAAGTGAGAAATCACCCCCCAGGGGGAATGGCCACACCTCAATCCCTTCTCCTCCATTCTCCTCTCGGGATCTTGGGCACGCATGCACACGCGCCCGGCGTGAGTTTAAGCTACTGGGTCCGGGACTCGAACCACGGTCGACTACGTGGGAGTCCAGTGACACAGCCATTATGCTAATTGCTGGTCCTGATAAGTAATTTAAAATACATTTTAATTGTTAAAATGTTAAAGTTTTGTTAAAAAGAAAACCTTAAATTTTTAATATTTTAAAGTTTTATTTTAATAAATAAATAAAAAATTAAGTAACAAGTCATTATGTATCATTACATTTTGATCTGATTGCCTTGTTGAACTAGACCCCTGCCCTTGCTGTATATTCTGTTCTAGACTGACTTTCCTAGAGTTGGCAAGGCCCAAGTTTTCAACAAACCAGTATCAAGGAATTGAGTAAGATGTTCATACCATCATCTATTTGTTAAAATGAACTAAATTGGCCTAAACAGGCCCCCATACCTGTGTGATCATTTTGGCCCAAAGGAGTCTGTAAATATTGAACTGTAACCTACCTTGATGTGCAAGCGAATTGTTACTTAACCTAAGAGCAACCTAGCCACTGAGCTTCACCAATCACAGCGTCTGGACTTTAGCCACGCACAGGCTGCAAAATGGCCAGACCATGACCGTATATGGGGAATGCCAATTCCAGCCAATCAGGTTGGTCTTGCAAGTTGTTTTCTTGGTTTATCTGTCACTTCCTTTTCTTGGGCTATTAAGTCCAAGATACACAAAGTTGGGTGGCACATTCTGAAGCAATTTCAGTTAGGAATGCTGCCTGGTTCTAGAACCTGTCTTTTGCTTAGTTGTACTCAGCTAAATTTACCTGGTCTCAGAGTTTTCTTTCTTGACACCACCTTATTTCTTGGAGCAGAGACTGAAATGATCTATTTAAATAAAAGAGAAGTCGTGGGACCAGCAGTTGGTGTAATGTCTATGTCATTGGACTCCTATGTAGTCGACTGTGGTTCGAGTCCTGGACCCAGTGGCTTAAACTCATGCTGGGTGCGTGTGCATGCATGCCCAAGATCTCGAGCAGAGAATGGAGGCGAAGGGATTGTGGTGTAGTCATTCCCCCGGGGGGTGCTTTCTTGCTTTCTGTCTCTCTGTCTCTGTCTCTGTCTATCTGGCAAGCACACGCACCCTACAGCAGAAACCTCTAAAAAAAAAAAAAAAAAGTTGTTTGCTTCTTGCAAAAGATTCACCCAAATTTGCAAAACTAAAATTTAATAATGAACCTGCCCCTGACTTCATGCACAAATTGTAAGCATTTTACAAGTTTTTTCAAAAGTTGACAGGATTAAATAAGGTCATATCCATAAAGTGCTAGGGACAGAGTCTAGCACACGAGGACACACTTAAAAATAAAAAGGCAGTTATAATACTGTTAAAGCAAGCTTCCAGATTTCATTGAAGTCAAAGAAGAGGAGGGAGAGACCACGATAACCATCGCTTACGCCGCTCCTCTGCTGTGCTCCAGCGTGTGGGACTTCTCAGCTCGCTATGGAAAGATCTCCGTTTATACTCACATTAACTCTGGAGAGATAAGCCATCGTACCTCCCACGGGACACTGGCTGCCCTGCTCTGGCATCAGCTACACAGCAGCGAGACTAATCTGCTGTATTTATTTATTTACCTTAATTTGCCAGAGCCCATTTGTGCTCCCTGGAGAGAGGCAGAAAGAGAGGGGGAAAGTGGAAAAGCACACCCCTTGGGGGATTGTCATGTTATAAACCCTTTCGCTTCCATTTCCCCCTCCTTTTGGGATTTTGGTATGCACGCACATGCACGTGGCATGTTTTTCAAACTGCCTAGCATGTTTTTCATGTCTCCTAGTCCTGGAACTGTGAAGCTGGCCACGTGTGATCCAGCTGCCTTAATCACCATACTACTGGCCAACCTCTGCGTTTTATTGATCAGAGAAGGCTTATCATCTGAGTTCCCGAAGAGAAAACATCAGCCTCAGCTTGCACCTTTCCTCCAGGCTTAAGAATACCTTCTGGTTTCCCAGGGTATTGCCGTCAGTCCGTAACACACTGCATGGCCCTAGCTCTCTTCTCGACCACCTGCTATGTAAGAACCACAGCTTTCAGTGGTTGCCCAAGACTGGGCGGTGGGCTAAACTCTGAAACGGGGTTTTACAAGGGGCCGACTTTCTCTGCTGCGTCTGTATGCAACAGCGTCACTGGAAGACAGAATGCTCAAACTCCTGTGTGTCTAGGGAAGAGAAGCCAGGAACCTGCCAGCCCAGTCTGCAGCCAGCCAAAGTCTGAGACTGCCATTAGCTTTTCCCAGAGTAAACCTTATTCCATGACTAGTAACCTCTAGCTGACCTATAGGTCTTGGTAGCCTTGCCAAAGTGCCGAGCCCTCGAGCCCTCGGCAAACCAAAGCGCCCCAGCTGCTCCTGACTTGCAAACTCAGCAGGCACCTTTCCACTTCTGTGGCCATGGTGATTTCCCAAAGCAGCAAACCCCGAAATCTCAGGGGCAGTGGGCCAAGGTCTTAGTTTGACCTGAGGAAGCCAGACGCCCGAACACCCACCTTTCAGACAACAGCAGCAGGTCGTTATTCTCTGTTACTTCTCACTTTCTGTTTTTCTGTCTCATGAGTACTTGGGTATGAGTGTGGAAGAGAGGGTGCAAGTGTGGGAGAGAAGGTGCGAGTGTGGAGAGAGGGTGTGAGTGTGGAGGAGAGGGTGTGAGTGTGGAGGAGAGGGTGCGAGTGTAGAGGAGAGGGTGCGAGTGTGAGGAGAGGGTGCGAGTGTGGAGGAGAGGGTGTGAGTGTGAGGAGAGGGTGCGAGTGTGGAGGAGAGGGTGCGAGTGTGGAAGAGAGGGTGTGAGTGTGGAAGAGAGGGTGCAAGTGTGGAAGAGAGGGTGTGAGTGTGGAGGAGAGGGTGAGAGTGTGGAAGAGAGGGTGTGAGTGTGGAGGAGAGGGTGCGAGTGTGGAAGAGAGGGTGAGAGTGTGGAAGAGAGGGTGTGAGTGTGGAAGAGAGGGTGCAAGTGTGGAAGAGAGGGTGTGAGTGTGGAGGAGAGGGTGAGAGTGTGGAAGAGAGGGTGTGAGTGTGGAGGAGAGGGTGCGAGTGTGGAAGAGAGGGTGAGAGTGTGGAAGAGAGGGTGTGAGTGTGGAAGAGAGGGTGTGAGGTGGAGCAGGAAAGAGGAGAGAAAGAAAGGAGAGGTGCTTGAATGGGAAGTATGGGTTTTGTGAGCCTAACCAGGGCAAGCAAGACAGTGAAGCCACTGCGGAAACACTGAAACTGCAGTCTTCTCGGTGTAGAACTTAGCACCTGCTTACGCCGGCCGAGGCCAGCTCTCACCACTTTTCTTAAATTTTAACCTTTTCCTTCCTGCCTTACCGCCTTCCCTTTATATTTCCTTTGTGGCTTTTTGTTTGTTTGCTATAGATCACGTGCATTTGACACAGAGAGAGAATAAAAGATAAAGAAAGGGGAAAGTGAGAAATCGCCTCTTTGGCGGTATGGACACACCACAATCCCTACTCCTCCATTCTCTTCTCGGGATTTTGGTCATGCATGCACATGTCCCCAGCCTGTTTTTCAAGCTGCTGGGTCCAGGACTTGAACCGTACAGTCGGGCATGTGGGATTCAGCCGTCTTAACCTCCATGACACTTGCTGGCCCCCTTTGTGACTTTTTAAAAGACATAAAAGACAGCCATGAGGCTGTCGATCCTGGTTAATCTCAGGAAGAGGGATATGTTCACTTCAAAAACTCTCTGTAGTTTTTAGATAATATTACCTGTTGCCTTAAGCATTTATTACTTTTGAAATTAGAACAAAAAAGTCAATAAACACATTTTCCTTTGCTATTGCACCCTCCTCGAAGCCTTCTGGCTCAAAAGTGGTTCTTCTCTCCATCCCAGCCTGAGCAAAATTTGTCTCCCAAATACTGTCTTCTTAGCTAGTGATCAAACTAGTCAATAAAAATAATTCCACTAATGTGTGTATGAGAAGTATTGTTGGGGGACCGGCAGTTGGCGTAATGGCTATGTCGCTGGACTCCCATGTAGCCGATCATGGTTCGAGTCCCGGACCTGATGGCTTAAACTGATGCCAGGCGCGTGTGCGTGCGTGCCCAAGATCCCGAGAGGAGAAAGGAGGAGAAGGGATTGCGGCATGGCCATCCTCCCTGGGGGGTGATTTCTCGCTTTCTGTCTCTCTGTCTCTCTCTGTCTTCCTGGCGAGCGTCTGTGCCCTATAGCAAAAACCTCTCCTCTCCCCACCCCCCAAAAAAAGTATTGTTGGATGATGTTGACATTGACAGCTATTTAAAATGTGGCCAGAAGGCATTTGAAGGTGTGTTGGGCTGGGCAGTAGTCCCCCTACCACTGTTAGCTGCTTTCAGGACTTAGAGCATGTCACTTCAAATGCTCGCACCTCTGGCCTACTTCTTACCTAGCATGTAAAACTAGGAAAACAATATTAATGCTCATGCTAAACCTACGCGACTTTGAAAGTTTTGAAAAGACATTTTGTTTTTATTCTGCAATTATTCATTGAATTTTCTCCTAGGTCATGTGGTAATTGTGATGGAGGGTTACAGGAAGAGGAAGAGAGAGAAAAGACACCCCCTTTCTTCTCAAGGTAAAAGATATGTCCTCCTCAGACCAGATGTCATAGGAGTTTTTTTCTCAAAGGTACCTGCAGCCTCAAGAAGTGACTTGTAGTTGGTACCTACCGCAACCTAAAACACAAACTATTATACTTTGCCTCGTGTTCTTTATAGACGGACATGACTGAAAACCAATCCCGGTGGTCACCCACTTTCCACAGAGCACCGTGATGGAGAGCTGTCTCCCTTGGACACGCTTGGCTTTGTCTCCTCAGCCACACACCTTGTCCTTAGCCTGTATTCTTGTCCTGGGCTGTTTACAAAACAGAATCTGTTAAGGTGAGGACAATGACATGCTAATTTAAGGACTGAAATGAGAATAAAATTGCAGTCCCTAAAAAGCACATATTATTTTTGAAAGCAATGAATAAAACAAGGGAATTAAATCATAACCTTTCTCTGAACCAGTTCCTCCTCCTCTTTTTTTTTTAACGTTATTCTTGTAGCAGGGAAGTAATTCATCTAGACTGTGCTCGTTACCACATCGCTGGCGTGACTGTCTCACGCAAACACCAAGCAGATATGAAGCTAAGTCAACAGACCCTGATTTGTCGGCTCTACCAAGTATAAACTAGCCACTGGAAAATCAAGTTGAAAACATAGGGCAACTATATGAGAGAGACAAGCCACAGCTTGCAGGAAAGAAAATGTTTGCAGAAAACTCCAGCATTACAGGTTTATCTAAGGTGTGGTCTCGAGTAAGCCACAGTAATTACCCAGGATACCGCGGCCAGTGGCTGAAAACGAAGTGCTTTATGGACTTAACCCTTTCACCTTACACCTAGATCTTCTCTTACAGGAATTCGCGCTGCAGCCTGGTTTAGATCAAGTTAGGAAGAACTGTTTTTATCGTAATTTTTACTTATAATCACTGCTTCTACTGTTTACCAGACATATTTTAAAACTGTGGCCTTCAGCTCATTCGCTCTGTAGTTGAGGTTTGCAAGTGGATAGAACTTCATTTTGTAATGCATTCTAGTCGAAGATCTTATACCGCTTAGGAGCTTTGTGGTTTAAAGGCGACGTGGTTTAGGAAGGAAAAGGAGTTAAAAACTGCATTTTGGTGTTGTCTCTCTGGCCTGCAGCAAATTCCTTCACAGCCTGGATCTTAATTTCCTCATCGTATACCTGGGGTGGCATTCTATGATCTCTGGGAATCTGTCAGCTCTGGTTCTATTTCATGTAAGTGTGGCATCAAGAATTGAGGCACAATTCTTTCTAATTGTACCCATAAAATGACATCAAAATTATTGACTAACATAGCATCTGAATTCAGTTAAGGCATACTATTTTTAGGTTCCTTTATTTTTGTTAAATAATGAGAGAAATTTTTTTTCTTGTTTTGGAGAGGTTTTTGCTATAGGGCACGTGCACTCGACAGAAAGACAGAAACAGACAGAGAAACAAAAAACGAGAAATCACCCCCCAGGGGGGATGGCCACGCCGCAACCCCTTCTCCATTCTGCTCTCAGGATCTTGAGCACGCGCACACACATGCTCAGTGTGAGTTTAAGCCACTGAGTGCGGGACTCGAACCATGGTCAACTACATGGGAGTCCAGCGACATAGCCATTACGCTAACTGCTGGTCCCATGAGAGAATTTTAAAAGCACTTGCAACTTGAGTTCTACCCAGACAAGTAAGTCTATCTACTTTGTTTCCCTTGAAAGTGACTTGATTGGTCTTACTATACGTTTTAGATTTTTACATCATATCACCATTCCTAGTTCCCCGGAATATATTTTGATGCTTTCCTTCAAAGGATTTTGCTCTGCATCAGATTTAGGGCTTCAGGGAGAAGATGCCTGTACCTACAACTGTATTCCTCATAAAAACTACCATTTCCCTTTGCTTTCATAACAATACAGGAACTATGCTAATACCTACAATCGATGGCCCATCAAATCCTGTAGCTAGGAGAAAATTTAGACATAATCCCATCCAGCCCCTCACTCTTTCAATGATAATAGTATTATAATAATTAATAGCTATCGTTCTTTGAGTACTTACTATAAAGTCAGATACTGCGCTGGGCATGTTGTGTTCGTTATCTCATTCGGTTTCTAAAACAGCTTGCAAAGTAGAAGTTATTATCCTCGTTTTGCGTATTAGAAAATCTAAGCAAAGAGAACTTAAGTAACTTGCCTCCAAGTTCATATAGTTAGTGACTGCTGGGACTGAGACTCAAACTCAGGCCTGTTAGACACTGAAATCCTTTGATTATAACCTTCAGAGTACAATGAAGACATGGAGGCCAGACATTCAGTATAGCCCCATGTTATGGACATTTGCAGGTTCTTTCTCCTTTGCATGGAACACTCTCCTCTCTCTTTCGCCATCCCATTCCGTAAAGTCCTGTACTGCCTTCAGAGCAGGCCTGAGGGATGCTTTCTCTCTGAACAGGTCAGCGCCCACCACTGCCTTCCCTCACAGCCTGTACTCTTCCTCCACAGAGCTTCCGGCTTTCGCTGCTAATTGTGAAAGTGTTAGACACTTCAGTGTCACCTTCATAAGAACAAGAATAGTATCTGACATTCATTTTTTGTTTTTAAATTTAAGTAGACTTTTTTTAAAGAATAATTTTAGATTTGCAGAAAAGTGGAAAAGATAGTATAGGGGATTTCTGTATAGTCTTCATCCAGTTTCCCCTATTGTGAATATTTTACTTTAATTACTATGACGTATTCGCCACAACTAAGAAGCCTATGTTGGCACCTTATTGTTAACTAAATTCTGCACTTTCTTCAGGTTTCACCAGTTTTTATTGGTCATCTTAATTTTTTTTTAATGTTTTAGGATCCTGTCTGGGGTACTGAGTATATTGAGACGTTACGGCTTCGTAGGCTTCTCTGTCCTGTGACAGTGTCTCAGAGTTTCATGACTTTCGATCATCTTGGCAGTCTTGAGAAGCATCGTCTAGGTGTTTTGCAGAAAGTCTGTTCACGTGGGTTTGTCTGATTTGCTTTGCTTGGTTTTCATGGTATACTGGAGTTCACGTGTTTGGGGGAGGACGACTTTAGAGGTAAAGTGTCTCTCCCATATTTCAAGTCAAGGGCGCCTAATGTCAACCTGACTGGTTACTGACAGCACCACCCTGGCTGAAGAATGTGTGGGAAGTTTACAAGAGCAGCCACCTCTGACATCACTCTTGGGAAGTAAATGCTCAAGTGCGGCCCATGTCCCAGGCATTTGTTGGGGGAGATAAGCTCGACCTCTTTGAGGTAGGAGTATCCTCATAAATCATTTGAGATTTTTCTGTGCTTCCATACATTTCTCTCTCCTTTTCCATTTATTTATTCACTCATTTATTTTATTTCTATGGACTCATTGATGTCTATTTATGCTTTGGGCTATCCTCTAGACCTTGTCCCCAGTTTTCAGTGCCGGTATGTCCTCAGCCTCTCAGTCTCTCCCGGAGTGCTGTGGTCTCAGCTTCCATGAGTCAGACGTTTAGGAGGCACCCAGCAGAGTGGACCTGGCTGTCTCTTACAAGGCTGCAAGCAAGATGCAGGCCGGAGCTGCGGTCACTGAAACACGATTGGCCCGGAGAAGCTGCCTCCCTGGCATGGCGTGAATGCCGCTATGGCCTGCGGCAGGCACCTCCCGGTTCCTCCCACACAGACCTCTCACAGAGATGCTTGAGCGTCCTCGCCACAGGAAAATGGGCTTTCCCCAAGGGCTGTGGTGACCGGGGAAAAGCCTCACGCCCTTTATGATCTGAGCTCCTGGTTCTGGCATTACCCTGTCAGTTATACGGATCGGTACTATTCAGCGCGGGAAGAGCTGGCACGAGGGTGTGAATGCTAGAAGCCTGCTTACCCCACTTCATTTTTGTACTCATAAATAAACCTACGACGAAGTCTGCCCAACCTGTCGTGGTGCTCTTGTGAGACTCAGACGACACAGTGAGGTAAAAGCTGGAAATAAAGAGCATAGCAGTACTGTGCATCACTGTCAGTGTGATTCTAAACGTTTGGAGGAGCACCTGCCGTACCCTAAGCCCTGGAGAATGAGACAGACGTGGTCTCGCCTATGTGGGCTGTACACGCTGGGGGAAGGAGGTCATAAACAGGCAAGCACATGAGCGATAATGAAGAAATCAGATAATGAAGAAATCAGATGAGCTTTCTAAGTAAGTAGAAACAGCATCTTCTGACAAACAGGGCACCGAAGTAAGAGAAGGGAAACCATGAAATGCTCTCTCAGAAAGGCTAAGACTTGAGGGACCAGCAGTTAGCATAATGGCTATGTCGCTGAACTTCCATGTAGTCGACAGTGGTTCAAGTCCTGGACCCGGTGGCTTAAACTCATGCCGGGCGAGTGTGCGTGCGTGCCCAAGATCCCGAGAGGAGAATGGAGGAGAAGGGGTTGCGGCGTGGCCATCCCCCCTGGGGGGTGATTTCTCGCTTTCTGTCTCTCTGTCTCTCTCTGTCTGGTGAGCACATGCGCCCTATAGCAAAAACCTCTCCAAAGAAAGAAAGAAAGAAAGAAAGAAAGAAAGAAAGAAAGAAAGAAAGAAAGAAAGAAAGGAAGAAAGGAAGAAAGGCAGGCTGACTGGAAGGATGAGATGCAGACAGCCCCCTGGTGTGAGCCCACATATAGCTGGGCAAGGAGAGGGCTGGTGCAAAACAGATTTACAGAACTCACAGCTCATGCCCCACAGAGCCCCGCACTGTGTATCGTGAAAGCCCTCAGGAGCAGGGCTCGCCTGTACTGCCGGGTGTCGGTCACCGTTGAACACGAGAGCTGGAAAGTGTGCCCCTGGTGTACCCCATTCAGGGACAGCTGCCTGCGGACTGTCAGCTAGAGCGGTGGCACCTGGAATAGTCCACAGAGAGGCCTAAGAGCTGCGTGTCAGGACCGTGACCCCTTCGACCTCCTGCAGGCACGGTGCCAGTCCTAGTGCTCGCCAACCATGGACGGGGCCCTGGAAGGGCCGGAGGAGAAAATCCTTAGCCTTCTCGGCTCCTCTTGCTTCTATTCCAGGTCTTCATGGGGCCAGACGCAGACTGGATAAAGAAGATTAGAGATGGAAATTGGAAATTAAGCTCCATGACAGGCTCTCTTGCCTGTGTATTTAGGGCCAAATTGTCTATCTTAGTACATTAAAAACTTTGTGCATCGAGAAACTCGGAGCTGCAGCAATCATTAAATGCAGGACAGAATTACCCTACAGTGTTGGTTCCTGGGTTCTCTTTAGTTCATTTTAAAAGCTTTGCTTTTGTTTTTTTTTATGTATGTATGTATGTATGTATGTATGTATGTAATTTTGTCATCGAGGCCTTGCACTTACCAGAAAGACAGACAGACAGAGAGAGACAGAGGGAGAGTGAGAAACTACTGCCCATTGCAGATGGCCACGTTGCATGTCTTCTGCTCCATTCTTCTCTCAGGATTTTGGGCATGTACACACATGTGTCTGGTGTGTTTTCAAGCTGCTGGGTCAAGACTCAAACCACACAGTCACCCCTGGGGGACGGAGCCACCTGAACTACCACGCCACCAACTGGCCCTTGTTTTAGTTACTCTTTAATCAGAGAAATAGTGGCAATTGTCAGCCTTACTTTGTAAACAGAGACCTGAGTGGAGAAAAATAGGCTATCCTTCATTTTAGGGAGACATCACAGATAAAGCAAAGGAGGCCCAGCAAGTCCTGGCTCTGAGTCCCTTGGTTTGAGCTGAGCAGTTTTCCATGAGAGGGTTTTGCAAACAGGTCATTGGAAGGAGACGTCTCCAGGTCCCTCTTATGTGCATCCCTTCCCACCTACTCAACCTGTGTCAGAGCAAACAGAATGGCAAGAGGCAGGATTTAGGTGACAGAGGCTTTCCAAAGGACCCGAAAAGCCCACAAACCTCCCGAACAGCTGGTCCTCGGTATGTTTTTCACGTTGATCTCGGCCACAGCGGATGGCGTGATGGAAGGCACGCATTATGGGAGGTCGCTGTGAGCACGACACCGTAAGGTGCTGCTTGGACAAGAAACGCTCCTGACCCACTGCCTCGTCAGGGCTCGTAGAGTGTATGACTTCGAGCCCTGGTCACCTGTGACCGAGCCTGCCACTGTCCGTGTTTGCAAACAGGAGCTGGGGTTACTGCCCACTGATTCCCGCGCTCATGCTCGGCAGAGGGCGGACCGTCTGGCACCATGGCATGGCGTGGACGTCGGTCTTCAACGGGCCTGATTGCTACCTGGGAACGCCGAGGAGCTCGGGCTCTCCTAGCACTCGCTCACTTCCCAGGGATGTTGACGATTCCGTAAGATAAGGCTGACGAACACCTTTCATAGTAAGTGCTCAGCATATGGTAGTTATTATGTTTTTCTACTCACTTTCCTACATTTCAGAGGGCCAGTGATGGCCTATAGGCAGGTGGATTCTGTATCTACTATCAATTGCTTCTCTAGTACTCATTTTCCATATGGGTTTTTATTTTTTTTTATTGGGAGATTTTTGCTATAGGGCGCACGTGCTTACTAGAGAGACAGAAAGCAAGAAATTACCCCCGAGGGGGCATGGCCACACCTCAATCCCTTCTCCTCCATTATCTTCCTGGGAGTTCGGGTGTACCTGCACACATACCTAGTGCGAGCTTCAAGCCACCAGGTCCTGTACTCAAACCACAGGCAGCCACGCCGGAGTCCAGCACCTTAGCCAGTATGCACCTGCTGGCCCTGGGTTCATTGTTTTAACACCAAATTCACCTAGCAAGAAAGTAATATTACCAGGGTTCAGGAGGTGGCGTGGTGGTTAAGGCACTTGACTCCCAGGTGGCTGGTTTTGAGACCCAGACCCCATGGCTTAAAACTCACGCCCGGTGGGACCAGCAGTTGGCATAATGGCTATGTCGCTGGACTCCCATGTAGTCGACCACAGTTCGAGTCCCAGACCTGGTGGCTTAAACTCACGCCGGGCATGTGTGCATGCGTGCCCAAGATCCTGAGAGGAGGGTGGAGGAGAAGGGATTGTGGCGTGGCCATCCCCCCTGGGGGTGATTTCTCGCTTTCCGTCTCTCTGTCTCTCTCTGTCTTTCTGCCAACACATGCACCCTATAGCAAAAACCTCTCTGAAAAGAAATAAAGAAACTCACGCCTGCTGCATATCCATGCCTACCCCAGAGTCCCGAGAGGAGAACAAAGTAGGGATGGCAGCGTGGCAGCGTGGCAGCGTGGCCACTCCCCGGGGAGTGATTTCGTGCTCTCGCTCTCTCTGTGTCTCCGGTGAGTGCATGTGCCTTATAACAAAAGTCTCTAAAAGAAACACAGAGTAGTAGTGCCTCCAGCCTGTCCCGTGGACCACAGTTCTGAGTTGTCCTGCGTGGACCGCCACAGCCATACTGTTAGTAAGTGACCACGGCTGCTGCTGAACAGTCCAGTGAGGCAGAAGGCCCATAGGCAACTAGTCTACAATGTGAGAAAATCATTTTAGCTGTGTAATGACCTCCTCGCGAGCTGTTGTTTTAGCCCAGGCAGACTTTTTTTTTTTTTTTTTTAGAGATTTTAGCTATCGGATTTTGTATTATTTCAAATTTACCTTCGAATGTCTGGGGGTAGTTTAGCTGAGTGGAAAAAGCAGTGGGCACTTTAAGTACAACGTGAATGATCAATGTGGTTGAGACAAATTAAAGAGCTCTTTAACTCCTGGTGCTTGATACGGAAAGCACCCCGGCTGACACAATAGGTCACACTTTAATGATTCTCTCCTTAAGAATTAAACTGTCTTTGTACCATGCCTTGGTGGCAGAAGATAATAAGATGCAGCGCCCCTAACTGAATCTTTCTTAAAGGAACTGACCAGGTAAAAGAATGGAGTTACTGTGCATGAAAAAAGAAAAATACAAAAATAATTTGACCTGCTAAAAGAATCAATTTTTCTGTGTACTGGAGCAAGACGCTAACAAGCGTGACAGTGAGCCCTTCCGCTATTGAAGCGCGCCGAAGGCCTCGCTGCAGCTCGGACGGCGCCGCGCCCGCTTTCACTGCGGGCTGATTTGGCAGCCTCGGTCTGAATTCATAAAGACTTTGAGATAGAATGTGCCGGTGACCGCCGGGGGTTGGGATTAGCTCCCAGATTTGATGTGTGTGTGTCAGAGGTGGGAGTGGGGAGATTATTAGGATAGTGAGGATTTTACCCTCCTGCACAAATAGAATATTTTCTATTGAGACCTCCGAGCACCACTGAACACTTCCTGGAGGCTAAAATCTTCATTTTTAAGAAGAGGACACTTTCGGTAGCATTGACGTGGAAAGGGCCGAGGACTAAATGGGCGACACATTTCATGTCTTCTAAGGTGAATTTCGCCCGCATCGGGTAGGAGCTGGAGGGCAGAGCTGGGAAGGGGCTCGTTTCGCAGTGAGAGTAGACGATGCAGCCTGGAAAGCTTTATCATAGTCTCCAGAGAATCTGTCTTTTACGTTCTTTATAAGTTGGACATGATTTCATTGCAGCAAAATAATTATAGCTATAAGTTTGCATTGACTCTGTGAGTCACTGCTCCTGACGTCTCTTTTTCAATTTAATGCCCATGACAGCCTCCTCAGGCAGGAGTAGATCTTCTCAAATCACACAGATTCGGTGAGCAGGCCGAACGCAAGCAACGGTAAGTGGGAAAGCAGGGGTTCGAATCCTGGTCTCTCTAATTCTGAGATGCTTTCTGATTCTCCCACCCACTCTGCGATCTTCTGGACTCCGGTCTTATTTGTCCCGTGGCGAAGTGCAGCGTCCCCACAGAGAGGCTGGAAAGTGCCAGCTGTTTCTCAAGGGAGGGAACTACTCCCACATTATGGTACTGCTCAATTGAAGGCATCAACACGTGTCTGCTGTGTGTTTTGCAATGTTGGTCATAAATATACTAATGGAGGCATAGAATAAGATGCCTTAAATCAGAACTGCTAGACAGTACTGCCTGCCCAGTCCCTGTGACTGCAAGAACTAGGACACAAGGGGACCGGTACCGCAGCGCCTCGGCGTTCACGTGCGGCCCCTGCGGACTGGGCGTGGGTGGTGGTGCACATACCGCGGAGCCGGATGGGTATGTTTTCCTTATGCAGAGGAAGTACCTAAGTGCCATTTAAAACTCCAGAGTGGGAACTAATTTCTCTGACGGTTAGTCCTTCCCCTCTCTGGGACCTCCGGGCCAGTGAGCTCTTCATCAGGGCTCAGAGCTGCTTCTGTGGCTGCGTGAGTGAGAGGAACGTGGCTGGCCCTCGCCTGAGCTCCTTGTCCTGTGCTACGACCAGGAGACTCCCTCCAGGCAGTAGGTGGAGACAATTATAGGGTTTACCTCAGTTGCCTCCTGTCCCTGGGGGATTAGTCTCGATTGCTTTGGACACAGTGTCCTGCAAGCTGTGTTTTATATATTTTATTGTTTCATTTGGTCTCCCTGGGTGAGAGGACAAATCCAGTCTCTGTTACTCTATCTTGGTCAGAAATAGAAATAAAAATTGGCTTAATCCTAAAAAAAAAAAAAAAAAAAAAAAAAAAAAAAAAAAAAAAAAAAAAAGAAAGAAAAAGAAAGAAAAAATAAAAAGGAAAAAAGAAAAGAAAAAGAAAAAAGAGAAAACTAACACAGAGGCCGGTAGGTGGGATCGTGGTTAAGGTGCTGGACACATGGTTAACTGCAGTTCAAATTTCAGACTCAGAGGCTTGAAAGTAACTCTGGACATGACATGTGTGCATAAGTGCCCCAAATCCCAGGAGGAGAGTGGAGAAGGGATGGCACGGCCATCCCCCTCGGGGGTGAGCTCTCAGTTTTCCCCTCACTGCCTACCTCTGACTCTCTGGCAAACATACATACCCTTTGGCAAAAATCTTAAAAAAAAAAAAAAAAAAAAAAAAAAAAAAAAAAAAAAAAAAAAAGAAAGAAACACTTTTTAAAAAAAAAAAAAAAGATAAAAAGAGTCAGCAGGTAGTGAGGTGGTTAAGGTGCTGGTCTTCCACATGGCCAACCACAGTTCGAGTCCTGGACCTGGCAGTTGGAAAATTACACCAGACACATGTGTGTGCATGCCCAACATCCCAACAGGAGAAGGAAGGAGGAAGGACTGCAATGTGAACACTCCCCCAGGGGCTTATTTTTCACTTTTCCTCTTTGTCTCTTTCTGGCAAGCACTTGTGCCCTATAGCAAAAACAAAAACAAAAACAAACAAAACAAAAGAAAAACGAAAGAAGGGGGTAAAGCCTAAGTTTATTCAAAATCCTTCACGTAAGAACTAAATACCAGAAAGTATACAAAGCAGAGAAAAAAGCGAATAACACCGAGTCCTAGTACCTAACAGAACATTTGCTCTGAAAAGTGCAGGCTATTATGAGTCTAGAGAATGATAAGATATAACTAAGATTACATAAAAATAAAATAAAAAATAAGGTTGAGGGAAAGATAAGATGGATGAAAGGGAATGAAAAAGGAAGGAAAGAAAAGAAAAAGAAAATGACAACACGTGGGTGCTATGAGTCATGCATTTTCAGGTGTTTGCCAAAATACGCAGCGGTTCAAGCTAAGTGGGCAGCTCCGGATGAAGCATGAAGCACTCGGCGCCTTTAGAATTTGTGAGCTTCGTGACGGATTGGAGGGAGAAGGAAATTAACTGAGGTTTTGTCATTTATAAGTCAGATTTTAGAAACAAGCACGAATCTGTAAAAATAGTCTGGATTTGCTTAAAAGCAATGTTTTGTGTTAAGGGCTTATTTATTTCATGTCAAAAATATAAAATAACACCATAAACGGAAGTGTTAAAACCTATGTACTCCAAGCCTGGGCGGTGTGCCCACGTGTTCCCACTCGTTCAACAGTTTTCGACAGTGTGATTCTCACCTCACTTGATAATGCAGTACTGGGAAGTTTTCAACAAGAAGCTTAATCTCAAGTCTGACTTCTCGGCAGTTTCAGAAAACATCCTACTGCAAAATAAATTCAAATGTTTATAAGTCCAGAGTTTGTTTCATGTGGCTTATTCATTGTCAGAATGATGCAACAGTTTCTGGTTTTTTTTTTTTTTTTTTTTTTTGAGAGGTTTTTGCTATGGGGCGCATGTGCTCGCCAGAGACACAGAGAAACATAGAGACAGAAAGCAAGAAATCACCCCCCGGGAGGATGGCCACGCCGCAATCCCTTCTCCTCCATCCTCCATTCTCCTCTCGGGATCTTGGGCACGCACACACGCGCGCCCGGCGTGAGTTTAAGCCACCGGGTCCAGGACTCCAACCAAGGTCGACTACATGGGAGTCCAGCGACATAGCCATTACACTAACTGCTGTTCCCTGTTTTATTTATTTATTTTTTAATTTGTTGTTTTTTTTATTTAATTTATTTAATTCTTTTCTTTTTATTTCTATTTCTTTTATACATTCGATCATGCTGCCCAGCTTACAAAGTGAATATTCCATCATGTGTACATTTCTCCCCAGTCCAGTTCACCCTACTAGAAAGTTATCTTCCTCTACTCCTTAGTGCACATTATCTGATTTAAGGTTTCTCTGCAAGGAATTCAGGAAACACCTATTGAAATACCTACCTTTCTCCTGTATACATGATAACTAAATACGGTTTTCTAGATGAAATAATGGGAAACGTTTTGGAATTGAGAGAAAAGCAACTTTGGCCTGAGTTTTTCCAGATACCTGGTTCAATTCCCCCGCTCTCCAACTGTCCTAAATACCACACTGTCTTACATTTAGACTTCCATGGACGACGGGGAGTGACATCCTGCAAATTTTCACTGAAGCAAAATGATCTCAGAGCAGAAGTTTCAACTTTACATATTTATGGTACTCTAAAACGTTTAAAGGCATTGAGACTTGAAAAATGTTTACATATAGCATATATTAATTACTTCTGGTATACAGAAGAATAAGGTATGAAGTAATGTCTCAAGCAACTTTAATATTACATATTATATTTATATATATGAAAATGTATTTTATTTATTTTCTATTATATATGTAAAATATATGCATGAATGTTACATGTTATACACATCAGATAAAGATCTACATTTTACACATACACACACACACATCCATTATTTTAAAGGCAGTAATGGGGAACACTTGATGTCCTCTGAAATTTGTACACAGGAGAGCTTGTTTACTAAAAAGGTCTTTTTTTTTTTTTTTTTGAGAGGTTTTCACTATAGGGCGCGTGCGCTCACCAGACAGACAGAGAGAGACAGAGAGATAGAAAGTGAGAAATCACCCCCCAGGGGGGATGGCCACACCGCAATCCCTTCTCCTCCATTCTCCTCTTGGGATCTTGGGATCTTGGGCACGCACGCACACGTGCCTGGCGTGAGTTTTAAGCCACCGGGTCCGGGACGCGAACCGCGGTCGACTACATGGGAGTCCAGCGACATAGCCATTACGCTAACTGCTGGTCCCTTAAAAGGTCTTTATTGTCCCTTAGTGGCTAATTTCCTGGGCCCTCAGGGCTTAGTGGAGCAGAAGGTCTTTTAACCTGGAGGGATGAGGAACCAGTAAGACAGGGCTGATTGGCTCTTACAGTACCTTTCTACTGACTTGAAAGGGAACTTCAAGGTCTCTTGGGAGACATCAATATCATCAGTAATAATACAAGGCACTAATTGCATTTTACATGGATGTAATACTCAGAATTCTGCTGGGCTTGCATTTGCGTCACCTACTCTCTGAATTCAAGCAGCAACCAAACGCCTAAAACTGTCTACCTATGTGTGCGACTCAAACCAAATCGCCTGTGCTTTGTCTTGAACAAACCACTGTCCAAACTGTGAATTTTAGTTTTATTTTTGTACTAGGAGGTACTAGTTAATGGATTATGGTTTTTGCATATCATTTTCTTGAGAGATATAATAAAGATGGTCATTTCGCTTCTCTCAGGCCTTTGTCATGGAAACATACTATAAAAATAGGCCGCAGCCACTCGGGGCCGATCTTCCCAGTGGCTGTGCTGCACACGCTGTCGATCGGGGCTGCGGCACCCTCTCAGCTCCGTGATTACCCAGCATTATCTCAGTGGATAATGATGTTAATACTTCATAACACTCATTATAGCATTAGCGGTTTCATATTAATAAGATATTAGTTTTGTTATTCCAAAAATCTAATACATGAAGGGAAAAAAAACAAAAATCAGCATTAGAGTCTTTGTTACTCGACAGGGTTCTTGTTTGTTTGTTGTAATATAAAAAGTCTTTCCTTATTGAAGCAATTATTTGAGCGTTCCATGATTCTATCTCATTATTCTTTAATTATTACTTTATCTTGTTCTTTGACGGTTGGACCCTTGCGAATGCTAAAGTTTGCATTTGGTTATAGTTGATCCAGGGAAATATGTTAGATTATTTTCTTTTAATTTCTCAGTTTGCTTATGCAAAAATGACTTGATCGTAATGCTTGTCTCTCATCCTCTGCAGATTAATGATAACGTACTGTAGACCAAAAACGAAGTTCTGGGGATAATAGCACACTATTTAAGACCCAGCGGCTTTCGAAGCTTATGAATTAACAGTGAGTCTTTCACTGTAGCATCATCACGTTGCGTTTATGATGAAGCAGGACAACTGCCACGGGAGGGTGCCGTATCGAGGTTTATGAGCTGTCTGGTGCAGCGTACGTGGCATGCTGCTGTAGAGACTGGAGGAAACTGCCTGGGAGAAGTCTTCCTTTAAGCCACAGTGCTTCCCGAGGAGTTCTAGAAATTGGAATTGAATCCCAAATCAAGAAAATGTGAACTCTGTGTAGAAGTTTGAAGGAAAACATGTACATACCTATTTATGTAGGCTGAGAGGACAGCTTTAATGCTTAGGCTAAGGTCAAATGCAGTCTCAGTTACGAACCGGAGGGGCCGGACGGCGCAGTGCTAACACAGCGTTCTGCAGAGCTGGCCGCACGGAAGGTCTCGGGCTCGTCGTCTGGCCCTGCGCACGCGGTGCACGCACGCTGTGCTGGACTGCCGAGGCCAAAGGTGGGTGGGGGGTGAAGGCTACTGGAGATGCTGTCTCGCTCTTTCTTTCTCTCTCTTATGAAATAAACAGATAAACTTTTTTTTTTTTTTAAGAATTATTTTATTTAACTTTATTTATTTATTTATTTTGACCAGAGAGGGACAGAGTGAGAGAAAAAGTGAAAAAGCAAGTCTCTAGGTCCAGGACTCGAACCACCGTTGACCATGTGGGAGTCCAGTGGCCTTAACCAGCATTCCATCTGCTGACCCTTAAACAAATAAACTTTAAAAAAAAAACCAAAACACAAAAATATGAAAACGACCGACTCATTGATTCAGCAAGCATCTTTTGAGGACTTACTGTATGTCTGGTGGAAGGGACTGGAGGTTAAGTGTGGGGTACGGTTATGATGAAACACAGTTTCTGCCCCAGGGAGCTGCTTATTCATCTAATTCCTTGTCAGAGCTCACGAGTGTAGACCTGACTTTTTTTTTTTAGTAAATAGTAAGAGTTCATGTGAAATCTTCATTTAGGATTCACCATCCTCTTATACAAAATAAAGAACTGGAATGGCAAAATGCTTCACATAAAAAATCAATGCTGTTAATTACACCTTCAAATTACAAAGACACGTAAAAGACATACATGTGTCTAGTATGTCATACAGAGACATACTAGACATAGATCTAGGTTTTCAGGCAACATTGGAATATGAAGAACTCATGTTTCTTGTCAAGGTTTCGAACTGCATCTTTAAAATTTATGGTTTAAGAAAATGAATTCCAGTTATTCTGATTGTCCCGAGTTTCCTATTTCACCCATTTCTCCTGATATCAATGGAAAAATACCAGGAAGTTTGATTTTATTTCAAGTGACTCATGATGGTGCTTAAGGGAACTTATAGAGAGGATTTATTTTCAATGCCACTTTTTTGGCAACTGAATCAAAAGCTGTGAAAATACACAGTGAGCAATAAATTCAAAACTTTGAGAGTTGAAGGGAAAACCACTGACTCAAGAAATTTTGCAATTTCTTGTATTTGGGGAAATAATGCTTTTTAGGAGATGTCAGTGTGTGTAAAGGGCAAGATCATGGATGATAGGGATGCTTAGGCCAAAGAATGTAAATATAAGATTTTTAAAAATCTTGAACTTTATAGATAGTAATAGCTTAAAATTTAAATGTAGGGGCACAAAGCAATGAAGGTTGGTGGAGCTCAGAACATACTGTGAAGAATCTATGTCATGGAAACTTTTAAAAGGGAAGGATAAGGTCTAGGTAACTCTTTTTTTCTTTCTTTCTTTTTTTTGGAGAGGTATTTTCTATAGGGCGCGTGTGCTCACCAGAAAGACAAAGAGAGACAGAAAGTGAGAAATGACCCCCCAGGCGGGGGGGTGGGGGGATGGCCACGCCACAATCCCTTCTCCCGGCATGAGTTTAAGCCACCGTGTCTGGGACTCGAACCGCAGTCGACTATGTGGGAGTCCAGCGACATAGCCATTACGCTAACTACTGGCCCCAGTTTTAGGTAACTCTTGATGTTGCATTAAATTACTTTGAGGATCGCACTGTAGCACACCAAATGAGGTAAAAGGTAGGTATTAAATATTTTCTGTAGCCCTTTGGCTGGTTTTCTCAGTCCAGTTACCAAAGACATTATAAAAATCACAGTGATCCAAGAGTGTATCAGAGCATTCGTACCCCAAGGTGAGCCCCAGAATGAATACAATTCACTTCTTTTGCAAGTTTAAAGTTATATATCAGACGTTGACTTCTGGACCTTTTGCCACTAGACACAAGAGATCTTTGAGATGAACTGACGCTACTCAGTACTTCAAAGAATACTGGACAGTTCCTCAGAATTCTCGAACAAAGCCAGCCTAGTAACACCAACAAAGGTGCACCATGTTCTCCAGTGGCCAGGGGACCAAACAACAAGATTTAACACCTCTGCGTGAGTCATGGAGATGACAACTCAGCTTCGTTTCTGTTTGGAACGTGTGTTCTAATTTAAAGTTTATTTTTTTCTCCAGACTTGAATGCAACCCTGCTAGCAAAGAAGAGATACATACATTGCAGCAATAACGCCTCTTTCGGTGATCTCAGAATTTTCGTACACACATGCATACATGTGAACATACATGTCCTGGAGCTCTCTCACAAGTCTCTCTTAAGACCAAAGTATATAAAAAGTTTGAAGAATAGTACCCGTTTACTGTAAATGTGACACAGAACATCTTTGCAAATATTACAACATACTCTTTGATACTTAATGGGAAAGATTTCTGTTTATCCCAGAATGATGTAATACCATTTGTTCAAATATTGTTTTAGTGTCTAATCACCTGTTTACCTAAAATTATTATAGGTAAAGACTCAGAATTAAATACATGCAGATTCATATAATTTTTCATTTTTTAAAGCAGCAGAAACAGCCTAAGGGGTCATTTGAATGATAAATGCATGAACAAATTTTCTCTTGTTCCCTTGTACTTGCTTTTCAAATAAGTCTTCCACATTAGGTGTAATAAACATATGTAAGTGAGCTCCGAGATCCAAAAATTATGTTGCCCTTTGGTTTGGGAAATCAGTGACGATAATGTGGGAATTATGCCGCAGGAAGGTTTCTTTCCAGCGAGCAGCCCTAGCTGTCGAATTCTGATCTAGTTGCAACCTGAGCTCAATAGCTTGGAAAATAGCAAACCAGTAATTGCGTGAATCCAATCAGGGAACAAAATCGCGGAATATTTCAGCAAGTAAGAAAATGGAGTTGTAAATATCAGCCTTGTTTATTCCCCATTACCACAGCTGGAGGCAAGAAAAGAACATGGTTTAGTATAATATAGTCAGGTAGGAATTATTACATACACTGAGGTTGAAAATTCTAGAGAAATATTAGAAAAGAAAGCACAGCACCTGTACAGATGGGTGTGGCTACACCCTCCCATTATCCCATTTTAAAAAATCACACTTGTTTTACAGACGAAATGACTTTGAAGTTTATAACAGTAGCAAACCTGCCCCTTTTCGCCCAAGAGTAAATGATCAGAACATCTCTGTGAACTAATGTTTTTAAAGGTGGGTATCTTTTTAACACTATATGGCTTGGTGATAATTTCTGCAGAGTAGTCTAGTGCCTGGGTTGTTATTAGCAAACAAGGACAGCTGATGCGTGGAGGAGTACTGTTCTATTCCTCCACACGCATTTGGAACATAAATTTGCATAACAACCCATTTTCCGTGCACCATTCACAAGTGCCTGTGTCGGCACCACCAGTGACGTTGGCTCTGTGGTGTAGAGCTCAGGTCTTTCAGTGTGAGCGTGGGGTCTATGAACTTCGGTTCTTTCCCAACTTTCCTGTGAAGCCTGTGTCCTTCCGTACCCTTCCTCCTTACTTCTCCTACTAAACTCATCCTCTCATTTCCTTTGTGGCTCTCACAACATTGATATTTAATACTTCTTCTGAAAATGCCTACATTTGGTCTTCCAAATGATGGCAACTAGGAACCAATTCCTATGATTCTTCCTTTTTTTTTTTTAATTTGCCACAGAGTGCACACTTGCTGGTGGGGGTGAGGAAGAGAGAGAGAGAGAGAGAGAGAGAGAGAGAGAGAGAGAGAGAGAGAAGAGAGAGAGAGAGAGATAAAGTGAGACGGCACCCCCACCCCCGGGAGACGGTCATTCCACAGTCCCTTCTACACCATTTCTCCTTTTGGGATTTTGGGCACACGTGTCGAGCATGCTTCAAACACCGGGCACTGGACTGGAACTGTGCACTAGCTATGTGGGATCCACTGGCCTTAACCATCACACCACTGGCTGCACTCCTAAGATTCTTTAAAATCAGAATCAGTCTAGCACCAAGTGTTAACCCATTACTGAAAATAAAGCACTAAGGTTAAAAGTAGAAGGAATAATAGAATTGTTTAAAGCTGCCAGTAGAACATTTGGTAGAGAGTCCAAATTCAACTTATGGAAACTTTACCAAAAAAAAAAAAAATGTCCCATAGACCTACTTCATATATGCCAGGATTCCAGGCATCATCTACCCATTCTAGGTGAAGACCAGAAACTAGAGAAAAGAGTGATAGTGTCCAAAGGCTAGCTTGATTAAAATTTTATTATTAACTTCTTATTCCAGAGTATATGAAATAGCTCACATAATGTAGAATACAGTAAATTAAATTATATTAAATTTAGGCTAGAAGAGATAGAATTAAACAAAGATATGGACATGTAAATGACACAAGAATCAGGCCAGGAGTCCTAGCCAGTCTGGGCAGCTGTAAATAAAGTGCTAACGACTAGAAGGCTACGGACAGCGGAAATGTATTTCCCACAATTCTAGAGGCTGGGCGTCCAAGACCAGGTTGCAGGCATCGTCGGCCTGGGCGGCCCTTCGTGTGGGTTGCGTCCTGCTGCCTTCTTATATCCGCGCACGGCAGAACTCCGGCAATGACGTGCTGCTGGATCTCTTCATAACAGCACTAATCCCATTCGGGAGGGCTCTACCTTCGTGGTGTAATTACCTCCTGAAAAAATCTCACCTCCAAATACCATCACACTAGGAGTTAAGGTTGCAACATGCACATTTTGGAGGGACACACGTACTTAGCCCATCTACGCTGTCTCCAGCCCTTACAAGTTCATGTTCTTTTCACAGACCGTCCTTAAATTCTTTGCTTAGAACTCTCATCAGCTCAATATCCACGTTCTTCACTCACGATTTCTGCCTCCCACAGCATACCAGAACATTAGCTAGCCGGGCTTTGCCACTGTGTAACACATGTCACCTTTCATCAGGCATTCAATAATATGTTCCTCATTTCTGTCTGAGACCTCAACAGAATCGCCCTTCATGTCTATATTTTGACTAACAATCTCTTTAAGACAACTTAGGTTTCTTTACACATTCACCTCAAAACACTTTCAGCCTCTACCCACTGTCTGGTTCTAAAGCCTCTTGCACATTTTTAAGTATTTTCTACAGCAGTGTCCACTTCTCAGTACCAAAATTTGTATTACTTTGCTGGGGCTGCTAGAACAGAATCCCACAGATTGGTTGCTCAAATAGAAAATTATTTTCTTACAACTCCGGAAGCTGAAAATCCAAGATCAAGGTGGTGGCAGAGTTGGCTTCCTCTGGGGCCTCCCATGGCTTGCAGATGGCGGCCCTCTTGCCTCCTGACTGGTCTTTCTCCGTGTCTGTGCATTCTCGACATCTCCCTGCACGTCCTAACCCCCTCTTCTGTTAGAGACACAGTCAGACTCGAATAGGGCCCACACTTATGGTCTCATTTTAACTTAATTATCTCTTCGATCTCCAAATGCAGTCTCATTCTGAGATACTGAACGTTAGGGCATCAACACATGGATTTGGAGAGAACACAATTCAGCCTATAACATGGGAGAGTGGGGAAAATTTTTGGTGTAGATTTCTTATCACTAAAATGAATAGGGTGAGCTAATTCGTGTGTCTGCAAATCAAACAAAACGATACCCGAGGAGAGCTCAGCTCTTCCCGAGGTTAAGTCTTGGGAGGGCTCCGACTTGTGAAGGGCCACCGTGGCAGACAGAAGCTGGGAGCAGAGGGCACTGTTCAGAGCAGACTTTCCAAAAATCACTGTGGTGTGGGCGTGTTCAGGGGAGCACGAGCCAAAGAAAAACGGAATTTTAATGAGATGCAGATGTGCTAATGTTTAGCTAATGTCCTCTAAAAAGAAAGAATGGGCTAGAAGACAGAGGAAAGAAATGGGCCTCAGCGAGGGCGGGCAGAGAGGACCTCCCCAGGGACCAGAACTTCTATGTTATTTATGTGACCCAATGGGAAAGGGGGCAGATTTTAGAGACAGGCTTTTCCAGGCTCAGAGTGGAAGCCCTCAGAGGCACTGATTGAGACCAGAGGCTCAGCTCAGATGACTGCGAGGTGCCTGAGGTGGCATTCTGGCCTGTGGAGTCTGGGGCCACCGTGGAGAGAGCGTCTCAGGAGACTGCAGGGGGACTGTGTGGCCTGTAGCTGAGAGAGGACTTTAGGAAAATCAGGAAGAAGTACCTCTTTTGTGATAGGAAAATGGTGTGTGTGTGTGTGTGTGTGTGTGTGTGTAGGTAACAGGGAGAGAGAGAGAAAAAGAGAAACTGGTTGAGTTTGGAATCATCCTTCAAATAACAGAGTCCAGAATATTGGCTGGCCGGTAACTGAGAGGCCGATTAATACTCCAATTTCAAATTTCTAAGTACACTTACAGAAACTGTGTTAATTGGACACCAAGTTCAGCAATTTCAAGCATGTGGAATGTACATTAGTTCATTTGAGTTAGGCAAAGTGTTTCCAGGACTGCCGAGTAGAGCTGTGTTCTTTTCCGTTTACATTTGAGGAGTCCAAGACTCAGAGGAGTTCAGTTACTTGCTCAAGGCCTCAGAAGTGATGGTAGGATGGGCTTCCACATAGGCCAGGTCTTCCAAGCCACACCCACGTAGGCCAGGTCTTCCAAGCCACACCCACATAGGCCAGGTCTTCCAAGCCACACCCACATAGGCCAGATCTTCCAAGCCACACCCACGTAGGCCAGGTCTTCCAAGCCACACCCACATAGGCCAGGTCTTCCAAGCCACACCCACGTAGGCCAGGTCTTCCAAGCCACACCCACGTAGGCCAGATCTTCCAAGCCACACCCACGTAGGCCAGGTCTTCCAAGCCACACCCACGTAGGCCAGATCTTCCAAGCCACACCCACGTAGGCTTTCCAAGCCACACCCACGTAGGGTCCAAGCCACACCCACGTAGGCCAGGTCTTTCAAGCCACACCCACGTAGGCCAGGTCTTGCCACACCCAGCGCTCGCTCTCCTGTGGTCGGCCTGCAGTATCCTATCATGACGGCATGTTAGAGAGAATTGCAGAGAATGGCGTTCTTGTCATTATCCCTTCCCCTTCTTCTCCACCCTCTACCCACACATAATTTTTGATACTTGCTGGCAGCAGAAAGTACCCCAAATTGAGTGGCAGTTGGAGAGCCTCCGTAGGGTAACTGAGCGGGCTGTGCTTCCTCACAGTCAGCACTCTGGAAAATAAGTGAAAGCAAACCACACCAATATATATGTATATATTTTCCTACAGAAAGGCAAAGATAAACAAGGAGAAACTGATTTAATTGTCTACTAAAGTAAAAATGAATCGTTTTAGGGGTCTTTTCAAGTCAGTTTTCTGTTTTCAAAAGGTGCTCATCTTCCAAGGTCTGAGGCCCAGCCATCATTATAAAAGTTCAATGTCAAACGATAAAGACATAATAATAAAAGTAGAGATTTTGGGGCCAGCAAGTGACATAGTGGTTAAGGTGCTGGACTCCTACATGGCTGACCATAGTTCAAGTCCTAGATCCAGTGGTTTTAAATTCTGTCCAGAATGCCCAAAATCCCAAGAGGAGAGGGGAGGAGAAAGAAAGGCAGCATGGCCATCTCTCCTCAGGGGCGAGTTCTCTGTCTGTCTCTGTCTGTGTTGTGTGCACATGCCCTATAGCAAAAATCACTCTCTAAAAAAATTTTTATATATAGACGTTTTTGAAAAAATTATTAGTAGAACTTATGTATTTAAACCAATGATAATTATTATCTATGCTTTAGGAGAAAAAGAAAATGCAAACTTTTAAACTATTACTTCATTTAGTCAAGGATCAGATAAAGTTATTTCCATTAAAATGATATGTAGAGATAAAGAGTAGTTAAATCATTCAGAATGTCTGACATGGAGCACAGATTAGATTAATTTTATGGAATTAGCTCCATGCTCTGCTAGTCCTTTTATATAGCTGATCTTCATACAGTCAGGGAAGGTTTTTAAAACCAGGAATGAAATTTAATATTTGCATAAAGTATGTACTGTCTTCAATATGACCACTCTCATGCACATAAATGCGTATTACTACATGAATTATAAACAAAATTCTAACAACACTAAACAAATTGGGAATGTGCATACTTCATCTCCATTATAATCATATTTTCTCTTATATTCTGCTACAAACTCATGGCAGGTTAAAGTAGTAAGTCAGGGATCTGAGGCTGTGCCCAACCTGGTTTTAGGAGGACTTCGCTTCTCCAGAACTCTCTGCTGGGTGTCTTATGTAGGGTCTCAAGAGGAAAACAAATGGCTCACTTAAAAAGGTTAAGACCCGCAGCGCTCGCTTTGGCGGCACATAATACTAAAACTGGAATGATACAGAGAGGATTATCATGACCCCATAGAAGGATGACATGCAAATTCATGAAGTGGTCCATAGTTCCATAGTTTTAAAGATCCAAAAGGAAGGAACCCTCCCAAATCCATTTTATGAAGCCTCCAATACCTTCATCCCCAAAACAGGCAAGGACATGACAAAAAAAGGCAACTACAGACCAATATCGCTGATGAATATAGATGCAAAACTTCTCAAAAAGATATAGCAAATAGCATCCAATGACACATAAAAAAGACTATATACCATGACCAGGTAGGCTTATTCCAAGGATGCAGGGTGGTTCAACATACACAAAACCATAGACATAACACACCATATTAACAGAAAGAAAGATAAAAACCATCTGATCAGATGAATTGATGCAGAAAAGGCATTTGAAAAAAATACAACATCCTTTTATGATTAAGACTCTCAGCAAAATCAGCATAGAAGGGACATTTCTCAACACAATAAAAGCCATACATGAAAAACTCATAGCTAACACTAAAAACTGGAACCAGATGAGGATGCCCACTTTCTTCATTCCTTTTCAATATAGTATCGGAAGTCCTAGCCAATGCAATCAGAAAGGAGAATAAAATAAAAGGCATTCAAATATGGAAAGCAGTAAAATTATTTTATTTGCAGATGACATGATTACATACCTAAGGGAAGAAGAAAACTTCTTGAGCAAACGGTGCTGGAAAAACTGAGTAACCACCTGCAGAAAGATGAATCTGAGCCCCCTATCTGTCACCATTAACAAAAATCAACTCAAAATGAGTCAAAGATCTAAACCTAAGACCTCAAACTATGAAACTACTGGTGGAAAACACACAGGAAACTTAGAGATATTGGAGTAGGCAAAGACTTCTTGAACAAGATCCCCAAAGCACAGACAATAATCCCTAAAATAGACAAGTGGGTTTACATCAGATTAAAAAGCTTCTGCACACCAAAAGGAATAATAGAGTGAATTGACAACCCTCAGAATGAGAGAATGAGAGAATATATTTGCAAACTATGCCTCAGATAAGAGACTGATAAGTAGGACATATAGGGAACTTAAGCAACTTATCCCCCCCCCCCCCAGAAAAAATGATCAACTCAATTAAAATTTGGGCTAATAACAACTGTATAAGGAAAATATACAAATGGCCAAAAAGCATATGAAAAATGCTCAACATCTCTTATCATAAGAGAGATACAAATCAAAACTACAATGAGATACTACCTAACCCTAGTGAATGGCTAAGATTACAAAAATAGTGATAAGTGTTGGCAAGGCTGTGGTGAAAAGGAAACTCTCCTACACTGTTGGTGGGAATGTAAATTAGTACAGCCACTGTGGAGAACAATATGGAGGTTCCTCAAAACCGTACAAATAGAACTACCATATGACCCAGCAATTCCACTCCTGGGGATCTACCCAAAAGATAGGAGAATGCTCAGTCAGAAAAATACTTGCACATCCATGTTTATTGCAGCATTCTTCACAATCGCTAAGACATGGAACCAGCCCAAATGTCCATGAACGGATGAATGGATTGAAAAAATGTGGAACATATACATTAAAGAACGTTACTCAGGAAAGGGAACAGGCCTTCTTCAAGACACAGCTTCATGGATCCTGTGAACTAGCCATTTTGGGGAAACAGGAATCAAGATTTCCCACTGATAATTTGGCCTCCAGCACACAAAACTCACGTGGTAGGAGGACCCCTTTCAGGCCTCCTGTCTCTGTACCTGTCTTTGTCTCTCTCTACCTCTGTCTCTGTCTTATCTCTTTTTTTAATTTTTGCTTTTTAGAATTTTTTAAGGTGAAACATTTTCTGCGCTTTCTGGCCCCGCCTACCCTTTTATTTTGTTAATAATTCCCTTTCCCCATCCCAACCCAGGAGAGGCAAAAGGAACAGGCCTTCTTCAAGACAGTTTCATGGATCCTGCGAACTAGCCATTTTGGGGAAACAGGACTCAAGCACCATGCGGTTTTCCAATTTTTGTTTTTTACTGAAATTTTTTTAAATATTAATTTTTTTAGTTTTATTGAAAAGTTTTTTTATCTTCCTCTTTTCTTCTCTTTTTCTGTTTCTTGTTTGTTTTTTGCTGTTGTTGCTGTTGTTTCTCTCTTTCTGTTTCCTTTTCTGCACACTCCTCGACGCTCAGATTGAACTTCCAAGTTTGGGAAGAAACCGACCATCAACAAGACGACTAGAAATCGCTGCAGGACCACAAGAAATATGGGAAAGCAGGAAAATACCTCTCCTCCAAGAGAAAAGGATAACTCCTCTTCATCCACACACAGTTCAATGGAAATCATGGAAATGTCTGATAAAGAATTCAGAACATTCATAATGGCAAAGCTAAGAGAGATGGAAGAGAAGAGAGACAATGAACTGCTGAAGAGGAAGGAGAAAGAACTTGTTGAGTTCCAGGAGATGAGGAAATTCATGCAAGATCTAAAAGAGGACTTTCACACTTTATGAAAGAATCAGGTGGAACTGTTAGAGATGAAGGCTATAATACAGAAAGTCAAAATCTCCCTTGAAAGTATTAAAAGCAGACTAGATCATACAGAAAATAGAATCTCAGATGTAGAAGAGAAAATTGGTAGCCTAGAAAAATCCACCATGGAGACTGAGAAAATGGCCCAAAAATTTGAGACTAATATACGAGAAGTACTAGAAACCATCAAACGTCCAAACATCCAGATAATAGGCATCCCAGAAGGTGAAGAGACTCATAAGGGCACTGATAATCTATTCCAGGAGATCCTGCTAGAAAACTTTCCAAACCTAGAGAGGCACTCAAAGATTCAGTCCCAAGAAATACAGAGGACCCCAAATAGAATCAACCCAAGAAGATCTTCTCCAAGACACATTATAGCCAGATTGACCAAAACCGCAAAGACAAGATACTAAGATTTGCAAGAGAAAAACGGCAAGTTACCTACAAAGGGTATCCCATCAGACTAACAGCAGATCTCTCATTGGAAACAATGCGAGCGAGGAAAGAATGGGAAAATATATTCAAAGTGTTAAGGGAAAAGCAATTTCAACCGAGAATACTGTACCCAGCAAGATTATCATTCATTTGGGAAGAAAAGACATGAACATTCCCAGATAAACAAAACCTGAAAGAATTTACCAAAACCAGACCAGATCTCCAAGAAGTTCTTAAGGGAGTGCTATGATCAGTAAAATTAAATGCAGACACACAGAAATAAGAGTTCAAAAACTAAGAAAATGGGCAACTTAATTGTAGGGACAATATCTGGAGATGAATATTATATTCCAGAATTCAATCTGGAAGATCAAACCAAACAGAAGAAAGATTAAGTACATGAGACTGAACTGATGAAACAACATTCTGTGACTTGACTAAATATTGCTGCTTTTCTTCTAAGCTTTGTTTTCCGGTTTTAAAGGATTTTTGTCCTGTCTTGAGCTGTCGATAGGTGCATGTACCTACTATTTGAACAGAATACTAACCTGTTTCTAGGCTTTAAGTTTCAAGGAAATATCATTACCAGTTCAAAACTGCTTTTCTTGAAATTACCAGCTGAACTTGCTATTGAAAGTAGTTAGATTACTTATGATATTGTGTGATCAACAAAATGTTGGGGGAAAAGGAATTGAAGACAACTGTATACAGCAGAGATAGTGTAATAAGAGAGTGGGAAAGGGCAGAGGGTCAAACATGTGGTAAAAAACATATATATATATGTATACATATGTATGAAAGTAGAAATGGAATATTATTGATGATAACATGCATGGTTAAATCACTATGCGGTTTTTTCTAGATGGGAAACCACATTTAGTATGTTGTGATGATGCTCAGGGAATTAATGTTAAGTAATTAATAAAAAGTTTCAGGAGGAAAAAAAAACAGTAAAACTGCTCATATCGAAATTAAAAAAAATGCATATTTGATGACTGCAGTAAGCTATATAGCCCCAGCTAGGTACTACTTTATAGTATGTTCATTCCACTTACTGAGATTTATGCCTAAAGTCAGACTTGGGTTCATGTATAGGTATATATCAGCTGTGCTAGCTATTGGAAATATTTAGACTAATTAAGTTCATTAGCAAATCAATTAAATGGGGGGAAAAGGCATAGAAAGCAACCATGGATACCAGAGATAATGTGGGAGGAGGGTGGGACATGGCAGAGGGTGAGGGATAGGGAATCAAGGATGGCAAAACAAAAAAACAGAGTATACAAGACATAAGAAATGGAAAATTATTTGCTGATAACATGCATGTTGATGTGCTTGATTGAGCCAATATACAGTGTATTTTAGATGGAAAATTCATTTGTATGCTGTAATGATGTATAGTGAATTAATGTAAAAAAATAAATAAATTTAAAGGAAAAAAAAAAAGAATGCTACTCAGTCATAAAAAAACAGAGAGACCCTGGCATTTAATAGGAAGTGGACAAATACGGAAGATTTCCTGCTAAGTGAAGCAAGCCAGACAATGAAAGAGAGGCATTATATGTCCCCACTCAATATGTAACAAACGCCAGCACTCTGTGGCGGAAACGGAATAATCTGAAGGTGTAAAACCATGGAGAGCAATGGTGACACTGGATACGATGCAGGAGGAGGTGGGAAACAGTAGACGGTGGGAGGGAGGGAATCAAGGGGGAGGAAAAAGACGCAACACATTCAAGGGACCCCAGATGGGAAGAAATCTGTTGATTATAACGCATATGGTCATTTCCTTGACTGGACCAGTGTATTCGTGATGAGAAAATTCATTTGACATGCTATAATGATACACAGTGACCAAATGTAAAAAATAAATAAATAAATAAAGATTAAAAAAGACCCAGGGCAATAACGAGAGTTGTTATATTTTGTATGTGTCCACCAAAAATTCATGTGTTAAAATTTAGTGAGCTGGGACCAGCAGATGACATAGTGATTATGTTGTTAGTCTCCCACATGACTGACTACAGTTCAAGTCCCAGACCCAGCAGCTTGAAACTCACACCTGGCACGTGTGTGTGCATGCCCAAAATTCGGAGAGGAGAATAAAGGAAGAGGGATTGCAACATGGTCACCCCCCCCCCCCAAGAGGGGTGATTTCTCACTTTTTGTCTCTCTATCTCTGTCTCTCTAGCAAGCACACATGCCCCACAGTGAAAAAAATCTCTTTAAAAATGCTGAGTCATTGTCATTGTGAAGGTAGTAAGAGGGCAGGAACTTAATCCAACTATGATATTAAGAGTGGGAGACTTTCGAAGGTGATTTAGATTGTATAAAGTTACCATTCCCTTACCTGAATATTGATGAGTTTATGAGGAGAAGAAATGAGACCAGAACAGAGACGCAGACACAGGCACCCTGTCCTCCCATGAGATGCCCTCTGCTGTGTTATCATCAGCAAGAAGATTCTCACCAAATGTGACCTCAGGACCTTGGACCTCCAAACCAGGAGCCAAATAAACTTTTATTCTTTCTAAATTACCCTGAATCGCATATTCGGTTATTAAGCAACATAGAATGAATTTATAGTATTCACAAACCTGTGAGCAGGCAGGGGTGTGGTATGAATCCTGATGTTAAAAACAGTAGAGGGTTCTTATCACCCCTAAGCATGAAGGGACACACGGAGGGAGCAATTCCAGGATCTAGAGAGAGCCGTGGCTAAAGCTGCAGACTGTGTACATAATTCTGGTACACTTGGCAGTGGGAATGTCCCACTTTTAGGCTTTAATGAATGCATCTTTAAAATATGCATGCAAGTTAAATGTGTAAAATCCAAGAAATAGATTTAAATGAGAATTATCATTCTCTAAGAGCTAAAAAACTTGGTGTGGACACAAATTTTAGTGGTATAGTTTCTAGTATTTTACATATAGTTTTTTTTATTGTGATTTCTGGATTATATGTATTTGATGTATATCTTTGTGGGAATAATATTTTTTTAAAGCAAGTATAGTAACTTGTTAAACATACATTCACCGTTATACATACATTCATTGTCAACATTGAACATTGCGTTATGTTGGGGAGATTTGATAATAGTTCTTTCAGGTTATTTTTTGAAATATGTATTTTTTTTAAAAAAATTTATCTTTAAGTGCTAGCGGGCACCTGGGGTTGCTGAGGGCAGGGAGAGAGAGAGAGAGAGACAGAGACAGAGAGAGACAGAGGGAGGGAGAAAGCACTCCTTAATGGGGCATGGTCACATCACAATCCCTTCTCCTCCATTTCTCTATTCTTTTGAGATTTTGCATGCACACACATGTGCTTGGTACGTTTTTCAAACTGCTGTGGCTAGAATTCAAGCCTCGAATAACAGTCAGCCATGTGGGGTCCAACTCCCTTAACTGGAATGGCCTTAAATATGTATTAAATTATTCATATTATTTATTTTGATGTAGTACATCATCTCATAGTCTTTTTTCCCTATTTAAAACCTTGTGTTCATTGAAAATTCTCTCATGAGCCACCCCACAACCCACCCCAAGGCATTTCTGGTATCTGCCATTATTTTCTTATTTCTGTGTTTTCCAGTTCTTCAATTTCCTCCATGGAGTGTGGATATTCAGGATGTATTAAGTGAAGAAATATAATGTTCATCTTTTTTTTGGAGAGGTTTTTCACTATATTGCGCGTGCGCTCGCCAGACAGACAGAGAGAGACATAGAGACAGAAAGCGAGAAATCACCCCCCAGGGGGGATGGTCACGCCGCAATCCCTTCTCCTCCATTCTCCTCTCGGGATCTTGGGCACGCACGCACACGCGCCCGGCATGAGTTTTAAGCTACCGGGTCCGGGACACGAACCGCAGTCGACTACATGGGAGTCCAGCGACATAGCCATTATGCTAACCGCCGGTTCCCATAATGTTCATCTTTCATAGTCTGGTTTGTTTCATTAACATTTTATCTTCTAGGTTTATTGACTTTGTGTCAGATGACAGAATTTTATTGTTTTTTTTTTTATGGCTGAGTAGTATTCCATTGTGCGTGTGTACCATGTTTGCCCAACCCATCAATTGTTCTTTGGTTATTTGAGTTGCCTTAGCTCTTCCGAATAAGGCTGCAGTAAATTAGGATATACAACCATCTCTTCAGGTGACTTTCTGTCCTTCAAGTATATAGTCAGTAGCAGGATTGCAATATACAGTCTATTTTTAGATTTCTGTATAAACTCCACATTGTTTTCCACAGTGGCCACACTAATTATGTCCCTACCAGCAGAGCACAAGGGTTTCTTTTCTCTGCAGCCTCATCAGCATTTGTTGTTGTTGTTGTTGTTATTATTATTATTTTAATCACAACCATTCTGACTGGTGTTAGGTGACAGTACACAGTGGTTTTGATTTTCATTTTCCTTATGCTAAAAGATGTTGAACATTTTTTCATTTGCTTTTTAGCCATTTGTGTGAATACACATTGAGAGTTATCTTTAACCATCAAGTGCCCATATTTGAAATTGAATTATTAGTGGGGTTTTTTGTTCTTGTTTTTGTTTTTTGTTTTGTTTTTCAGGTGAAATATTTGGGCTCCCTATATATCCTGGTTGTCAAGCCTGTTTCTGAAATGTAGTTTGCAAATATTTTCTCCCATGTTGTGGGTTGTCTCTTTATTTTATTTATTTATTTTTGTTGTGCAGAAGTTTATTTTTATCTTAATGCAATTGCACTTATCTATTTTTCATATTCTTATCCTTGCTTTAGGGTCTTATTCAAGAAATCTTTGCCTACTCCAATATCTTCAAGTGTCTCTCTGGTGTCTTTCTCCAGTGATATTATGGCTTGGGATTTTACATCTAAGTCTTTAATCCATATTGAGTTAATTTTTATACATAGTGAGAAATGGGGATCTAGTTTCACTTTCCTGCAGATGGATATTCAGTTTTCCCAGCAACATTTATTGAAAAGATTTTTTTTTTCCTCCTGGATTGTCTTGTGCCCTTTGTCAAAAATCAGTTGGTTGTATGTCATTGGTTTTATATCTGGATTCTATGTTCTGTTCCATTTGTCAATGTGACTGCTTTAACACCCATGTTCTGCATATAGAAGGGGTGAATTTCTTCAAAGTAATAGTGACTGTTGCCCTGCAGGGTGGTTGCGAGTTCTCAGATCCTCTGTGGGGAACAGGATCCCACTTTATGGGAGGTAGTTGAGTGAAAATATCAGCTTAAAATAAGTAGTGACTTCTCTCTTGGATGGGTTGCAGGCAGAAAGGTTGTAGGTACTAGCTGAGAAGTTGTGACTCAGAAGGTAGTTGTTTAGTTAGTCATTTGTGTGCAATCCTTGGAGACAGAGAAAGCTGTCTGTTCCAGTGCTTAATTCTTCCTACAACTGTGGTACCCCTCTGCACATGGTTTGATTCAGGTGGATGCATCAGGGATTGTTGGTAGAAGGGAGGGCTGGGCATGATTTCTTGAATGGCTATGGGGTTGGGTGGGAACTATGACCTATCACCACACAGCTGGGAGCAGAGTTGGAGCTACTGCATGACTGTGTGTCTAGGGGACAGGGCTGGAGCTACACACATTTACCCACTGGGCCACGACTGGTATGGCATCTGGCAGCACAACTAGCGTGGATCCAGTGGAGCAAGCAGAGTAAGTCTAGTGGTACAAGTTGTGCAGGTTTTCCAGCCTGTGCACATCTGCTGAACTAGAAGGAAGAGCTGGAACTGCTTCCAGCTGTGGCTCAGTGGTCACTGCCTGAGGAGGCCTGCAGAACTGGTGCCTGGTGCTAGAGACAGGCAGGATGATGTCCCATGTGTCCCCCTAGCAAGAAGGGAGAACCCTGACACCCTCCTCTTTGTCAGCCACCCCTCTGCACTCCTCCACTTGCGTTACTACTCTGGTAGGTCTGGAGAGGGTGCTCTATAAAGGCAAGAGAGGGGGTAGGGAGCTGCCTTTGGTGTCACAGGGAACGAAGATCGGGAGTGGGCATGGAGCCTACAAGTCAGTTGGAGGAAATGTCCTGATTTGGCTTCCTAGATGGAACTGTTTGGAAGGGATTTCAGCATTCCCTCTGGGGTGGCAGAGCCTTGCAACTCCTCAAGAGAAGCTCATTTTCTGTGTCCCTCTTGTGTTCTGCAGTTGGAAACACTGACATTTTATGTGTAAGTAGGTAGCTGAAAAGCATTGAAGGGGAGTCCTGTCTTCCCCCCTCTATTGTGAAAGGCTTTGGTTATCTCTGCTTTTGTTTTGTGTTCTGAGTTTGGACAGATGATCTATTTTTATCTGTCTTCTGCTTGAGAATTGGCACCTCCAGGGACCATCAATTAGCATAATGGCTCTGTCACTGGACTCCCATGTAGTTGACGGTGGTTCGAGTCCCGGACCCGGTGGCTTAAAACTCACGCCGGCTGCGTGTGCATGCGTGCCCAAGATCCCGAGAGGAGAATGGAGGAGAAGGGATTGTAGAGTGGCCATCCCACCTGGGAGGGTGATTTCTCGCTTTCTGTCTGTCTCTCTGTCTGTCTGGCGAGTGCACACGCCCTATTGCAACAACAACAACAACAACAACAAAAAGGAATTGGCACCTCCAAGCCTCTATCCAACTTGTCTGGATTTTCCTACCAAAGATAGGCCACAGTGGATTTCCCAGATGCACCATCTTGCCCCTCTTTTCATACAGTTTTAATTTTGTACATTTCCTTTATAGTTGGGTGCCTTAAATCCTTTAAATGTCCAGTTGAAGTCAAAGATTCCATCTCATCAACATGCCTAATGATTTCTGTGTTTTCATTGTTTGGGTTGACATGTAATCTATGTCCTTTATCACTAGCATTAACACTTTAATTTTCGATTTTCAGATATCTAAATGAAATAGTAGTGTAAAGTATAATATGAATATTTAAATAACTAAATACGTTCTACTCCACAAAGAGGTCAAGGCTACAAAGACTCAGTTACCACTTGACAGTTAATAATATCTTATAGAAAGAGTCATTCATGGGAATGGTTATGTCGCTAGACTCTGACATAGTTGACCGCAGTTTGAGTCCCGGACTTGGCGTCTTAAAACTTACACTGGGTGCACGTGTGCCTGAAATTCTGAGAGAAGAAAGGAGGAAGAAGGGATTGTGGCATGGCCATCTGCCTTGAGGGGTGATTTCTTGCTTTCTGTCTCTCTCTGGCGAGTGCACACACCCTATAGTAGAAATCTCTGGGGAAAAAAAAGAGTCATTCTTTACCCAAGGTAAAAAAAAAAAGTCCAGTTTAAGCATATGATCAATGGAACCAACATAAAAAAAAAATCAGTGACACTTTTACACAAAAATAGTAAACTAGCTAAAAAAAATTAAGAAAGTAACATTATTTACAATAGCTACAAAAATAGCTAGGAATAAATCTGATCAAGGATATAAAAGATCTCTACAATTAAAACTAAAACACATTGGTGAAAGAACTTCACTGTGAAATAAATGGAAAGATGTACCATGTTCATGGATTGGAATAATTAATATTTCTAAATGCCTGGTGATCTGTAGATCCAATGCAATCCCCACACATGTAAAGCATATAGCCACTATAGAAAATAGTATTAAGTTTCCTCAAAAAACTAAAAATAGAATTACTATATGATTCTGTAGTTCCACTATTGGTTATAAACTCTAAAAAATTTGAATCAGTATGTCAAAGAAATACCTGCACTTCCTTGTTTTCGTGGTGTTATTTACAATAGCCGAGATATGGAACTAACTCAAGTATCCACTGATGCAAGAATGGATAGGGTCAGCCAGTGACATAGTGGTTAAGGCAGCTCGATCCCTTGTGACTGACTACACAGTTCAAGCCCCAGACCTGGCACCTTGAAAAATAAGCACACATGCATGTGTGCCCAAAATCTGGAGAGGAGAATGAAGAAAAGATTGTGGCATGGCCATCACCCTGAAAAGTGCTTTCTCATTTTCCCTCTCTTCCCCTCTCTCTGTTGAGTGCACACACCCAATAGTAAAAAATATGTATTAAAAAAAAAGAATGGATAAAGAAAATGAGGTCTATTTACACAATGAAATACTATCCAGCCACTAAAAAAAATCCTATCATTTGCAGCTACATGGACAAACTGGAGATTATTATGCTAAGTAAAATAAGCCAAACGCAGAAAGCCAAATACTGCATAATCTCATTCATTTGTGGAAGGTAAAAATGTTGATCTCACAGAATACAGAGAAGAATGGTGATTAACGGAAACTAGGAAGGGTTGGGCGAAGTGGGAGAGAGGCTGTACTTGTGCCAGTACAAAGTTATGGAGAGGAGGAATGAGTTCTACCACTTCACTGCACAGTAGGGTGACTATAGTTAACTGTGATATATTATAATTTCAGAACTGCTACCATAAATGATTATTAATGTTCTCACCACAAGAAAATGATGAATGTTTCAGGTGATGGATATTATCTTTAATAATATAATATATATTATATTCTGTACTCCATAAATATTTAGTTATTATACGTCAATTAAAAATAGAAATAGAAATTTAAAAACTGCATCTGGTCAATGTACACTGATGGAAGATAGCAGAACAAATGTCGAGAACAACAACAATGGAAACCACTAAGATCGCTCTCTCAAGTCTAAAGTAGATTAGGAAGAAGAAGTAAGAGCTGGTGGGCTGATAGCAATGGCTAACAGTGACATGCTATAAAGCCATATCAATCCAGCACTATTTCACAGAGACAAGTGTTCTTAAAGACCTGAACTAGCCCTCAGGCAGCTCTAGTAATTAGTTTATAAGAATAATTCAATTCTATCAAAAAAGTGTTCATTCTTTTTTTTTTTTTTTCTTCATAGAGTACGTGCTCTCATCAGGAAGGGAGAGAGGAAATAAGAGGAAAAGTGAGGCATTAATCCCCTGCTGATGGCCAGGCCACCATCTCTTCTCCTTCATTTTCCTCCTGGGATTTTGGGCATGCGCTCACACACACTGTGTGATATTCAGGCCATCAGGTCTGGGACTGGAACTGCAGTGGGTCACGTGGGAGTCCAACAGGACACCAGGCCACCTGCTGGCCCCAAGAAGTGTTAATTCTTTACATGTTTATTTATTTTTATGTGTCCTGAAATGTAAAAGTATATCCAGGAAATTTCTGTTCAATATCCTGTTTAAAAATTCTAACTAAATACTAAGAAGTACCTAGTGCATTTTAGAAAGAACTCTGTCAAAAAAAATTAATGACACTGATCACCTAAAAAGTAAACTCTATATAAAACAAAACTTCATGTAGTCCAGAGAAAAAAGAGAAAGACAAGAAATAAGTTCTAGGACTGCTGGTCATACCTTCAGTATAGATGCTTCTTTCTAACATCAACTTCCAGTGTCTCAAAGACACAGGGATTTTAGCTAAAAAACCCAACTAAGTGGGACCAGCAGATGGTGTAATGGTTACGTTGCTGGACTCCCACATAGTCGAACACGGTTCAAGTCCTAGGCCTGACGGCTTGAAACTCATGCTGGGCACGTGTGCATGTGTGCATAAAATCCCAAGAGGAGACTGGAGGAGAAGGGATTGCAGTATGGTCATCCCCCCAGGGGGTGATTTCTTGCTTTCTGTCTCTCTCTCCAGTGAGCGCAAGTGCCCTATAGCAAAAATCTCTTAAAAAAAAACAAACAAACAAAAAACAACAACAACAAAAAAATGGGGCCACTAATGCAGGGTTGTGAGATAATTATGCCCACCTTTTCCCAACTCACCTTCCACTGATGCTGAAACAGGCCGTGGTGGCCCGGGTGGGAGTGTTGATATCATGAACCGGCCAGTTTTACCAACCAGGGCCCCCGACCTGCAAGCCAGTTGAAACATTAACCAGCACATTGACCGGAACATTCCTGGCTGGGACTTCTGCATACCCTCTTCTAACTTCAACTCACCCAGTGGCTCTTTAAAAAAAAAAAAAAAATCTTTTGATTATGGAAAATGTCAAATACATACACAAAAGTAGGCAGCATAGTGTAAAACACTCCTAGGTACCCATCACCCGATTTTAATATTGTTAGTTCATAAACAGCATCATTCCACTTTAACCCTACTAGCTTCTTTCTTCCCTGGATTATTTTGGAGCATACCCCAGTCATCATATCAGTGCATCTGTAAATATCCCTAAAAGAGAAAGATTTTTTAAAGACCCTAACTACACACCATTCTCTCTCTAAAAAATGATACTAATTTTAATGTGGGTAGATATCTGTTCAGTGTCCAAAATCCCAAATGTCTTATACATGTCATCATTTTAAAAAATCAGTTTCACATTTAATCAGGAATTAAAAATAATGTTCACCCATTGTCACTAGTCTCTATCTTTGATGACTCTTTGAATCTATAGGTATCTCTCTACTCTTTTTTTCTTTCTTTCTTTCCTTTTTTTTTAAACTTCCCTTGCATTTCTCTGTTGCGGAAACCAAGTTGTTTGTCCTGAAGCGTTTTCCTCAGTCGGGGTTTTGCCGATTGTGTTCCTGGGGCTCTTCTGTCCTCTGTATTTGCTGTAAATTGGTCGTTGGATCTAGAGGCTTGAACCGATTTGGTTTAGAACTTTGCAGCAGTGACACTTCAGAGAGAGTGGTGTGCATTTCTACCAGGAAGCATGTAATATTTTTGTTCCCTCTTTTTCTTTGTTGTTAGCAGGAATTAATGTGCATTGCTTTGGTTTACTAATCAGAGGTTACAAAATGGATAGTCTAGTTCTCATTCTTTCTTCATTTATTATCTGAAGTATCTCCATATAACAAAACTTCCCTTCGTTTTGTTTATCAATAGAACATCTTTTTGCTTTTTTCTTAAGAAAAGTCAAGGTTGATCAAATGCTCGATTCTTCCCAGTGTTTTTAAAGTAAGACACTTACCAACCCACTTTATTAAAAAGAATACTTAATTTTGAGGTGTACCAGATGATATGTACAAAAAGAATTTCTACGACTTCCGTAAACATCCCAAAGTTAAATTGTTTGTGTAAAATTTATGAGAATCGTCTGATTAGAGAAGAGGGCCAGAAATCACATGAAAACAGAAAAGTCCCGAATTGATTTGACCCAATTTGCACTTAACATGATAGGGCAGCAAATTTGAAATATAAGAAGCTAACTCTTCAACTTTATATCTAAAAAGTTCACTGCTGTTACGAATACGTGAATCATATTTATTATTGGCAGAAAACTTGAAGTCATTTTTGTTTGAATTGGAATTCTCATTTCTAGCTGGGCTTAAGGAACAACTTACCTGTTTTGAAGAGAGACTGTTGTTCATGTTCTAATTCCTTCAACATGTCTCTTCCTCCTGGTATTGACCAACTTGACCACTGGAGACCTGTTCTGAATATTGATTTCTCTATACCTGTGGTCAGGAACTAGTGTCCTTGAATATAAACTGCATGCATAGATTACTCTAAGCATCAACTTTAATTCAAAAGTTGTAATAGTCTTAGTAACTCGTGAATTCATTTTTAAAGTGAAAAGTGTAGTTTCTAATAGAGATGATCTAGTCAAGACCATACACAGCTAGCATAGATAAAGAGGCTAGTTCTGCTGCTGGTTATATAACAGTTTATCTTCCTGGTGTCTTTTCTTTCTTCCTCCAGTTTCTCTCTCAATCTCACCAATCTGCTTATGTTAAGAAACTGTATCTGAGACATGGGGTAGCAGATGGCAAAGTGGTTTCATTGCTGGACTCCCGCATAGCAGACTGTGGTTTGAGTCCTGGACCTGGTGGTTTCAAAATCATGTCAGTCGTGTGTGTGTGTGTGCATGCGTGTGTGTGTGTATGCGTGTGTGTGTGCATGTGTGCGCGTGCACTCATGATCTCAGGAGGAGAATGGAGGAGAAGGGATTGTGGTCTGGCCATCCCCTCTTGGGGGGAATTTCTCGCTTTCACTCTCACTGTATCTCTCTCTCTCTCTCTCTCTCTCTCTCTCTCTCTCTGGTGAGTGCATGCAACTTATGGCAAAAAAAAAAAAGAAAAAAGAAACCGTATCTGGTTGTCAGACCTTTTACGTTTACTAAGACCAGATACCATTTATCTATAGTCCTTAGATGATTAAGTCTTATATACTAAAAGGAAAGATATTTGAGCTTTGTACAGTAATTTTGACACAGAATAAATGCTCAAGAAATTTGTATTGATTGAACAGTTTAGGATCTTATTGATTTCTTGATACAATATTTGAAGTGATGATAGCTTCAGAAGTGTCATAACACTCAGTCTTCAAGCAAAGAATTCCCTCTGTCTTTCTTTCCACCAACTCCTGACTACCTGGCTCCTTCTCTCATTCTACCAATCGCAATTCTTCCTTTCTTTCTTAATAAAATATATACACTTAGGAAGAAGAAAAAACCCAATGGCTAAATGCAGTTTGAGCCCTCTCCAACTCTTGCTGTCAGCTTGGCACTTTGTTAAATGTTACTACGTTTCACTTTCAGAAAGGGTTAGCCAACAGTATTCTATCTACTTTCTACAGGGTAGAACTTTCCCACCCCCTAACCTTTAGGTCATTCCAATCATGTTATTTCTTCCATAATGCTAGAAGTAATGGAGGAGGCAGGAAGCGAATGTAGAAGTTATATAGCTCTGCTCGCCGGCCTTTGTCTGCTCGTCTCTAACCACCCTTAAACTACTTCCTTCTCGTCTTTATAACAATGGGCAAAATGGTTCCATCTAAATGGTCCGAAAGCCAAGCAGACTTCTGTAACCTGTTATTATGACCTTCCTCTCATCAGTAATTGTTGAGCAATTTGTGCCTAAAGAAGCCAATGGCCTACAGTGCCCACGTGGGATATGGTGAAAGTGGCTGGGAGAGAGTTCCAGCAATTATGAATGCCGGGGTCTTACAGGTCACCCATATGTAAGAGGCTTAAAATACTTTAACATATTTGTATAGTGGAATGATAAACACAGTGCTACAAATAATCCTTCAACTTTATTTTAACTAAGATTCACTCATGTCTCCCCGATCTCAAGTTTGTGTTTATTATGAAGATTTCTTTTTGGTAGAAAAGCCAAGTGAGAGGTTTTATGTATGTTAGAGACACAGTCATTCGAAAAACAAACAAAAGAAGAGTAAGAAGAAAAGAAGTGAAAGAAGAGGGAGATTGCGGACGAAATGCTGACGTGGAAACACATACTGGTGTGGGTCCGTTGGTTCTATGTCACATGTTGTTTACTGTGTGTGGTAATAGCAGAAACCACACACCACTGAGCAGCAGATACAACAGCTGCAAAAGAGACAGCTACCGGAAAGTGGGTTCTTGTTTATCTCTCAGGCTCTAGGTGCCTCTTGTCTTGTTCTCTTCCCCCACACCCTATGGCCGGTGCCATCTTTCACAGTCGGGATTTTAGTAACCATCATGCCTGAGGGAGTTTTACGAACTCAGAGACGATTCGGTAAATACTAATTACAGATGGTAATGTATCCTGTGTTATGAACCACTGTGCCTTCCTGGGATCACGAGTCATTAGCCTGACTGGAGTCACAGAGACATAAAAAAGCACATTATAATTTCAACAGGAAAGAAAGAACTACTTTTGGCTTTATCATGTTGAACGCTTAAGAAAATCCCATATGGTATGAAAAACACTTGAAAAACATTCGGTGGAAGAAGGTGAAGGTAATCAAGCAGCAGAGGGTGATTAAAGTGAACAGACTTTAAGGGCCATTGCTTCCAGGGAAATGTGGGATTCTAGGGAAATTTGGGGTTCTCCTTTGATCTGACACTGAACATTCCCAAGAGGGGAACGGAGGAGGAAGGATCATGGCATGACCACCTCCCCTCCCCCAGGGGAGTGATTTCTTGCTTTCTGTCTCTCTGTCTCTCTAGTGAGTGTACACACCCTGTAGCAAAAATCTCTCTTAAAAAGAGCAATGGCCCTTTCATTTTTAGTTTATTTTAACTCTATTCTTTATATCTACCTTTTGAGTATATACATACTTTTTGCATGTAATATACCTGTATTATATGGTATTGCATCAAACAACCAAATAGATGAAAAGGTTTTAAGACTTCAGGGCAAGAACACATAGTGATGAAAAGAGAATGGGTAATAATGGTGATAAAATTCGAGAGGTAATCAGATAAATTTGTCAGGTCCAAAATAAATAATTGCCGCTCTTCTAACTTATGTTGTATTAATGCTTGTGAAAAGAGGGACAGAAACGATTTTTTTGCTCTGATTCTGACTAGCTTCAATAGTGACTTTCCTGCTTTCCTCATAGAGGCTGGAAGATAGAGAGTATTTTTTTTTTTTTTTTTTTTTTTTTTTGGCTATAGGGCATGCATACGATGGGAACGGAAGGGGAGCAGAGAGAGAGAGAAAGTGAGAACGCATGGGGGGTGATCACAGCACATCCCTTGTCCTCCATTGTCCTCCATCTCTCCCCTCTTCCATGGATTTGGGCAAGCACACTCATGTGTCAACTACCGTAATCACCAGGTCACAGGCTGGCCCAGTACATGTAATTTCCAATAGGCCTTCGGAGGTCTGTGGATATGTGAAAGCACTTTACTTAAGAATTTCCAATCTAAAAACATTCACAGACAGGAACCAAGCCACGCTTCAGACATGGGGATTCCCACTCTGATGGCACGAGTGGCCCTGTCAGAGTAGGTACCGCATCTTAGTTTATGGTCACAGTGTTCGTGCGCAGCGTTGAGAGGTGTCACCAGAATTATTTACTCCACCACACCCAACCAAACGTGAGAGCGGCGAGCCCGTGGAAAGTGCCCACAAGGTGAGGTAAATGAAAATTTTGAAAATAGAACTAATCAAAGTTGGAAGTGGAAAGGAAGTGGTGATTATTACTATAGGGACATGGAATGAATCTTTGTCCAAAAATATTATTCTAAAAAACAAAAATAAGTCAGCTAAAACACAGTCCCTATAAGAGTTGCAGTAATCAAAGAGAAAATAATAACATGAGGAAACATCTTTTGAGCAGTGCCTAGGCAGTAGATTTCAATCTTTCCAAACAATAGCAATTGTTAATTATGCATCTTTACACTTGTTTCTGTTTATTGTAACTGATATACAGGTACAGCTCTCGTTAGCTAATGTTTAGGGAAGATATGCATTTAGGTCAAAATTATTCATTATTGGGAACCAGCAGTTAGCGTAATGGCTATGCCGCTGGACTCCCACGTAGTCGACCGCGGTTCATGTCCCGGACCCGGTGGCTTAAAACTTACGCCGGGCGCGTGTGCGTGTGTGCCCAAGATCCTGAGAGGAGAATGGAGGAGAAGGGATTGTGGCGTGACCATCCCCCCTGGGGGGTGATTTCTCGCTTTCTGTCTCTCTGTCTCTGTCTGTCTGGCGAGTGCACGCGCCCTATAGTGAAAACCTCTCCAAAAAAAAAAAATTATTCATTATTAATAATAGTGTATGTAAATTCATATTTCAAAGAGCCTTCTTGAATTTTTGGAGGGGGATAATGTCATTTAGATATATAAGAGATTGTTAATTTTTTTTTCTTTGTACTATGGCCAAGAAAAAGCTTTTATTCAGATAAGTGTCAATTTTGCTACTTTCTGCTGTTTATATGTGCTTACATAATTAGTATTCTCTCTTTTTTTTGTTTTTGGAGAGGTTTTCGCTATAGGGCGCGTGCGCTTGCCAGACAGACAGAGAGAGACAGAGAGACAGAAAGCGAGAAATCATCCCCCGGGGGGATGGCCACGCCGCAATCCCTTCTCCCCCATTCTCCTCTTGGGATCTTGGACACGCACGCACATGAGCCCAGCGTGAGTTTAAGCCACCGGGTCTGGGACTCGAACCGCAGTCGACTACGTGGGAGTCCAGCGACATAGCCATTATGCTAACTGCTGGTCCCAATTAGTATTCTCTTTGATCCACAACATTTTTGTAGAAAAAATGTAAAAGCTATGTGTCCATTATGAGAAGGTAGGCTTGAACAGAAGATGCAGTCTGAGGAGGCCCTGGGCTGGGGTACCACTGCAGTAAGTCGCGGTGCCTGAAGAGGAGAGTGCGAAGATCCCTCCACACTGCGTGGTCCCCCTTTCCTCTGGATGAGTGAGCCAAAGGAGGACGCACATGCTGATTCCTATCATAACTCTTGTAAATATTCATTCCTCCGCTTTTTAAAATAAAAATATTTGTGAATGAAACTTTTCATATTTTCTTCCTGTATCCCAGTGGGTCTTCTTTGGCACGCCGGGAGGAATGTGCTCCTCATTTTGGAAACCCTTGGCCTAGAAGATCAACGTCAATGTCAGGCATCGATTAGCTTGATATTGAAGAGGGCTAAATTTGTTCATGAAGTTAAAGGCTAAAATAGTGATAAGGCCCTTTGCAAGTCTTTATTCCAGAGGTTCAAAGCTTTTTGGAATTTGGGAAAGGTCAAAATGCTCATGTTGAATAAAACCACTGTGGGGCTCCCTACAGCACAAACGGGGAGCGGCAACGCCTGTCTTAGTAGATTCTGAGGTACCAGGGAAGCTTCCAGGCACCACGAATCAAGAAAAATAAGCATATGACTGATTTTAGAGGGTTGAAGGACCGATTTAATCTCTTGCTTGTTGCAAACTTACCTTAACTTTTATATCTAGAAGTGTGAATAGTTATAGACCCTGGCTAGTTCTGCTTAAAAACTAAAACAAAACAAAAACGACATAATTGCTGTATAAAACATACACGAATCGTTTAAAAGATGCTGATTAGCTAGCGAGAAGATAAAGATTCCTGACGCGTCAAATATTAAGTCAAAGGAAGAGCTCAGGCAAGCTGAGCCACAGTGGCGTGTCCACACATTTCCCTAACACTGTCAGGCTCATGGGACTTTGAATTTCTGTTTTCACCCTGTTGACAGGAGATAAAACACAGGACCTGAACAAGAAGGCTAGACAATGGAAGTGGGCCAGGGGCACGGACCATGTGTCTACAGGGCTAGTTAGAAAGAGTGATCCTGGCAGGAGATTCCCACTCAGGCTAATGTAGGCGGGAGATTTCCAGTGGGGGCTGTTAGCTGATAGCCAATGAGATAAGTCACTGGGCCCAGTCCCATTTGATACAGCTGATAGGGTGGCTCAGTGGGCCTAGCCCCCGTTAATATATAGCCAGTGGGATGAAAAAAATTAGCAGGCCCAGCCAACATCACCTGACACAACCCCAGTTAGGAAATTATAAACCACATGGAAAGCAATTAACACGCCCTTGGGCCATTCTTTCTCTTTTGCACTGGGCCAGCTCACTGGTGTACTTTCACTTGTACTTAATAAACTATCCTTTTCTTTCACTACTGGCATGTTTCGTTCAATTCTTTGTGTAAAACACCAAGAGCCTGGATATCACCAATGCCACCTCACAACGGATCTGCACAAAGAGGGGAATTGAATTAGGAGACCTCTGCCAAAGATAGAGCCCCTTTGATAAGGGTAAAAAAGAAAAAAGTTTCAGAAGGAACAACAAAATGCCTCCTTCAAGTCTTGGTGATGGGAAAAGAATAAAAGCACTTCTTTAGTATTCTCGGTTACCAGTAGTCTTCATCTAGGTTTGCAGCCCCAAAACATACTATCTGGGTAGACTGAAAATATACAACCAATAATTAAGTTACAAGGGTACCAAATAAGCCAGACCCACGTATCTAGCATGAACAAGCACACATCTCTGAAGAGACCACTTAAAAACCCAGACTCCAATAATTCCTATAAATTAAGCTTCCAATGAACAGGAGCTCATAGTCAAAAATCAAATAGTACTGGTGGAAACAAGATACCGTGAGTGAGAACCAATAGAATCAGACCTGCAAAGGCTTCAGATAAAATTGAAAATATTTTTATGCATAGAAATTTAGTTCACAAAATTTGAAATACATACACTTTATGTATTCTTATAAATGTATTTAAAGGCATGAAAGAAGAGAATATATTTAGGGGTAAGGAGCAAGAAGCTAATTTCCAAATAGACTTAAAAATAACTATGGGGACCAGCAATTAGTGTAATGGCTATGTTGCTGGACTCCCATGTAGTCGACCGCGGTTTGAGTCCCGGACCCGGTGGCTTAAACTCACGCCAGGCGCGCGTGTGTGTGTGCCCAAGATCCCAAGAGGAGAATGGAGGAGAAGGGATGGCAGCGTGGCCATCCCCCCTGGGGGGTGATTTCTCGCTTTCTGTCTCTCTGTCTCTCTCTGTCTGGTGAGCGCACACGCCATATGGCTAAAACCTCTCAAAAAAAAAATAACTATGTATAGTCATTGAAATGGCAAATTCAGTAAATAGAGTTGACAATAGATTAGAAACAGGTGAAGGCTGAGTACTAAGCCAGCAGACAGAAACTGTGTAGACTGCAGCACAGAGAAATATAACAATGAGAAATAGTTAAGAAACACATAGGAGGAGTTTGGGAAGAAAAGAGAAAGTGAATGTGTAATTATTGGTTGAAATTTTTCCAGAAATTATGTAAAACATGTTTCTTAGATATAGTAATTCCAAAGAATAATCATTTAAAAAACATTTATGGAACTAGGAGATGGCCAATTGGTTATGTCGCTGGACTCCCACGTGGCCGACTGCGATTCGAATCCCAGACCCAGTGGCTTAAAACTCATGCTGGGTGCATGTGCATGTGTGCCAAAATCCAGAGAGGAGAGTAGGAGAAGGGATGGCAGTGTGGCCATCCCTGTTGGGGAGTGATTGCTTGCTTTCTGTGTCTCTGTCTCTATGGCAAGCGCATGTGCCCTATAGCAAAAAATCTCTTTTAAAAAATACCAAAACAACCTTTAGGCTGGAACCGCCATCTTCCAGTAATTAACCAAGATGACGCACACAAAGGGAAAGAGGAGAAGCACCCGATATATGTTCTCTAGGCCTTTTAGAAAACATGGAGTTGTTCCTTTGGCGACATATATGTGAATCTGTAAGAAAGGTGATATTGTAGACATTAAGGGAATGGGTACTGTTCAAAAAGGAATGCCCTATAGATGTTACCATGGCAAAACTGACAGAGTCTATAACGTTACCCAGCATGCTGTTGGCATTGTTGTGAACAAACAAGTTAAGGGCAAGATTCTTGCCAAGAGAATTAATGTGCGTACTGAATATATGAAGCACTCTAAGAGCAGAGACAGCTTCCTAAAACACGAAGGAAAATGACCAGAAAAAGAAAGAAGCCAAAGAGAAAGGGACCTGGGTTCAACTAAAGCGCCAGCCTGCTCCACCCAGAGCAGCACACTCTGTGAGATCCAATGGAAAGGAGCCTGAGCTACTGGAACCTACTCCCTATTAATTCATGGCATGATGGGTGTTAAAAATAAACTAATATGTGGTCTATAAAAAAATAAAAAATAAAAAAAATACCAAAACAAAAAACATAACAAACCTAAACCAGTTCATATCTAAGTGCACCTTAGTGAAATTTCAGAACAGGAAGACAGAAAGAGGGTCTTAAAGGCAGCCTGGGACAAAAAGGAAGTTACCTGAATTAGCATAAAAACTAGACTGGGATCCACTTCTCAGGAGCAGCAGCGGGAGCCAGAAAACAGTGGAGCGATCCTGCCGGGATGTAGGGAAAACCTAGAATTATATACCATATACAAATATTCTCCAGAAATAAGAAAAAAAGAATCGGGACACGTACATATTCTGTGAGTTTCACATCTATTTGATCCGGCAATCCCACTTCTGGGTATCTACCCAAAGGACAGGAGAACGCTCAGTCGGAAAAGTGCTTGCACATCAATGTTTATTGAAGCATTATTCACAATTGCCAAGACGTGGAACCAACTTAAATGTCCACAAACTGATGAATGGATTGGAAAAGTGTGGCACATATACTCTATGGAATACTACTCAGCCATAAAAAATAACAATACCTTGGCATTTGATAGAAAGTGGTCAGATGGAGGATCTATTGCTGAGTGAAGTAAAACAGGCTATGAAAGAAAGATATTGTATGTATCCATTTAATATATACCGACTATCTGCACTCTATGGTAGAGAGTGAAAAATTGGAGGATATAAAAGCAGTGAAGGTACTTAACGAGGATAAGACAGTGTGGAATGGGGCGGGGGATGAAGAGAAGAGGATAGAGAAAGATAGCAAGAGAACAAATAGAGAGGCAGGACGTTAGTGAGAAACAGATATGGCTTATTAACTGTTGATGATGACGTGTATAGTATTCTCAACTGGATTGGTCTAAGTATTTCATAATGGGTAAAGTCTTTTTACAAGCAAAATGAGAAATAGTGATTGACTGTTTAAAGAAATGTAATAAGGGAACCAGCAGTTAGCGTAATGGCTATGTCGCTGGACTCTCACGTAGTCGACCACGGTTCGCGTCCCGGACCCGGTGGCTTAAAACTCACACCGGGCGCGTGTGCGTGCATGCCCAAGATCCCGAGAGGAGAAAGGAGGAGAAGGGATTGCGGCGTGACCATCCCCCCTGGGGGGTGATTTCTCGCTTTCTGTCTCTATGTCTCTCTCTGTCTGGCTGGCAAGCGCACGTGCCCTATAGCAAAAACCTCTCAAAAAAAAGTAATAATAATAATAATGATTGGGAAAAACATTGAAAAGATATTGAATGATGAAGTGGGGAGATAAATGTCTCTGTATTGACTGACATGCATGGCATTCCCTTTTGGAAAAGTAATCTAATACACTGTAAAGTTATATGCAATCCAATGTAATATAAACAAGATTATGATGATAATAAAAAAATAAATGATTAAAAAAAAATAAAAAAGAACATACCTCAGGCAGGAGGACATTTCCCAGGTGAAAAATTTGCTATGCCATGAGCAAGGATTTTTAAGAAGTGGTAAATAATAGATTGAAGCAAACACTGACTTTAGAAACAACAATAATAAAATCCATGAGGTTATAAAGTAGAAGGAAAATGTCAGACAATAACAAAACTTAGAAAGTGGTTACTGAACCTAGAATTGTATGGATTATATAGTTAAATTACACTGATGATTATAACCTGTGTGGAAAAATACATAGTGCATTGAGAATGGAAAGGATGAAACAAAACTCGTATCTGCAGATGATATGACTGTCTAGTAGAAAATCCAGATGAATCTATAGATAAATCAGAAAAACCAGATTCAACACCCATTTTGGTAGCTACAAACCAATCTAAAATTATATTTCTATAAACAAGTGCCAACAGTTGAAATATAACTTAAAAATATCATTGACAATTACATTAGAAAATACAGATAAACTCAAAATAATTTCTGGTATGCCAGACTTTTACAAACAGAAAACTATGACTTAGTTAAAAGACATGGAAAAATATATTAGGTTTATATGTAGGAAGACTCCAGTTTTCAAGGGTTTTCTCCCAAATTTGATTTGTAAATTCTGATTTCTAGAAATTCTGATAAAAATTCCAATTTTTTTCCCAGTGGAATTTATCAAACTGAATAATATAGAAAGTACAGATCCGGGATACCCAAGGTTCTCAGAAGAAAAGAATAAGGTAAACAGACTTGCTCCACAAGAGTTCTTGAATTTTTAAACAGTTGCAATAATTGAACTGTTCTGTAGCCTTCTGGTTAAGAGAGCGAGACCCACATGGCCCACCACAGTCCACGTCCTGGCCCTGCAGCTTAAAAACCACACCCAGTTCTTGTGCATGTGTGCCCAAAGTTCCAAGGATGGAAGAGAGTAGAACCTGCCCGAATCCCTATCTTCCCATCCCTGCCTCATCTGTCTCCACATTCACCTTCCAACATATGCAGCGGATGTACGTATTTTGTTACCTGTTTCCCCACTAGAATATAAACACAGGAAGGCAAAAACTTTTACTTACTGTTCTCCATGAGTGTGTGCTTGGAGTCTAAAACTGTGGCTGATGGGGGAAAAAAACTTTGTGATTCAGCAATCCTACTCCAGGCAAGCATCGGAGAGTAGCTCAGATAGGAGACATGTGCAAGAGTGCTTGTAGCAGTATAATTTGTAACGGGGACACACAACACACACACACACACACACACACACACACCCTTAGCTGTACATCAACAGGAAATTGGTTCAAAGTAGATGATCTGTAACATGACTTTCCAAACCTAATGTTGAGCCAAAAACTTCTCTCACAAAGATACACACAGTACAAATCTATTATTTAAATTATAAAAGCTTGTAAAACTAAAAATGTACTATTCAGGGCTATAAAAACAAGTGTACAGACAGGGGCCAGCAGTTGGTGTAATGGCTATGTCTCTGGACTCCCATGTAGTCGACTGCAGTTCAAGTCCCGGACCCAGTGGCTTAAACTCATACCGGGCACGTGTGTGTGCGTGCCCAAGATCCCCAGAGGAAAATGGAGGAGAAGGGATTGTGGTGTGGCCATCCCCCCAGGGGGGTGATTTCTCGCTTTTTGTCTCTCTGTGTCTCTCTGTCTGTCTGGTGAGCGCATGCGCCCCATAGTGAAACCTCTCAAAAAAAAAAAGAATGTGCTCGGACACAGAGGTGCTTGTGAATCAGGTACGTGGCCCTTCTTTTTTTTTTTTTTTTTTTTTGAGAGGATTTCGTTATAGGGCACGTGGGCTTCCCAGACAGACAGAGAGAGCAGACAGACAGAGAGAGACACAGAGACCGAAAGTGAGAAATCACCCCCCAGGGGGCATGGCCACGCCGCAATCCCTTCTCTTCCATTCTCCTCTCAGGATCTTGGGCACACATGCACACGCACCCGGTGTGAGTTTTAAGACACCGGGTCCAGGACGTGAACCGCGGTTGACTACATGGGAGTCCAGCGACAGCCATTATGCTAACTGCTGGTCCCATGGTACGCAGCCCTTCTTGAACTGAGCAACTTTGGGGAAAGGGTAAGGTCACGGGGTTACTTCTTTGCAGTCCTCATAATCTCTAGATCCACATTCCCAGGGACTGTGGCCCTTGGACGTCAGAGAGCCTGAATTCAAGTCCTGGGTCTGTTATTAACTAGTTACTGCCATGTTGGTAGGAGGCATATTACATAAAGAAGATCTATTAAGTCTTGCATAAGATTTAGACAAGATAGTACTATTGAGTCCATTTTACAGATACAGAAACGGAGACAGAGAGATGGGGAATCTCACCAACGTCTGTACCTAATCAGCTGTAGAACTGAGATTCACGGCCAGGTCCCTGCCTCCTGATGAACTCTCTTCCCTACCGCTCTCTCCCCTCTGAACCCCAGAGCCTGTGCTCTTCCAGCTAATACATTCCCTCTGTACCTCTAAGTAAACTTCACATACAATGTGCAGCATGCATTCGACCCAGAGGAAGGAACCGGCCAGAAAGCAGGTCTGCCATTCCTGCAGGAGACGGCGGGCTCTCGCCCATCTGTTGTTTACTGAGGCTGAGAGCGCTGAGCGGTTCCCAGCAAGCAGTGTCTGCCTTCTGCATTTTCCTTTTTGGAAGATGTTTCTCGCCCTGCCCCTCACCACCCACTCGCTTCTGTCTGGTTTCTCTTTTGCTGGCCCCTTTCCCATAGCAGTTAGTGTTTGCCCTGCAAGTGCCAGAGCATTCATCCTTTCTTCCTCCAATGATGTGCCCATTTGCATATCATGCAAACAGCGCAGCTGCTGGAGTCCCAGTCAGGGTAAGAACGGTCACAGTGTTTGTGCTGGTCGCTCCTGGGGCTTTCTGGAGCCTGGGTAAACTCCAGGGAGAAAATCGTTCAGTTGGAATCTCCGCTCAGATCCTGTGACATCATGAGTGAACGCTTGTGCTAAAAATGCACATGCAGCCCTGCCCGCGTCGGTGTGCTTTAGAGCCTGCAGACTCAGGAAGGTTTGTAGGTGGAGAGAAATGCTCACAACAGTTTTCACTTGGTCTCATTTAATCCATTTAGACTTTCAATCTGTTTTCTAAGTATACCTTCACATTTTTGTTTTTAAAATTTATTTATTTTTAAATTTACATTTAATCACAGTTGTTTTTACACTGTGCAACGTTTTTTTCCGGCACAAATACCATGCATATCTGTCAAGATAAAGACATATTATATATATTATCATTGGCAAACAGCTTTTCCTTTTCTTTTCTTTTTTTTTTTTTTGTCAATTACACATACTCTTTATTTTCTTCCCCGGTTCCCCTCCCTCCATCACTGACCCCATATCCTCCCGTCCTTACTTTCGCTAGTACCTACCCTTGCCCTCCCTGCTTCTATACCTTCCAAACTTTCAGGTTCTGCTGCATAGACAACTGGTGTATACTGAGTGGGGACATACAGTCTTGACTTTCATAGTCTGGCTTCCTTTGCTTAGCATTATGTCTTTCATATTTATCCACTTGTCATTTATCAAATGTCATTTTTTATGACTGAGTAGTATTCCACAGAGTACATATACCACATTTTTCTCAAGTCAGTTATCTATTTTTGGACATTTGGATTGGTTCCATGTCCTAGCAATTGTAAATAATGCTGCAATAAATATGCATCTGCAAATGCTTTTCTGACGGAAGGGTTTTCTATCCTTTGGGCAAATACCAAAGAGTAGAATTACTGGGTCATATGGTAGTTCTATTTGTACCTTTCTAAGGACTCTCCATATCGTTCTCCAAAGTGATTGTACTAATTTGCTCCCTTTTCACCACAGCCTCGCCAACACTTGTCATTATTTATTTTTAAAAATTTTGATCATTCTGACTGGGATTAAGTGATATCTCACTGTGGTTTTGATTTGCATTTCCCTTATGATAAGAGATGTAGAGCACATTTTCATATGCTTTTGGGCCACTCGTATGTCTTCTTTGTTCAATTCATTTCCTCCTCTTTTAATTGGATTGATTTTTTTTTTTTTTTTTTTTTTTTTTTTTGCATAAGCTGCTCTAGTTCCCTGTATATTCTGGTTATGTGTCCCTTATCTGAGGTATAGTTTGCAGATATGTTCTCCCACTCTGAGGGTTGTATCTCACTCTACCCATTGTTTCTCTGGCTGTGCAGAAACTTCTCAGGCTAATATAGTCCCATTTGTCTATTTTGGGGACTATTGCTTGTGCTTTGGAAGTCTTCGCCTACTCCAAAGTCTCCAAGAGTTTTTCCTGTTTTGCACCAGTATTTTTATAGTTTGAGGTTTTATGTTTAGATCCTTGATCCATTTGAGTTAATTTTTGTTCATGGTGAGAGATCAGGGTCCAGTTTCATTCTTCTGCAGGTGGGTATCCAATTCTTCCAGCTCCATTTGCTGAAGAGATTTTCTTTTCCCACTGAGTTTTCTTGTGCCCGTTGTTAAGAATCAGTTGGGTGTCTGTTTTGGGACTTATTTGGGGGTTCTCAATCCTGTTCCATTGGTCTACCTGTCTGTTTTTGTGCCGATACCATGCTGTTTTAATTATCACAGTTTTGTAATATGTCTTGAGGTCAGGAAGTGAGATGCCTCCTACTTTATTCCCCTTGCACAGTATTGCTTTGGCAATACGGGGCCTTTTATGCTTCCAGACAAATTTTGTGATTGTTTTTTTTTTTTCTATTTCTGTGAGAACTATCTCTGGTAGTTTGATTGGTATTGCATTAAATTTGTAGATTAATATGGATAGGATTGACATCTTGATTATATTAATTCCTCCAATATAGGAACGTGGTAATGTTTTTCCACTTTTTTTGTATCATTTAAAATTTCTTTTTTCTAGTGTTTCATAGTTTTCCTTGTAGAGATCTTTGATGTCTTTGATAAGATTTACTCCTAGATATCTTACTGATTTTGTGGCTATTGTAAATGAAATTTCTTTCTTTAATTCTGTCTCAGTTTGTCCATTGTTGGTCCATAAAAATGCTATAGATTTTGGTAGGTTGATTTTGTATCCTGCCACTTTACTATATTCGTTTATCACTTCCAGGAATTCTTTTGTGGATTCTTTTGGATTTTCTGTGTATAACATCACATCATCTGCACATAGAGATAACTTCACTTCCTCTTTTCCCATTTGAATGCCTTTTATTTGACTCTCTTGTCTAATTGCATTGGCTAGAACTTCCAGCACTGTGTTAAAAGGGAGTGGAGAAAGTGGGCCACCTTGTCTTGTTCCAGTTTTTAGTTTTTAGCATGGTGTTTCACATTGAGTATGTTAGTTACGGTATTTTTACCGATGACTTTTATTGTGTCGAGGAATGTCTCTTCTGTGCCGATTTTGCTGAGAGTCCTAATCAGGAAGGGATGTAGTATTTTATTGAAGGCTTTTTCTGCATCAATTGATATGTTCATATGGTTTTTACCTTTCCTTTTGTTAATGTGATGTATTAGATTTATTGTTTTGCATAAACTGAACTGAAATAAAACCTACTTGGTCATGATGTATATAATCTTTTTAACATGTTGTTGAATATGATTTGCTAGTATCTTGTTGAGAATTTTGCATCTGTATTTATCAGGGATATGGGCCTGAAGTTTTCTTTTTTTGTCATGCCCTTATCTGGTTTTGGAATTAAGATGATGGAGGTGTCATAGAATGAATTCAGGAGGGGTCCTTCCTTTCAAATGTCTTCTTTAAAGATTTTGTAGAATTCAGAATTAAAGCCCTTGGGACCTGGGCTCTTCATTGTTGGGAGACTACTTATTGCTGATTCAACCTCTTGCTATGTGTCCATTCAGAATTTCCATTTCTTCCCAGTTCAATCTTGGTAAGTTATTCATGTCCAGAAATTTGTCCATCTCATCTAGATTTTTTGTTTGTTGGTATATAGTTGCTTATAGCATTCTCCGATGATATTTTGTATTTCTATTATATCTGTTGCAGTAACACCTGTTTCCTTGCTGATTTGATTTATTTGGTTCCTTTATCTGTTCTTCTTGATTAATCTAGTTAACGATGTGTCAATTTTGTTTATCTTCTCACAGAGCCAGCTTTTGGGTTTATTTTCTGGCTAGTTCTTTCATTCTCTATTTCATTTATTTCTGCTCAAATCTTTATTCTTTATTTTCTTCTGGAATGTTTTTGTTTGTTGTTGTTGTTGTTGTCTTTCCAGTTCCCTGAGATGTGTTGTTAGGTTGTTTATTTATTTATTTATTTTCTTATGTGCACTAATTGCTATGAACTTCCCTCTTATGACTGCTTTTGCTGTGTTCCATAGGTTATAAACACTTATTTGTTCATTATCGCTGGTTTCAATGAATCTTTTGATTTCAGTCTTAATTTCTTCTATAGTTGTAAAGTCATTCAGGAGTGAGATGTTTAGTTTCCATGTGTTTGTGAATTTTCAAGGGCTCTTTCTGTAGCTGGTTTCAAGTTTGACTCCATTGTGGTCTGAAAAGATGCCAGATATAGGTTCTATAACTTTGAATATGTAAAGGCTTGTTTTTTGTCCTATCATGGGGTCAATCTTTGAAAATGTTCTATGTGGGGATGAGGAAAATATATATTTTGTGGTAGTTGGGTGAAATACTCTGTAGATGTCTGTCAAATTCATTTCATGTATGGTATTATTTAGATTTTGTATCTTTTTGTTTACTTTTTGTCCAGACGAAGTCCGTGGGATGTTGGGATCACCTGCAATTGTGTTGCAATCTACCTCTCCCCTGAGATTTTATAGTCTCTCTTTAATGTATTTAGTGCTCCAGTGTTCGGTGCCTAGATCTTTACGAGTGTTCTATCTTCTTGGTGAACAAGTCCTTTGTCTCTTCTTACGTCTTTCATCTGAGAGTCTCTTTTGTCTGCTATCAGTGTCGCAATTCCAGCCTTTTTTTGGTTTCCATTTGCATGGACTGTCTTTCTCCAGCCGTGCACTTTCAGTCTACGTATGTCCTTATCTGTGAGGTGTTTCTTGTAAGCAGCATATAGATGGCTTCTATTTTTGTATCCGTTCAGCCAGTCTGTGTCTTTTAATGGTATAAGTTAACCCACTAACATTCAATTTTATTATTGATATTTGTGGATTTATTCCTGTCATTTTGTTAGCCATTTTCTCAGTTGTTTTTTGTTCTCCTGTTTCTGTTTTTGTCTCTAGTTTTCCTGATACAATTCACTCCTTAGTACTTACTTCCTGTAGAGCTGGTCTATTATTGGCGAATTCTTTCAGTTTTTGTTTATCTGAGAATACTCTCATTTGTTCTTCCCATTTGAAGGATAATCTTGTTGGATATAGTATTCTTGGTTGAAATTGTTTTTCTGGTAATGATTTGAATACACCTTCCTATTCTGTCCTTGCCTGCATTGTTTCAGTTCAGAGGTCTGACGTTAGCCTAATGGGATAACCTTTGTAAGTAACTTGATGTTTCTCTCTTGCCATTTTAAAAATACTATCTTTGTCTTTTCATCAATCTGGCTATGATGTGCCAGGGGTACATTATTTCTTGGGTCTGAATTTATCCATGTTGCTCTATATTTGGAAAGTTTTCAGAGCATTTCATGAAAGAGGTTTCCCATACCTTTAGCAGATTCTTCTGGAATACCCATTTCATTATGTGGGTATTTGGATGCTTCATGGTGTCTAAAATTTCCCATATGTTGTCCCTCCCCCCCCCTTTTTTGGTTGTTTTTCTTTCTTTTTGGTTATTTGGTCTATGTTGGAGTCTTGGTCTTCCAGGTCAGAACTTCTTTCTTCGGCATGGTCCAATCTGTTGTTAATGCTTTCTAGGGAGACTTTAATTTCTTGTATTGTATCTTTCATTTTCAGAAGTTCTGTTTGATTCTTTTTTAGGGTATCTATTTCTTTACAGAATTCCTCTTTCATGTCCTAAAATGATTTTCTCATTTCCTGAAACTGATTGTCTGTTTTCTCTTACATCCCATTGAGTTTTGTCACTATGAAGATTCGGAGTTCTTTTTCTGACATTTCTGTGTATTTCTCCGTGCTATCCCCCGTTGGTGAGGGACTACTACGCTCACCTGAGGAAGAGTTACCAGTTTGTTTTCTCATGTTTCTTCTAGGTCTGTGTTGGTTTCTAATCATCTCATGCAGTATTCAGCTTTTTCTATTTATTGGAGTAGGTTCTGTAGTACTGGCAGAAGAAAGTACATGCTCAGTTCCCTGGTGTGCGTGTACCGGAGGCCATGTCTCCCAGGTCAGAGCAGTTAGGGGTAACTTTAGGTGCTTGGTTCCTCTGCCAGACGGTCAGCTCTTGAAGAGGTAGGAGCAAGCTACGGAGATGTATCTTGGTAAAGAGGGTCAACTTGGGATGTACAAAGCGCAGCGTGAGGGCTGGTGTACCAAAAGTACCAGCGGAGCTCCCAGCCCTGAGTGTGGGCTCACCCGAGGAGACCTGCCCCGGTCAGGCGTAAGAATCCCAGCTGGCAGTGGCAGGGTACATCCAGGCCAAGGAGCGGTCGGTGACGGTGTGTGGAAAGTCCCAATGTCACTTCTTTAAACCAACCTCATGAAAACCTAAGAATCTGACACATTTCCACAAAAACTTACAGATTGTTTTCAAAAGTGATCAGCCATACTCTCTATAAATTGAATAAATCAGTTTTATAATATTCTAAGTAAATAAATGGCAATGGATTAACTGACTGGTCAGCTTAATCTGAAACACAATATAAGGTTTCTGTCAACGGATTTTTTTCCCCTTTATTTTACCTACTGTTCTTTCAATTAATTTTTTTCCTTATTTCTTCCTACAAGCAAAATTTATACTTACACACCAGACCTAGAGTCAGAGTTATCTTTTCTAGACTAGCTGAGGTTACAGATTAGAGAAATACCCTCCTTTAATAAGTTACACTCTGTTACAGGAGAATCATTGAACTTATTGGCTCTGAACTAATCAAATAGATTTTTTTTCTGTGATACCAATCAGTACTCCCCAAATGGTATTTGTTTTGAAGCTTTTAATTTTGAAATATAGCCTGATATGTCTACTTTGCAATTTTAAATCATCAATTAAGAGCTATAGTTTCTTAATATTCACATTTATATGAATGCATGAATATGTTTATACTATTTTAGGTTGCATGCACTTTTAAAAATATGTATAATTTATTTAACAAGTTTCTAAAAATTTGACCATTCATCATTTAGGGTCAGCTTAAATGAAGCTTTGATTTAAAAAGTGGCCAATGGTCAGATTGCAGCAGCTGCTAAATCCTCAGAGAACTTAATGAATGTATCTAATTATTTTATAATTTAGTGTTCTGATTTATATACATGCTGCCGTACTAGAATCATTTTTGTCAATAACTGTCTTGAATTCTAAGACTTGAGGTGTAGGAATTTTAGGTAAAAAGGAGGCAAGTTAAATTACAAACCTACAGGACATTTTTTCAGCCAATCCAGTTTTTTATTCCATGCTTCCTGTTTCTCTAGGCTGGGCATGTAGGGCATAAACGTGAAAGTAAGCACCTGTATTGCAGCATACAGTCTGACTAATCCCTCTGAGAAGTGTTCGAAAGTGTGTGCACGTCAGCCAATGCACCAGCGCAAGAGAAGGATCTTCCTTTGATTTTACTTTACAACTTAGCTTCTTACTTCACTCTAATGTCGGCATATCCTTCTGGGTCATCTTTTCCACCTAGACTCATTCACGTGGTAATCTTAGCGCAAATGCCTTCCCGTACTATCTACAATACATGCTGATGGTTCCAGAATGCAGCTCATCGGTCCTTAGTGCTCCCTTAAATTCTATATCCGTGTCCGATTGCTCGATAGAAATCTCACTGGGAGGCCTAGCAGGCATCCCACACCAGACTTGCACGTAACGGGCTCCCGCTCGCCCTCTCTCAGTCCCTTCTTCCATAGCCCTCACCTCAGGGAAGGGCAGCCCCCTTCTGGTTGTTCCTCAGTGTGGCCCTTTACTCCTCTTCTCTCATTCTGTGTGGTCGGTCAGCAAATTCTCTTGTTTTTAATCTTCAGAAGAGATCCAGCATTCACTACTCCTCACCTCCTCCACTGCCGCCATCCTCTTTCCCTAGTTTTATTGTAGATAACCTTCTGAGTAGTCTCTGCCTCTACCCCTCTCTGCCTCCTACTCTCCCTTTATCCATTCCTGATTCTCTAACACACACCACAGGCCCGTTAACTTAAACTTAATGGACACCGATTTCTTATAGTCCCAGGGCCTGGGAAGTCCAAGATCAAGGGGCAGCGAATTCAGAGTCTGGTGAGGGCTCTTCCTCTGCTCCACGACAGTGGCTCCTACGGAGTCCTCACACGACAGAGGGCTGGACAGTGAGAGGGTGGAAGGGGCCAGCTGGCTCCTCAGACCTGTTATAACAGTGACAGTCCCATCCACGACGGCCGTCATGGCCGAGTCACTTTCCACCAGCTCCATCTCTTAATACCATCACTTTGGGGTTTCAATTCCAAGGTAGGAATTTTGGAGGGAAACATACATTCAAACCCCAGCACTTCCCCACTCTCTCCCACCCCGTCTATTCCCAAGCAGAGTGTCACCATTACAGTGTAAGTCGAACCACAGTAGTCCTCCTCTTAAAATATTGCATTTCATCCACTCAAAATCCTACGGCAGTTCCCCGTTTCCTTCAGACTAAAACCCAAAACGTCTTTCTGATGGCCTAGAAAACCGTCCTCCCCCATAGCCCTGACCTCGGTTTCCACAGCTGCATCAGTCTCCTGGCAATGCTTCAACACCCCAGCCACAACCCTGCTCCAGGAACTTGGGGCTGGATGGCCATGGCCATCGGAGACGTGAGCGAGTCAGTATGACAGGCAGAGGCTGTGAATGAAGGCCCGGGCTGGGGACATTTAGGAGCAGCGTAGATGGTTCTGCTGACGGCAGGCAATGGCAGGTGCACAGGGTAGCAGGGGCTCGGTGGCAGTCACGTGACCTGAGCACAGTGATGAAGAAGCCAAGGCTGAAGCATTCATTCCCCGCATCCCTGCTCCTCTGTTTATGCTTTCAGAAGGAGGCCCAGCTAATGCCAGAAAGCAGGTCCTACTGCAGTCACAGCTTACCTCGCCTCTCAGAGCACAGAGCCCCAGCCCCGTCCCAGCCACTGGAGGTCGGGGTTGAGACTTTATCTCAGAGAGAGAATTGAACGTGAAGAGGTGACCTGACAAAACTCCCGTGTAAAGGATTGTTTTATTCTTCATATAAACTTTGTAGCGTTCAGATTTAAAACAAGTATATTATTACTGTAAGTCATTAGCTGGGACCCGGAGATGCCTTTCACAGGGAATCGAACTTTGTGCTGCATTTGCCATGAACTGTCCTACCTATGTGTTGGAGAAAGGTTTCCTTTGTCTTCCTCGTATCTTCAATGAGCGAGACGGTTAAGTTCAACAGACAAGAGCGTATGCTGCCGGTGGTGATGGTGGGAGCGTGGGGGGTGTTGCTAGCTCCAGTTTATTCATTTTTATAACAAGATGTGGAAGGATTAATGAGATATGCATAGGTTATAGTGAAGGCCAATTCTAAATATGAAGGATGGAAGCTTTTGAGGACACCCAATTTTGGAATCTGAGTGGAAAAAATAAAGAAAGAAGATTTTAGTTTTTCTGGCCATCTGCCAAAGGGCCCATGGGATGAGTTGAATACTGCCCTTGTTTGAGGTTGGAAGATGACAACCTAACCTCACCCAGCTTAGTAACCCGTAACCACGGACTCTGTCACTCTGCTATTTTTTTGTAAAGTGCTTATCATATTTTACTTCACATAGCTACAAGGACAAAATAAGATAATCAGTCTAAAAATAAGTGTTTATAATACAAGGTAATAATAATAATGATTCTTGCTATTATCTATGGAATACCTAATATCGTTGGGCGTTGTACTGGATGCTTTAAATACATTATCTAAGATCTTCAAGATACCTTCTTGAGGTAGGTATTTTTAACTCTTCCCCTCCACCAACCCCACGAGAGAAGGGCAGAGAGAAGGTGAAGGGAGAGAAGCAGATAGAAGCTTTTTTTTTTTTTTTTTTTCTGGCTTACTGTGCTGCCGTCCTTTTTTCAGAGCCTCGCAAACAGCAAGGTTTACAGAGCCACGCCATTGTATGTGGCACGGCTGGGTCAGCCGGGGAACCAGATCCAGGCCTATCCTGCAGCTTCCAGCCTTCCAAGCTTTGGTGCCGTGAGCTGCTACAGCTGAGCTTTATTAACTCTTTCACAGACAAGGAGACGGGTTCAGAGAGGTTAAGTCACTTGTCCGAGGTCACAAAACCTGGCTAACATCAGAACAAGTGTTCATACCCAGATGCGCCTAACTTTCAAGCCTTTGCTGTTTGCATCTGAACTGTTTTATCAAAAAGATACATTTTCTCACCTTCATTAATCATTAAAGGCTCTCTGTGGAAATAGGTTGTCACCAATGATAATGATAAAGAAGATCTCTGTTGACTGTTTACTAAGTGACCTACCTGAGACGATTCTAAGAACCTCACGAACGAGTAATAACCCATTTCATCCTTAGAACCGTAAAACGTAGGCACTATCTACATCAGTTTTATAGGTGGGAATATTGAACCGCAGAGCGGTTAACTAACTTGTTTGAGCAAGTCAACGGCTGAGCTGAAATTCAAACCAAGACAGTAAAGCAATTAAATTATTTAGAAGATAAATACATGGTCAAAAAGCAACGAGAGACTTCCTGACTTTTTATAGGATAATGGCTAATGTAAGGCTTTCCTGGCTTACAATTTACACTGAGATGAATGTGCAATGTCTATTTATATTCCAAAGTCTTGTCGAAAGTGTTTGTATTTCAGGTCCATTTGTCTATCATAAAATAAAGTTCAAGAATAAGCCACATCTGTGAACACATGTATCCATTTAACTGTATCAACGTTACTTTCCTGGAGACCAGCAGGTGGCATGCTGGTTAAGTGCTGAACTCTCACATGGCCGACCGTGGTTCAAGTCCCAGAGCTGGCTACTTGCTTTCTCACTTTCTCTTTCTCTTTCTCTCTCTCCCTGCCCACCCCCAATCTCTCTCTAGAGAGTGCATGTGCCCTGGAGCCAATTAAATAAATAAATAAATAAATAATAGAATTAAATAATACTTAAAAAAATTTCTTCCCTGGAGAACATTATAGATCTGTAAGCACATGAAAGTAAGTTGACAAAAATGTCTCCCTTTTATTCTGGTCTCAACTTAGAAAGTTATACAAATATTGGCTTTTTTTTTTCTTGTTAATTTTCCAAAAGAGTTAAGATTTAGAGGCTTGTTGAAACCCATCTTTTTAGCAAGATTAATTTTAAAGTTAGACATTACGAGTATCAAATTAAGCTGTCAGCCTGTGAAATGATACAGAGAAAGATGTGTTACAGCAGCCCCCTCCTCCTCAACCTCTGTAGAGATCGGTAAGTCTGAAGAGAAAACCAGAGGCCAGGAATCACATTTTGGTAATTCTTCTCTAGTTATGCTGGATTTCTAGCATGCTATTAGAGACGCATGTGTCACCCTCACCATCAACCAACATATCATTGCTGTTTCAACTGTTGCGAGAGCTGCTGACACAGAATATTGTGTCTGCCGACAGCTCCAATTAGCTGGCGTGTCTGGCTGGTGACAGTGCCGGCTACCTTTGTTTATGGGGACGGTGGGAGCCGTATCTCCGTCTCCCCACCTCCAGTGGCAGACGGATGGATAGAGCTATATAATCATCAGCAGAAGCGTGTGATGTTCTGTCTTCACAAACCACCACGCAGAGCAGAACCAATGGCCTTTGGTCTGCTTTTAGAAATGACTGCAAGATCCCTCCCGTCTGTCAAGTCATGAAGGTGAGTATATGTAAAATACATCACATATATGTACATGGAGAAGACACTGGTTTCGGGACGTACAGAAGAAATAAAGCAAACAGGTTTTTTTTAGAAAGTCAGTATGGCATTTAATTTTGTCATGGCAGTGTTAAGATACTTTTGCATCATCACTATTCATAAAAATTTCTGCCTTGAAAAAATGTTACAAATCAACCGTTTTTTTATTATGTATATCGATCAGCAATATTTGTTAAATCTCATTTTGTAGCATTGCTTATTTTTAGTATTTGTGCCCTTCGCTTTCACTTACAGTAGAATCATTGACTTGGAATTCCACACATGTTATCTCCACTAATTCTCACCTTTCCATTATGACATGTGTGAAAGATGTTGTTCCCAGGCAAGCAAAACCAAAACCAAGCATGCTTTAATAAGTGCATTCGAGAATGTGTGCAATTCAGAATACACAACTCACAACTTCATTCTTTCCAACAGAAGGAAGTGGAAACAATACAGATGATTGATAAATCAATTATCGGAAGATTCTAGAATTTGCCTTACTTTTTAAAGATAATGTCAACTCTTCTTGAAGTTTATGAGCTTTAATTTGTTCCTTGTTTCGCTGCGAGTGACTCAGCACTGACCCTTGAATGGCTGGCACGCACCGACTCAGCTCGCTGGTATGGTCCCAGACCTCAGTTAGCGTCGCTCATCTTTTAGGTTTCAGCGCAAATGTTACTTTCCCTAGAAAATATTTCCAGAACCCCAGTTATACACATTCACAAAATTTTCTCTTTATAATACTATTGCTGCTGGAATGTCTATCCGTGCAATTATTTAACTAACAGCTGCCTTCCTTCCGAGCTGCTGAGAGCAGAGAACAAGTCAGTGTTATTTACCATTGAGTCTTTGGTGCCCAGAACAGTGCCTGGGACCCAGCTGTGGCCCCAAACAGATGCGGTGGATGAATGCTACTCAGGAGGACTCACATGCGAACTTTACAGGTAAAAGAAAGTCTATTGTTTTGATATCCTAAGACCAGAACTTCTTGTGAGGAGGTGTTTCCTCGTGTTTAATTTATCTCCCCACCTTAGCCAGGACTAGATTGGAGCAGGTGGTGGTGGTGATGTTAGTGGGGCCAGGGATTATGTTCTAGGCAGAGGGAGTGGCATGCATGAAGCTACGAAGTCAGGTTTCAAGAGCCCAGTTCTACCCATGCTAGAATTTAAAGAGAGGTCTGAGAAAATTAAGACTGGCAAAGAGTCCTGCAAATGGTGAACTAAAGCTGTCAGAGGTCAGCCTGAAACTTTGACTTAAAAGCCTTGAGGAAGATTCTTTTTGCCTTTGACTCATGGATGCTAAATATGTTAATATTTTTCTTATCCATACCATCTCCCAGTGTTTCAATTCATTATTGCATTGCTACCAGAAATATCCAAGATTGGGTATTTGTAAAGAAATAGAGGCTAGTTGACTCGCAATTCTGGTGGGTGAACATGATCCACAGAAACACAGCCAGCCAGCATGTGCAGAAGAAAGCCGAGCTGCAGGTAGTGCTCTCTAATAATAATCCACTCTCATGAAGACTTGCTCCTCCTTGCAAGAGCTAGAGCACAGATCGCTGTGAGTCCTCATTAATCTGTTCATGACAGTATCACCTCCATGACCTAGTCACCTAGACTTCATGATCCAGTCACTGTCCAACAGGCCTCACTTCCCAAATTCTATCACATTAGGGCCTAAATGGAAATAAGTGAACCTTGGGGGGATAAGCCATAATCAAAACCATAACACCTGGCACGCATGGGAATGAGACTCAGCTCCCTGAATCCTGCTTGGTAATAATATCTCATCCATCAAATACGTAGGTGGCATAAAGGAGATATTCATTTGTCTTATGTGTCCATAACTTGGGTTTCTTTGTTATGGCAGTGTAACCTAGCCTATCCTAGCTAAATGTAGAAATCTTTACATTACAGTGAATTATTATTTCTGTACTTCTGGATATTAGGTTTTGTTCACCACAGTGAAAAAAAACAATCCATGTTTTTAGTTTTACTATTTCACATTCAACAAGTCGGCTGCCCTTTAATAGGAGCTTGACGCCTTTTTCCAAATAAATGTTTGAAATTTGAAAATCATCGTTTGCTATGTCAATGGCTCATTGGGGGTAGAGGCCATGTCTTCTATTTTCATACCTAGCTTTAAACCCTACCTACTTACGAAGAGTCAGCACTAGTTCAGAATTTGTTGCGTAAGTGGGTCACCTCATAAACATTCCTTTTCCTTGCTGAAGGTTTTCAGTTTCATATTTCTGCATAGGTTCCACTTCCTAACACTTGAGTCCTTTCTCCAAGTCCTCCTTCTTCTTCCTGAACTGCAGGCCTCAGAAAACGGTATAGTATGAATATCAACAATCAACGGCCTACATTTCAGAATTCAGTCTTGTCTGTTTTGACCCCTGACTCCAGTTTTGTTGGTGTTTTTTATCAGCTTGATAAAATAAACTGGCTTTTATTCATGTGTTTCTTTTTTCATATACTTTGGACCTAAGGACAATCATGTCAGACCTTTTGATTGTTTCTTTTACTTTACAACATGTTCAGATTTTTCTTATCCGATCTTTTCTAGAGGCCCTATGAAAAGTGGATGAGGTAGGTATTTCTCCCATTTGAAAGACAGAGAAGGTTCAGAGCAGTCAGCCAACTAGCAAACGGACATGTACCTTTGAGTTATTAGCAGAAAGTTCCATTGCGTTAAATTCAGGAAATCAGATAAATACTCGCCTCCAGTGCTTAGCTGCCAATTTGACCTTCTGTGAGGTGGAGACCTCTGCTTCTCTCAACTTAGTTCTCATTAGCAAGGTGCTGCTTGTGGAGGTGATGCGAATCATGGGAGAAAATGACTACTTTTTTAGAGTTGAAAATAGTTGAAGGAGGGAAGACTGAGCATAGACGAATATGTTCTTTAGGCTTCCAAATGCCCCCTCCCCTTTTTTTTCTAAATCAAAGAAATGACTCCGAAGAAATGGCATCATTCTATGGGCAGAGACTTTAAAAGGGAACATAGCTCAAAAGAGAGAGAAAACTCAGAAAAATGTAATTCTGATCATATATTCATGAATAATCCCCACGTGAATGAAAGTAGGCACATCTAAAGAAGCTTTTGTGACTGCAAAGGGGACTCTCTGATGAGCTTATATTCAAAAGGACTCACGGGGAGAGGGTAGGAGGAAGCGCAGTGATGGGCGAGCCTGGTCGGCAGTGCCCCTGACGAGCCCTGGGAGGGGCCGAGATCCCATAGACTGCTGAGCCACGTACGACCTTGGGTGGGCTGCTCCCCACTGCGGGGCCCTGGGAGTGGACATCCTCTATCCCAGTTTCTCACGGTAAGGTTCGCAAGTGATAAACATGCAAGAGAGACTCAAGCAGAAGTGTGCTCAGACGGAACATACCGTCATGAGACAAAGCTGGTACAAATGGTAAAGCAGTATAAAGCTGCTTCCAAGCGAGAAAGAGCACTGTGAGGAGGAAAGTGGATGTCATGGGCAAACACAGCCTCTAAACTGTGGGGAGACCTATGCACTCGATCTTAGGCAAAAGGCCAAGAGGCGGTAGTAGGGCGCTACCCAACGTGACGGTCCTTAGCTCTGATTAACGTCAGGCTCTTTGCTTGGGGAATCTTTTGCTCCATTAATAGAAATCATTTCTATCTGGCTTTCGACTGATCTAAGAAGAATGATCATCTTCAAGCTGAGAAGGCAGAACAAACAATATGTGAAGAAAAAACAGTCAAGATGAAGAGAGTACCATGTGTTTTTAATGAGAAAATTTTATGTTCAGAAGAACTGCATCCCAGGGCACTGAAATGCCTTAGACACAGGATCAAAGGACCAGCCTTGCTGCTCCTAAGAAACCACAGAGAACAGGAGAAGAGCTTTCTGGATTGCAGGGCAAGCGTTCTCTCAGTTTTCAAGAGAGAGAGGAGGTTGAAGCATTAGTCTAATTAATGAACAGAGTGTTGGTCTCTGCAAAAAGTATGGGGCAGATTTTAAATTCGGGCTGGTGAGAACATTGTGAGCAAAGCAGCACACGCTGAGTCACTCTGTTCTTCTTCTTTTTTTTTTTTTTTAGAACATCTGGATATTTAAAACACACTCACACACCTCAAAATGATGGTAGAGCAGGAGCAGAAGACGGCTACAGAAGATATTCTGATCCTCATCTGTATGAAATTGCAACATGTTAGTCATGTGGCAAAGGGGAATTAAGGTCGTATTTGGGATTCGAGCTGCTCATCAGCTGAGTTTGAGATGGGGAGATGGCCCTGGGTTATCTGGATGAACCTGCTCTGATCCAAAGGCTTTTATTTATTTATTTATTTTCTTTTGGAGAGGTTTTTGCTGTAGGGCGCCTGCGCTCGCCAGAAAGACAGAGAGAGACAGAGAGATAGAAAGTGAGAAATCACCCCTCCAGGGGGGATGGCCACGCCACAATCCCTTCTCTTCCATTCTCCTCTTGGGATCTTGGGCACGTACGCACACATGCTCGGTGTGAGTTTAAGCTACTGGGTTCCAACTGGAACCGCGGTCAACTACATGGGAGTCCAGCGACAGCCATTACGCCAACTGCTGGTCCCATTTGATCCAAAGGCTTTTTAATTGGAAGAGGAAGAAGAGACAGTGTCAGAGTGATGTAATGTATGGAAGACTCTACCACCTCCACCAGCCACTGCTGGCTTTGAACACAGGAGGTGCCATGAGCCCAGGAGCGCAGGCCGCCTCTAGCAGCTGGGAGAGGCAAGGAGGTGGGTTCTTCCCCTGAGCCTCCAGGAGGAGCGCAATCCTGCTGACACCTGGAGGCCCATTTTGGACTTCCGACCTGCAGAACTGTAAGATAACAAGTTTGTGTTTTACATTTGTGTAATTTATTACAGCAGAGGTCGGTTTCTAATATAGTAGGCTGGGAGCATTTTACTTTGACAGGGACTTCGAGAGATTTTCTTACAAACCTGATACAAAAGTAGGTTACTAATATTATTTAGGTAGACTTCCAGTTGCTAGAACAAGCATCACTGTCACTCTGAAGGAAGTCGCCTGGTGTTCTGCCCGGGACACTGCCCTTGGTTCAATGATGCATTCATTCATTGACTAGAGAAATACTTACCAGCACCTTTTATGTTCTAGGCACTTCTACAAGCACCGAGAATTCGTCGGGAAGCAAGATACCAAAGTCCCCACACTCACAGACTTTGCATTACAGCAGACAAAACTGATGAAAAGCATAATTTAAAGTAGTTATATGAGCTGTGAAGGAAAATCAAGCAGGTTAATGAAATGAAGGAATGCAGAAGATGGACTTTCGGATATAATGGTTAGGAAAAGTATCTCTTTAGTGATATTTGAGTAGACAAACACGAGCCACAAGAAAAGGTCTAATAAAATAACCTTTCTAGGCAAAAGGAAAAGACAGAGAAAAGACCCAGCTATGAGAAAAAAATCTTGTCATGTTTTAAAGATAGCAAGAAGGTCAGAAGGGCCAAAATGGAGTGAGTAAGGGCAGGAGGAGGAGGAGATGACGTAGACAAACAGCGTTTGAGCAGAGACAAGATGGTTGCCCGTAGGCTCAGCTGGTTTTGAACTTTGGTTCCCAATCTCAGGTGATCAGACAAGAGATAATAAAACAAAATTTACTATTTTGAAGCAGGCTCCTTTTTCACCTATGGCCACTGTTGCTGTGGTGCTTCTTACTCTAATAGCACTCTCCTTCCCTCCCTGACTCGAGGTGGAGCATACAGAATGATGCAGGGTGGCAGTGTCACTTTAGTTAGGAAGTATTTGCCCATCTGACTTTCAAGGGCCCTTTGATCTCTAGGGTTACATTATGTGATTAGCTCTCACAGGACCACAGTGCTACTGGGCCTTGCTTCTCGCAAAGAGACTGATGTCCACTCTCCCTACTGATGTCCACTCTCCCTCCTCGAATGGCTCTTACGGCAATGTACTGTGATAAAATACCTTAGTGTGTATTACAAGGGTTAGAGCTACACAATGTGAGTTGCTTTATTAATAAATTAGATATATTAGTAAGTTATCTTTTTTTGTTTTTTGTTTACTCTTAAAAAAATACGATCATCTTGAATTCTTATCTAGCTCTTTAAGTGGACCTCATTCCACTTAGTAACACTTATAAACCCAAATAGTGTTGAACAGTCAAAGAAAAAAAAAACTATGTGATAACAACAAATGATCCCAGGGAAATTCCAACTGAGTATCATGGGTTATTTCTTCATAGACTGACTGTAGTCTATGGACATCTTCAATCTCAACCTTCTATACAGTGGGGTAGACTGAGTGGTTCGGAACTCTGAGTGTGAGTTCCAGCTCCTCTACACATTAGGCACGGAACCTCGGGCAAGTAACTTCACTAATTTGTTCCTCAGTCTTCTCATCTATGAAATAGTAGTCATAATAAACAAGTTAATGTCTGTGGAACACTTGAGACAGTACTTGGCACAGACAAAACACTCAGTTTCTCTCTATCAACCCAAGGCTAGCCTTAGCTCCCTGCTGCACGAACCGTCCCATAGAGGTGTGTACACCATGGAAGTCTGCTTCTTCAAAAACAGAAGGGAGCCAGCCCTGTAGCACAGTGGTTATGCACTGCACAGAGGAAGCCAAATCCCATAGGGCTGACCAGGGTTCGAGTCCCAGCCCCTTCACTCTGAAGAGCATGCCAGGCACAGGTACAAATGCTCAGACTCCAGACAAGATGGAGAACTGGAGGAAAAAGATGGTGGCATGAGCAGGCCTTGTTTAGGAGCACCTTCTGTCTCTCTGGTATGTGCATACGCTCTGATACATAAAAAACATAAAACGGGGGAGAGAGAATCACATACCTGTGGTCACATTCATCCTGTCACCTTTGCCATATTCTGTTAACCAGAAGGAAGTCACGAATCCTGCCATTGCTCAAGGGGAAAGAACTACATGAGGATATGCATACTCAGACCATGGGGCCACCAGAGAGTCTGGCTGCCATATTAGCCTATTTTCTCAAGTCACCAATGAATTAAGCAGACACATCATGTGTGCATCTGCTCCTCTAGAAGTACTGAGAACTTGGTCAAGCTATGTTTTTGGAATGGTGATTATCAAAAATGCTGAAGCACTTCGGTAAACTTTTGTCCCATTGGATCATGAATTCCTCAGGGAAAACAACTCTTAAATTGATGCCAACTTTTGGGACTAGCAGATGGCATAGTGGTTACATCACTGGACAACCACATGGCCCACCACAGTTTAAGTCCCAGACCCGGAGGCTCAGAACTCAGACCGGGTGCAAGTGTGTGTGTGTGCCCAAAATCCCGAGAGAAGAATGGAGGAGAAGGAATTGCAGTGGGGCCACCTATCTTGGGGGTGGGGGTAGTTTCTCACTTTCTGTCTCTTTCTGTTTCTTCAGTGAATACAAACACCCTATAGCAAAAAATCTCTCTCAAAAAGATTAATAAATTGATACCAACTTTGTTAAAACATTAATTACAAGTTTTATTTTGCCACATACATGATGTAAACTCATGACAAGAGAATTCTAAGTACCTTCCCCAGTCCAAGTGTTCATAGTTCTGTTTCTACTTTACACATGGATAGAATTAAAATAAATTAATCTAGTTATCTAAATTTTGTGGGTTTTGTCTGTACAAGCAGACAGGTAAATGAAGAGAGAAATAAAATCCATTTTTTAGTGGGAATCTTCACATTTCATTTCTTCTTTTTCATTTAATTGCCAGAAGGCATGTATGCCTGTCAGAGAGAGACAGAGAGATGGAGAGAGGGAGAGGAAGAAAGCCCTCTGCCCCACCCCCAACCCCGAGTGGTCATACCACCATCTTTTTTCTTCCATTTCTCCATCCTGTTGTGATTCTGGGCACACACACTGTGTGTTTTTCAAGCTGTGGGGGCTGGAACTCAAACCACATGGTTGTTCATGTGGAATCTGGCTCCCTTAACCACTAAGGCATGGCGCCAGCCTTCATCATTTTTTTTTTTTTTAAGTAAAGAGGATTCATAACATAGAGTCCTTGATGATTTGTTCTGCATGAACATGAACTGACTACTCATGATTATTGCTTTTTCTGCCACTTACAAACTATATGCTCCGGGACCTGTCCCAACGACCCTTGAAAATGTCATCTCATGCCACTCTTTCCCTTTTCTCATGATGCTCCAGCCACGTTGGCCTTTGTTTCTCAAACTCACCATGCTTTTCTGCCTCAAAGTCTTATCATATTGTTATTTATTATTATTTATACATTCGATTATTATACATCATTTGTTTGTAAACAAATATTACCCAACATGATATATACCACAGGACAGGAGAATTGAGAATACTATTCATGGCATTACCAATAAGCAACAAACCATATCTGTGTCCCACAAATATCTTCTCCATTTTCCCCAAATTTCCCTTCCTGTGCTCTTCCCCTCTCCCACTCTCCTTCCACTTTGTCCCCAATGTCCATAACAATTTTCAGTGCTTTTATGCCTTCCAGTCTTTCAGTCTCTACCATGGAGTGTAGACAGTTGGTGTATGGTAAGCGGGGATATACAGTGTCTCTTTTTCATAGCCTGACTTGCTTCACTTGGCAATAAATCTTCCATGTTTGTCCACTTTCTATCAAATGCAAGAGTCTTTTTTTTATGGCTGAATAGTATTGCATGGAGTGTATGTGCCACACTTTTTCCATCCATTCATCTGTTTGTGGTCATTTGGGTTGGTTCCATGTCTTAGCAATCATGAATAATGCTGCAATAAATATAGATATGCAAGCAGTTTTCTGACTAAGCATCCTCCTGTCCTTTGGGCAGATACCCAGGAGTGGAATTGCTGGATCATAGAGTAGTTCTATTTGAAGGGTTTTTTGTTTTGTTTTGTTTTTTGAGAGAGGTTTTTGCTATAGGGCATGCGTGCTCGCCAGAAAGACAGAGAGAGACAGAGAGACAGAAAGCAATAAATCACCCCCCAGGAAGGATGGCCATGCCACAATCCCTTTTCCTCTATTCTCCTCTTGGGATCTTGGACACGCACATGCGCCCAGCTTGAGTTTAAGCTACCAGGTCCAGGACTCAAACCGTGGTCGATTACGTGGGAGTCCAGTGACATAGTCATTATGCCAACTGTTGGTCACACTATTTGAAGGTCTTTGAGGAACCTTTAAATTGTTCTTCACAGTGGCTGGACCAATTTACATTCCCACCAACAATGTAGGAGAGTTCCCCTTTCACACATCCCTGCCAGCACTTTTAATTTTTTTTTTTTTAATCTTTGCCTTCTGACAGGGTTTAGGTGGTATCTCATTGAGGTTTTGATTTGTATCTCCCTTATGATGAGGAATGTTGGGCATTTTTCATATGCTTTTTGGCTGTTTGTATGTCTTCCTTAGAGAGTTGTATATTCAGCTCATTTTTCCACCTTTTAACTTAATTGGGTTAATCATTTTATTCTGGGTAAGCCGCTTGAGTTCCCTGTGTATTCTGGTTATCAGTCCCTTATCTGAGGCATAGTTAACAAAAATTCTCTCCCATTCCAAGGGTTGTCAATTCACACTAATTACTGTGTCCTTTGCTGTGCAGAAACTTCTTAATCTGATGTAATCCCACCTGTTTATCTTGGGGATTATTGCCTGTGCTTTGGGGGGACTTGCTTATGAAGTCTTTGCCTATCTCAATGTCTCCCAGAGTTTCCCGTGTTTTCCACCAGTAGTTTTGTAGTTAGCAGTTTTAGGCCTATATCTTTGATCTACTTTGTGTTGATTTTTGTTAATGGTGACAGATAGGAGTTCAAATTCATCTTTTTGCAGGTGGATACCCAGTTTTTCCAGCACCATTTGCTAAAGAGCTTTTCCTTTCCCACTGGATTGACTGGTACCCTTTGTCAATGATCAATTGGCTGTATGTTTTGGGGCTTCTTTCTGGGGTCTCTACTCTGTATAAGTAGAGGGTTTTACAGGTCACCTGTACACAGCCTCAGGAGGCCCTTCCTGAGTTCTCAATGTGAAGGTTTCTAGTTGCCCTGCCACAAATCTATCTATCACAGAACTTCTTAAGATTTGTTGTATATCAAATACTATGTAGAACTTACTGAAAAACAGATTGTTGTGTCAGAATGTTTTGTTTCGGTAGACCTGGTATGGGGTCAGCTATTCATCTTTTTAACAAGTTCCCAGGTAAAGGTTCAAGGAACACTTTGAGAACCACTGGCCTATCACCTTATCTTCTTTTATTTTCTTCATTGCACTCATCGCTTAATAATTATATTTGTATTTGTGTGTTTATTTTAAGACTTTAAGTCCTATGAACATAAATGACTATGTAACAAGTTACTAGATCAATGTCTCACTGTCTGACACATATTAACAGTTTTTATTGACTGAGTGAATAAATAATAAGTGGATTGAAATATGGAACGACATTCTACTAGAATGTATATTAGATTTTGGAGCTACTTTGGAGGGCCCCTTATTATTTGTGGTTTCACAAATAGATATTAAGGATTGGTTAGAACGTGTATACTTCAAGTTGTTAATTACAGTAATTTAAAAATAAAACTTTGGTGACTATTCACAAATAACACAGGGTTGACATAATGCTCATATGAGGATCAGGACAAGTCTAGTATTAAACAGGTTTATTTTGTAAATAGTATGTGGCAGTAAATATTTCAATAAAAAGCTTAAGATTAATATATTTTTGACTAAAAAGGATAGGTTTTAATTTTATCTGGAAAATATCTATTTCTCTCATTTTGCACTTTTTCTCTTCCTTGTCTCTCAAGAATACCAAGAATTATGATTTTTGCTCTATCTGTAGATTGAATACATATGCCTTCTCACATCCCTGGGGTGTCTCTGTCACTTTCTTTCATTAGATTATAACTGTGACACTTTTGTTAACATACACTCATCACCAATTACCTGCGACACCTGTGGCTACCACATGCAGAATGGAGATCTTTTTAAATGAGCAGTCGGATTAAATAGAGTTAGCATATGCTAATTGTAAAGTATATGCCTTCAAAAAGGAAAATTCACAATAAAACGTGTGTGTGTGTGTGTGTGTGTGTGTGTGTGTACACAGACTCAAAGTCTGTAAAACTGGCCCTTGCCAGGCCCAGTCCCAGTGACCCAGGTGGTCGGATGTTGCTGCACAGTGCTGGAACCTTGTGAGAAGCCTGGGCTCAGCTTCACATCGTTCTGAACATCTGGGCATGGCCCCACATACCCGTGATCCTGGCTGGCGTGGAAGCTGAGGGAAGGGTCGTGGCATGGGAGGATGCTTTGATGGAATCTCTCTCTCTTTTTTTTCCTCATGAAAGAAAGAAACTTTTAAAAACTTGGTTTTCATCAAAGGGTGTGAAGAATTGTTAGGTCATATACAAATATCTTCAAATGCAGTGGAGATTTAGTAATTATCTGATCTCTAACCTGACTAGCTAGGTACCAACTTACAAAACCAGTGGCCCAAACTGGCCCAAACTGGCCCAAACTGGCCCTAATTGACCAGAGGAAGCTGATGCCTTCCAGACCTTACCTCTGGCTTGTATAAAACAGGGATTGTTTACTGTTTAACAAATCCAAACAATTTCAGCATGTAGTCAGCATTTCTAGTCTTCGTCTCTGCATCAGTAGTTTTAATGTATGTAATTTTAAAGTGAACTCGCAAAATCATGTTATATTTAGAAATAGGCATGAAGATTATTTTAAAATCTTCTCCTTTAAGAGATAAGGATTTTACAGGGACAGCAGGTAGTGTAATGGTTAAGGCACTGGAATCCCATATGGCTGGCCATGGTTCAAGTTCCAGAACTGATGGCTTAAAATCACGCCAGGCACGTGTGCATGCATGCCCAAAATCCCAAGAGGAGAATGGAGGAGAAGAGATTGTGGCATGGCCAACTCCCCCACAGGGGGGTGGGGGGTGATTTCTCATTTTCTCTCTCTCTGTCTCTCTCTGTCCCTCTGGTGAGCACACAGACCTTATAACAAAAATCTCTCTAAAAAAATGAGAGAAGGATTTTTATAATTTACTTTTAATTTATTTTCAGTAGACATCTAATAGTTATGCGTATTTGTGGAGCACAGTGCAGCTCTTCAGGACGTGTGTACAACTGAGTCCGAGCAGCACACTTACCCACCACCTCCACTAGTTATCACTGCTTAGTTGTGAACATCCCAAGTCCTCTCTTCCATCCAATTTGAAATATACACTGAATTTTCACCAACTGAAGTTATTCTGCTGGGCTCTGGTACTCTAGAACTCATTCGATTGACCTTCTTGCTCTTTTGTTTCTGTTAACCAAGGAGACAAGGATATTGATCCAGGAATAACTCAAGTTATTGTCTCAAGGTCACACAAAAAGTTAGAGGTAGGACGAAGACCGTGATTCGCATATCCACCTCACACTTTGCTTCTGCCACACTTTTCTCCCAACATTCCACACCCCACTTACTGTCAGGTGAGTTAGGGAAAACCCACTTGACATTAGCTGCCATGAACTTTAAGTAGTGTGAGAAGTTATATCTAATATTTCCGTGATTTTATATCTCCATTTAAATTGTGTAAGGGCTGGTTCTGGACTTAACTGCGTCTCTCCAGAATTGCTGTGTTGAAGCCCTAACTCCCAGTGACTGTATTTAGCAATACGGCCTTTGCAAAGGGAATTAAAGTTAAAAGCGGTCCTGAGAGCAGAGCCTAATCCAATAATATTGATATCTTTCCAAGATACCAAGGAGACACCAGGAACGCATGCTCAGACGCGGGGCCTGAGGGACAGCGAGCAGACAGCCACCTACAAATCAAAACGAGAGGGACCTCAGGAGAAGCCAGACCTGCCAGCACCTCAGCTTGGAGCTCCAGCCTCCAGGTGTAAGTCAATGAATGTCTACTGTCTAGGCCGCCCAGTGGTATTTATTTATGGTAGCCCTAAACGTTAGAAATAAAGCTATCACATTGTGCCCAAAATAGGATTATTCTTTTTGTAAAAAACTACAGTCCTCAATATTCTTTTTGAGTAAGAAATGGATTCTATTTGGCCAAACATACACATCACAAATAAATTGTTGCCGTTATGGTTAGAAGGCAAGTCCCAGCAGGTCACCTCTTGGGAACGATCTCCTTATCCTTCATCTTTCTCTAGTCTCCACCACACCAAATTCATTTTGTTTGTTTGTTTTTTCAGGTTTTTGCCATAGGGCACACACGCTGGCCAGAGAGAGACAGAGGGAAATTGAGAAAGCACCCTCTAGGAGGGATGGCCATGCCATAATCCCTTCTCCTCCATTCTCTTCTAGGATTTTGGGCCCACACATGCACCCAGTGTGATTCTCAACCCTCCAGGTCCATGTGGGAGTCCAGCGCCTTAACCATTACACCACGGGCTAGCCCCCCAAATTAGTTTTTAAACTCGCATTTTCATTTGTACTTAGAGAAGAAAAAACATGGAAACCGATAAGACTTAGAGGCCGGTGTCTGTCAGGGAACAAAATGTAGTCTTGAGTAGAGAAGAGTGGGTAGGATTCCAAGTCTGTCTTAGAAGATAAGGACCAATTTCGGCAACCTGGTGTGTACAATATTGGATTTGTAACATTATCCCTCTTATCCCGTCATCACCATGAACACAGCCAACCCTTAATTCCACAAGTGACTCACCAGAATGATGTGGTAGGAGAAAGTTTTGAGACGGGGCACGCGTTGGCCACAAGCTTGCCTCACGGCTGCCAGTACGAGGAGACACTGTAAGAGCAGAGGCTGCCTCGAGTCTCTGCGGCCTCAGCGCCACCCCTCGTGTCTAACTTTGCCCTGACTTACCTGTGCCTTTGCTGGTCTGTTCCGCCCCGCTCAGCCAGACTGACATCACAGGCCTGAGCACCGCCTCGACCCGTTAGACTCATGCTTCCCGACCCCCTCAGAAATCTCTCCCTCCTGGACCTAAAGTCTGCTGTTTCCAAAGATCACCCTAAGTCCAGCCGCCTCTGGGAAACCCATGAAGATACTCAGTCATCGCGGGGAACCAGCAGTTAGCGTAATGCCTATGTCGCTGGACTCCCACGTAGTTGACCGTGGTTCGCGTCCCGGACCCGGTGGCTTAAAACTCACACCGGGCGTGTGTGCGTGCGTGCCCAAGATCCCGAGAGGAGAATGGAGGAGAAGGGATTACGGCGTGGCCATCCCCCCTGGGGGGTGATTTCTCGCTTTCTGTCTTTCTGTCTCTGTCTGTCTGGCGAGCGCACGCGTCCTATAGTGAAAATCTCTCCAAAAAAAAAAAAAAAGAAAGAAAAAAGATACTCAGTCATCGCAATCTTTGTTTTCTCAAACTGCTCGGGCAATTTGTCATCACCACATAGTTAGTATTTTATTATACACTCTTTGATCCACAAGTTGTCTGTTTTTAGCACTATGTAATGCTGGTGGGTACGCACAGACAGTCCTGCACAGAAGAAAAATGACAGTTTTTAGAAATGGACAGATCTGAGTTGAAATTCCAGGTGTTCTGTTCATGATCTGAGTGACTTGGGCAAGTTACTTAACCTAATTAATCTTCGTAGCTTTATCTGTAAACAGGAGTAACATTAATTGCTTCCTACTGTTTGTATAAGAATTAAATGAGATAATGTATATGTGTGCTTTTTTTTCATGTATTTTCTTTTTTTCTCCTGTTCATAATATTAACAGTTATATAGACTCTTTCAAATTAGAGAGCACTTTTCTTTTGTAAAAAATTTTAAACTTAATTTCTTTTTAAAATTCATGGTAGAATGCGTACACACACGCCTGTGAGAGTGAGAGGAGGGAGAGCGGTGGAGAGCAGCTTCCTCCACAGCCTGGTGCCCTGCCCCGCTCTCCAGCTGTCGGGTCCCCGGCACCCACGCATGCCCTGCGTGCTCCAGATGCACCAGGACAGGGGTTCAGACCACGACCACCACGTGGGGCCCAGCGGCTCCTGAGCAGTGCATTTGCATGGTGCCACAGAGCCAGCCCCAGTGCTTTTATATATGTTTTACTGTTTACGAGGTCCTTCCTTCGTGGGGTGATGAAACACTCTCTACAAACGGAAATTAGGTTATCCGTGTTTTCTGTCTGGAACAGCCGTAGCTGGGCAGTTTCCATAACAATTTTTTTTAAAACATGAATTATGGTCTTCATTCTGCCTCTTAACACTACAGGAAACACTGTCCTCACCTGGTCAGTTTCAGTAACAAAACAGGCTTGGACTTGACCCTCTCCAGGACTCAGGAGGGAAGCTAGAAGCAGTGGAAGGGAGCTGAAAAAGCGAGTGAACTTGAACTGTGGCATCTGGAGAGCTGAGGTCTGTCTGATACACAGTATGTGCACAGCCACAAGTTGATCAAGTGCCAGCACGCCTGCTGATCCGATCTGGTACACGGAAATCGGAAACTCACGTTAAGGACAGTTGTCACTCAAAGACGGTTGAGTGACATCACTGTTCCAGGGAGTCAGCCCACTTCCAACAACATGCCACGGAGAGAAGACCCAAGCACAACAGGGAGAAGCCCTGGCAGGTGCAGGAAGAGAATCGTTTAGGCTCCAGATGTGGGCTCTAGGACCCAAGACAGCGCTCCATTGGAAAGAAAATAGAAGCAGAACCTTCATCCAAGGTGATAAAGACCAGGAAAGGCTAACACTCAGAGGCCAGATGTGTGCCCAGGCTCCTGGGAGGCCCAGCAGATAGTAGGTCCATAGTAACAAGAGCAATTTCAGATCCCACCAGCTGGTCACCTGGGCCCTGTCCTCTTCCTTCTGCCTATGTCCCTTTGAAAGCTGCTGACCACCTGGTAGGCTTGGCCTGCAGAGATAACAGGTCCGAATCAGGAATACAGCGGTCTTCCGCCTCAGTTACCCTTCTGTCCCTGTGTCTGCATGCCTGCTAGATCTAACACTGCGTACCTACTTCTTCTCCATCTTTGGGTAACTGCTCAGACTTAGCCTCTCAGACAGATGCACGTTCAAATATGAGCCTTGACCCTGCACTCATCAACTTGGTCTAAAGCGGCACCCGCCACTCTTGGAAAAGGTGCCTGCAGCATTTGCTTCCATCCCTGGCAGAGGTGCCTTCACCCTCCCTATTGAGCCAGCCTTCTGAACAGGCCATGGCTTGCCCTGGTCTGGGCTTGCCCAGGGACTGGACAGGGGTGGAAAGAGGACTGGCCAAGCCTACTGTAGAGAACATTAGTGACGCCAGCTGAGAGAGCCAGGGCAAGGTCACAACTGTCTTGACTCATTTGTTGGGAGACAACCATAAACTTAAGAATATTTTGTCCTTGCAAATGGGAGGATTTAATTTTCAACTTTGAGCTCTTGCCTTGGCTAGCTTCCTTAGTAACTGAAACAAGCCATCTGTTTGACTCCCAGTGCCCACTGGTTGCTGGAGGAATTGTTGTTGTACTCGCCCATTTGGCTGAAGCTCACCAAGGGAAAGATTGAAGATGCCCAGATTTTGTCCAACCTCTCCTAAAAAGATCAGATGATTCTAATATCTGGAAATGTATTTCTTATCTTATCCTTTAGTCACTTTTGGAAAACTTGCCAATATTTTTGTTGGCTTCATTTTCCACTTGGTAAAATGCAGATGATATCCTCAGTACCACACTATTGCAAAAGGAAAAAAAAGAAAAGAAACAAAAACAAAACAAAATGAGATTTAAAAAATCTTAAAGTTACCTTGAGCCTACAATGAGCTGTTCACCAGGAAGCCAGAGTAAATGTAGCGTGTATATTCTTAAAGAGCTAAAGAATTTCAAAGTAATATCTCCATGCTGTATCACTTTAAGAATTGTTCCCTTATGGGCCAGCATGAAGGTTAAGGTGCCAGGTCCCACATGGCCGACTGTGCTGTTCCAGTCCCGGATGTGGCTTATATACATGTCCAAAATCCCTAGAAAGAATGGAGGAAAAGGGATTGCGCATATCCTTGGGAGCTGATTCTCTCTCTCCCTCTCTGTGTGTGTGTGTGTGTGTGTGTGTGTGTGTGTGTGTCTGTCTGTCTGTCTCTCTCTGGCAAGCACCAGTTCCCTATAGCAAAAAAAAAAAAAAAAAAAAAAAAAAAAGAGAGAAAGAGAAGAATTGCTTCCGGGGCCCAAGGTGGCATGGTGGTTAAGGCACTGGACTCCAGCAGGACAGATCATGATTTGAGTCCTGGACCTGGTGCCTTGCTCTCTCTCCTTCTCTCTTTCTCTCTCTATCACTTTCTGGTCAAATTAAAATAATAATAATAATTTTTAAAAAAATAAATGTTTTATAAAAGAAAGAAATAGCTCCCCTACTATTGTGGACTGCATATAGTTACTCTGTGCCTCTAGAAGGCTTGCCACACTACCAGTTCATAGAGAGTGATTCCAGCACATTCGAACTGTGTCCTAAGTCTTTACTTCTAAACGACTAAATAAAATCTGGAAATATAAAACGAGCCAGCCAGAGTAAAGCAAGAAAGAGAGGGGTGACTCTAGCACAAGAACACTCAGTGGTGCCCTCTGCACACAGCATAAAATTGGGATTCCCGTTAAGCTATGGTATTTTTCTTAGTTTTCCCCCAAGGTAACTTTATCTTCCTCACACACCTCCATGTCATTTTGTATCAACATCAACTCACTGGAATTTGGAAAGCTTGCCAACACCCCACAGAAAGAAGAGTGCCCTTTCTACCCTAAGTCACACGTTTAAGTGTAGTCATTCATTTCTTGTTAAGGAGATCTTAACAAATCTGTGCAAACTGGGTAACTTTATTCTGAAGTCAGGAGTTGCTTAAGTGAGAAGTTCTGGCCCTGGGAACATTCTAAGACGCTCTACATGGAGGAAAGCCTTGCCGTGAAGCAGAAAGTCAGCCACGCAGGAAACCCCAAACGACACTCCGAGCTGTCGTGGAGAAACCCCGAACCACACTCCAAGCTGTCGTGGAGAAACCCCGAACGACACTCCGAGCTGTCGTGGAGAAACCCCAAACGACACTCCGAGCTGTCGTGGAGAAACCCCGAACGACACTCCGAGCTGTCGTGGAGAAACCCCGAACGACACTCCGAGCTGTCGTGGAGAAACCCCGAACCACACTCCGAGCTGTCGTGGAGAAACCCCGAACGACACTCCGAGCTGTCGTGGAGAAACCCCGAACCACACTCCGAGCTGTCGTGGAGAAACCCCGTGAGCATCTCTTTCTGGAATTCTCATGAAGTTGCTCCTTCTAGCGCCAAGCAGTCTCCTTCTCCCCGACTCAGAGCTAAACTGTACTTGAGGATTTAGCAAGTTGTCAAGGCCCTTATAATATGTGGCCTGGGGGCCTGGCCTCCACACCCTGCCTCAGGGTCCTTTCACAATCGTGTCCGCATTCGTGTGCGTGTGTGTGCGTGTGCGCGCGTGTGTGCTTTGAGTGGTAGGTGAGGATATATTCATGCATTTGGCCAAATCCTCGTGCTCTGTACATGCCATATTGCCTGCTGTTACTAATCCTGGGACCTACCCTAATTCTTGGAGTTCTTGCCCCATTTTTCATCGTGGGATAACAAGTATCTTGACTGTAATCTATTAATTGAATAATTGAGTAAACTTGTTTCCCTCCAGCGTGAGCATACTGTTTGCACACAGTGCCATCCTGGGCCCTCCGGCGATGGAAGGCCTGCCAGATATGTTTATTAAACCCCCTGTGCTTGGAAAGAACACAGAAAACTGTCATCTAGAGCAATACAAAAGTGCCTGTCTCAGCTGGAGATCTCGCTGTTAGGAATAAAGGAAGAGTTTGTGGTACAGTTTTGAGATGTAAAGAGAAAAAGCTTCCCCATGGTGCAAATGTGTTGCAACCCTCAGGCGAGGAGAAAATATTGAATTGTGCTGGCAGTACGGTGTAATTACTGAGTTAGCAGCAGCTATGTTTCTAAGCTTCTTAAGGTAAAAATCACATTAATTTGGCCTTCTCCAAAGGACATTCCTGGTTGTTAAATGGAACCGCTGAAACATTCTCTCTAATGAATTGGCCAATGCGCGGCCATCGCCGCCTACATCAAGTGCGGACAGCTCGGCGGGACGAGGAGATGCGCTGCCTCCGGGCGCGGCTCCCGAACTCGCGAGGTGCGGGCGTGTGACCCACGTGGTCACTGAGTGGGGCGCAGGATGGAACCACGGTGCTGGCTCCCAGGGCCCCAGAGCGTCAGAACTCGGCCCCCGCCTTCGGGGCAGAGCGACGGGACAGGGCGCGAGGCCGCGCGGTTTCCAGGGCGCTGTGGCCGGGTAAAGGGCATTCTGCTCCTGGAAAATGGCGCTTTTCTTCCTCGGCTCTGACCCCTCGGGCTGGAGCCGGTCTCCGCGTCACTGTGGACCTTGGTCCTCTCTGGGACTGTCAGTGCCAGGCTGGGGGCAGAGCCCGGGCGCTCTGAGATCCGAACTCGGACACGCGCCGGCTGCGGTGCTCCAGTATGGCGGGGTCTCGTGAATCCACGCTCCTGCAACCCGGCCTCCCGGGAACGCCAAGGGGCCAAGAAGCCGGTGCTTGGTACCCAGGGCCTGTCGGGACGTCGGGGCCGTGTGCTCGGCAGAGGTCACACTGCGTCGTCCTCACTCTCCGGGTGGGTCGGGAGCTGAGCTCACCACGGGGAGAGCAGGTCGGGGAGAGGCCGAGTGCCGGCCGGGGGGATACAGCAGACGCTGAGGCTCCACCGAACTGGTTTATTTTCCTTAGACTTACGGACATGAGCAAGTCGCTGAGCTTCTGAGTCCACGCTGACGTTAAAATGCCCGATTTGGGGCCAGCAGGTGGCATGGCGGGTACAACAGGTGGGTCCCACCTGGCTCACTGCGCTGCTCAGGTCTCAGACCCGGTGGCTGGAAAACCAGGCCAGGCCTGTGTGTGTTCCTGCCCCAAATCCCCAGAAGAGAGTGGAGGAGAGGGGGCTGCTGCCTGGCCACCCTCCCTGGGGGCTGGTTTCTCTCACTTCTCTTCTCTCTCTTTCTCTCTGTCTCTCCAGCAAGCACACGTGCCCTACAGCCAACAAAGCCTGATTTGTAAGGACTCGGTATGAAGTCTGTAAAGAGACTAGAATCTGGCGAATAGCAGAACCAAGAAATTTAGCTCTTGCAGTTCTTCATTTTGTTTTGTTTTGATTTGAAGTTGATTAAACACACACAAACACACACACACTCACACACAAAACCTGAAAGACCTGAAAGAGTGAATTCAGTTTGCAAGGGTATTGCCTGGCAGGGAGTCTCATCGCCTCTATTTTGGGGAGTGCAAGAGATTCTGCGTGGGTTCGGATCCATCAGAACTTTGCCTTACGGTTCCTCCGCAGTCGAGGGTGTGCACCTTACACTTAACATAGGCATGTACTGGCAAAGTGGGAGTTCCATAATATGTTAGGAAATATTTCTGTGGCTTTAGGTGCCGGGTCACTCACTTGTTCTTGTATATCATTTTATTACTGAAAGGGGAAAAAGGAGTTTAGCAATACGATTTTTTTAATGCCTTTAAATTAATTTTTTTTTTTTAGTTTTTGAGGGGAGTTTATGCACTTGTAGTCTTTTCATTTTTAGTTGCTCGAGGGTGTGTACGCTCGCCAGAGAGAGAAGGGAGAGAAAGCGCTCCCCGGTGAAGCCCGAGATGCTGCACCCTTCGGCCCCGCCCCCATCTCTCCGCCTGTCAGAAATTCTGGCTGCACACGTAGGTGCCCAGTGTTTTCCAAGCTGCTGGAGCAGGGATCGAACTTTAGGGGCCATGTGGAATGCAGCTCACAATGCACACACTTATCCACTGTCCTAGGGGCCAGTCGCTCTTTTTTAAAACCAGTATTAGACTATATATTAGTGGTCTCCTGGGAGAAATGACCCACATTCGCAGGACATGCCGCTGGATAGGAGGAAGGCGATATCCAGAGTTCTAAGAGATATGAGGAGAAGGGAAGTGAGAATGGCGGAGGAAATAAACTCCTACTTATGAAATCAACTTTTTCAGAACTCTACGAAGTTGAATTTCTTTTCTTTCTTTCTTTCTTTCTTTCTTTCTTTCTTTCTTTCTTTCTTTCTTTCTTTCTTTTTTTTGAGAGGTTTTCGTTACAGGGCATGCTCTCACCAGAAAGAGAGAGAGAGACAGAGAGACAGAAAGCGAGAAATCACCCCCCCGGGGGGATGGCCACGCTGCAATCCCTTCTCCTCCATTCTCCTCTTGGGATCTTGGGCACATACGCACGTGCACCCAGCATGAGTTTAAGCTACCGGGTCCGGGACTCGAACTGTGATCGGCTACATGGGAGTTAAGTGACATATCCATTACGCTAACTGCTGGTCCCAGGAAGTTGAATTTCTACAGTCAGTCCGGTTACTTTAAGGGACTGAGAAGTTCTCTGGGACTTTTCACGTGGCTGATGTAATGCTTTCGTGTTTGGATTGTGCATGATGTGTTCTTAGAAGACAGCACCTTAAACGACACTAGCTGACAGTCCATCACGTGGCCTTCTAGAGACATTGCCTATTTATTGAACTCAGCATTGCTACAGGGAAGTACAGGAGCGTCCCTTTTGAAATTCTGGACAAACTGAGTTTCAGAGAGGTGGTTACTTTCGCACTGTGCGTGAGGTCTGACTCCAAATTACGACCTTCCCTCTACACTGTACCGCCTCTAGGGCACGGATGCAGGTATTTTTTTCTCCTTACATCTTGATCAGAGCGTCCCAGCATGCTTTGCAGCACGCAGTGTAACAATAGTTCACCCTCAAGGGAACAAAAGCTGGGATGACTCTGTTATGCTCCTTGGTATTACTTGCGTGGCCAAATAAAGCTATCTAGCTACAGATGTAACCTTCGATAATTTATTGATGTAAAAGTGGCCTCAGGTACCAGGGTTTTGGCAACTGTTACACTGTCAGAGTACACTGTACAACATGGCATCCATGAATATTTTATATGGAGAAGAAATGGAAAAATACACCTCTCAATAGATCAGTTCCCAGCCCTGATCTTCATTACTGAAATGTGAATTGAATCCCATCTCTGAATTTGATCAACCCAAACTGTGCAAACTGAGAGCTCCCGAAATGGGGTTTCAGCAGTGAATTGATTTGAGCCCTAATCTGGGTTGAGCACATCCGCTGCTGTGCCAGCCCGTACGGTAGTGTGGGTTAGTGACCTCACAGATATGTTGGAAGCTACAGACTGAACGTCAATAGGACTGGCGTGGCCCTTTCCCCTCCGCGGCAGATAAATCGAGCCCCATTCATAGGGTCATTGTGCAGGGCTTTGTTGGCGTTTTATTTATGCAGATTTAGAAGCAGTTGGAGAGCATCAACATCCCACACACCCTGTGTCAAATATTTCTTTTCCATTGTTGCGTTATTAAAATACGGGTTCAGAGGTTGGGAGATTCTGCCTTTCTTAGAAGCAAATGCTTTCACAAATTATCAAAAGGGCATTTTAAAAAAAATTTCAGTTTTGGTATTCAGGGTACCTCTGAGTGGTAGATTTTTGATCTCTAGCCCATCCTCAAAATTGAAAACCGGTCCCCCATTTCTCCAGGGCTCACCTTTTCATCACTTGAAGACCAGTGGTTCCGTGATTTGGCCCCACGGAGGAAGGGAGAACGGTGCCAGTTCAGAAGCATACCTGTGGAGGACTTTGCAGGATGTTGCCGGATTTTCGGGGCCTTCTAGAACTACACGGAAGTATCGCTGAGTACTTTGCCAAGTGAATTTCTGCAATTTACAGAAATGTGGTACACTTTCCAGGTGATCATACTAGGTAAGTGCTTCGTTTTTATCTCAATTGGCTTGATTGTGTGCTTTCATTATATTATTGCAGTTAGGCTCTACAAACATGAGGACTTACGTTTTTTAACCTACCTTTAGCCCCATCTTCTCTGATGAGTACCTGACTCAGCCGGTCTGTGTGTTTAATTGATGTTCCCGTCAACCCTGTATGCTAAATTGCAATTCCGCCATCTTCCTAAGAGATAGACAGTTTAATCAATGTACAAGTTACTCTACTTACTTTAAATAAATGCCTTTCAGACTTAGTAAACACCATTAGGGGAAACATGGATAGTTTAAAATAAGGTACGTGATTTGTGTTTCTTCAAGCGAAGCCCTTAAACTCATTTAGATAATGAAATACTTATGTGACCCTTAGAAAATTTCATTTTGTATAAAATATGCTTTTGCTTTCAGAATCATGTTATTAAGCAAGATTTCTTTAACACAGATTGAAAGGGACACTCTTTAACACTTCTGGTGATATTCCAGAGTGCTCAGTGTAGAAGGCTGAGGGAGCCCCCCCCCCCCCCCATAATATTTACTTGTCCTAAAATGCAGTTATCAAAAGGGAATATTTAAATGAATATTATACTTAACATTTGAAGACTCAAGCTCTGTCGCTTTCTTTTTTCTTTTAAAGCATATAAGTAAAAGAAGTGCCAAATAATTATTCAGTTTTATAGATAAGCCTAAAAACTTTAATTAAACTTCCAGAGCTACTTAACTTGTAGCCATAAGTGAAGGCGTATGCTGGGAGAATTAACTTCATCCCACTCCGTTTCTAAGGGATAAGTCCCTGGTGACTGCCCCTGCTCCATCTCAATGAGAGTGTGATGGCTTCTTGTTTTACTCTCCTGCGTCCTACGCATTCTCAGGGCTACCTGGGGCAGGGTGGGATTCAAACTCAAGCCTTCTGAGTCTGAGCCCAGACCTGTTTCCTTTGCTGTGGACATAATCACTTGCCTGCTCAGTTTCCATGTCTAACTATAGATATATAACTAAGTAAATCAGACACGAATGTCTTGTTTTCTCGATTTTAGGAGAAGGGTAGAAGCATGTCCTCTTTCTTACCAGTTGGTGAGCTTGGTTCTTAGCCCTGAAGTACTAGCGGACTCAGTTAGTCAGGGACAACAAAGCTTCAGGGTAGTGACGATAGATCGTTAGTCACAGGAGGCTCTTTTCTTGAAAGGCTCGTAGATGTGTGTATGGAAACCATGTGCACTGAATCGGGTCCCAATTTCAAATATTCTTTTCTCTTGTTCTCATACATTACTAGTACCAACCAGATAATGGGCCGACACTTCTTGTTTCAGAAATATGGTGATTTAACTGTAAGATTTCTTTAAAGGGCAAAAAAGTCTCTAGTGAATTGGAGCTATTGTTTGAGTCAAAAAGTAATCATTACTTAAAAATATTTATTTTTAGCAGCCCCAAACTGTTACCGTTGGTCAAAATTTGAGTTAAAAATTTGAGGCTTGGAAAGCTGTCTTTTAAATGTCAATATGATCATAATATTAATTACCATTTATTGAATGCCCCGGGAGGGCCAGACTAGGCGCTTTACATACATTACATTCTAATCCCCCAGCTGGTCATTCAAAATCTACATTATTATCCTTATTCTAAAGATAAGGAGAAGAGCTTGCACAAGGCCACACAGCTAGTGAGTCCCAGGGCCAAGGCTTGAATCTGGTCCTCTGCCTTTCCAGCTTTTCACTCCTCCCGCAAGACGAGGCGACGACTGCACGAAGCTGTGCTGGTCCGTGACTGAGACTTCACGGTACTCACAACCAGTGGAGGTCGTGAAATAGTAACCCGGGAAGGCGCCACAGAGGGGCTGGTGGGAGAGTGTAGCCTGGACTTCATTTCCCTCAGAGCTTTGCGTCCATTCCCGGCTCCGACCTCCTACCCGCATTCCGCACCCTTTGACCTACCAGGGCAGGCTGGCCCTTTCGGGTACTGGTCTGCCCCCTTCATTCAGATGGAGACTTTGATGTAGAATCAAAGTAGAGAATTCCAGTAGCATCTGGTCACAAAGAAGGAGCAGCCAGTCCCTGCAGCGCCCGGGCAGTCACACTGGAGAGCGGCTGCAGCTGGGCCCACAGGCTGTGTCGGCGCCCGCTTCCTGCACAGGGCCCCGGGCCTCGGCCGACCTGGATTCCAGCGTGGGCAGAGGGCTTCTCACCAAATCCAGCCCGATTTCACAGAGACCGGAGTCCTCAGGTGCGTCCCTGCCACGCCCTAGCAGGGCGACCCTATTACAATGGTATGAAAGCACTTTGAAACTTGTGCCACACGGTGGCTGGGTGGTCAGTGACGACCGCGTTCTCTTACTCACAGTCCCCTGCACCTGTCTCTGGACTTCTGCACATCATTGTCCTTCCTCCTGCTCTGCTAGGTGACGCCTGCACATCCCTGGGGCTAGCTCCCATTTCTCCTCTCCCGACCCTCACAGCTGGATTAACGGCTTCCCATGTTCCCATTGGTAACCCACTGCTTTCTCTGCTCGTAGCAGTTACTGCTTATTAGAAAATCCCATTCTATTTAAGCTTTTCTGTCTCTGAAGAAGAAGGTCACTGAAGGCAAGGACCGAGAAACAACATCATCTCTCTGAGGACGTGGGCTGTGACATTAGACGAAACTCGCTCCCAGCTCTGACTTCAGCACTCACTCACGTCATCTTAGGTAGGAATCACTTCCCATGGAAAAGCCACCTCAGCTTCAGTTTCCTCACCGAGAGAGATAATAATGGAAACTCTCTTGCTCAGTTGTTTTGAAGATTAAATGAAATACATGAGCATAGAGTACTTGAGACAGCACTTAGTAAATAATAAACATGCAATAAAAGGTACAGATGGTCTAGTCATCGTTGAAGTACGTTTCCTACTGTAGCACCTGCTTAGTGCATGTGTCCAGAATGTAAATTGTATTAGAACTTTAAAAAGAGAAGATAGACCAGCCAGTGGCACGGTGGCTAAGGCAGCTAACTCCCACATGGCTGGCCATAGGTTCGAGTCCTAGACCCAGTGGCTTGAAAAACACTCCAGGCATGTGTGCAGGTATGCCCAAAACCTGAAAGGGGGAAGAAATGGGAGAGAGGGGATTGAGGCATGACCACTCCCCATGGGGGTGCTTTCTCACTTTCCTTGTCCCCCATTCCCACCTTCTTCTCTCTCACTGTCTCTCTTTGGTGAACACACATGCCTTCTGGCAAAAAAAAAAAAAAAAAAAAAAAAAGGAATAATAAAAAAAGGGCAGCTGACCACGTTTAATATACAGTCCCACCACTGGACCTTGGAGGGGGGGGTCTCAGGTCATTTGTGGTCTTTTTCTGTGCTACCGTGAATAGCTGGTAATTGCTTCTTTAGTGTAAAACCCCAAACTTGACTTCAGCAGCTCCCACATTTTTGTTTCAAATTAGCAGGAAAGGGAAGCACAAGAGAGAGAAGCTGCAATTAAATATCACGTTCAAGGTCCGTCTGAGGCACGAAGGACGTAGCCATGAGTCCATCTCCTGACACGTGTTACACACGCTGCAAGCGCTGGGAGACGGAGCACCACGGTTTTGTTCACGATGGAACTGCTGATCTGCCGTCCAGGTCTGGCACACGCTACTCACTGATAAGCACTGAGCACGTGACGGAGTAGGCATGGCTGAAAAGCCTGAGCGAGCCCTGCTTCTCTGAGCGGCCACCTAGCCCTGGAATTCAGCACTTCGGTCTTGTGTTAGTAACGCCCAAAGTGACCCTTCCTTTTGCTTTTTCATTTTCTAAATTGCTACAGGGTACGTGTGCTCATGAGCGAGCGAGCGAGCGAGAGTTAAAAAACACCTCCCAGCGGGGATGACCATGCCTCCATTTCTTCTCCTCCATTGTCCTCTCAGGATTTGGGGCACATACACCTGGTGCATTTTTAAGTCACCAGGTTCAGGGCTTTACCTGCACGGTCAACCCTGTGGGGTCCTGCTGCCTTCATTATCACACCACCTGGCTGGCCCCAGGAGGTCTTCTTACAGAGCCTGAATTCATCCCACTCAACTGCTACAAGGCTTGTCTTGTTCTTCCATTCTCAGGATTTAGCGACCGTGTTTGCGTTAACCATGCTTCTTGTGGTGTACAGATATTTTTTCATGCGGAGTTTGTTTTGACCATTTGATGCTGAAATGACCCAAGTAACGCTTGCTCGTGCGTAGCACCCTTGTATTCATTCCAGTCGCAAACTTCAGTCCTCCTTAGCAGGAACCTCTGCACCTCTGTGGGGGGCACTGTACGGGGTCTGGGCGTGCTGAGAGCATGCTCCAACAGAATCTTCCTTGGATTGGGAAGGACCCGAGCTTCCCTGCAGGTGCAGGGCATTTTAAGGCAAGGCTAGGGCTTATTTTGCATCCTGTTTGAATGACCTTCCTGGAGAGCCTGGCTTTATCCCAGCCTCTTGGAGGTTTCTCCATGGTTTTCTCGATCTGGCATTTCTCCTCATAAACATGCCCCAGTTCATTGCCCAGGACTGGTAGTCCATCTCCCAAACTCCGATAAGAGGAAGCAGCATTATCTCGCGCCTCCTCCTGCCATCGGCCTGGGTGGTGCTGCAGCCTCTGGCTTATTTTCCAAGAGCCCAGGAGCCTAGCCCTTGCTCCGTTTCTGTGTGATGCTGTGGGGAGCATCAGAGCTGGATCTAAAACGACTCTCCTGCATCCTAGCTGCACGGCCTTGGCGAGACTTTTAAACTCACGTTTCCTTTCCTTGAGAAATGAGGTTAATATCTACCTTGCCAAAAGTAGAGTTCTGCAGATTTTAGAGGTTAAAAACCCTGCACATGGAAACTCCTTATAGACAGCCAAGTGTTCCTCATTACCCTCTGCAAAGGCGTTTACAGGATACAAGTGAATACATGGCCTGTACAATCTTCTGGAAGTTCAGGAGTTTAACCACCAGAACTTAAACTTCTCATTCTCTCAGTGAGAATGCGATTTAATGATACACATTTATTTAAAGGTAAATGAAACGGTCTATGTAAAAACAATGCTACTTTCTTGAAGAAAAGAAACTCTTCTTTTTTCTTTTTGTGGGCTTAGAATCAGCGATAAGAAAATATTAAAGAAAGAAAGATAACCTTAACCAAGAGTTTTATTTGGTTGTCTCTCGCTTGTGCTTACTAGAAAGGGGAAAGAATGTCCTCTCTCAACAACTTATCCTGTAAGTGCCAATGCACTTCGGCCGACATTCCAATGAACGTCTCTGGATGTCTGCTCTGTGAGCGCTGTGCTGCTGACCCAGTGGTAGTTCTGCTGTTAAGACTTTTGTATTTATTGATTTAAAAACGTCAACTTTTCAGTATTTAAAGCCAAAACACAGATTGAAAAATACAACTGTGGATATGGAACAGTGAATAAGACTTGACCCCTGTCTTTAAGACACTTGTGGTAGAGGAGAAAGATAAGTAAACAACTCACTAGAAAGCAAGCCTGAATTTAAAAAAAAAAAGGTAAATAAAACGTCAAAGCAGTATCATGATATTACATAAAAATGATCGTAATTGCAGCTCTTGGGAGGTGGGAAAGGAGGATAGGGAAGTTTCCTCAGGCTGTGAATTTTGGTCTTGAAGGCAGGACAGAATTGTCCTGTTCAGAATTCGGTGAGGAAGAGACTGGCTGCGAGGGCTCTGCTGGCTGGCGAGGTAGAGGGGAAGGAAGGGGCGGTCGGCAGGGTGGTGGGAGCGGGGTGTCACAGCACTTTGAGGCTGCTTTGTGAAGTGTTCCCGCTACACAAAAGAGAGACTTTATCTCATGAATAACGAGGCCCAGCACACAGTAAACCCCAATATTTAGTACGTACTAGTTATGAAAACTGCTTGGAGAATAATACAAATTGCATAGATTAAACCATTACCATTATTAAATGTGATGACTATTCAGTATAAATGCCAGTAAAGTTTGGCTAAAGAAGTTTGGGATAAAATGATTTCAATCTGTATATGACTGTAATAATGTTGCCTTTTTTCTGGGTGTATTCCTTTGTGACATTGATAACCAATTCTCCAAACCTTTAATTTCTCTTTTTCTGTTAAGAATGTCACAGGTTTTAAGTACTTTTTAAAACAATAAAATTTATAATTATTTTAAAAAGTATCTTCCAGCTAGGAATTTTCTCCGCAAAAATGTAGAGTAGGATTTTTTGTGACAGGATGTTCTCCGTACTGCTCACTCACTCTGCTCGGTTGCTAGGACGTAGCGTCCATGAGTCACTAGACCAGAGACGGGCGCCTCCCGGTCCCACGCTCCTGCCCCCACCCCTTACCTGTCAGCATCCGTTCTCAGGGGCCAAGTGTTTCCTGCAGTCCTGCCAGGTGGGCCTCCCGCCCTGTTTATGTCAATCTGGCATGGCCTCCAGGCCAGGTGAGGGAGGCTCACTCTCGGGCTTTGTCTGTGGCTTCATCTGAAAGACGTAAATGGGGAAGGAGGGTGGGAATTTGGGGGCGAGCACAGAGGGAGGGTAAGACACATCAGCAGAGTAATTGTCATGAATTACACCTGTCTGCTCAATTGCCATGAGGAAGGACTTAAGTGAAAGCTGAGCTGGGGGTTCTGAGGGGGTTCCAGCGCACGGGAGACAGACTCCCTGGCTCTGTTACTGCTGGACAGAAATACTTCCCTAAAGTCAGCAGGCTTCTTCCTCTCAAAGTGCATTGTTCCGAGGGGCTATAGATTGAGATCTTCGGGGTATGGAAGGGAAAAGGAATTAATCTGACAGACCTAAACCCTCTACCTGTCAGTACAGGAAACGGACACTTTTACATGTCTGAGATATGCATGTTAACAGAGAAACTTTTTTTTAAATAATCTGAACTCGCACCAAACTCCATTAAGATTTTCCCATTGTATCTATAAAAAGGAGACAAGAAACACTTCATTTATAAAACTTTTTAAAAATTTTTGCTCTGAGGTCATGGTCCGAGGTCGGCCAAAGTCACAAATTTCCAGTATGGCAAAGAAAACTTAGGGCTAGTCTTTGCTTAAATTAGTTTGGGGACATGGACTTCAATTTCATAGCAAGGTGGCATTGCCTAACCGTGGTAAACTCCCAGCCTGAGAGACAAGAAGCAGGGCTGGGAGTGGAGCGTGTCCTGATACCGATAAACCGGAATCTACGCGGCCGCTCCGAGTGGCCACTCTGTGACCATGTGCTCAGAGCTACTGTCACTTTTCTTTTCAAATGGGGCAGTAAGTGCTGTGCATTGGGGCCAGATCCACATAGTCTACCATGGTTCAAATCCTTGCCCCAAATGCATGCCACGCACAAGTGTGTGCACGGCCAAAACCCCAACAGGATAGAGAAATGGAGAAGAGAGGACTGTGGCAGGCCACGTCCCACGGGGGCGTGTCCTTCCCTCTTTCTCTCTTGCCCACATGCACACAAGTGCTTGTACCCTCTGGCAATAAAGCAAATAAATAAATCAAATACAGTAGGGACAACTGTAGTATCAGCCTTAGTGACTGGCTAATACAAAGCTCTGACCACGGTGTCTGGTCTGGTCCATAGAAGGCATTTCATAAATCATCTTTGCTATCTAAAGTGTGAAGCTGGCCTGAATTTACTTGTTAGAATTTCAAGCATAATGCAGGTATTTTTTTAAACTTGAACATTCATGCTGCAAACGACTTAGGAGAGCTTTGAACACACAAGCCATGCGAGCTTTACATCCTGTTTTGCTTTTTTATTTGACTTAGCTAGGGCTGAGTTTGGATGATGAGAGAGATTTGGCCAAGTTTGACCGTTTGGGAAGCACAGTTCTTGGTTTCTGCTCCCCATTTGTATTCCCGAGGAGATCATCCCAGTAAAAACTCCCGAAAGCAGCACAAGGCAGGTTCTGATGGTGAGAAACCTTGCCGTCCCTTCAACCTGCACACAGATATTTCAAGGGTAGCTAGAAAGTGCGTAAGAGGATTCAGCCGTTCTGTGACATACATTTAAAATTCCTCCACTTCCCCATGAGAGCACCATAATATGCAGAAGCAAAATGCATCAAAAAGGTGAGGGCCCTCTGAGGCCGGCGTTTGCAGAGCTATGTAAGTATTATTTGGAAAATCGTCCTCAAAGAATTAGGTGAGGGGCTCTGAGGCTGAGTCTCCGCATTTTGCAAATGGGGCTGCTCAGTTAGTTTCGCCAATTGACTACCCAGGAACCCAAGCCTCTTACTCCGTGCCTGTGGAAGCGTGCTCACCGCTACATGGCGCGAGCCGTCTGCCTGGGCTGGGACCTGAGGACGACGAGCTTCCTGCAGGCGGTGCTCTGCTGGGGCCTCGCTGCACCACGCCCACTGCAGCCACTCTCGTACCACGCCCACTGCAGCCACTCTCGTACCACACCCACTGTACCCACTCTCGTACCACGCCCACTGCACCCACTCTCGTACCACGCCCACTGCACCCACTCTCGTACCACGCCCACTGCACCCACTCTCGTACCACACCCACTGCACCCACTCTCGTACCACACCCACTGTACCCACTCTCGTACCACGCCCACTGCACCCACTCTCGTACCACACCCACTGTACCCACTCTCGTACCACGCCCACTGCACCCACTCTCGTACCACACCCACTGTACCCACTCTCGTACCACACCCACTGTACCCACTCTCGCTGTACCATGCTCCCTGCACCCATGCCCAGTGCACCCATGCTCATTGCACCCACGCCCACTGTACCATGCTCATTGCACCCACGCCCACTGCACCCACGCTCACTGCACCATGCTCACCGCACCCACGCCCACTGCACCATGCTCACCGCACCCACGCCCACTGCACCCACTCTCACTGTACCCACGCCCACTGCACCCACTCTCACTGTACCCACTCTCACTGCACCCACACCCAGTGTACCCACACCCACTGCACCCGCTCTTACTGTACTATGCTCACTGCACCCACGCCCACTGCACCCACGCTCACTGTACCATGCTCATGTACCATGTTCACTGTACCCACTCTCACTGCACCATGCCCACTGCACCATGCCCACTGCACCATGCCCACTGCACCCACGCTCACTGCACCCGCTCTTACTGTACTATGCTCACTGCACCCACGCCCACTGCACCCACGCTCACTGCACCATGCTCATGTACCATGTTCACTGTACCCACTCTCACTGTACCCACACCCAGTGTACCCACACCCACTGCACCCACGCTCACTGCACCATGCTCACTGCACCCACTCTCACTGTACCCACTCTCACTGTACCCACGCTCACTGCACCCACACCCAGTGTACCCACACCCACTGCACCCACGCCCACTGCACCCATGCTCACTGCACCCATGCCCACTGCACCACACCCACTGCACCCACGCAGGAAGCAAGGCTGCAGCTGGGTCAATGCGAGAGACACTGCCACGGCTGAAGTCAAAGAGGGGCAGTACACACAACGGTTTCTTATTCAGGGAGGGCCTACCGTGTGCGAAGCACGCTTAAGCTTAGCTGTTCCTTTGAATTTTATGACGTTGTGAGGAAACTTCTCTTATCATCCCCCTTTATAGATGACGCCAAGGCTTACGGTCTGGTAACAAGTCATCGACAACCAGCGAGTGTCATTTAATCTCAGATTTGCCTGGCTGCAAAGCCTCGGTGCACCGTATGATAGACGTACGGCTATAATCGAATAACGTGTATGACCGTAGATTTAGACGTACGGGTATAATCGAATAACATGTATGACCGTAGATTTAGACGTACGGGTATAATCGAATAACGTGTATGACCATAGATTTAGACGTACAGATATAATCGAATAACGTGTATGACCGTAGATTTAGACGTACGGGTATAATCAAATAACATGTATGACCGTAGATTTAGACGTACGGGTATAATCGAATAACGTGTATGACCATAGATTTAGACGTACGGGTATAATCGAATAACGTGTATGACCGTAGATTTAGACGTACGGGTATAATCGAATAACGTGTATGACCGTAGATTTAGACGTACGGGTATAATCGAATAACGTGTATGACCGTAGATTTAGACGTACGGGTATAATCGAATAACATGTATGACCATAGATTTAGACGTACGGGTATAATCGAATAACGTGTATGACCGTAGATTTAGACGTACAGATATAATCGAATAACATGTATGACCATAGATTTAGACGTACGGGTATAATCGAATAACGTGTATGACCGTAGATTTAGACGTACGGGTATAATCGAATAACGTGTATGACCATAGATTTAGACGTACGGGGACAATCGAATAACGTGTATGACCATAGATTTTCTTTCTGACATCCAAAGGCCTTTTTTTTCTATCTTGTAAAGCTCAGTTGACTTAATAACTGTCTCTCCTTTTCAAGAGATCCTTCAATGGGTTTTCTCATTTTTCTCTAATTTTTCTGACACCCACTCATTCTGTTCAGAATACACTGGGACCGTAGTCCACATCATCTTCACAGTCTTCCCTAAGGGCTATTTTAAAAATATTTAATATTTGATGTATTCTAAAACTCTTTTCTTTCAAGTCCAGAACTAAACGAATACTGGTTAGGCCACAAGTTAAGCTGTCATAACAAAGTCCGTGTGGCAAATGGTGACGGAAATAAGATAGGGTTTCTCTCTCCGAGGAGTCCAGAGGACAGTGGTTCAGACCTGGTGGGGAGTTCTGGCACCCTCAGTCCCTGCTTTCAAGATATTCCAGCCAGGATGAAAGGGAAGACAGATGGCAAGTGGGCTGGCTCCTGAGTAAAGAAATGACCAGAAGTAGCACACACTGGGGACAGGTGCCCAACCCTGCCGCAGTATGCTTCTTTATCCATCAATATCAATGCCGTGGATTTAGGTTTAGAACTCCTGGAGGAGCCCTGTCCAATCCCATATTTTAATAACTGGGAAAACTGAAGCTCAGAAACGTTATAGTACTTCTTCAAAATGGCAGAGCTGATGAATGGAAACGTATATTGCAAGAGGGTCATATCTGTAGTAATGCCTATTTAGTGCTAATCGAGTGAATAAATGAACATCCGGATATTGAATCAACCTAATGTCTACAGGAAGAAGGTATTGAGAAGACTGTAAGTGAACAAAAAAAATTGCCATTGATTATTAAAGAGCTAGATGGCGGATTTCAAAGTCATGTGGCAGTCATACGGAACTTCCCTTAGATTTCTCTTTTCAATGGGCCGTCGAAAATGAGATGTTTAGATTTGATGTTCCCTGGGATTGTCCCGGCCTTGCCTGTAAACAGCACGGTGATTGCACGCAGGGGCCGCAGCAGCTCTGCTCATGTCAGAACCCAATCAGGTCAGGTCAGATGCCTTGAAAACCATGAGCAGAGTCTTCAAAAGGAACCTAGCACAACTCTTTGAAACTATATTTTTTCTATTATTAAGACAGGGCACTGACTTGCTGAGCTGTTTTTTGCTATACCTCGATAAGTGTTTCATGAGTCACCTTCGCTCAGCCTGACAGCAGAGCAGTTCAGAAGGTCATAGCCTTGTTCCCGGCTCTAAAACACGCACATTTCTGGAGTGAGGGGTATTGTTTCACAGGAGAAAAGCTAATTAGGTTAAAGGGATATTAATGAGCTCTGTAGTATTCATACACGGTAAATAAAGAAGAAAATGGATAACGACGAGAAGGTAGTCAAAATTCATAATAAAAGCCTTAGAAAGTTGAGTTTCCACACATAAAACTATCTGAAGGAAACCAGAGAGAAAAATTAATTTGCTTCTTCAGTGCTTAGAGCACAGATTCCCAACCTTGGTTTTGTGACACTCCGGGATATCCCCAATTATCTCAACAAATGAAATGTTCCAACGAATTCTCAAAATGAAATTAGTTTTAGATGTCCAGTGGACGGAATCGAATGAACGCTGGACTGCCGCTAGCGTAATAAAAGTTGTGAAGTGCCAAGTCAGGGCAGAGGAGAACTGCACCGCCATTTTGGAATGAAAAAGTTAACACCATGTAGACATTTACTTCCCCAAACCCTTGAGATAGATTTACTTATTTATTTACTTTTCTTTTTTTTGGAGAGGTTTTTGCTATAGGGCACATGCGCTCGCCAGAAAGACAGAGAGAGACAGAGAGAGACAGAAAGCGAGAAATCACCCCCCAGGGGAATAACCACGCCACAATCCCTTCTCCTCCATTCTCCTCTCGGGATCTTGGGCATGCACGCACATGTTCCCAGTGTGAGTTTAAGCCACTGGGTCCGGGACTTGAACCACGGTCGACTACATGGGAGTTCAGCGACATAGCCATTATGATAACTGCTGGTCCTGAGATTTATTTTTTTTAAACAGAATAATAATAATAACATTTTCGAAGCGCTGACAAATTGACCACGCAAGGGACAGTGAAGTGAATCGGAAAGAACGCAAGGCTGGGCCTCAGATGGTCCTGCCTTGGAAGCCGCCCTGCCACTTCGTTGTGTCAGGGTCTTGGTTTCCTCCACGCACAGTGGGAATGAGTCACTACCAACGTTTCAGGGCTGTAGTGGCACTGAGGAGATCACCTCTGTGCAGCAGGTAGCCCGGTGGCTGCCTCCTGTTCTCTACTGCAATGGAGATGCCTTTCTTCCCGCGTCCTCACTCTCGAGATGGAAGAGCTAGCTGACGAAACCCTCCTGGTGGCAGTGGCCTTGTGTGACGGTGCCGGCCTCCAGTGTTGGGAGTGGGCATGTCTGTTGCCCTCGGAGACAAGCAGGGGCCCTGCTTTGCTTTCTCATCCTCAGAGCCTAGGCAGGAGAGTTTTAATCCCGGTCTGAGCTGCTTTCTGCTCATTTCACATGATAGCACCTGGGACAACAGCCTCCCCATGCTCCAGAGATGTTTCTACTGCATTTTTAAAAATGCGTAAAACCCCTGAAGCCAGTAATCTCCAAGCACCCCCCAAGACTGAGATTATGACAGAGCAAGGGTGAGCAGAGCTTCCTCTTGATCGGAAGATGCTTTAGAACATGCGCACACCAAGAGGGACCGTAGAAATTCAATCCTCCCTTGGGACCAGCAGTTAGCGTAATGGCTATGTCGCTGGACTCCCACGTAGTCGACCGCGGTTCGCATCCCGGACCCGGTGGCTTAAACTCACGCCGGGCACGTGTGCGTGCGTGCCCAAGATCCCGAGAGGAGAATGGAGGAGAAGGGATTGCGGTGTGGCCATCCTCCCTGGGGGGTGATTTCTCGCTTTCTGTCTCTCTGTCTCTCTCTGTCTGTCTGGCGAGCGCATGCGACCTATAGCAAAAACCTCTCTAAAAAAAAAAAAAAAAAAAAAGAAAGAAAAAGAAAAAAATAAAGAAATTCAATCCTCCCTTGAGTAACAGAGAAGACAAGGCTAGGGGTGAGAAAGCAGAGCATATCCAAGGCCACCTAGCAAGTTAGGGACCATGGTTTCCCAGTACATGACCCTCCCATCTTGTATAATGTGCAGGACTCAAAATTAGGGGAACAGAGTGTTATCAGCCTTATCAGGTTTTCTTTGATTTCCACTGAGGTATTTGAATCTCAGATACACTCCCCTTTTCAAATAGAGAAACCGAGTTCTAGGGAAGAGAGTCTTAGCTGAATAGCCCAGAACCTTTCAGAACAGGGACTTGGTTTCGAGGTGAGCCTTGCGGTCACGGTGAGCAGAGGGCGTAACGAGACATGAGTATAAAGGAAATCATGACTACAAGCCAAGAACGGAGGCACGACAGAGCAATTAGATACACGCGCGTTCCATTCAGTCTTTACCTGAAATCGGACTACGCCGAGCTGAGTCCGTGGCAGCCCTTTAGCCGTACATAGAAACCAAGCCCAGGGCAGAAACAAGGTGTCCAAGGTGCTTGTTAACTCTACAAGTAAATCGTTTATTGAGAAAAATGTTTATGATTCCATTTCATGCTACTTCATAAAGCTTTGCCGAAGCAATCTGTTTTAGGATTAAGTGTCATACATGTTGGTCCCTCTACTCCTCCCTATTTGAATCACAGAACCTCAGGATTTCAAAGTTATGGAGTTCAACCTCTAACTTCAGGTGGAAATCCCTTCTCTAGAATTCCAGCCAGACAGCTGCCTGGCCGCACTCCCGAACAGCGGAGTGTCTGAACGTACGACTGTCTTTAACAGGAAAAAAGCACAAAAACAGGTTGGAAAGAGAAAGCATGAGCAGGCACTATAAAGGGATGCTTTGTTAAGCCAGAGTCTACTGAATAATAATAAAAATAGCACTCCCACGTCAGGTCCCCAGGTCGGCAGTCTCCGGAGGATTCTCTCCCCAATGCAAGGGCCATGATTTCAGCGGAGTTCCCAGTGTGTTCCATGCAGTTACAGCACCGTGTGAGCAAAACAGACAACAGAATAACAGAGGGGGCAAACGAGCTGGCCGCGTGTTTCTGAGGGAAACGCCCCAGGTAGGGAAATACGAAGAGGGTGAAAGGTCACACCAGCCACCTTTGTCCAGCCCCTCTTACAAGGGCCATCGTGACAGGTGTTGGGCCAAGTTTACTTTTCAAGGAAGAAACTGTATTCTTACCCGATGCGTATGCTCTATTAGTCATGATGTCTGCAGGCAACCCAAACTACTAAAGCAAAATGTTTGGTTGAGTTTGGCATCTTACCATGCCTCTGTCACACGGATCACCCAGCAATACCCTCGGGTGTTGTAGAGTGGCCTCCTGAAGACCAAAGGCTTCCATCGTCTTGCAGTGTGTGGCTAAAGAAAATGGTAAGAATCGATATCCAAAGAAGTACTCAGGTTCATCTTTTGAACTTCTGGGGAAAAAAATTAAATATGAAATAAATAAATATTTCTTAGTTAATTGATTTCTCGCTCTAAGTTATGTTTCAACTTTTAGCAGTATCTTCGGGAGTGGAGTAGTGGTGTTTCTGGGTTGCAGCTTAGAGCCGGTTCAGAACTCGTGACATGGGCCAGTTCTGAGAGTCAGTGGATCCAACATTTGTTTTGCAGTGTGCCAGGTGCTAGCATATACATATAAATAAAAGCCATCTCTGCTCACAGAGGCTTGGAGAAGGTGGAAATAAAGCAATGAAATGAGATGACATTTCTTCCTCTTTTCATTAAAAACATCATATACTCATAAGTAGATTAGAAATGTATTTGCCATCACACTCCCTGTTCTTTCATATTAAATAGTTCCAGGAATTAGCTGCATTCAGTTATATTTGTAAAAGGAAGCAGACGTGGGGAGCTGTACTCTGCTGTTCGCTAGCTGTGACTCTCAGCAAACTATGTGTTCGAATCCGTGAAATGGAGTTAATGACATCATTCGTGATGGATCGCAAGGCTCTGAAGCACATGGAGTTCCCCGCATGTGTTGGACACAAGTAGACATTCGATAACAGTCACTATTATTTATAGATAACTTTATACCTCGATAGTTCTGAGACTTGTCCAGTTTCAAATACGAAATGCTTGGATAATATTTTGGATAACTTTTGATAAAAAAATAGGTATACAGAGAATTTTTCTAATGCTTTTTACATTACAAATTTGCATTTTAAAAAATACGTGAACAGGGCCAGCCAGTGGCAGTGATTCAGGTGGCTGGGCCTCACGAGGCCGGATGCGTGGCTTGAGTCTCACCCCTGGCAGCTTGAAAACCACGCCAGGCACATGGACACGCACGCCCAAAATCCCAAAAGGAAAAAGAGAAGGGACTGCAGAGTGACCGTCCCCGCAGGGGGTGCTTTCTCACCTTCTTTCTCTCTGTCTCTCTCTGGCAAGTGCACACTCCGTCTAGCGAATTAAAAAAAATGTAAACCTGCAGAGGGAGGTAGGTAACATTTCTTCTTTTTTCTTTTGTTATGTGTATTCAATTTATTTACCTTATGAAAACGAGGGACAGAGAAAGAGAGAACCGGATCTGGCATGCTGTGATCCCTTCCCCAGCTTCCCAGGTGGCCGGAGTCGGAGGGACATGTGGTGCCCCAGTGAGTCAGGTCAACGTGAGGCCTGAACCTGGTAATCCCACAGGGCTCCAGGTCACACAGCAGTGTCCCGTCACCGGCACCAATCTGGTCAAATCTCAGCGAATTCTTAATGGCTATAGCCCATGGCCACTGGTGAATTAATCTCAATTATCAATACCTATCCACCATGAGTCGTTTAAAATGTTCACTGCTCCCTTTTCCTAAAATTTCTTTAATTTTCCTCTAGCTTAAATATCAGTCTTAGTCTTCATTTTGCTTCTATTTCTTTGTTTACATTCTAAAAGTCAACATTTTTGAAGTTTCACGTTTGTTTTTCTTACTTTACTGTGTCTTCTGGTTAATTCACTCATGTTCAGAACTTCAGCTACTTTCTTTTCCTTAACTTGTAAATCTAGTCTAGTTCTTTTTTTTCTTTTTAAAATTAATTTCTTTTTGTTCTTCTTCCTTTTTTTTTTAAACATTTAAACACTGTAGATCTTTCCAGCATACAGGAGGAATTTTGCCACCTTGAATACACTGCGTATCAGTCAGTCAAAGATATTATCATACACATTATCAGCAGACGATTTTCCATCTTTCTGTCCATTAAGTGTTTTGCTCTTCTTTCCCCGTGACTCCCTTCCCCCTCCCCATTGCATAGCCTTCTCCTACACTGTTTTTAGTTTGCTATTATTATTATTATTTAATTTCAAGAGAAGTTATTTTAGTTTTAATAAGTCAAAATTTTTTAAAAAGTTAAGAAAAATTTGTTTAAGACTTAAAATCAAGAAACAGGTTAGGGTTCTGTCTAAACAGTAGGAAAGTACTAAACTCTCAAAAAGCAAACATGGACAGAGCTAAAATCTAGTCAGAAGTCATGAAATTCTATCTCGTCAGTTTAGTCTCATGTAATTAATCTCTCTTTTGTTGAGTATGCAGTGTTACTGTGGTCTGATCTTTCCTTCGAAATCCTGGAAGTTCAGTAGTATGATTTTTTTTTTTTTTTAAGTTTTTGCTATGGGGTGCATGCACTTACCAGATGGAGGCAGAGAGGATGAAAGAGAGAAAGGGAGAAATTACCTCCCCCTGGAGGGGGATGGCCAGGTTGCAGTTCCTTCTCCCCCGGTCTCCTCTCAAGACTTTGGACATGCACGCACACACACCTGATGTGATTTTCAAGCCGCCGGATCTGGGACTTGAACCATGCAGTCAGCCATGTAGGATCCAGCACCACATGCAGCCTCCACACCCCCTGCTGGCCTGGCAACATATCTTATGAAATCCATACAGCATGTGAACCAATCACGCAAGTTAAAGGATTAGAACACTGCCAAGAGCATTACATCTCTTTTGAGGGCTCTTAATGTTAAGATAATTATCAAGATGTTCTATAAAATTTTTGCTTTTCTTTTGGCTAAATTCCTATTTCCAATTAAAATAATAGATGACAGTTTTAGCACAGGGTTTGCGGAGATACTAAAAGCAGCAGCAGGGAGCAGAGACCACTCGGGTCTGGGTAGAGGAGCTCGAAGGCAGGGGTGAGTTTCTCTCCTTGCAACACAGACGTTACGCATGCCCTCGATGTTGGGAGAGTGGTCTGGCCGTTGTCTCCGGGAACCATTTTGCTTTATGGTTTCACAAAATATAATAAAGTTGCATTTTATCAGCACTTTGTCATTTAAGTACACCAGGGAAAATTGCCTTATTTAGCGTTACCAAGTTACCCAAGAAACACAGTGTTCGCAACTCATGTTTTTACAGAAGACTGACAGTAATGGTTGGTTATACTTCCCTTAAGAACTTAATAATTCTTGATGAATAAAAAACATTCTCTTCTAAAGAGAAAATAAGAAAACATTTTTGGAAGGTAAACAGTTGACAGAGGACTCCACTTTCCCTGTCTAGTAACCCAAAATGGCCATCATAAATAACCAATTAATGTCTTTACAAGTGTCTGTCACAAAAGACGGTTCCAGATAGTGACGGAGGTCTGCCATACCCAAGGGGAAACTCACTCGCAATGCCACAGCAAAGCTTTGCACGTGAGATCGACAAATTCTGAGGTGAAGAGCAACACACACACCTTGGACAGGAGGCTTGTCTCTTATTTAACGCTAAAAATGGCAGAGAAATGTCACTATGGACTAGACTGTAACGTGTGCACGAAAAACCAGTGTACACCGAAATGTAAAACTTCCGCTCGGTTTCTGTGCTCACTTGTTGGTTATATACTACGGCTGCTAAGTATGGCTTCTGCATGTGTATGTCCTGGTTCCTTTGATGCTTTCCTAAAAAGGCTGATTTTTTTTTCCCCCTAAAGATCCCAGCACATTCAGAAATAGCTGTAATTTACTCTTCCTCCAGTGATACCTAAGGCAAAGCCTCAGGACAGGAAGTCCTGCGAGTGCTCACCGTGCCAGGCGTGAGCAGCAGCCGTAATCAGATGTTCCAATTGTGGGCTTGGGGCCCTAGAAATGAAAAGCAGTCCCCTGTGGAAGTCAGTGTGCACTGAAGAGGTGAGGAGCTGGGCGCGGATGGGGGACTGTTTGTTTTATCTAAAGCTTAGGCGTTGTATTGTTTGAGAAGGAGATGTCGCTGTGGACAGAGATGGCGTTAAATAAAGCCCTCAGCAGCAGATAGAGAAATCTCTTCTGCTTTTAGTTTTTCTTAGAAATCCTTTCATGAGCTGCCTCCCCCGGCCCTCCCCGCCCCCTCACACACATACAGAGGCACACACTCACACAGGCACACACATACAGAGGCACACACACACACGGGCACACACATACAGAGGCACACACTCACACGGGCACACACGTACAGAGGCACGCACTCACACGGGCACACACGTACAGAGGCACGCACTCACACGGGCACACACATACAGAGGCACGCACTCACACAGGCACACAGGTACAGAGGCACGCACTCACACGGGCACACAGGTACAGAGGCACGCACTCACACGGGCACACACGTACAGAGGCACGCACTCACACAGGCACACACATACAGAGGCACGCACTCACACGGGCACACACGTACAGAGGCACGCACTCACACGGGCACACAGGTACAGAGGCACGCACTCACACGGGCACACACGTACAGAGGCACGCACTCACACGGGCACACACGTACAGAGGCACGCACTCACACAGGCACACACATACAGAGGCACGCACTCACACGGGCACACACGTACAGAGGCGCGCACTCACACGGGCACACACGTACAGAGGCACGCTCTCACACAGGCACACGCACGGTCTCAGGTTTGTGTGCCTTGTCTGTGGTCTGGCCTGTGCCGCTGGGGGGCTTCTGGGGCAGCCCTGACACCCCGAAGGGTGTGTGAAATTGAAGACAAACATTTGTACTAGGAGTTTACAGCTGTGACAAAGTAAACGTGGCCCTCCAGGTGTCCTTGATGGGTAGGAACAAAGGCCTGTGGTGAAGCAGGAAGGGCCCTGGGGTCCGAATTAGAAGGAGCAGCCTCTGCGTCCCTGCTCCAAGTTCCTGAGCGGGGTGAACACGGCCAGCCGCTTTCTCTGTGCCAGTGTGTCATCGTGAGACAGATGGGGGACCTGGGCTAGACTCTCTCTCAAGGTCTTTATCCAGCTGTACACCATAGTCTCAATGTTTGCTTGACCTTTTATATCTTAGTGGTTACTGTCTCATAATTAGAAAAAAATAAGTCTTATTTGCATGTCTAGAAGCATTTCGAACTGGGGCATCGTGCTTGGGAGATTTTTTTTTCTTCCTCACTTTTTCAAATGATGGGTTACCTTTAAAATCAACAAACGAAAGTTGCCTTTAGATTTCTCTTTTTCAAGAAACCAAAAGATGACAGTGGTATTCTGATTCCCCTTCAGAGCAAAGGAATTCTTAGTTACTTTCAAACCTAAAACATAATTCGTTTTTCAAATATTTAATAAAAAGTCCTCACAAACTATCGAGGTTTTCAAGTAAAGTACAGACCAGTATTCATTATGGAATTTTGTCTCAAGCCTTTTAGTTCGAAAGCCCTTTCTGCGTGCGGGTTCATTCTGTCCTACCTCCGACTGTTCCCACTCATTAGGAAGTCGGGGGGGTGCTAATTCAGCTTTCTGACCCCTGGGGAAACCGAGGCTCAGATTGGGACCTGAACTCAGACTTGAACTCCTGTGCAAATGTGAATGCAATGAAACTAAATTCACTTCAAGGTCGCTCCGTACAGCAAGGGACACTTCACTGGATTAAGTCAAGGAGTTTATTTCATTTCTAGTCCGAATCTTAGATTCTTTGAACCTATGAAATGGTTCAGGAACTGGTCATTGTTCAAGTAAAAGCTTGGTATTGTCAATCCAGAGACTGGGAATGCCCTTTGATGAGTAGTACAGAAAACAAGAAATAATTCATGGAAAAGAAAAAGGAATAATTCAGTATACTTGTTCAGAATTTGGGAGCCATGGCCTCCCAAGAGAAGAACCAGGGTGGCAGGTGTGAGGGGAGGGACTTGGACCTGAGAGCTAGGAGGGCCACGTCTGCCACTTCCCAGGTCTCACACATCTGCTGACAGGCCCTTGGAGCCTCTGCGAGGTCCTATTCTAGAATGGAGCTAGTATGAATATTTCATTGCGAAGTCGCTTGCAGGCTTAGGAGTAACTCCCTGAAGTGCTCCTCATATAGCACTGGACGAGATAAGCACTTCCGAAGCAGTGCCTGCTGTTCACGGGGTTCATTTCCTTTCAAACTGTGGTTAAGCTGCTTTTGAGACACATCTACTGTTTAAGAAATCTAATGAACGCCAAGGAAAGGTTCCACCAATGGGGGCTGTCACGTCTAGACAATCTGTGCGCTCTCGTGCCCCTCTGGCCTCCTGTCGTAGTTTATGTTTCCCGTTTGCTCCAGTTTATGACAGACCTGATTATGGTAGAGGTAGACACTATTGGCTTCAAGCATGTGACCTGTTAGCAGAATACGTACTACACGTGTTGCAAACTGCTTTCAAACTAGAACCTGCACGCATACATCGAGGAAACACTGGTCCTTGTTAAAAGTAGCGCTCCGAGGGGGCCGGTAGTGATAGCGACAGCAGCGACAGCAGTAACAGCAGCAATTGTTTCGAGAGCTTCTCTATGTTAGCACCGTGAGTCACAATATAGAAACCCGACTGTCCTCAGGACACTGGAAGTCACAGCCCTGTGATAAAGTTGGGGTGGACAAGGCATGCTAGGCACTGTGCCTCTGCAGGGTAAGTGCCCACTTAAGATTGCAACACGTGGGGGGCCAGCAGATGGCGTAAGGGTTATATCACTGGGTTCCTACGGAGTTGACCGTAGTTCAAGTCCTGGACCCTGTGGCTTAAAATGCACACCAAGTGGAACCAGCAGTTAGCGTAATGGCTATGTCGCTGGACTCCCACGTAGTCGACCGCGGTTCGCGTCCCGGACCCGGTGGCTTAAAACTCACGCTGGGCGTGTGTGCGTGCGTGCTCAAGATCCCGAGAGGAGAATGGAGGAGAAGGGATTGCAGTGTGACCATCCCCCCGGGGGGTGATTTTTTGCTTTCTGTCTCTAATGTCTCTCTCTGTCTGGCGAGCATACGTGCCCTATAGCGAAAATCTCTCTCTCAAAAAAAAAATGCACACCAAGCATGTGTGTGTGTATGCCCAAAATCTTGACAGGAGAATGGAGGAGAAGGGATTGTGCATGGCCACCCCCCTTGGGAGGTGATTTCTCACTTTCTGTGTCTCTGTCTCTCTGGTGAGTGCATGCACACTATAGCAAAAATCTTTCTTAAAAAAGAAGAAGAAGGGGAACCAGCAGTTAGCGTAATGGTTATGTCGCTGGACTCCCACGTAGTTGACCGTGGTTCGCGTCCCAGACCCGGTGGCTTAAAACTCATGCCGGGCGTGTGTGCGTGCGTGCCCAAGATCCCTAGAGGAGAATGGAGGAGAAGGGAGGAGAAAGGACTGTGGCATGGCCATCCCCCCTGGGGGGTGATTTCTTGCTTTCTGTCTCTATGTCTCTCTCTGACTGTCTGGTGAGTGCACGCGCCCCGTGGAAAAAACCTCTCCAAAAATAATAGATAAATAAATAAAAATTAAAAAATAAAAGAAGAAGAAGAAGAGGACTGCAAGACTGCAATTGAAGCAGTGGCAGGTTTGCCCTAGACGGTGTTGTGATGGGTATCACAGGGCCCTCTCTATCTTTGGTCCTGGTTGACTTGGGACAAGTCATTATCTCTCTGGGCCTCAGTTTTCTCAACTACCTAAAAAAAACCCCAAACCAAAACAAACCAGAATCATCTCCATCCAAATATAAGATCTTTGCTACTGATGTGGAATTTATTCATGTTTACAAATCTGCCTGAGCTGGGTTCTTTCAAGTGTATACAATCCTATAGGAATCTATACTTTGCTTGATGTTTTTCTTTTTTCTGCCTTAAAACATGTTATGTCAATATTTGTTTAGCCAAGAATAAGCCAGAGCATCACAAATTTGCATGAATATCCGAACTGATGAACACATGTTTCCTACTTCAGTTTGAATGATTAAAGTTTAGTTGTAGAATTGACCCCATCAGTCTCCTTCTAATGTTTAAATAGCACAAGGAAATCCAAGCTTTCTACTGAGGAGTGGCATTACAACACCTCCGCACCAATTCCCTCTTAACCAGCGTTATAGTTGTCTCGGATTTCAGAGTGACCAACTCCATAGGAGTGAAAGTAACGTGGGCGTCAGCAATTACTGTATAGTTAAGATGTCTAGATGAGATTTCTGAACTCTCTACTCAATTCTGTTTCTTCTTCTTAAATGGCTCCTAAGGAGAATGACATATTAAGGAAAAACCCAGATATTAGATTGATATACAAGGGGTGGGGGACAGCTCAAGGCAACAGGGGTAAAAATGTCTCTGTAACTGTGACAGACATGAAAGAAAGTGAAGGAAAGTTAAACATTACCATAGGGCAGGCAGGACACCTGCTAAAGAACCTTCTGCTGCCAGTCACAGCTGGAAAGAAAAATGAAAGAGATGCAAACAACTGTCCTGGAAGCATGAAATCATTCCTTTGTCTTTTTTTCCTTATGAAGAATTACAGTATGCAAAAATTAGGAGCTCTCCAAGTACTGGAATGAAAATTTCAGCGAGCTCTGCATATAAATAGCGGGGCCATGGAAGTGTGCCTTTTCGAAAACAAGACGTGTTTGGGAGCGCCCCTTGCATTGAAGAAAGTGGTAATTAATGCATAGCGAATGACTTTGAATGAAAGATGAATAGGAGGCATAACAATGGGTAGGTTTCTTTCTTTTCTTTTTTCTTTCCTTTTTTCCCCTTTTCTTTCTTTCCTTTCCTTTCCTTTTTCTCTTTAGGTTAAAGCATTGAAGAAAGCAAGCTGTTAAAAGATGGCTACTGTGAGGCTACAACTTCAATGTCTGCCTCGCGTGGCTGTCCTTTCCCGGCTGTGGTGGGGGTTTGTTTTGTACTGCTCCCCAATCACAGTGCCGTTAATTTGCACCAATTTCATTTGTGTGTGTGCGCCTCAATGTTTTCCCTGTCTGCTGAATTTTTTTTAAAATATTATTTTGGCAGGGCTTGGTTCTTTGATGATCCTTTTGAGCAAATGGTTTGCCCAAAGTTCAGATGGTGCTAGCTCCGTCTTCTTTTTCATTTACAACATCAAGAGGATTACAGAGAATAACTTTGTTGCCCAACATCAATGATATATCTTCAGGCTACTAGAAAGGTAGTTCTCAGAAAGTGTGTCTTCTAATAGTTTAGAACCTCCACAGGCTTCAGATAAAACAAGTATTAAATACAGAAAGCTCACAAGGGTACCGAGGAAGGTTAAACTCACGCAACCTCCTTCATCTCAAATACCTGAAATATCTCTTTTTTTTTTTGACTGTTGAAGTGTGATCCTGGTGCAGATAGCAGTGAGATCTTATATAACAGAAGACAGAAAAAGACAGAGGGGCAGTCACGTGGAGAGGAACACACATATTAGTGACAGAATACATAAACAATCTTCTCAAGAGGCCAGGAAATTGTAATGGACCAAAAGCTAAATATATATGTAAATTCAAGAGAAAGTCGCATATAGAAAGTGTTGATGGTGCTTTTCTTTTCTTTTCTTTTCTTTTTTTTTCTTCATGAAGCCATCTAACACAACCAAAAATTTGGCTTTATGAGAAGTTTAGAATTCTCAAGATTTTAACCCTTACGAATGTGCAGAGGGACTCCCAGACGGCACAAGGCAGCTCAGTCTCCCCTGGGCCTCCGTTGCAGCTGTGCCCAGACGCCTGAGTGTGTGAGACACACAGGCTCCTTCCAAACCTGTCGTCTCCTCTGCCCTTTCCCCGACTCCTCTGATCTATTCACAGGCCCTGTGAACCATTTATGTAAGAGTGACTGGTGTCAAAACCACGGCGACCTGACATCCCAGGATTTGACTGCAGTCTCAGTGTCATGTGGCCATAGTCTTTTGAAGAGATTCCGTTTATTGACCACAACACAAAATGTAATTTTGACTTTACACCTTTACATGACTTTTCACAGAAATAAATTAAAAACTAGAACAGGGTTTTGTTATGATTATGGACACAGAATTCTCAGCTGACTTTAAAAATTACCACATATTTGGGGACCAGCAGATGGCATAATGGTTACATCACTGGACTCCCACGTAGTCTACTGCGGTTTGAGTCCCAGACCTGGTGGCTTGAAACTCACACAGGGCGCGTGTGCGTGCGTGCCCAAAATCCTGAGAGGAGAATGGAGGAGAAGGGACCGTGGCATGGCCATCTGCCCTGGGGGGTGATATCTCACTTTCTGTCTCTCTCTCTCTCTCTCTCTGTCTCTCTGATGAGCACATACGCCCTATAGCAAAATCTCTCTCAATAAATAAATAAATAAATAAATAACTTACCACATATTTTAAACGGCACTACAAGCCTTTGCCTAAAGGTACTTTTCCTAATGTGTCATACCGCCTGAAATTCCACAACGGAAAAATACATATGTATTTTTTGTTTGTTTGTTTAGGGTCTCTGACGTGTCCACATTAAAGGAACAGTCTCTGGGTGGGGAATTTCTAGGGATGTGGAAGAATCTCGGGGAGAGGACGTCACTGGGAAACAAAGGGCAAAGGGCCCAAGAATTCCGGAACGTGCTTGGAGCCCACTCCCCACCTCGTCGTCCTCTCTTCAGTCCCACGCTCACCTCCTTAGAACCGTCATAACCATCTCCGTCTCCAACAACTCCACATCTCTGAACAGGTCCTCCGCATTCTCTGTCACCCTACCGGCTCATCCTCGCGGCCACCAGAGCAATGAAGAGCAGAACTTACTCAGGCTGCTCCTCGGCCCCACACACTGGGCGTGGGTAGGTCCTCCGGGGTCTCGGCTCGTGTCCCCCCTCGGGCCGGGACTCCCACTGCAGCCCAGTGTTTACTTCTCTGAGCCTCACACACCACTCCCCTTCAAGTCTTTGCTTTTATTACTATTGTCATTGTGCACACTCGGCCACCTGCACAACGGGTCTTCTCAGCGCGAGAGAATGATCACCCACAGATCACTTTCCATTTTTGTGTCCCTTCAACGTTTTGCTTTTTTCTTTTCCCCTTCATCTTCAGGTCCTTGTTCTCGCACGTTCACCACCTACTGCCTCCTGCACACACACAGTAAGTGTGTCCCAGCGCCCTTCTTTGTTTTTGTTTCATTTCGTTTTTCTTTTTAGAGAGAGAGGTTTTTGCTATGGAGCACATGTGTTTGCCAGCGAGAGAGAGAGACAGAAAGTGAGAAATCGTCCCCTGGGGAACTGGCCCTGCTCCTCCAATCTCCCTCGGGATTTTGGGATTTTTGTGCCCAGTGTGAATTCTACGTTGCCAGATCTGGGACTTGAACCACGGTGGACTACATGGCAGTCCAGCAATGTAACCATTACACCAACTGCTGGTCCCGCCCGGTATCCTTCTAATTTAAACTTGTTCAAAAGGATGTTACCCTGCTTTGATGACGTGCAGAGAAAGGCAGTCTCTTGTCCTCTGGGGACGTGGAGATTTTTATAGCCTGGTCATCTCTATCAAAAGCCTGAAAATGTTATACACTGCGTGATACAACTACGGTGCTAGAATATTTTATCTAACGATAAAGAAATAAGTATTTGGGAAGATGGATATTCAGTATAGTGCTGTATACAACAGTGGCAAATTTACAAAGTAGCCCTACACGGGAACTTAGTTAAATGGTACATGCGGAAGTGGGTAATCTTTAGCCATTACAGGTGATTTTACAAACTGCTATTAATAATATAATAGTCTTCATAAATTATTGAACAACAGAAAAGATTTCTAAATAGTATAGGCAGCATGATTGTTGATATGTCTTTCTGTCTTTATGTGGGGGGTGGGGGGAACTGGGAAGAAATGTACCAAATAGTTCATAGTGCTTATTTCTGAGATTGCGGATGGTAGGATTTTTCTATTATAATTTGTTGTCAAGCTCCTGGTCCGGGAATTGAACCACACTGTCAGCCACGTGGGATCCAGCCACCTGCCGACCCAACAGTTTTGGCTTTTTGCCCTGTTAGCAGTTGCCAGAAGTCAGAGAAAGGGGGGATGAATAATGGGGCGTGGAAATTTTAGGGCACTGAAGCTATTTTGCATGATTCATGGACACCTGACATTCTGTATTTGCCAGAGCTCATAGACGTGGAAAACACAAATGAACTCTCGTGTAACTATGGGCTTTGGGTAATGATATGTATCCAAGTTGGCTCATCAGTTTTGACCGCCGTACCACACTAATGCAGGAGCTGTTGATACCAGGAATCTGTGGGGCCGAGGGGGAGGAGGAGCTCTGTGGAACTCTCTGCTTACTGCTCAATTTCCTATGGCCCACAATTGCTCTGGAAAATAGTCTGTTAACGTAACAAAAAATAAATGTGATCTATGTTCACGATAAGAAAACATCCCCAAAGTGAGTCCTGGCACTCAGAGCTCGGAGGTCGTGAGCACTCCCCTGCCAAGGTCTGCCGTGTCCTGCGAACCCCGTCTCTGTGTGGCCGCTGGCACGTGGCGCCCCCACAGCACGGCTGCTCACAGCTAGCAACTGTGCTCCCTCTGAGGGCACGGACTGCGCCAGGGTCTTGTCCCCGTGTGCTCAGAGCTACGTCCGCCAAGCGAAGACCGCCTGAACGTGTAGGGGCGTGTCCGTGGTGATGTGTGCCCCGCGGGCCGGGCTGGCACATGGCAGGGCCCTGCTCCGCTCCTGTTCCCACTGCAGGCCAAGGCCAGGGGCGTGCCCTAACCCAGTGACTCAGAGACGCTGAGGCAGGGTGATCATAAGCTCGAGGTTGGCCTAGGCAACTTAGCCAGAGCCTGGCTAGAGCAAAGGGGCATGGTGTCCCAGCTGGGAGGCTGGGACAGGAGGATCCTGGCATGGGAAGAAACGCCTTTTTAAATTTATTTTATTTTGTTATTTATTTATTTATTTTTGCCATAGGACACATGCACTCACCAGAGAGAGACAGATCCGTCTCCTCTATTTTCCTTCAGGACTTTGTCCAAGGTTTGGCTGTTTGGTGGCACAGCTGCCTCCCCGTCTCTGCTCAGGGCTAGCACAGCCATCACAACCCGGGTGCACACGTGCCTGGCGTGGTGATCAGGCTCCCTGGGCTGGGACTCCCACTGTGGCCCGCCACGTGGGAGTCCAGAACCCCGGCCACACACCACCTGCTGGCCTTGAAACACCCTTTAAAAAAAAAAATGAAGCAAGAACACTGAGGCACCGTTGCAGGTATACACATGAGCCCACAGAGAAGGGCGAACATGAAAAAAACATGTAATAAGTTATCTGTGCAAGAAAGATCGTGCATGCTGGCTGACCTCTTAAATTTGGGAAATCTTGATGCTGACTTGGAAAGAGCCACTAATCTGCTCTTGTGGGGTTAATGACGGTTTGGGGCATTTGAGGAAAAAACAGTATCCGCATAATCGCTCTTTGTCACAGTATCTCTGTTAAAAAATAATCAGTTGAAAAATGTCAGTACTTGGAAGCTTGTTTATTCAGCAATATTTCACCAATACCTGTTCGGTTTTGTTTTGCCAGTCTTTCTATGGCTGTCATGGCTAGCTTTTTTCTCAATTTCACCTTAGATAAATAATTTGTTTCAGCATACCTAACATAAATGTAATAAAAAAATTATTTAACCTCTTAAGTTATTTGAAATGTTGCAAAATAATAGATTAAAAAGTCACATATCTACTTTTCATCACTTTTTAGATTCCAACATTGTGAAAACACTCTGACCCACCCACATCACTTCTAGACATTCAACATAATAAGAATATGAATTTTGTAAGAGAGAAGAGCAATGGGAAATATAATAAAGGAAATAACTTTCTATTGTGATTTTTTTTTTAAAAAAAGAGAAATACATAATATATACCATGGCCTTTACTTCATTTCAAGAAGAAAAGACACATTATGAAATACGTGGTTTTGTTGATTCCTGTCACCACAATTCACGCAGATACTGCCCGACATACGGGGTGTCTGTGGGCTGTGAAGGTGGCCCAGCACTTTGGACTCTTTTTCATTATTTTGCTTCTAGTAGCACTTTAAGTCTGGTGTCTTACCTCTACTGAGAACTGGCATTTCTTTGTGTTGGAGAGGCAATTTAATCCATTTCTACTGTCTGCAAACAGACTTTCAAACAAAACCTCCAACTCTTTGAATGTGCCCCAAGGATTCCACCAAACCTGTAATCCTCCACTCTCTTCTGGGGCTGTGGAGGGTGGTGACAGGAATAGAGCTGGCACCGACTAGGGAGCCTCATTAGTGTTTGGGATTTCGATTTTTGTTACCATTCTGCTCTGTGGCCATTTCAAAGTTGGAGCAATAACTATCCCCACAGCTCACTGCGCCGCCCCAGCCCAGCCGCATCTGAGCCGCCTGGAAGGATCTGGAGAAGCGTCTCCAGACCGCGAGGAAGGTGCGGGATGAGCTTTCTCCCTCGGGGTCAGGGCACCCGGTTTAACTAGACAGTATGCATCCAGACGGTCAGTTCGCGTGGCCCAGCAAGCCCACCGCACCGCAGTCACCTGAGGTTCTGGGTGGTTGTGGCTAGCCCGATAGCCCGAGCATGGCCGGGAGACCAGACCTGCCAGACCAGACAGGCCGAGCTTGGGCAGCACAGCGTAGGGAGAAGGCAGAGAGGAAGAGCGATCCCGGGCCTTCCCTGTGGGCACGTCACAGTGATCAGGGGCACGGTGCTTTCCAGAGTCTTCGGGAAAGCTAAGATTGGTGGAGTGGGGGAACCACGGGCAGACAGCACAGTGCCAACGATTGCCGTGCCAGCCAAGTGAGTTCACGTAACCTTCGTCACCATCCGGGCATTATCACTCCACCTGATGGGTAAAGGAGAGATTAGGTTAGTGTCAACACTTTGTTCAAATCAAGCCCATGGACTTTTTTTTTTCTTTTGCTATAGGGCGTGTGAGCTCTCCAGAAAGACAGAGAGGGACAGGGAGACAGAAAGCGAGAAATCACCCCCCGGGGGAATGGCCACACCACAATCCCTTCTCCTCCATTCTCCTCTCGGGATCTTGGGCACACACGCACACGCGCCCAGCATGAGTTAAAGCCACTGGGTTTGGGACTCGAACTGCGGTCGACTACGTGGGAGTTCAGCAACATAGCCATTACGCCAACTGCTGGTCCCCAAGCCCATAGACTCTCAATCTCAGCTCGGCTGACTTCCAGCGGGAGCGTACAAGGATTTACCGTGCTAGACTCTAAGATCTTAGTCCTTTCCACCTCTCTAAAGATCTTGTACTCCCGCCTTCCTCCGTTGAATTTGTGAGTAGCTGCTGGTTTTAAATGTAGGAAAAGTTTCTAAAGTATAGGAAATGTAAGTATTTGATATTTATGGGCATAATTTAATCCCGTAATTGTGGAAACACTCACTGTAATGCATATTTGAATCTGTGCATTGGAAATGTATGTTGGGACAAACATGCTCCATTTATGGTGGAAAAAGTATGACAAAAGCATTGCTCAAATAAACCTTTTCAGCTCAGCTGAATCCTTCCCTGGATGTGTCAAAGCCCCTCTGTGAATGCTTAGGCTTAATTGGGTATTATCGACCTTTTACCATTGTCACCGCTAGCACATGTGTGTTACCCAGAGAACCAGGATAGTGTAAGTCACCATTAAGAAAAGGACCCATAAGGTCGTAGAGAAAGCAGATTGGTGAGTTCTTGGTGTGAATCCCGAGCCCCGGCTTCCAGGTGATGACCAGTAGCTTCTCCCTCTGAACCTCACTAGGTACAGACTGCGAGAGCGCAGTGACATCTCCACCTGCACATTGGATTTCATCTGTTTATCAGGGCAGAGGTCATCTCAGTGAGTCTACTCACTACCGCAAAAGTATGTTTTTCACAATCAAAACACAAACACTTAGGACTTACAGTGGACGGGGTATTACTGGGCTGAATTATAATTTTGGCATGTCAGTTTCCATATCTGTAAAATAAGTGGCATTTATGTTATGGGGGTTGTAAGGTTTAAGTGACGTTAAGTATGAAAAATTGCCTTGCTAACTGTCACTCAAGACTCAAAACGGAGAAACTCATCTTTGCATTCATAAAGATTCAGGTGGATAGAAGTAACGAATGCAGGTTCTAATCCTTTGAAAAGAATGAAACTGGATCTATGTAAGTAGTAGCACAACCATGAAATCAGTGTCTAATCAGTCATAAGCCCAAGAAGTTCATGTCTACATTTATAAAGCATTCATATTAGACAATTCCAATTCCCTTTCTCAAATTTTAAGCCCTTCTACATTTCGTATCTACCCCTTTCAAGAAACCGAGGTTTCTGTCATTTTCACATATATACGTAGGGGTCAAGGCAGACATATCCGATTGTAACTTTTCAATAGGATGCCTTGACGTGCCTCTAGATGTGTCAAGCGTGGCCTTTTTTTGTGTGCATGTGGAGGTTTTTGTGTTGGGGCATGTGTACATACTAGAGAGAAAGAGACAGTGATAGTGAGAGGGGAAGTAAGAAATCACCCCAGGGAGAATGGCCACACCACAATCCCTTCTCCTCCATTCTCCTCCTTGGATCTTAGGTACACACGCATATGTGCCTAGCATGAGTTTCAAGCCACCAGAACTGGGACTTGAACCACGATCAATCATGTGGGAGTCCGGCGACATAACCACCATGCCATCTTCTGGCCTCCCAACCATCGTTTTAACCACTTGACATGGACTACTGCAATTAATTCTTAGCCCCACTGTACAGATGGGGCAGTTGAGGCACGGGGAGGCTGAGGAATATATGTTAGCTTTGCTGCCTGTGGTTATAGGACATCAAAATGGTGGGACTGATGTTTGAAAGTAAGAAGGTTAGACCCAACCCTTTACTTTAATGATCTTCCTGGAAATCTCAGGAAATAAAGGTAAATGGAAGAATGAGCGGATATAGCACTTTGTATCCAAGACAAGGAGCCTATTTCTTAACCGCCTCCTTTCTCTTTTAAAGATTTTTTAAAAATACGTAGTATCTTTTATTTAATTGTGTTCTGTTCTCCTTTGGAAAATGTATTTCCTCTGGAGAGAGGCAAGAATGCCACAGAACAACTAAATGTGAAGAGCAGTTCAGCAGAAACAGCTATTGCCTACCAATAACCGGGAGCGAGATTGTATCCCAAATTGGAAAGTTCTCAATCTCCTTGCCTGTTTCTGCACAATCAGTTTTCAAGAGAATAAACTAGGGACTGCGGGATGAGAAGTAGGCTACATCTTGCCTTCGGTGTGAGTTTAGTCCACCTGAAATCCTTAGTAGCATAAATATCTTTATATTAGCAACCCTTTTCTTGACAGTTTTCCTTGTAGATGCAGAACATTTTAACACTTTTTAATAAGAACTTATTGAAAAAGCTTTAGTTTCCGAAAATTCCCACAGGAGACACATGTACAGTCTCCACTCCCCCTACAGTTTCAGTAACTCATTGTTTCTCGTAGGGCCGGGACCTTGCTGTTCTATCAGAAGTTACACTGGAGACACAGGACAAGAAATGAAATTCTGCCTATCTCACTATTGAAATGGAGCAATAAAAAACTGGTAGTTTGTGCTTAACGTAAGTTCTTAAAAATAAAGGTGTCCACATGAACCGGTGTTTGTCATGTGCCTCCGCCGAATTATTTTGGAATATTTAGCCCATTCAACAAGAAAGGCTAGACAGACAGTTTCAGACAAGGTTACAAGTGGAAAGACATTTGTCAGGGCTGCTTTCACTGGCAATAAACTTTAATGAGACAGCACTGAGAGAAGATGCTTGACAGAACAAAGTCAGGCTTGTTGTGAGGCCTTCAGTAACCCAAGAAGCTGCACTGCTCGGGGGCAGAGGCTGTGGAAAGGGTAATTGCAGGGAGTCCCAAACACACACACACACACACACACACACACACTCATACACACTCATACACACACGCAAAGACAGAATCAGCTCGCCATTGATGGTCTATACCAAGAGAGATTTCGTAAGCCAGAATTGCAAAAGAAAAAGGAAAGAAGCCAGTGAGTCCTCTCTCAAGTGCGCCGAGTTAACGTAAACCCCAAGATTTCATTTGGTGTAGATGTTCCTATACTAGAAGCATTTGAGGGTTTGTAAGTTTAGGGAAGAAGGTCTGACATCTTCAAACATCCTATGAAATGCTGTCTGTGGATATAGGTGAGGAGTCCCCAGAGTGAGGGGTGGATCATGAATCCGCTCAGACATTCATAGTGCAAACGCCACTCCGTTTGCACTAGACGTACAAGGTCAGGGGATGACGGGCCCCACTGCCGTTGTCACCGGCAGGATATCCAGATGCCCTGGGAAGGACTGCGGTAAAATTCCGAGACATATTGCATTACAAGGGAGATTAAGATGAAACACGGGCAGTCCAGGAGCTGGAAGATAGACAAGCAGGGTGAAGTGACCATCTTTCTTTCAGGTAGCTGCCATTAGCTTGCTCCATTCAGAAGAAGAGAGAATAGAGAAAGAAACTGAAGAGATGCTGTCAACAACACTGGGGCCTGAGTCATTAAGTGGCAACTGCTATTGACGGAAAGCCTTCTTCTGTATCAAGTCACTGAGCGGGAAAAGGTAGACGTTCTAGCGGCAAGAATACTCCAGAAATAGGATAAAGTTGCAATACTTATTAGGACTTAAACGAGATAATGAAGAATAATGCTGATGAGCACAATCATACATGGTTGATTTTTTTTAAAGAAAATCCTCTGATCTTGATTACACACGTTGGTATATAAGCCACCTTCCCTTTTTAGAAAGCTTAACCCCACTAAATAAATTCAGCTCATGTTTCAAATTAAGTTATGCCAGATTAAATTCAAATTGAACATCAAATAACAAATTTATGTTCTCTGTACTCACGGGCTGTACCATGGTGTTTCGGTTTGTTTTTATTTTGCCAATGGGCTTGGATAGTGTCCTTACCCTCGTAGGTGATAAATAAATATGTTACTTGATTTAATTGGTAAAATTACCACCCAGATGTTGACCCCGTATGAGAGGGACCTCTTGGTTTGCTTCGTTTTCCTGACATCGTAATTCACGTGACCAAGAAATTTAGACTTTTCCTCTTCTTCCTTCCTTGCTTGTGTGGTAACTGCCTCTTGCTTCCTGTTGTACCCCTCTGTCTGTTTCTTTTGCAGCGTCCTCCTTCTGTTCCCAAATCTTTTCATTCATCCATTCTTCGGTGGTCCCTGTGCTCGGACAAACCCTGCACCAGTGTCTTCAGCTTAAGTGGTTTCCTGAGCTCAGGGCCATGTCCGACAGCCTTCTAGAAGTCTGCGAGTGAGCGTGCTCACGGTCGTTCAGATTCAACTTACCTATTTGCTCCAGCTAACATCTCCCCGGGGAGGGCCCAGCCTTGACCCAGTTACCCAAGGCAGGACCTGAGCAGCGGTCTGAGACCTTGCTCTGTCTCTGGTGCCCCACGGCCAGCTCTCCGAAATGCCCTTTCCTCCTCTGTCACTGCAGGCGTGTCCTCGCCACAGTTCTCTCCTGAGCTGCAGTGGTGGTGCCCTTTTGTTTAGCTAAGCTTCTAATTTTCTGTCTCCAAATCGGCCTCAACTCTGCCTACAAAACGAGTTCTCTGAGACAAAATTAGTCTTGAACAGCAGGAAGGGCACAGGAATCCCAGGACGCTGTGTGAGTCTCAAATCAAGTCCCACGCGAGCCGGTGTCACTGCGGACCCCTGGTCTGCCCCGCCCCATATAAGCCAGTTTGAATGGTTTCTGTCACTTGCCACCATAAGAGACCTAGTTAACATGTCACTGTACACACAGTAAACATTAGACTTCCTCCCCGACAGTCCAAGCGTGTTTCCCTCCTCTCCCTCCCCACTCCAGTCTCAGCGTGCCCTCAAACTTTGACAATTCAGATCCTTTGCATCTTTCAAAATTCCAGCCCTCCTTCAAGCCTCCTCCGTGAATCGTTCTTTGAGTCCTGCAGGCGGACACGGCGTTATTAAGACGTCCTGTGCTCAGTAGGGCAACTTCCAAAGGGAAGCCAGGCAGTGGATGGAACCGCCCATGGAATGAACTGCTAAATACTGCAGCAACATGTGAGTGAGAGGCATGGACAGAACATGCTCCGTGGGAACCTGCCGAGCTGCCAGGAGATGCTCTGAGCTCTCGGAACACTGGTACTGTCTTCTAGTAAAGGGATGAGTGGAACAGTGCTTTGAAATGAGAAGAGCATTGGTAAATGTCTATCAGGACAAACAAAAAGAAATCTCAGTGTGTCTACGACCAGGGGACCATGAGAGGGTGGGTGGGAGTGAGGCCTCTCATTCCCAAAGTTCAGTAAACCAGTGGCTTTTTAGATTACCATGGAGTAAATGCATGTACAAAAATTTTCCAAACAGCTACTGATTGATCCTCATCGTCTGCTTTCTCTGAGTAACTGTTTTTATTTATTTATTTATTTATTTATTTATTTATTTATTTTGGAGAGGTTTTCTTTTTTGCTATAGGGCATGTGCACTCACCAGAAAGAGAGAGACAGAGAGACAGAGAGTGAGAAATCACCCCCCAGGGGGGATGGCCACGCCGCAATCCCTTCTCCTCCATTCTCTTCTCAGGATCTTGGGCATGCACGCACACGCGCCCGGCCTGAGTTTAAGCCACTGGATCCGGGTTTTGAACAGTGATCGACCACATGGGAGTCCAACAACATAGCCATTACCAACTGCTGGTTCCCGTTTATTTGTTTTTGTTTGTTTGTTTGTTTGTTTGTTTTTAGAGAGAGATTTTTGCTCTATGGTGTGTGCTCACCAGAGAGACAGAAAGCGAGAAGTCCCCCCAGGAGATGGCCATGCTGCAGTCCCTTCTCCTCCTTTCTCCTCTCGGGATTTTGGGCACACACATATACACACCCAGTGTGAGTTTTAAGCTACTGGGTCTGGGACTCAAACCACAGTTGACTACGTAGGAGTCCAATAATATAACCATTATGCCATCTGTTGTCCCTCATTTGTTTGATTTCTACACTGGAACCTCTAATACAAATTTATCTCAGAATGCAGTGTTAAAAATATCTCCACATTAGAGAACTTATCTCTTGTGTTTTCTTCTGGGCTAACATTGGAATTTTCAAACTGGGAAAGGTAGGGCAGAAAACCAAAGTTTGGATTAAGTTCCTACTCAGTGGGCCCTATCCTTTATATGTATTATTTAATTTAACTCTCACGACAGTATTATGATGTGGTGGGTACTAGCTGGGGGCAATCTCTTATCTTTTCAAGAATGCCCTGCCTGCCCTTCCCTCCAGATGGATCAGGGCTCACAGTTTCCAGAGCATGAAGAAGGGATGAGGGTGGAGGTGGAGAACTTCATCCAAAGAGGAATAATGAGCTCAAATTTTAGCTCTGCCCCAACCTGCTGTGTGACTGTGGGCAAACTGGTTAGCCACTCTGAGCATTGGCTTTATCATCTTAAAATGAGGGTATTAATAGTACCCATATTACAGGGTTATTGTGATGATTTAATGCATTGATATCTTAAATGTTTTTAGAAGAAAGCTTGGTACCTTGAAAGATCTACAATGCTTATTAACAAAATAAAAACATTCCCTAAACATTATCACCTTTGCAGTAAAATAGCCAGGCAGAGGTTGGATGATGCTCAGTGGTCAAGCCCAACATTCTGCAAAGCCGACCCACAAGGGAAGGTTCCAGAGCCACATCCGGAGACCTCGCTGAACACGCTGGGCACTTGTGTGCCCGTGTTCTGGTGCTGCTGCAGGCTGGGGGCAAATTGTGACATCAGACGCTGTGGGGTGTCTTAGCCTCTCTCTCTCTCCTCTCTCTCTGAAGAAATAAGGAAATAAACTTTACAAAAAAATAAGGGGATCACCTTGGTCCAGTCAGCATTTCAAACCAAGATTTCCAGGTCCTCTTATAAAAAATAACATCAAATCAATGAAACCCACTGAATTCATTTACTCTCTTTGTAGATTCCCCCGATTCTCAGCCATTAAGGAGCCTTTCTAAGAGTGCCAGAGTGATGATACTCCTTCTAGTTGCTAGGAATATGAACACTGAAATATCCTCTTAAAGAATGTAATGTGGGGGACCAGCAGTTGGTGTAATGGCTATGTCGCTGGACTCCCACGTAGTGGACTGTGGTTTGAGTCCCGGACCTGGTGGTTTAAAACTCACGCCGGGTGTGTGTGCATGTGTGCCCAAGATCCCGAGAGGAGAATGAAGGAGAAGGGGTTATGGTGTGGCCACCGCCCTGGGGGGTGATTTCTCGCTTTTTGTCTCTCTGTCTCTCTCTGTCTTTCTGGCAAGTGCACAAGCCCTATGGCAAAAAGCTCTCAAAAAAAGAAAGAAAGAATCTAATGTGGAAAGAGAGATGTCAAAAAGGAAAAAGCAACTCTAACAGTTACTTTAATGATGTATCATCTGCACGTATGTAGTGAGAACGTTATCGCCCTCTCTGGGCTCATGAGGAAAGAGTTTGGTGTTCAACTGGTGATGTCTGTCACAGGCACAGCAGGGGCAGTGGCAGGAAGCATGCTTCCTACAGACCTGCATTCTCATTTTAGCAAAGGAATCAGAGACCTAGAAAAATGGAGTGACTCGTTCAAAATCACGTACTAGGCTCGGTCAAGGGCATGAACCTAAGATCAGCAGTGGAATGTGTGTGTTAGGGGTGGGGAGTGGGGATTGACTTGAAGATTACGTGTAAATTTCGTCAGTCATTTCCCCCAAGTTAGGATTTTCTTGTAGGCCAGCCTTTGTGAAAAAGAAACACAGTTTACAGTTGGACTTAGGGAATGTCATACACGGATCTGCAAACTTATCAAAAACAAGCAGTATAGTTAAAAGCAAGATAACCCAATAGGATTGTCTAGGACAACAGGGAAACATACCCGTAGTTTCACCCTAGGAAGCCTGGGTGAGAAGTATGACGATGACTCACCAAAATGCTAAGACAAATATGAAAATGACAGATGAGAAACGGTGGCCTAAACCTTGGCAATGAGAAAAGACATGCATAACTGCAAACTCGTCACAGAGCTACAGAAAGGAGCAGGCTGTGCAGGTTCTGATAGCAGGGCGGTCCTTCAGGTTGCTATAGAGGCCCTCCAAACATCGAGAGGCTGGATCAAGACCCGAGCACTCATTCATCACCCCCTGGTGGATCTCAGACAGTTTTGGAAATGAACAGATAGGTTTATACAGTATTTAAATATTAACACACTGTTATCTGATAATTATGTCACTTCATCTGGAAGAATTAGAAAGTCTTCTGCTTGAGTTGCTGCAATGCCACTTTTCAGAGGATATCATGTATAAGTAAGTTCTATTACTTACAACAAGATGCAGGCTTTGTTTTGCTACACAGAAGCACGGAGCTTACTGATGGAAAACTCGCATTAAGTGCAAGTTAACTGAAAAAGACAGAGTTGATATTATCTCCAAGTTGTCCTTAACCAGTTTTTTCTTTCTTTTTTTTTTTAAACTGGTGATCATGACATAAAAAAAAAGCTTTCAATAATAATGGAGTGATAATGCTTTTGTAATTCTCTGGGAGTATTCTTCCTGTAAATATAGACGTTGAGTTAGGGTGGGTGAAATGGTTGCAGACAAAAGACATTTGCTCCAACCCAGAGGAGAGACATGCTATTGGTTAAAACGAGCTCTGTGGCCCCCGTGTGTCTGGGCAGCTAGAGTCAGCGGATCGCCGACGGCAGCGTGATGTCGGGGCAAGCGCGAGTTCTTGGCAAGCAGTCGGATCTGTACTCTGGCTCTGACGCCCTCAGCTGAGTGACTTTAGACCAGTCACTCTCCGCGTCTCTGCCAAAGCTTAGTCTGCTCGTCTGTAAGTTAAAAATGTGTATTCTGTTTCAAATTTAAAGTTGAAAATCAGTTAGTTGAAATGTTTTCTACACTGGTAACAGAATCATTTAGTCTCTCATTACAAAACAGGTATGACATGTTGCTTGTGTCATAAAATGTGCCTAATGCTGTCCCTTTTAACTCATGCCAGGCGCGTGTGTGTGCGTGCCCAAGATTCAGAGAGGAGAATGGAGGAGAAGGGATTGTGGTGTGGCCATCCCTCCTGGGGGTGATTTCTCACTTTCTGTCTCTCTCTGTCTTTCCACATGCATTCTATAGCAAAAACCTCTCAAAAAAAAAAAAAAAAAAAAAAAAAAAAAAGGAGAAGAATTAAGTTTTCATTATGACATAAGTAATAAGATTTCTACACCTAAAAATTAGGATCATCTTTCTAGGAAGGAGGCATGAGCATTAAAGCCGGTCATCGGGATGACAGGTTAGGCTGACCAAGCCAGACTTCCTGTGTGAAGAGTAGGGAGCAAAGGAAAGCTCGGCCTAGTAAGGCAGGCCTCTCCACCCCTGTGAACGTAAGCTCTGATCGAAAGAAAGAGGAAGGGAAAAAAGGACCAATGTTTCTAAATGGCTGTCATACACCAGGCACAGGGCCGGGCCTTTTCTCATACTACTGGCATGCAACTCTCCTCACAATTCTGAAAGGTGGGTACTTATTGCCCTCAATTTACAAATACACTGGGACTTAGATAGGCCAGTCACTAAGATGATCCCTAGCCAATGCCAGGGCTGGCATATGAGCTCCGATCTCCAAAGCTGACTTTTCTGCTCTGTCCGCAGTAACGGTGGGATTCAGATGAACCACGCCTGCAAACGTGTCTCAGTGCTTGGCACTGCTGAGTGGCAAGTGGCCCCTCTTCCCCCACATAGACATCTTCCTGGAAATGTTTGTGACACATGTTGCAGGAGGGAAGTAGTTCCTTCATACCTACTATCAAATATAATACTATATAATAGTGCTCCAGTCAATCTCAACAAAATTGGAGTACTCAATTTGGTACTGGGTGAGATATGACATGCTTGTATTTTTAAAAAGAAAAAAAATAATCAATTGTAACTATCCATCAATGTATCGATTTATTTGTTTATTATGAGACTATAGAAGTACTTACCCTTTCTACTCATAACTATGACAGGAGAATCTTGGATATCAAGTCTTCCTGTCACAACAGCCCCAAAAGTATTTAAAATCCCAGTGAGTCAGAAATATGCGCTGAAATTCCCCTGAAATCTACGGTGAGAAACTTCTCTGTCAGCTCCTGCTAAGCTTCCACTGAGTACTCGTTACTCGTCGGGGAAGTTTGCTCCCTGGCTTGTCGCACAGGTCAGTCAGGTTCTTGCACAATGGTCTGGGGAACAACTCTTGACCTACAGTTGTGGCAATATCACACTGGTAACACTCATGAAGGAGCTGGTCTATTTGATCGGTGCCTGCCTCCCAGAGCTGGGGGGCAGCCTGGGACCTGGGCCTCCTCCGGGAGGCTTTGATGAATGAATGAATGAACGAATGAACAAACTCAAAACCAACATGGAGGCTGGAGTGCTGGTCTTACTCCTGCCACTCACAGCCGCCTGTCAGTGAGCAAGTGTTTAACCTCTCTGGTTTTGGTTGTCGTCACAGCGAGCGAAGGGTGCTGGGCGTGCGAGCTCCGTGCCCCCTTCCCTCACAGCCTCCCTAATTTCCTTCTTCTCTCTTAACGCCTTCTCCGCGGGACGCATTCTCTAAGTTCTCCTGTCTTTCCTTCCTCGGTCTTTCTTGGCAACATTTCACATTCAACTCAGTCTTAAATCTGAGTTTCTCTCCTTTAACTTTCTCTTTTAAATAATTTATAATGAGTATGTTAAAGTTTTATCAAGGCTCTGGGAACCTAAGCAAAACATATTTAGAGCTGATTATCCAAGTACGGTTAGCTGTTAAGAAAAACTAAGAATAAAAATAAAAATAAGAGCAAGAAGAAGAAGTTTTCAGAGGAGATTCTATCTCTAGAATATTTCTGTCTGGCATTCTATTAGTTGTAAGAATGAATTTCATTTCATAATGATCATTGATAGCTTAAATATAGACATCTTAGAGGAGGAAAATATTGAAAATTCATACCAAAGTTTGACTGACTGACAGCAACTCCTTTACTCAAGTGGGTTTTTATTACTAGATAGTGGGGGGAGAGAGAAGGTAAGGGAGGAAGTGGTAGAAAACCCAGGGGCACCCGAATGAGGGAGAGGAAGACGGAGCTCAGAGGTAAGGTGGACAGTAATTGCGACCCACTAAGAGTCTCCTCTTTGAACAAGCTTCTTAAAAGAACTGATAAAGGGCAGATTCTTTAAGAAATTAAAAGTTTTAAATCATTTTGGTTTTATTTTGTTTTCTTTTCTCTTCAATTATATATATTTTTAAATATTCAGTAAGTAAATGAATTGCAATTCCACTTTTAAAAAAACACACCTTGGGATCAGCAGCTGGCATAACGGCTATGTTGCTGGACTCCCGTGTAGTCTACCGCAGTTCGAGTCCCGGACCCGGTGGCTTAAACTCACGTCAGGCACGTGTGCCAAGATCCTGAGAGGAGAATGGAGAAGAAAGGATTGCAGCATGGCCATCGCCATGGGGGGGGGGGGTGATTTCTCGCTTTCTGTCTCTCTGTCTCTCTCTGTCTTTCTAGCGAGCGCACGTGTCCTATAGCAAAAATAAATAAATAAATAAATAAATAAATAAAAATTAAAAAACACACCTTGGAAAATGAGCTTTTTTCATAGCAGCTCTTGATGACCAAACTGCTAATTGAATTAGACCTGAACAGAGCAGTCTTGTGTTCCTATTGACTACACACGAGCCTTAATGTAGCAATAGTTAGTTTCGGTGTCACAGATTCAGAAAGCCAGATTAAGAAAAGATCTTGACAGGCCAGCAGGTGGCAAGATGGTTAAGGTACTGGATTCCCACATGGCTGACTGTGGTCCCCGTCCCAGACCCAGGGGCTTAAAAAACGCACTGGGCACGTGTGCATGCCTGCCCCAAATCCCAAGAGGAGAATGGCAGAGAAGGGATCGCTGTGTGGCCAGCTCCCCGAGGGGTGATTTCTCATTTTCCCTCTCTCTGCCGTTCTCTGTCTCTCCCTGGTGAGTGCACATACCCTAAGGGAAAAAGAAAAGAAAGACACACACACACACACACACACACACATCTTGACAATGGCATAGCTGTATTATTGGGCATAGTTAATTCAATTTCATTTAATGAGAATAAGTGTAAAATCTAGGAAATTCATACACACACACACAAATAAAACTAGAAATGGAAAATTATTGATGATAACATGCATGATTAAGTCAGTATGCATATATTCTGGATGGGAAATCACATTTTGTGTGCTGTGATGATGTTCAGGGAATGAATGTAAATAAATAAATTTAAATTAAAAATCTAATTTTACTCCATCAGTATTTCTAAAATAATTTTATTCACCATATTTATTTACTACTTTATGCCTAAAAGTGTATTCATTTCTTTGTTCCATAAGAAAGAGAGAGAAAGACGCCCCCTGCCACGACCCCCGGCTCTGGCCAGCCGGGTCATGATCACACGGTAGGCGTGTGGAGGGAGACCTCCACACGCAGACCTGGGCCCTTCCACGTGGGCGCCCTCACAGAGCGCCGTTAAGGGTCACTGTTCAGCCCCCACCCATCCGGGCTCTTAGGGAGAAAACTGATTCGGGATTTTTACTCTTTTTAATCTCCAAAACTTTGTGATGCTAAATTTTATTGCTAAAAGCAAAATCCATTTATGACACATGAGTACATTAAATAGATGAGAGCTCAACGTAGAGTAACTCTTCAGATAAGGGAAAATATAAAATCGTGGTCTCTACCCCTTCGAGGCTTCTACAAATGCCAGCCTCCATCTTGGTTTCTCCGGAGCTAAACATTCCTGGCTCCACATGCACAGAGAGGAACGTCTTTTAATCTGAGTTCTTTAACACATGTCCCTGAGCAGTAGAGGACCTGAAGAAGCGATTCCCTAACTGGGTGAACAACCTCATCTACGTTTTGATTGTGGAAAAGTGAATGGCAATGAAGTTAGTTTCTGTGTCACGGATTGAAAAATACCAGATTAAAAAAAATCTTGACAGGGTCTATTTGGGGGCACAGTTAATTCAACTTCATTTAGTAAGAATAAATGTAGGGCCGGTGGGTAGTACGGTGGTTAAAGAGGCTGGACTCACATCGTCAATGCACAGTTTGAGTCCCAGACCCAGCACATTGAAAAACACACCAGACATGTGTACATGCATGCCCCAAATCCCAAAAAGAGAAATGGAAGAGAAGGGATTGTGGAGTGACAATTCCCCAACGGGGGGTTCTCCCTCTCTCTCTCTCTCCTCTCTGGCAAGCACATTCACCCTCTGGCAAAATAAATAAATAAATACCTAATATTTTAGTTAAAAAAATTAGCTTAGCCTTTATCAATATAACATAAGAGAGGGCATCTAAAATTAGGGATTTGGGTTGACTTTAAATTTAATGAGTTAATAATATGTCATGCTTTCTATGAAATAAATATGTAAGTTAGAGCTTAGTTTGTATTACTGGAAGTGTGCTGTTCAAAATAAAGGAGACATCGTTGCTGTGAAGATGGCTATTGCAAAACAACAAAACCAAAACCAAAACCAAACAAAACCAAAAAGCAAGGGATCACAATGTTGGCGCAGGTGACGAGAAAAGAGGACCCCTGTACACGGCAGATGGGACAGTAAACTGGTGTGGCTGCTGGGAAACAGCACAGAGGCTTCTCAGAAACTAAAACTGAAACTACCGCATGACCGCCAGGCCCTCCCGGAGCTCTGTATCTGAGCTCGGCGGTCAGCGCAGCATCGTTCACAGAAGCCAATGCCTGCCAAGTCCACCAATGGAGGAACGGACAAAGACTGTGCGCTCCGTCTTTAAAGAGAAAGAGACCCGCCGTCTGGAACAGCACGGAGGGACTTGGAGGACACTGTGCTAAGAGAAACAAGTGGGACACAGAGAGGATACTGGGTATCTCTTACACATCAAACCTAAAAGGTCAGGTACGCGGAAACAGCGAGCCAAACACTGATGACCAGAGGCTGGAGGTGGACGAACGGAGAGACGTAAGTCCAAGGGCACGAGCCTGCAGTTGTGTGGGGTGAACAGATGCCCGTAGTTACTAATATCGAATACTGAAAACTTGCTAAGGGAGTAGATTTTAGGTGCTCTTACTACACATAAACGAAAGCGACTATGAGGTGATGAATATCTTAATGGACTTGATTATAGTAACATTTCACTATGTATATGTACAAGGGGATTCAGAAAGCATGTGGAAAAGTGGAATTAAATATGACTATTTTGGTGCCAACAAATTTTGAAATCCGGGACCAGCAGTTGGCGTAATGGCTATGTTGCTGGACTCCCACAAAGTCGACTGTGGTTCAAGTCCTGGACCTGGTGGCTTCAACTCACGCTGGGCACGTGTGCATGCGTGCCCAAGATCCCGAGAGGAGAATGGAGGAGAAGGGATTGCAGCGTGGCCATCCCCCCCTTTCTGACTCTCCGTCTTTTTGGCGAGCGCACTTGCCCTATAGCAAAAACTTCTCCAAAAAAAATTTTTTTTGGAAATTCAAGCATAGGTTTTTTATAATACACAGTTTCCATGGACTTTTCAAAGACCCTTTATATATCAAAACATCATGCTATATACCTTAAATATATACAATAAATAAATAAATACAATGAAGAAAAACATAAAAGTGATAGTTTTATTCACTTATGTATAATTTGAAATATTGCATTTAGATCCAGCCATCTTAAGAAAAATGTGTGTAATTTTTATAAGGTTAACAAACTGAAATGTGTCTGCCGGTGGCCATCTAAACTGCTAAAGCTTCTTGAACTGTCACTTCGGTGGTGTCAGAGTAAACTGGAATCATTTCGTGACGATCAAGACTTGAGAGAAGACGAGAACACCCATGGAAAGCAAGAATGCGAGCGGCTAGGTCAGGGGCTCTGAGCCACGGGCTGTTTTGGGAGGGTGTTCGACAACGTCTGGGTCATAGTGTTTGATTCTGGGTGATGTTTTAAATGAGCCAGTACTCTTGCAATGGAAAAAGAAGTACCATGGTAAAAAGAAAAAAGTCAGACATACTGACAGGTATAAGATGAAAAAAAAATTTTTTTAACAGAGGTTTTTTTCTATAGGGTGTGTGCACTCACTGGAGAGACAGAGAGACAGAAAGTGAGAAATCATCCCCCGGGGGGATGGCCACGCTGAAATCCCTCATTCTCCTCTTCGGATTTTGGGCATGCACGCACATGTGCCCAGCATGAGTTTGAAGCTGCTGGGTCCAGGACTTGAACCATGATTGACTACGTGGGAGTCCAGCAACATAATCATTATACCATCTTCTGGTTCCTAAGATGAAATTTAAAAGTCTTCCCACCATCATGCCAACATTCTAATCTTATTCCTCAAAGAAAACTAATGTAAGTATTTTATTATGTGTATATGAGACTTTTTTTCTGTGCACATATATGGCAGCATATTTTTTATACTCACTGGGGATTATAGCTTCCATAGTTTGATATTTTTATTTAAATTATTTAGGTTTTCTTTCCATATTATCTATATATATAATATATATTACACCCATTCTTATTAATTATTGCATAACATTGTATAACATGGAGTACCATAGTACGATTTGATTCTTTTATGAATAGTATGATATTTTATTTATTGACAGTCTGCTGATGGGCATATGGGTTGCTTCCAATTTTCTTATTTTTAATTTTTAAGAATTATTTTTAAAATTTTATTTATTATTATTATTTAATTTGCTATAGGGCATGTGCACTCACCAGAGAGAGAGGAAGTAAGAAAGCAAGCTGCCAGGTCTGGGACTCAAACCGCAGTGGACCATGTGGGACTCCAGTGCCTGAACCACCGTGCCGGCTGCCGGCCCCCCGATTCTGTGTTACGAGTAACATCACAGTACACGTTCTTGATCCCTCATCGTACGTTCTTGTCAGAATCTCCATAGTTCAGTTTGCTGTGAGAGCCATGGTGAGGCCAGAGAGCACGTGCACGTTCGTGTCCTCGTTCTTGTTAAGCATCTCCAAATGGTCCCTTTCAAATCTGTTTCTCTACCCCTCGCCAACTAAGTATTTATGAAAATGTTAGCATTTCATAGGTGAGAATGAGATCTTATTGCTAGAATTTGCATCTCTGTTTCTGACGCAGGCTGAGCACTAGTCCGTGTTCATTAGCAGCCGGCACGTTTGCTGTGGATTTCCTGTTGAGGTCCTTCACCTGCTTCTCACCTGGGTCGTTCATCTTCCTCCGTCCCGTTGATCTCCCAGAGTCTGTGGGGTATTAAGCAGAACAGCACTTGTCGTAAGTATGACAAATACTGTTTTTAATTTGTAGCCTGTCTTTTGACTTTGTTTAAGGGCATTTTCATACAGCAGTATTGTTTTAGTTGTATTTAATCTTTTATTATGATTTTGTATTTTATGTCTTAAAAAATGTTTATGTACTTGAATTTCTATTACTTTCCTTTTATACTTCTGAGTTTCATGCCAGGTCTTTGCCATACCAAGACTATACATTTTTTAAATTCCTCGTTAAAAAATTCTCTCTCTTTGGTGAGTACACATGCCCTATAGCAAAACTTTAAAAAGAAAAAAAAAAAATTTCTTTTTTTTCTTGAGAGGTTTTTGCTAGAGGGCACATGCGCTCGCCAGACAGACAGAGAGAGACAGAGAGACAGAAAGTGAGAAATCACACCCCAGGGGGGATTGGTCACACCGCAATCCGTTCTCCTCCATTTTCCTCTCGGGATCTTGGGCACGCACGCACATGTGCCCGGCGTGAGTTTTAAGCCACCAGGTCCGGGACGCGAACCGCAGTCGACTACGTGGGAGTCCAGCTACATAGCCATTACACTAACTGCTGGTTCCCTAAGAAAAACATTTCTTATGGTGTTTTCTATGTTTAAGCGTTTGCTCCATCTGAAATTCACTTTGCTTTAAAGAGCAGAGCAAAGGTCAAACCTCATAATCCTCCAAACGCCTAGAAATATATCTCATTTATATGGAAATATAAGTCCTTTATTGATTAGTCCATCTTACCCTGCTGATTCGGAAAGATGTGTGTATTGTGCACCTCTGTAGGCTTCCTCTGAGCCGTCGTGCTCTGCTTCTAGACTTTCAGGTCTGCTGTTAGCACCGACTGCCTGAACTCCCGGCGGCTCCCATACCGCCACACTTCCATCCTGTTCCTTCCATAACACTTTCCTGGCTGCTTAGGCAAGTTCATTTTTCCACGTATCAATTACATTTTTTAAAATAATGTGATCAGATCAAAGCGAATCACCCTCCGCCAAAACCACCCATCTCTGCTTGTTTGGCTTTCCTTCTGTTAAGCAAAAGAAGGTCCTTGTTCCCGCTAAGGCCTCTTTCTCCACCCTGGTCCCGATCGACATTCTTTTTTGTTCTTTTGGTCATCTTTACCTCTCATTAGTCACTTATGACTGGTAACTATGGCCACTTCACTAGGCATCTCAATATTCCTTAAAGTTACCCACTCTACAAAGAAAAAAACAAAACACAACACCCAAGCCCCAACTCCAAACCCAAAAACCTGTAGCTCCATTTTCACTCCACGTTTTGCCCTGTTTCTTTGCTCAGCTTTGCAGCAGATCCTGGAGAGCGTCTGTATGTACTTGTGGACATAGCCCAAACGCAGACGTCAGAGGCTTCTCCACCTGCCCTCGTTAGAGCAACGCCCCACCTGCTCACACCTTCCTCCTACCGTCCCCTGCCCTGCTGCGTCGCGTTTTCTTCATCACACTCCTATCACACTCCTAAAGCTTTCTCAGATGGTAAGTATCGTGTCTTTCTCCACCAGAATGGAAACTCCGGGACTGAGCCATTTTGTCTGTCACACGAGAGCAGGAAGTGCCGGTGCGTGGTAAGCCGAGGAAGTCCGACGTATTTCGACAGTTCTGGGGCGAACCCCGACCACTGGGAGCCCAGATCGGTTCGAATTTATATGTTTACTGGAGCCTCACAGACTTTAGATATTACCATAACGAGACACAGCACCTTCACTATATTAAATTCTGACCGAAAATGAATGTTTTTCCAATTAACCAAATGTGTTTTTTTTTTAAGTCAAGGTTATTGTAGCCTTATTCTAGAAAAACTTTTTTCCCAAAGGAATATTAAGCTCAAAGAAGCAAATACTCTGAGCTATCATAATATTTGTGTCTAAATGTGAAGTCAAGTAGAAGAAGGAAGTAATTTATTCACCATATTCCAAAGATTAGAACCTGATGGGAACTTAAGAACAAAATTCTAGCTCTAGGAAGTTTCCCCAGATTAGAACTGTTCGATTTCTAGGTGAGCGGCCTACTGAGAGGGTGAGCCCTCCACCACTGGAGATGTTTGCGCAGAGACTGCAGTCGGAGAGAAGATTCCTGCGCCAGGGGGAGGCTGGGCCAGAAGACATCCAAGGGCCCTCCTCATAGTCCCACCCCACGTCCCGACCGGTTTGGCATATTCTAAGACATTAACACAACCCAAAGTTTCCCCAGCAAAGACACAGAGGAGTCCTGAAACAGTGATTTCATGAAGGCCACACTCCATCCACGTACCTCCAGCTCTGCCCTATGAATTACATCTCCTCTCACTAAATAAACCTTCGAGACTGGAACACTAGGACCTACCTGTTCTGAAATATCTTACTGAGGCACCACGAAACAGAGGGTGTTAAAAATCCAAGACTATTTGGTATCTTCCTTAAAGAAATCAGATGACAAAGCTGAAGGACCAACAGGTTTTGCAAGATGTTACTTGCCGCTGCAAGTTACTGCGTTCAAATAGGCGAAATCAGATAGTGTGAGGCTCTGCTGAAGAAGTTTTGCCCAAAGTTGTTACTACTGACCTGCAAACCTGGATTTTGGGCTTTTTTTTCCCCCGCTTCCAAAATCTTGAAGCATTCATGGTGGGAAAAAAAAAAAAAAAAAAAGGAAGAAGAAAATGGAGAGTAGTAATGATAGGAGCCTTGCCCGCTATTATCTTCGTTTGAAATAAATGGAACTGTTCGCCAGAGGCCCACGGCTGTGGAGTAAGCCATCATGCCGGGTAGCTCAGCAAGGCTTACCGGAAAGCAGGGCGTGCTCTTTGTTCCACGGTCTTATGGAAAGGAATCATTTCACAGCTTGTACGGATTCTGCAAAAGGCCCCAAGCTAGGAGGTGTGAGGTGGCGGGCGGGAGGTGTACAGGGTCACTCAGATGCTATGAGATGTGTCTTCAGCTGGTGGATTACACTCAGGAGCTCCTACCATGCGACTGTCACTCTGCCCTTCCTGCCACTCGAGCCCAGGACTTCCGTGAACTGGGAAAGGGATTCCAAACCAGCCCATGCTTGTGTAGACTGTGCTACTCATTGATCAATCCCATATTCAAGGAAACAAGGAACTACTCATCCTAAAAGTTTTCACATACTCGATTGTGTTCGAGCTATATTTTATACCGTAAAACCTTCTCTTAGGGGTACATGGCGATTTTAGTCACCGTCAACAGCTTCGAAGAGCTGCCAAGCAGCTTCGTGGTGCTCCGAGAAGCCCGTTCACAGCTTTGACGGCATTTCGTTAAGTGTGCACCACAGGCTGTGGCTCTTACGCACAGTCGAGATGATCGGAAAGTCTCCCTTGGAACTCCCTGAAACAGGGACAGTGAGAAAGACACAGTCACCAGAAACCTGAGGAGCTTGCTTTTAAGATTTGTCCCACGACTTCACTTCAGGACAAGCAAGTCCATGCCATGTTCCCTGTGTGTTAACGTCTGTTGCAAAAGAAATCCAGTTTGCCGGTTCCCAGCTTCCGCACAAGACCTCCCAGCACTCTGGGGTTTGTCTTCTTTCCCTTTTTACTTCATTTTGCATTGAATTTTGAGTTTTGCCTATCAATTTTATCTTCTTCATCGCAGACGGGGATAATGTTACCCTTTTCCTGTACTTTGCAATGATAATGGGATAAGCTAATCAAATAATTTAAGTAAAAATATAGAATTCTAAAGCACCCTTTGATTATCGAATGATATAATGATATTACCTAAGACCTGGATTTGATTGTAGGACTTCTTTTTGTTTTGTTTTTAACTTGCACTCAATTTAGACCACAGAAAGGGAAGAGGTTTGAAGAATAAATGACTTACTCATGCTTAGGATATGCATCCTTTCCTGTGGAACTGGAAATGAATAAACATATGATAAGGACAGTAAATTTCTCAGAACTTAATTATAAAGACTGACACGTGTGCATTTGTTCAAACATATTTTCTTTTTTAAAAAATTATTTAATTTTACTTATTTATTTGTTTAATTTTATTTATTTATTTTATTTTAATTTTTTTTTTTGGAGAGGTTCTTTTTACTATAGGGCACGTGCACTTGCCAGACAGACAGAGAGAGACAGAGAGACAGAAAGCGAGAAATCACCCCCCCCCCCCCCAGGGGGGATGGCCACGCCACAATCCCTTCTCCTCCGTTCTCCTCTCGGGATCTTGGGCACGCACGCACATGGGCCCGGCGTGAGTTTTAAGCCACCGGGTCCGGGACGCAAACTGCGGTCGACTACATGGGAGTCCAGCGACATAGCCATTACGATAACTGCTGGTCCCCCTCTTTATTTTAATTTGACCAGACACACACACACACACACACACACACACAGAGAGAGAGAGCGTGCGCGCGCAAGCCTCCAGGTCCAGGACTTGAACCACAGTCAGTCACGTGGGAGTGTCCAGCGCCTTAACCACCACGCCACCTGCTGGTCCCCAAACGTATTTTCTAAGAGGTGCTTCCAACTTAAAAAAAAAGCCCAAAGTACCACTTTTATAGAAGTATTGCTTGAATCCTTGCCATCTCCCTAATTGTACGTGCTGTTTCAAATACGCAGGCAAGATTAGAAAGTGCCTTGGGAGGACTCCTCAATTGATTATTATCAGATTAACTGGCTTACTGATTTTAACCAACTTCAGGTGCTATTTAGAGTATTTTTCCTACCACAATTTTAAGTGTGATTATAGTCACAGAATGAAAGGCAGGCCGGCCCAGGCACAGCGGCGCAGTGGTAGGTGCCACTGCACGATGCCGGAGCCAGATGGGAAGGGCTGGCATTTGGATCCAAGCTCCACCTGAACACGCCAGGTACTGCTGCCGCACCGAGACCCGGCTGGCAGGGAGGCAAGGGGTGGGGCTGGGGCTGGGGGTGGGGAGTGGGGGAGGTGGGGGCTAGAGTGTGGGGACTGTGGGGGGGGTGGGGGAGGTGTCACGGTGTGGCACCCTGTCAGGGCATGGTTTCTCCCTCTTCTCTCTTTTCTTCTTCCTACCAGAAAATAAATAAATAAACTTTTAAAAAGCTATTTTTAAAAACAGCCTTGGGGCCTACAGGTGGTGTGGTAGTTAAGGTGCAGGACTCTCACATGGCCAACCGCAGTTCAAGTCCCAGACCTGGTGGCTTGCTTTCCCATTTCCCTTTCTCTCTCTCTCTCTGGTTAAATTAAAATAATAGTAATAACAAATAAGTAAATAAATTTAAAAAAATAAACAACCCTAGGAGACATTTCGAAATTAATCCTCCCTACTCTCTCATTCCCTAGGAGAAAGCACAGCAGTCGAGACGGTGAGCGATTTGACGACACACAGCTAATACTGGGGGAGGCCGAGTCACCCCTCCGGCTTGCAGCCATGGCTTGTTCCGCCCTGTGCTACCTTAACCCTGGGTAAGAAATATTTAATCGAGGGCTAGTGACGAAAGACAATGAAGACAGATTGTATTTCCTCTTTGGGTTTCTTCGTATATCACTGCAGCACCTAGGAACTCAGATAATTATACTGTGAGGAGACAAGTGACAGGGGAGCAAAACACCTCCTCTAATCCCGAGCCCTCTGCCGAATGCGGGGGATGTGGCAAATCGTTACTTGTATGAGCGTTACTTGTGCAAAGACGTGGTCTGGCATCCTCCTTTGTAAGATGTGAATCTAAGGCTTGGGTGGATTGCAGGCAGAGGGGCTCAAAGTCCTTGTCCTCAGGTGTTGGACTCAAAATGTTCCTTCTCCACCTCTAAGGACGGTAACTTGAGCCACACGAATGCCCCAGCCCAGGAGCAGCTGCAGGGGAATGCTGACACGATCCTCGCTCCTTAACTCTTCAGGTTTGCTGTGATCTGAGTCAGCGTCCTTCTCACGATGAAGATCGGGTTATATCCAGGGTTCTAGCTTGCAGAAAGATCAGAGGGACACGTGACTTGGGGAACCTGCAGCTACGCCCAGCCATTCTGGGACCAGCCATCGGGCTTCTTTGGCGATGGACGCAACTAGACGGGCTTTAGAAAGAGGCAGGCAGCTGCGGTGGCCTCCGCTCCGGGTACTGGAGGTCATGGGGTCTCACTGCTCGCCCCAGAACAGTCTGCTAAGTACAGTATTTGGCTAAGGTTCCAACTTGCTATCATGAAAAGAAAAGAAAAAAACCTGCCATACTCAGGAAAAATGTTAGTTTTCTACTTAAAACCATTAGAAGAAAATCTGTCTCAAAACAAGAAACCATTGAAACGTCTCCCATGTTAAAATATTTGGAAATTTTTTCTGGAAGGTAAAAATATGGGAATTTTTTTAAATGAAAAAAAATTTTGGTACATGTTCAACATTTTTTTTTTGGGGGGGAGAGGTTTTTGCTATAGGGCATGTGTGCTCACCAGAAAGACAGAGAGAGACAGAGAGACAAAAAGTGACAAATCACCCCCCAGGGAGGATGACCACACCACAATCCCTTCTCCTCCATTCTCCTCTCAGGATCTTGGCACACATGCACACGTGCCTGGCGTGAGTTTAAGCCACTGGGCCCAGGACTCCAGCCACAGTCAACTACATGGGAGTTCTGCAACGCAGCCATTAAGCTATCTGCTGGTCCCCATGTACAGTTATTAAATGTCAATTAAAAACTGTAATTAAAAAAATAAGTTTGGGCACCAGTTGGTGCTTTCTGTCTCTCTGGCGAGAGTATATGCCCTAGAGCAAAAACCTCTCTAAAAAAAAATAAGTAATTTGGTGGCAGTCTGGAGAGAAAAGAATCTGTGAAATAAATCATTGAAACCAGATGCCTAGAGAAACTGAGTTCGCCGTCTTCTCAGACAGTATTGCAGTAGAGTGTCAGTGCCGCCCTGTGCAGAGTGTGACCAGTGGGTGGAAAATAAAGGCGAATTCTAGTTCCGCGTTAGGAAGAACTTCCTAATGATGCACGCTGTGCCAAAAGTCCCCATGGCTGGGGATGTTCCTCAGAAGAGGATGAGGCTGAGAAGGGGTAATGTGCAAGGTGAGCCTCCATTCCACTGTCTGTCTGTCTGTCTGTCTGTCTGTCTGTCTCTTCCACACGTCTTCCTGCATGCTGCTCCCGCTCCGGGAACAGTTGCCCTCTTCCAGTTTACCTGTATAAGCTTCGTTCTAGTTTCTCATCACAGCTGAAATATCCCTTCTTCCACAGAGAGGCTTTCTTTATTCTTTCTTTGGATAAGCTGTCTTTTGACGGTGTTGAAATTGTATTTTCATTTGTTTGCTGTCTCCATCTGATAAGCTCCTGGGGACCAGAGACCTCATCCTTCATGTTTCAGTCTCATGTCTTCCGTGGTGTTTCTTGGTGTTTCTCAGAAAACATTTTCATCTGGTGTGACACTTCCTTGGTTTGGGCGCTTAGGAAAAGCCATGGAAATAACGCCTAAGTGATAATGCAGTGGGATCTGGGGAAGCAGAGGAGCACCCTCCCTGTGCTCCGAAGGCCCCTTCCCCCCGGCAGCACTCTACTTGACAGTTTTCTTTTTTTTTGGAGAGGTTTTTGCTATAGGGCACGTGCGCTCACCAGAAAGACAGAGAGAGACAGAAAGCAAGAAATCACCCCCCGGGGGGGGGGGGGGGGATGGCCACACCGCAATCCCTTTTCCTCCATTCTCCTCTCAGGATCTTGGGCACGCATGCACACATGCCTGATGTGAGTTTAAGCCACCGGGTGTCGGAATCCAACCATGGTCACCCACATGGGAGTCCAGCGACATAGCCATTACGCCAACTGCTGGTCCCACTCGCACATCTTTAAGGGCACTTAATCCCCTCTACTCTCGTCATGCAGTCTCTAACTGGGCACTCTCCCGAGGAGACTGTGTGAGGTTCACTTCTGTGTCCCCAGGTCCTGCCCATGTTGGGTGCTCCGTAAATGTTTATGCAATAGCTGAACAAGTTTCTTGGGTCCTGTAGCCCAGTCTAGTTCCAGTCCTCTGCCGGCTTTCCTTCACATTTGACGTGATGTCTCCTTCACAGATGGGGGATTGAAGTTTGGGATGTGTCCTGAGGGATCTGACCAGTTCCTTCGGTGTGTTTGCAATGAAGAGACTAAGGCTGGGTCTTTGGAGAAGCGCAGTGGGAAAAGCGCTTTAGGATTCCCTAAGTAGGTATGGGAGAATCAAGAAGCCAAGGTTTATGCTAAAAGTCTATGATCTCGGGCCAGCAGGTGGTGTGGTGGTTAAGGTGCTGGACATTCCCACGTGGCCAGCCACGGTTTGAGTCCCAGACCTGGTGGCTTACTTTCTCACTTTCCCTCTCTCCTTTTCTCCCTCTCTCTCTCTCTCTCTGTGTCTCTCTCTGGTCAAATTAAAACAAATGAATTAATACATAAAATTAAATAAAGAATAATTTTTTTGAAAAGTCTATGATCTCTAGAAGCGACTTGATGTTTTACACTTGAATTTAATTACAGTGTTTATATTCAGCCAAGCATCGCTAACACAAAAGCGTGGCTAGACTTCTAGAGACCATTCCCAGTCATGTAAGAAGAAAAAACAGCTTTAGGCACCAGTGGGCACTGCCTCTTCTCAAACGTGGTGGGACTCCAGTCCTAACCATTGGCTTGGCTTATTCCACTCTTCTCCAAAGCTGCCTTGGGTTTTCTCTTACTTCAGTCTTGAAATCTTCTAAGTTGCTCTCAGCTATTAAAAGCGTTAAATTACATTTATCTCTTAGGCGAATGATAACTTCTTTTAATCAACTCTCATGAATATTCTATACAGATTAATTTCACAAACTCTTCCCCCATATTGTCCTCCCATGAGTGTGCCTTCAGCCAGAGCTAGACCCAGGTCAGGGGCTGGAGTGCAGACGTGAGTGAAGCGAGGTTTCTGCTTCTCTCATGCCACTTCCGAAGAGACAGGCCGGTAAGTCAACACCTGTGGGACAGCCTCTTCCCCAGATGGCCATGATAAACCCCTTCGATTTTTTTCTGGGTGACTGAGAGGGTTACCCAAGCCTTCTGTAAACTACACCTTGAAAGCTAGACAAGCTTGCATCAGTTGCTAAAAAGAAAATAAATACCACTCAGTATGATAAAGGCACTTAGGTAGCCAAGTCAGATTTCTGCATGCACGTACTCCCCTGATACATCTCGAGGGGTAAAAGAAAACAAACTAAGTTCTGTGTGTATATATATATATATATATATATATATATATATATATATGTGTGTGTGTGTGTGTGTGTGTGTATTCTGTATATATATATGTGTGTGTGTGTGTATATATATATATATATATATGTGTATTCTGTATATATATATATGTGTGTGTGTGTGTGTATATATATATATATATATATATAGTATACGTCGTGATGGGGACTCTGTAAAATGTAAAATTAATCTAAAAAAAAACCTCAAGAGAATGTTGAATGAGCAAATCCAACATGGCAGACTCTTGGCCCTAGTTCTCTCCCAGAGAAAGGATGGTTCGGAATAAAGGCCAGTCTTTGGAGAATCCCAGAGAGAGGAACCCTAATGATTAGGTCTTTGGTCACGTTTATCTCCTCAGCCGTGAACACCTTCAAACCTCCACACGGAAGAGCCATGAGAATGTAAGAGCTGGGGGAGATCTAGCTTTGAGTTTTGGCTCAATTATTGGGTTGTGGGAAAGTCATCATGCATTTTTTGCATAGAAAAATAGTCATGCTTTTCCCGACGACCTGATATTTATTAGTTTGGCGCTTTGGTAAGGCCCTTCACCTCTGAGTATTCACACTCAGGGTGTACCTGGTGCACGGTGAACACTCGGCACGGAGTAATAATAATCGAAACATGAATGTGACAGTGAGTGGTTAAGAGCAGGCAGTCCGTGTGCTTGGGGTTGTCTCTCACCGTGACGGACTCTGTGAGCCCATCATTTTAGTTCTCCGGGCTTCAGTTCCATCAGCTGTAACATGAGCATAAACGTAGTCCCTTCCCTACAGGATTGTGAAGGTTAGACATAGGACGATATATGAAGGGCTTAGAATGATGTTAGCTTTTATGACACTGGTTATTAGACAGCTGCAAGAGAGAAGCCATAATAGCACTGGCGGGGTGGCAGCTCCTCTGTACTCAGGACCTGTCTGCTTATCCTTCCCCATCTCTGGCTAATTCTACCAGGCTTTGAGGAACCCAAATTACTTGCGTCTTTCCTCCCGTGGTAATGAGACCAGCACTTAGTGTGCGTTGGACACAATTCCAAATGTATTCGAAGTATTGTCTTACTTAATGCTCACATAATGCCGGGAAGCACACGCTCTGATTAGCTCCGTTTTGCCGAGAGGGTACCTGAGACACAAGGATCCGGTCTGTCCAGGTACACAGCTAAGGAGACCGGCTCAGGCTGGCACGGTAACGCTCAGCTGGTGAGACAAACCGTGCTCATCACTGAACTTAGTGGGGCTTGATTTCCCCCGCGAACAGCCAGTACCACGGATATTCCAACAGTCGTGCTTCCACGTGCCAGCTGTTCTGTATCATCGCAAGGTGCTATTCTAAAAAGCACTTCCAAACGTGATCAGAGTTTTTGCCGCTGAAAGGCATGGCCTCTTGACAATGTGACTGCGTTTCTCGGCCTGTTGGGCTGAGGGAGTGCTCCTGTTTGCATTAGCCGAGGATTGTGGACTATTATCTTCCCGTGTTATCTGAGCTGCTGCTGCACACGGAAGTTTCCTTTGCTAATGGTCGAGCCGCTCTTCAGATAAAGGCCTCCCTGGATCTCGGCAACGCTAATTAATCAGCTGTTAAAACAGTGGTTGATAAAGACAGGCTGACTTAAAGTTCGAATTGCCTGCAATCAGCGATAACCAGCAGTCCCTTTTGGCAGTGAGATATGAAAACTGGAGAATGATCTGTTATCAAAGTGAACATGGCACTCAAATGAAAAATGTGATTCAAAAAATAGTTAAAGCAATGTCCGAAATGGAAAAAATAAACATATAATCATTTCTTTTAACCTATGTCAGCGAGTAAAAACAGCACAACACACACACACGCGTGCAAGTAAATATTACAACACGATCCATGTAAGCTGGGTGAGAACAGCTGAACTGCGTTTCATGAATGTGGCTGCACAAGGGGGTGTGACGTGTGACCATCATTCCCCGTGACTGCTCTTCATGAAAACACTCACTGATTATTATTATTTTTTTTTTCTTGGAGAGGTTTTTGCTCTAGGGCGCGTGTGCTTGCCAGACAGACAGAGAGAGACAGAGAGACAGAAAGTGAAAAATCACCCCCCAGGGGGGACGGCCACGCTGCAATCCCTTCTCCTCCGTTCTCCTCTTGGGATCTTGGGCGCGCACGCACACACGCCCGGCATGAGATTTAAGCCACCGGGTCCAGGACTCGAACCGCAGTCGACTACATGGGAGTCCAGCGACATAGCCATTATGCTAACTGCTGGTCCCCACTCACTGATTATTATTATTTTGTAGAGATTTTAGACAATACTTATTATTCAAAAACATTAAATTAGGGGTCAGTTGCATAGCAAAGCTATTAAGCACTGTGCACCGGGAGCCGGATCCCACATGGCTGAATAGAGTCTCAGCCCTGGAGGCACGTGAGCGAACTCTCGCCAAATCCTGAGGAGACTGAGAAATGGAGGAAATGGAGAGATGGAGAAAAGGTTGTGGCATGACCAGGCCCCACTGGGAGGTGCTTTGTCTCTCTCTATTTCTCTTCCTCTTCTCCAGGGAACATAGGTACCCCTGACAATAAAAATAAATAAATTAGGGACCAACAGGTGGCATGGTAGTTAAGGCGCTGGACACTCCCACATGGTTGACCACAGTTCAAGTCCTGGACCTGGTGGCTTGCTTTCTCCCTTTCTCCAATAAATAAATATTTATTTATTTGTTTATTTTAATTTGAGCAGAGAGGGACATAACTAAAGAGAGAAAAAGAAAGTGAGAAAGCAAACTACCAGGTCTGGAATTCAAACCGCGGTTGGCCATGTGGGAGTCTAGCTTAACCTCCATGCCACCTGCTGGCCCCAGATAAATAATTCTTTCAAAAATAAAAAAAGAAGAAGAAGAAGAATGAAGAGAGATTAACTTTTCTGTTATTTTTCATTTCAGCTAATTAGTTAAAAATAACTAATTAGTTAATTAATTAAAAAGCTGATCCGGAGAAAGTAAGGAGGACAGTGTAGACGTCGGAGCCGTGTGGAAGGGGAGTGCTGGGGGTGGGAAAAGGCGCTCAGGGAAAGCCCTCCCTGGACACAAGGCCACGCGGTTCCCGCCAAGAGCGATGCTCACGCCAAGCTTGAAAACTACAGCGTGTCCTGCAGAGATGCACGACAACTAATAACAGAGCTCAGCGTCCTTTGCACAGGTTGGTCTTCTTAGTGTCCGACATGATTTATTAAAATCTTTTTATTTAACTTTATTATTATTATTATTATCTTAAATTTAACCAGAGAGAGACATGGAGTGACTGAGTGAGGGGGAGTTAGAAAGCAAGCTGCCGGGTCCAGGTCTTGGACCACAGTCAGCCGTGTGGGAGTCCAGCGCCCCTAACCACCATGCCACCTGCCAGCCCCCAGACATGATTTTCAAAAAAATACTTTTAGGAAAAATCAGCTAAGAAGCTGAGCCTGTGTGGGGTGAATGGAAATGGACTCCCCGGAGAAAGGGTCAGACGCAGGATGAAGTAGGAAGTGGAGCGGTGAGCTGGTGTGGTGTCTGAAACAGCGCGGGGGCTTAGGGAGACAAGTGGCCCGTGGGTGAGCGCGGAGAGGAGGGAGTCCCCTTCCCTGTGACCGCTGTTTGGGAGGCTCCGGCAGTAGGAAGGAAGTGTGTGGGCCATCCAAAACCCTGTCTCTGAGGTTTAAGTTCTGGAGTGTGGGGTGTTGTTTAACTGCGTGTGGATCCACACTTGAGCTCGAGCCGAGAGCATTTTAACCCGGAAATAAAGTGTGACGTGGCGGTGAGCTTTGCCAGGCGGTGCTGTTGTCGGCACCATGGCATACAGGGCTATTTTGAATTGATCTATTTGGCTTCATAAATGTCATGCAGTGAAAAGGAAAGAGCAGTGGATTTCTAATCTGGCAACCTGAGTATGGAATAATAATTATAAAGATTGATGCAAACTTGAGTGAATGATCTTTCTGAGCCTCTGTTTCTTCACCTGTAAGATGGGGGAGCAGAATGGGGAGGACGCCAAGCTACATGAACTCTAATGTCTCTTTCAAGACGACACGCTCCAGTTCGAGATTTCGTCAGGGAGCGTTTGTAGCCAAATGCTGAGCTCCTGTGGACTGTAAGGCACGTATCCAAGAGCACCTCCAAAACCTTGGAGCGCTCCAAGAAGCAGGGAAAGCCAAGAAAAAGAAAAGAAAAACACAACCACAAATGTGCAACGCTTCCCTAAAACCCTCCTGAAATTTTGATCTTTAAAACAAAATGATAACATGCAGTAATTAAGGACATTTTGAAAAAAATTCCACCTACTTACATATTTACATAATGCCAGCACAATGGGAATTAGATATCACTGAATTTCCATGTCAGTAACCGCATTTTGCATGCTTGAAATTGCCTTCTGCCTTCTGGAAGCTTTCTCCTCATCCTACTTGGTATGTGTGCAGCATTACCGCCACAGTACCCAAGTGCTTCACAGAACAGAATAGAAATCAGTCATTATTATTATCATTGTTTTAGCCTGTGACAGTTTAGGAAGTGGCGAGTGTCAGAGCAGTGTGAGGGGGTAAGCAAGCCAGGGTCTGGAAATGAGAGGCCCCTACGCCCTGAGCCGCCTGGGCGTCCGGTCCACGTCTCGCCGAGCCACGTTCCTCGTGCAGGGGTATGGAGGATGATACCCCAGCCCTGGCCCTGCACACTGCTGAGTGCCTTCAGCTGTGTCCACCTGATCCCAGCCGGGGGGACTCAGGAAAGCGTGGCTATGAAGGCGGGGAACTACTGTTACTCTACAGGATGGCGTCTGCAGGACCCGAGAACAAGAAATCAACCATAGCAAGTCATAATGAAAAAGGAAAAAGAAGGATTCCTTAACCAGTTACTAAGACAGTAGCTTCTGAGGTAAGCTAAGTTCTCAGAATACTTTCTCCACGATTGACATAAAGAACCCGCACCGGGGACCAGCAGTTAGCGTAATGGCTATGTCGCTGGACTCCCATGTAGTTGATCGCAGTTCAAGTCCCAGACCCGGTGGCTTAAACTCACGCTGGGCGCATGTGCGTGCGTGCCCAAGATCCCAAGAGGAGAATGGAGGAGAAGGGATTGCGGCGTGGCCATCCTCCCTGGGGGGTGATTTCTCACTTTCTATCTCTCTGTCTCTCTCTGTCTGTCTGGTGAGCACACACCCTACAGCAAAAACCTCTCCAAAAAATAAAGAAGAAGAAAGAAAGAAAAAGAAAGAAAGAAAGAAAGAAAGAAAGAAAGAAAGAAAGAAGAAAGAAAGAAAGAAAGAAAGAAAAAGAAAGAAAGAAAGAAAGAAAGAAAGAAAAAGAAAGAAAGAAAGAAAGAAAGAAAGAAAGAAAGAAAGAAAGAAAGAAAGAAGGAAGAAAGGAAGGAAGGAAGGAAGGAAGGAAGGAAGGAAGGAAGGAAGGAAGGAAGAAGGAAGGAAGAAGAAAGAAAGAAAGAAAGAAAGAAAGAAAGAAAGAAAGAAAGAAAGAAAGAAAGAAAAGAAAGAAAGAAAGAAAGAAAAGAAAGAAAGAAAGAAGAGGAAAGAAAGAACCCGCACCGTAGGGCAACCGACCCTCACACCGGCGGAAGCGCGGTGCGCATGTGCAATCTGTCAGCAGCACACTGCACGCTTGCAGCCCTCCCTGAATGCTCACGGAGACACTACGGAGGGCATTATTACCCCCACTTTATAGGTGAAGAAATGAAGCACAGATTTGAGTTGCTCAAGGCCCCATAGCTCGAAAGTTACAGTCTGGATTTAGCCCCGGTGGGCTGTCTCTAGAACCTGTGCATTAAACCATTACTCTACGTTCAGAAGAATGAACTGAAATGCAGTAACATCCCGCGATCCCCTGGCCTGTAAGTGGCAGACCCAGCTGCCAGAGCAGGGCTTCCCGAGCAGGGCTTCTGTTTACCAGCATTCTCGCCTCCGTCTGCGTTCTCCCGGGAAGAGTGGCAGGGTTGTCGTGCCCTTATCTTCAACCTAGAGTAAGTTCAGGCAGAGCCTGAGTGTGACAGCAAGCTAGCTCCAGAAGGGAAGAAAAAGAGGAAGAAAAAATATAACGGGAAAGGAATAGCTCCAGACCAGGGAACTAGAAACAGGTTTGTCAACGCCTCCATCATCCCTGCTTCCACCACCCCACCCCACCCCACCCCGCTCTTGCCAATGGCAGGTGCCTGGTAAGTGTTAGTCTCCCCCCGCCTGCCCCTCCTTCCCGCTAGGAACACAAGGACTGAATACTCACAAGCAGGCTCGGCTCGGTGTTAAAATATGACCACTAGTAGTGGTAGAAGGGTACCCGCTTGAAGCTAAATAACAGCCCGCTGGCTTTTATTCTAACCATATACCTGTTAAATGGATAGTTCCCGCCAAGGACTTAGATGACCAATACAAGGTACGTTCCCAGGACATATTTTGAATTCTCAGGTGTATTTGCAAACGGAGGACTCTCATCCACATGCCTTCTCCTGGACTACACAAGACCTCTCAAGGGCTAAAAAGGGAATATTTTCTTCTTAAATTCAATGCACGGATTCTACCCTTTCACTAATTAAAACCAGAGAAATCTGCCCTTATAAAACTATAGAGGCAGAAGTCATACTTGCCTGGATTAGTTTCTGGGCTAGATTTCTTAGAAGGGTTTTTCTTTGCATTATTTGCTACATTTTTGTTCCCGGTACTCAACAACAAGTGCTGAGTGAAGCCAGGTCTTCCAGGATGCCTGGATCTGGGATGTCTCCGTGTTCCCAGCACCTGCTTAAACTAAAGGTATGCACTCCCCGGCCTCCCACGGTGTTCATGGCAGCATGCTTTTCCGAGTGGTTGGGAGTGGGGTGCATGTGCTTGTGGGTGTCTGCTCACATTCAATGAAATACTTACTTTTTAAAAAAGTCTTCATCTAAATACTTAACTTATAAAGTAGAAAGAACCAAAGCGCTTGTTTTATGTCAAGGTAGAGTGGGAAAGGACTTAGAAGGTCCTGTTGAGAACAAAAGCCTTTTGTTAGCAAGGTGTCTTAATATTAGCATAACGACCACAGACGAGATAAGGTGGGGAAGGTAAGATGGGGTGAGATAAGATAAGACTAGGTGGCAACATCAATGAGTAATGTAGTGTTAGAGCACACAAGGTGACACACTAAAAATGTTGGGAGAGAAACTAAATTTAACCCAGCTTATAAATGACCCCAACGTCTCTCTAGTCAGCGCCACAGAAACTCAGTACCTGACGGAACAACCTCAGAAAGGCCCGTTCTTCAGGTTGCTGCTGGAGGAAGCCCAGGTGTGGGGGTCACTGTTTGGCTTATGCTACCAGCGGCTGCTCCTACTGGCAGTAAGTGGCCGGCTCCCTTTCGAGCTGGGACATTCATCCTTCCAAGTGCTGTGTCCCTTTGGTCAATGTCTTCTGTTTGGGTCTAAGGATCAGTGACACATTGCAAAGGTAAAATTAGCCATGTGCCAAATTGCGAGATGAGTGTACCTCAAATTCCGTTCATGTTTTCTTCACCCTTCCCTGGTCGAGGAGTACAAATGACAGGGTTAAATATCTTTTTGAAGCATTTTGGTACAAAAGCTCCTACTTTATTTATTACAATACTGATTGTGGACACCATAATCCAGAGCTGTGTGATTGGCCCACCCCCCTCTCCTTCCCTTTAACGGTGAGAGCGCTGAGGTTCAGAGAGGGCACAACTTCCTGATGGCTGTATGATAGAGTCAGAACCGGGCCCCAGCTCCAGGGCTGCGAAGTGTTCCTGTAGCCACGCCACATGGCTGCCATGTCTCCGGAGCATTGCTGTTGATAATGAAAGTTCTGTCTTTTGAACGTGTTAGGGTCTGAAGTCCCACCCAAGAGGCAGTTCTTGGGATGCAATTCTCTTTCATCCTACATTAAACAGTTTCTCAATGTGAACGAAATGAGATGTGCATGAGATTAGAAAAGAGTCACTTGCGACTATTTGCAAAATTCGTGTGGCTGGAGCATCAGTCTGAGGGTGTCGTGAGCTTGATTCCAAAGTCGGGCTTGCTCTATTTTATACTTTCAGTCTTTCAGTTAAGTGCAAATACTCAGTGGGTAAGAGCTTAGCTGTGCTTTTAAAAACTCCACTAACTATTTTTGCTGTATTAAAAATAACATTGAGCACCCGACTTCATTTTGGAATGGGGCATATACTCATTTTTAGGAAGATGAGATCTTGAGAGTTGTTTGATTGACTCGCCTTCCAGACCTGTGAGTCTGAAAAGAAATGGGATCTTCCTGCAGCCTCACGGGAGATGCGGTGGGGTCAGAGCACGGCTCTGGGACAGCTTTTATGAGGTGTTGGTGGGCAACACGAGACGAGTCACCCACTCTTAATTTTTAACTGCAGCTTCAGTGGGTTTGAGCTTGAGAGTTCAAGCAAGTTCTAGGATCTGAAACACAAACATTGAAGCCCTTGGTTCGCTTCCAGGTAGACCTTTCCTTAAAAATACAAACAAGCAGAAAGTCTTCAGAGAGAGAGAGAGAAAGGCCGAGCAGGAGATGAGCAAAAGCAAAGCCTCCCAAATGACTTCTTTTTTGAATGAACAAGTTTATCTTAATACAGATTTTCTTTTACTTACTGTCCTTCATTTTGTGGTCCTGTTTTCTTGCCTGCAATTGAAGAAAAGAAGATTCCAGGGAAAGCTAAGCAGGACTTTTAAAGAAAAAGTAGTGGGGCCGACAGGTGGCGTGGGGTTACGGCATTGGACTCCCACCTGGCCAACTGCAGTGTGAGTCCCAGACCTGGTGACTTGGTTTCTCACTTTCTTTCTCTCTCTCTAGTCAAATTTAAAAAATAATACTGATGATTAAAATGAAATAAAATCATTCTTTTTTAAAAGAAAGGAAGAAGAAAAAGTAGTCATGATCCCTTTGCAATCGAAGATAGTAACTTTTACATTCTCAAGTCTTGGTTCTGTGGGCCTTTCTAGTTTTGTAGCCTATTTGACTTCAGTAATTTAATTTTGGTTTTATAAATCCAAAGAATGAGGGAAAAAAGAAGAAAAGAAAGAAAGAGACAGAAAGAGAGAGAAGCAGGAGGCAGCCATGACGGCACAGTATGCGACACTGTGGTGTGCTGAAGCCACATGGTAGGTCCTGACTTTGAGACCCAAGTCCCCTATACACAGCAGGCACGTGGACATACCTGTGTTTCTGGCAGCTGAGGCTGGACGTGGATCGTGGCAAGAGAACTCTACTGGGGGTGTCTCACGCTCTCTTTCTCAAGGGAGAGAAAAGCAAATAAGTATTGTGTGTACATATAAACATATGTATGTATAAACGTACATCCATGTACATACACAGGTATGTGAAAAACCCAATTTCTGAATCCGTGTTTACCTTTAGAAAATATAAGAGCATAGTATTCCTTCATCAATAGATGATTAATGTATACTGAAAGAATTTCCACGGAAAAGCCTTCATTCAGTTAAACACAGTCAAAAGAAAAGTCAAAACCATAGGGAAGGAGTACCCTGCCCAGCGTCCTGTAAATCCTGAGGGTTTGTTGTTCTGGTTAGTGGGGACACAAGCCTGTAACAGAACCCAACACTCGCACTGGGCCAGCGTGAGTACTGGACCCCCGTACTTCTGATCTTTCTGGGGCTGTTTGCCCAAGCCGCTGACAGTTTCTTCTCATGTGTGCCTTGATCAGTATTTCGCCTGATTTGAGGCAGATCTTCGGATACCCAAGGCTTTCCCTGTAAGCCGCTTTCTCCTCTCTGCACTCCACCCTGTGAATTCTAGCCATCTGACCCTTGCCAGAATCCCAGCACTGACTTCCACCCAGGGAGTACACTAGACTCCACTACTTGTACCGTAGTCTAGAAACGCTCTCGAAGCAGCAAGATGGTGCAAGAGTCGGTGTCTCTGAACACTTGGACTGCTATAACAAAGGACGCTAAACTGGATAATTTATTACAACAGAAATCTAGTCACAATTCTGGAGGCTAGAAAGCCCAAACATCAAGGTGTGAACAGACCTGTGTCTTGTGACGGCCCATTATTCATAGATGGCTCTTCTAGCTGGTAGGTGGGCAAGCAAATTTCCATCAGCTTCTTTTAAGACGGCACGTATCCCATTCTTGAGAGCTTTGCCCTCGTGACACTGGAGGGAAGGTTTCGACACAAGAACCTCGTGAAGACCCAAATAGTCAGGCCATGGTAGTAGGGATATGCCACTTGTTTCCATCTCACAGGGATCGCTGTCTATTATTGTCTCACAAACTCTTTATTAAATATATTTTATCTGTTTTTTGATTCTTTCAGACTGAAAGGTAAATTTGGTTTCTGTTCTTCTACCTTAGTCAGAAGCAGAATTGCGAAGGAAGTCTTGAGGAATCATCGTGTAACCGTGAATATGATGATGTCTCAGCTCCTTTTCTTCTTGTTCCCTTTACGTTTTCATGGGCCCTGGAAACAGAAGAAAGGACTTAGTTCAGCTGGCTGAGGCGCACCTAGGGTAACTGTGACCCTTCTCCTAAGGGTACTCCGTGTGAACTGGGGCCTAGCTTTCGTTAATATTAACTAAGTGCCAGGATGTTGTCCGTGTTTTATGTCATTTACCTCTTATGTTTTGAAGCTACCCTCCACAGCTAGTATGTATTTTGTTACACTTAATCTTCTTCTTTAAATTTATTTTTATTTTTTATACTTTTAAATTACATTTAATCACTGTACATCTTTACAGCATAAAAAACGAATTTTCCTGCATGAATACACTGCATATTAGTCCAGTCAAAGATATTACTAAACACTTTACCATCAATCATTCACTTTCCACCATAGAGTGCAGACATTCAGTATATGTAAGAGGGGACATACAATGCCTCCCTTTCATAGACTGGCTTGCTTTACTCAGCATTAAATCTTCCATATTCATCCATTTCCTATCAAATGCCAGGGTCTCATTGCTTTTTATGGCTGAGTAGTATTCCATATGTGTATGTGCCACACTTTTTCAATCCATTCATCTGTTCTTGGATGTCTGAGCTGATTTCATGTCTTAGCAATTGTGAATAATGCTGCAATAAACATGGATGTGCAAGTGAGTATATGTCTATCCTTTGGAGTAGGATTTCACCCAGGAGTGAAATTTCTGGACTGTGCAATAGTGCTATCTGTCGGAGTTTGAGGAACCTCTTATTGTTTCCCACAGTGACTGTAAACCTAATTTTCAAACAGAAAAAGTGAAGCACAGAGAAGATAGGTAGCTTGTCCAAGTTCACACGACTAACCAGTGGTGGGGTAAAGGCTGAAAATCGGAACTAACTCACAGGGTGTGTGCCTTCAAGGATTAAGTCAATTCTCCATACAAAGCTCCTGCATGGATATTATATCTGTTTTACACATGTAAAGACAAGGCTCAGAGAGAGAAAGTGTTGACTTCAGGAGACCCAGCTGCAATGGAACCCACAGCTCACAATTTTTCTAATTCACACAAAATCCCTAGAGGGTTCTGGTGATACAGAAGCTGCCTGTCTACGGTTTAATATTTTACGAACTTTGGGTCTTATTTAAATAAATTTGTAAGGGTAGTCTTTGCCATTAAATTTTTTAAGGCACATGACAAAGAATGATGAAAAGATCCATATTGCTCAGCTTTACAAAGAATAGGACTTACTATTCTTTTCCTAGTTTTATTTGAGAAGATTATTACAATTAGCTTAATTTCTGATTCACAAATTCAAATATATATAAAAAAACTACCTCTATGCAAACTTGATGAATATCCATTTAGAAACTATCTTAATTACTTCTGTAGTATTCATATCAATGTATAAAATATAAAATTATGGGAAAATATTCTTTGACTTCATTCCTTGATATTTTTTTTTCAAAAAATAAGTGTACAAGTAAATTCCCTTATCCCTTCTTAAATAAAATTTTTACAAAGAAAAGAAGTTTATTTTTATGGCATAATTGCAAACTAGTTTTAAAATTATGATAGTAATGCATATACTCTTTGCAAAAACAAAAATTCAACTGGACAAAAAATGTAGCATGGAACCAGAAGTTAGCATAATGGCTATATCGTTGGACTCCCATATAGCCGACAGCGGTTCGAGTCCCGGACCCGGTGGCTTAAACTCAAGCTGGCCACGTGTGTGTGTGTGCCAAAGAACCCAAGAGGAGAATGGAGGAGAAGGGATTGTAATGTGGCCATCCCCCCTGGGGAGTGACTTCTTGCTTTCTGTCTCTCTGTCTTTCTGGTGAGTGCATGCACCCTATAGCAAAAACCTCTCAAAAAAAAAAGAAGAAGAAAAGTAAAATGTAGAATGAACAAATGAAGTGTCCTTTACTTCTTATTATCACTCTACAGGGGTAACAACTGGTAACTGTTTTCTATATCCTTCCAGAAATTTATAACAGTTATATATGTTTATAAAATAATATATTCCTTAATTTTACAATATGGGATCATACAAAAATCTATGTATATGATGTCTATACACTTTCTTTTCACTTACTATATCATACACAGCATTTTGCATCAGTTTATATAGACCTGTTATATTCCTTTTATCTTCTGGATAATGTTACACATTTTTACAAGTACGATACATACGAAAATACCATGACGTGGTTCAGTAATCTCTCCTACTGGAGAACCGTTCAATTGTTTTCCATTTTTTTGCTACTATAAGCACCACAGCAATACATTTATTTTGTAGATACACCTCTGTTAACGTAAATTCTTAGGAGTATGAATACTAAAAGATGTGTACATTTTAAATTGTGTTAGATATTTTTATCTTGCTCTCTAAAAAGATTGCATCGATTTGTAATGCCATCATCAGTGCTTCAGAGTAGAATTCGGAAACTGTTTAACGTGTGATTGAATGAGCACCCAATTTTCCGTGTTCTTTTCAACAATAACCATTGTTGAATTAGAAAAACCTTTGTCCGGCAAATAAAACCTGGAACATTATTTGCATTTTTGTAATTAAGAGGGATGGCAAGCCTTTTTTTTTTTTTTTTTTTTTTTAATTTATTTACTGGCCATTTATTTGATTTTCTAAAAAATATCTGTGCAGGTATTTTGGTACCTTTTCTGACGTGCACGCTCAATCAGGATTTTTCTATACAAAATCCTTCAGACTCAGCAAAGACTGGGGTGACCTGGTTATCTTGACTGGCAAAATTAAAAGGATAGAAGTAGGTTGTCAGTTGTCACTGCAGATGAGCAACTGGCGTTTTAAAGTACATAAACTGGTTCTGAGACACCTTTAGACAGAAAAATTCAACAGTGCAAATGAACAGCTTAGGAAAGTTAGAATGAATTTTCTGAATTTTCCATTCAACAGAATTTCCATTGTATGAAATAAAGCTCCTGAACTGCTTTGTATTCGGTGTATAACTAGCCCCTAAAGATGTAGTCTTATTTTGTAGTTGTTGCGCTATATCCAAGCTTTTTCAAGTGTAAACCAGTTCTGTTCTGTATAGAAAGGGGACTTGTGTTACTTTCCAAATTAATACGTACAGAGCATTCGCCAACTGTAATTCCAGCCACCACACACGACCCTGTTCTGAGGTGGCAACAGCCCGGGAACATGAGCTTTCCCTGTCTGTGTCCTCTTTTTCCTTTGGTATATCTGATAACAGTATAAGATGTTCTTAGTAAAGATTTTTGTTCTTTTTTTAAAAAAAAAAAAAAAAAAAAAAAAAAAAAAAAAAAAAAAAAAAAACACACACACACACTATCTGCATCCTTTGTCCATTTTCTGTTGAGTGATTTGTCTTTTTCTTACTCATTTTATATGGATTCTGTCACAAACTAAAGTCCCTGTCTCCTCCAAATGTATGTGTCGACAGCGGGTCCTTTACTGTGATGGCATTTGGGGGGATGCCCTTGGGAGCAGGTGACTCAAGAGGGTGGAGCTAGAAGTTCCCCCAGGAGACTGTTGCCCAGGAACCAGAGTGGGCTCTCATGGGACACCAAAGTTCTGACCATGGATCTTGGGCTTCCGGCCTCCCGAACTGTGAGAACCACGTTTTGTTACTGAAAGCTACCTAACGTACGGTATTTTGTTACAGAGGCCCAGACTGACTGAGAGAGGTTGTCTGAGATTTTATTAAGTTGGTCCTTTTTTCTGGTGTGCATACTGGACATATGTCTTCCCATGATGTGGTTATAGTTTACATTTTATTTTTTGTCTGTACAATAATTTATTATTTTCATGTGTAGGACTTACAGTCTTTCCGTTTGTAATTTCTAGGTGTCTGATAGCATGTTTATACTTTTCACATAGCCTTTATGAGGAGATATGTTTCTAAAGCCTGTTTGTGTACCATTGCAAAGACCACTCAGATAACATATTAGCTATTGAATTGGCTAAATTAAGTGAGAGTGAACTGTGCTTAATATATTTTCTTGTATCTGAAAGGTTGAGGCCACTGGAGAAATGAGAGCACTGCTATTATCACCACAAAACAGGGAAATAAGAGGACATTTAGTTGAAAAAGAAGTCGATTGAGGTGTGAAAGAGTGGGAGTTGGGGGGTGATGACTGGCCCCAGACTCAGGTGCTAAAAGCGTGAAAGAAACGTATGACAGTAGAACAAGTTTATGAAGAGAAAAAATGAGAGGAATAACGAGGGAATGGAAGAATACAATCCAATGGAGAACGGAGGGACAGTGAGGGTGAGAGACACAAGTGCTGGCAAATGAAAGGTTCCAAGATGGGGGAAGGTATTTAGTGAAGTTTGCGAAAAAGAGAGTGGAGGGTCTAGATAAAGTGCAGAAGGGGTGCCCAGGCAGACACTGCCCTTTCATTTGTTTCTAAAATGTCTCATTTCATTTTTTTAGAGAGATTTTTGCTATATGCCGTATGTGCTTGCCCCAGAGACATAGAGACAGACAGTAAGAAACCACCCCCACCCCAGGGGCAGGGGGTGGCCACACTGTAGTCCCTTCTCCATTCTCTTCTCAGTATTGGGCATGCATGTACATGTGCCCATAGTGAGTTTTTTTGGTTTTGTTTTGAATTATTTATTTAATTTTATTTATTATTATTATTATTTTAATTTAAACAGAGAGACAGAGAGGGAAAGTGAGAAAGCAAGCTGCCAGGTTGAAGACTAAAACTGTGCTGGGCTATGTGGGAGTCCAGTGTCTGGCCAGGTCTAGGGCTCGAACTGTGGTCAACTTCATGGGAATCCGGTGATGTAACCACTATGCCATCTGCTGGTGCCAAGAGGTCTCTTATTTCTATTATACTGCTTGGAAGGCCTTGAGAGGAAAGTCAGCTCCAGATCATTATGCACAACTATTTCATTTATCTCTCTATTTTAATAAGAAAAGCAAAGTTCTTCATCCCTATGTCCCCATAAGGCCATCGTCAAGTAGGTAACAGATTAAATATTTATTCTGCCTATTTTTATTTTTCTGGGCAAGAACAAACAACTGCAGCACAGAAAAGTGAGTGAGTTGATAAGGATTATTCAGAACGAAAAGAAAAATTGTAGTCTTCCTGTCCTCTATATTCTTCTGCCCCACACCAGATCAGTCTTAATTGTAAAATGAATGAACACAAATCGGCATTTTTATATAAAATCCTTTTTCGTTTTTTTGCTATTGGGTATTTGCACTGGTTAGAGAGACAGAAAGCGAGAAATTACCCCTGGGGGCGGGGGGGATGGCCATGCCACAATCCCTTCTCCATTCTCTTTTTGGGATCTTGGGCATGGCGTGAGTTTTAAGCTACCGAGTCCGGGACTCGAACTGCAGTTGACTACCTGGGAGCCTAGTGAAGTAACCATTATGCCATCTGCTGGTCCCATAAAATGCTTTTATATGGGATTTTCAGAATAGACCTGCCGTAGAAAAATCAAGGGCCAAGAAGACCATATGACTTGCTGGCTTCTTTAAAGGTTATACTTCTGACGTCTTAGCACTCTGAGAGAGACTGCATCCCCGACAGTATCCAGTCATATGTTTAAAGCAAAGAGAAATCTCATTGTTTCTGTGCTTCAAAATGATCCTGCATAGTTGAGGTTTGGCTAGACCCGGAATTAGCTTTGTTACGATAGCATAAGCTCTCCCTCCTTTTAAAATGGAAGCACTCTGTTTCTCTGATTCTTCCCCACTCTCTCCCTCCCCTCCCTGACTACTTTTCAACTGTGGGGTCTAGACACTCTAAATATATTCACTTTTCTCTTTTTCTTGGGTTCAGGATTTATGCGGCTGAGTCTTTCAGCTGAGTGGTTTTTGAGATTCTCGTTTGCTATGACTCTCTGCATGTCCAAGTATGTCTATCTCCGTAGCTGGTGATACCTCCCAAAATGCCCAGTTTCAGAACTATTTCCAACCTCTTTGTTTGGTCTCATATTTCTGCTGTGGCACTAATTACTAGCAATATGATTAATGCACTACGTACTGGTGGCTTTGTTCCCTTTGTTTTTCTGATAATGCTAATTAATCCAATTTTGAAAAAAAAAAAAAAAAAACCTTTCGGTTCTGCTCAGACATGTCAGATTGTAGGTGCTTTTGAAATCACTTTTTCCCCTTTGGTTTTAAATTAAAGCAAAAAATAAGAGTAGACCAATTAGAGATGGGACTGAAAACCACTCTTATCGGAGTTGTTCAATCAGGAAGTGTCTAGGGCCGGTAGTGTTAGAAATGGCTTTTTAGGAAGAAAATTTCAATTCACTAAGAAGTTACTCTTGTCTTTTGCTCATTTCTTAATTACTGGAGGGAGAGGGGTAGAAGAAATATTATTAAGGTTTGGGTGCAACAGACTTAATATTCTGAAGTGAACATGGTTAAAGATGGCTGCCTAAGACGTGGGAAGCCGTTTGCCTCCCGTGTAGATGTCTCCGTGTTCCTGCAATTCTCCCTGAGCAGGTGTTCCTTAGATTTAACCTTGAGAGACTCAGTTTAAGTGTGTAGTTGTTAGCTGCTCTGCAGTTTGGTGTGTATTCACAGCACTCATTTTCTTTGACAGATCGATAAGACCTAGTAGACTTCCTCCATTAAACTTCTCTCAGCTTTTTCAAAAAGCTCTGCTAAATCATACTATGTATTTTTAAAAATGAGTGGCACCTAGCTTTTCCAGACAAGAAAGATGCAATGATTTTTGCTCTAAGAAATACTTTTTTCATCTCTTTTATTTCTCCTGTTTAATAAACAAAAACAAAAACTTCTTAGAGGGCAAAATTTGTATTTACTTTTTTAATATAGATTAGGATTTTAAAGGCCTCTCCGAAGTTCAGGATCATTGCATGATTAATACATTATTATTCATGTTGTTTGAAACAATGTGTAAAATTGCCTATTCTGCATAGAATTTCAAAAATACTTAACATAAAATTAGGATGTTTATCCCAATATGAAGTATGGAAAGTGACTTCTTGTTTCCTTTCAGCTCAGTATTTACTACATGTGCCCCCTGCGTACTCTAACCTGCCGGCCCTGCTCCCTCTGAGAACTGCGGCGAGTAGGCCAGTCCTCGGCCCGGCATTATCATTGTTTATGTGCTTGCCTCCTCTTTTTCTCCTCTTAAATAACGTGCGGAGAAAAGCTGTAAAAATGACCTCTTTCACTCATCAGGGGTAGGTTAAAATGTACACACTGCAAACAGTTAAATATTTCAGTTGAGGTTCAAGGTCGTGCTTTTAATTTTTCAAAATTAACTTGGAGGTTGAATTCATTTCAACAAAAGGCAAGAGACTTGGTGAAGTCCCCACCCCCTACAAAACTGGATTAAAGTGCTAATTGTCTTATTTGAAATATCACTTTCAACTAATTAATTCATTTTGCCCTCGAAATGAATTGGTTGGAACCCCCAAAAGGTCTTTCTGGAAAGAAAGCTGTGTGCCTTGACCTCCCCTCACCCCCAGTCACATCTTTATTTACTATATTAAAACATGAAGCTCTGCCATAAAACAAAAGGTGTGGAAATTATGAAGGTTGGGGGAATAGTTTTCCCTTATGAAAAGCAGACTAATAGGTTTTCTTTTTCAGTAAGATGAAGTTTATGTTTTGGATGGCTCTAAAGAAACTACAGTCTCTCTAATCTAGACTTCCACTTACCAGGCACCAATCCTCCCTTTCCTTTCTAATCTTCCTTGGCTCATACTTTAATAAATTATGTTGAAGATTCTCCGTCACCCAATTGTCACCAAAAAAATTTGGGCTGTTCATGCTATAGCAATTCGGAGTTGTGCGATGGAAATCTTTTTTTTTTAAAGTCAGATAGAAGATGGGTGAGAAGCCCCTTTACTTCTGTAGCTTTCTCTACTTTCCTTACCATCTCTTTTACTTCACACAGAACTGTTCTGATGGCTGTCATTTGCATGAGGCTCTTTTAACTTCAAAAGTGGCTAAATACAGGAGCTGTTACACTTGCTTCTTAAAAAGAGCATAAGTGAAATTCTGTTAGCCAAGGAAAACGCTTTCAAAATGTATTCGAAAATCTGGGATGTTCTCAGGTGAGGGCCCTGAATATTTAATAAAATGCTTTGTAAGTAGATGATTTTTTTCATCCTTAATTTTAATTTTTACTATCTTTTATCAGGTTTATTTTTTAGTTTTTGGCCACATGTAACACATACAATGTGTTTATAAACTATTGAATTTTCCAAAAGAAGTTTTAAACTGTGTCTTTATTGTAAAATCTAATATTTCCAAGCATACTTGCTTGACTGACTATTTCCATAATTTATATATCATGACCAATATTTAAAAAGTCATCTGTACATTAAATAACACATTATTTGCCACAAATTCTATAATGGCCCTTCAGTTACCTACGGCCACGTGACATCACTCGGGCCCTCACTCAGAGGGCGACAGTCCCGCCGGGCTGTGAACAGCAAGGGGATGGTCTATTAAATAATCAAGAGCCACTTGCTCTATGCCAGGACTCTGCCAAGGCCATACCAATGTCGCCTCGTTTCATTTTTACATCACCCTGACAGAGGCATTGCTGGCATTTCTATCTGCAGATGAGGACACCGAGGCTCAGCAAATAAAGTCTACTGTAGGTTTTCCCGTCACGTGTATCTGTCAGACACCAGAGCACACGAACACTGGTTCTTCTCTCTAATTCCGCAGCAAGCCCACTATCCTTTCTGGAGTTCAAAAGCTAATTTTATAAGTGATTGTTTTATTACAAGTTTAGTGAGAAATATTCAAAAAGCTTGCCTTGAGTTCTCTGTTACGTATGCTTTCAGAAATTTCCAGAAGACAAAGGGATGAACAATTTCGATTTTCTATAGTTTTACTTCAAGATCCTGGAATATACAAGAAATTCCATGAACTCAATTGAAAACTCAATTGAAAACAAAAATAAGGAAGGCAGGAGACTAGAGAGGAAAGAAGCAACGAAAGGAAGAAAAAAAGGAAAAGAAATCCATCGAATTGGCACCAGGTTGATGCAAATTGTTTACTTTTCTCAGCCAACTCATGGAAGTGACACTGTGGGATAATATTCTGAAATATCTTAACCAATTTAGCAGCCACCCCAAATCTTGGGTTTTATGATATTCTGTTGTCGACAGACAGAGGACTAGTTTATTCAGGAGCAGGACCATTTGAAACCTTATTTTCTTAGAAAATCAAAGCAAATGCAATGAGATTACCTAAACGTTTTAATCTATATATAGATATAGATAGATATGCAGCGAACTAAACGTTTAGAGTTTTTGAAAGGATTTTTATTTTCACATATGCAGGTAACCCATCTGCTGTGTAGGAATGAAATGTAAAAGATAATTTTTTGTGTGTACATATGTAACCCATTTGTTTATTACGTGTGTATATGTACATATATAATTACACATAAACACCTCTCAAATTTTCTCCTCTTGTTGGATTTTAAATAATTATACCTCACTTTTATTAAAAGTGAAACATAAAAAACAGGAATGATTTCAGCGATACTCCCTCAATAATTGAGTATTTTCTTACATGGTTTGTTTTCCATAAAGCAGCTTGTATTCAAGAATTAGTCTGTAATTTTTTAAATGCTTCTTTCATTGTTATAGTACTTTAGATTTAAAAAAAATTTTCATGGAAAATTTAGCCTTTTCTTTTAAAAATAATCTTCACAGGTACAGAAACATATTTATAAAATAATGACCAACATTTTGTGCAAGAAATCAACTCTAGTGATCTTAGTAGACGTATGAAGAGCCTGCGACTTAAATCTGTACATACTGAAATACCGCACACACAATGAACTCTCATTGATCTTTTTATTTAATACTTAGTATAATGCAAATTTCAAACACTATTTGTGTATTATGTTAATTTTTTAGATTAGTTTTTTAGGTTGGTTTTCTTCTGCCAGCAACTGTTATTTCTTGGGTTACTTTTTCTTTCATATATGAAGATGAGTATTGGGAAATAAAAAACATCTTTCACACAGTCTAAGCAAAATTCAGAAGCTAAATTAGCCATCAAAAAGAAAGGAATTTATTCAAAGTGAAAATATAGTTGATTTTCAATTATTCCGTCTATTCATAATTTCCTTTAGAGTTGGAATACAGAGGTGATATTTGCTTCCATAATTTTGTATTTATCTTTTCTTCCTCAAAGATCTTTGTACCTGTGTGCTACCGTCCGTCCACCTGATAGCTTGTTTTACAAGCACAGAAAGTCACGCTGATGAAATATTTATAACAAAAACTTATAAACATGGATGATACATATTGTACTGTATTAAGATAAAATAAAAAGCAAGGTACAAAAGTACATTGCAACACTATTACAGCTATGTAAAAGAAAGAGGAAAAATAGCAGAGGGTAATATACCAAAATAATCATATTGGGCAACAAAGTTGTAAGTCATTCTTCTCTTTTTCCCTATATTCTTCATATCTTGTACATAACTGTATATATAACAATATATAATGTTATTTTCATAATATAAAAACTTCATTTGAAATAAATAATGTGAGTTCGAGTCATATTTTTAAGTAATGATTAAAAGCATTGTTCCACTTCACCGGAGTTCTCCACACAGTCCTGAAAATGTGGACTTTGTATTAGTAAGAAGGCTGATCCCTAGTTGGCAGGTGTGTGGGTGAGGATGCTTGGACTAGGGAGCAACTGCTATATGGGAAGAAGTAAGAAAAGGGGATCCGTTTAGGACAATCAGATAACAGGAGAAATGGAGCATTATTTTACTTTCCCATAGGGGCACTATCCACTGATTCTAGCCTAGGCCCAAAGGATTTCTATCACTGACTTTCAATAGTCATTATCAGTAATTGGTTCACAAACTATCTTTCCATGACAATGAAATGTGTTTCCTCCCTAAAAGAACAGTCTTCAAGAATAGGATTAAACACAAACATAGCGGTGACTAAACTACTTCCTGTGTTTCTTTTTATATTTGTATTTATTAATTTTTATTATTTATATTTTTATTATTATTCATACATTAAATCGCTATACATCATTTAGATTGTGAAGAGACTTCACCCAGCATCATATACACCTCAGTCCAGCCCAGTTGAGACCACTGCACACAACCTTGTCCATAGATAATAAACCTTATCTGTGTTCCACAGGTTGGCTTACCTCCCCATTTTCCCCCCAACTTTCCTACACTCTTCCCCTCTCACACTCTTTCCACTTTGTCTCTAGTGTCCATTACATTTTTTTTTTTTTTTTGGAGAGATTTTTGCTATAGGGCACGTGCGCTCGCCAGACAGACAGAGAAAGACAGAGAGACAGAAAGCAAGAAATCACCCCCCAGGGGGCATGGCCACGCCGCAATCCCTTCTCCTCCATTCCTCTCGGGATCTTGGACACGCATGCACACGTGCCCAGCGTGAGTTTAAGCCACCGGATCTGGGACTTGAACCACAGTTGACTATGTGGGAGTCCAGCAACATAGCCATTATGCCAACTAATACTCCAGTCTTTCAGTCTCTACCATAGAGTGCAGACAGTTGGGATATGTTAAGTGGAGACATACAATGTCTCTCTTTCATAGTCTGACTTGCTTCACTCAGCAATGAATCTTCCGTATTCGTCCAATTTCTATCAAATTTCTATCAATTTTTTTAATTTTTTATGGCTGAATAGTATTCCACGGAGTATATGTGCCACACTTTTTCAATCCATTCATCTGTGGACATTTGGGTTGGTTCCATGTCTTAGCAATCGTGAATAAGGCTGCAATGAATATAGATGTGCAAGCGCTTTTCCGACTGAGTGCTCTCCTGTCCTTTGGGTAGATACCCAGGAGTGGAATTGCTGGGTCATTCCTTCCCATGTTTCTATTTTGCTTTTCTGCCACTAGTTAATGGGAAAACACATGCTGCAGAAGTGAGAGTTCCTGACTGTACCCCTCAGAAACTCATCTTTATTTTTCTAGTTGGTAAAATGAAGATAATAAATACTTTATAAGGCAGTCTATAGAAGTGGTACCTAGCATTAGGTATGCACACCCTAGTGGATTAAGAAGAAAATACTGGTGAATTTATGTGTACGTGTATATATGTGCACATGGGAGTGTGGTCTTCCGAAAGTTCATGGAAACTGTGTATTCTGATAAAATTACGTATGGATTGCAAAATTTTTTCACTAGAGTGAACTTATACTTCAATCTCTTTGTTCATGAACTGTTTGAGGTTCCCCTCATAAATGTTTTATACTAGAACCACATGGACACACATGCTTATTTACACCTGACGTTGCTGGCCTCAGTGCTCGACATGCAGCGTGACCGTGGGGCCATTGCTCATTGCACATGTCGGAAGATCCTGCTCCACACCTCAGGAAGGACACGGCACTGCGGGGCGGCCCCTGGGAGGACACCTCCGGCATATCGTAAGGCATCGTGGTCTTTGCGTGCTCCGGAATTGTGGTTACATTTTCTAGTCTGAGCCGAGTAGTCCTCACAAAATGAAGTAACGGCTAGAAGAGATCCCTACAATGAAACCACATATTGAAATGAATAATAATGTGAATACAGATGGACAAGGTGACAAAGCTGGCACTTTTCTTCCTCTGACAGAAGCTCAGTGACAGTCACATCGAGCCACATTGTTTTAGATTTGTGTCATTAATAATAAGCATGAAACAGTGCATTTAGAACCAGACCTCCTCATAAACTACTCAGGATTTTTATAAAACATGAAACACATTTAATTATATTGTTCTCATTAAAATGTTATTAGCTATATTTTTGAGATAAAATATTATTATAAGTAATTATGGGCAATTACTGAACATAAAATTTGTTTCATACCATCAGATTCTTTTTTTTTTTTTTTTTTTTGGAAAGGTTTTTGCTATAGGACCCATGCACTCGCCAGAAAAACAGAGAGAGACAGAGAGATAGAAAGCGAGAAATCACGCCCCAGGTGGGATGGCCACGCTGCAATCTCTTCTCCTCCATTCTCCTCTCTGGATCTTGGGCACGCACGCACACGCACCTGGCGTGAGTTTTAAGCCACCGGGTCTGGGACTCGAACCACAGTCGACTACATGGGAGTCCAGTGACATAGCCATTACGCCAACTGCTGGTCCCCCATCAGAATCGTTTAAAACTCCTTTTTCTATGCACGTTTGATAATGTATAATTCAGTAGTGGTGAAGAAAATGTGCATGATAAGCAGATGAATGTATGCATTTTGAGGGTGCATGCTCAAGACTGTGACCTCGCTGGGGTGTGTGACCCAGAGTTTAGTACCCACTGGTTTCAGGGACTGGATGTGAAAACCTGTAAGAAGTCCCAGGGCATAGCGCATCCCAGCAGCTGTCAATCTAAGTCATTAAGGACATTCCGTGGAGCTAGCTGGCCAGGAACAAAGATGACCTTTTTCATTCAGTTGAGTTTACACCAGCTTTTGTGAACAATCGCGTTCTTGGGGGGGTATTTCTATAACACCTGAGGGCACCAGGGATCATGGGCTAACCCTGCGTTTTGCTCGGATAAGGAGCCACAGTAACCTGGTGGGGTTGAGGCTGGTCAGATTCTGAGTCCTGCTAGACGTAGCTCGTCTGGAGGAGGAATGGCAATCCGCCTTTCAGGATCCGAGGTGACAGGGAATGCACAGCAGAGACACATCATCACGCCCAGCTAGGCCCAGTGCACAGCGCCCCATGCAGACTCCGGATCCGGTCAGTGAAAAGGTGTCAGTATACACAGCAATCTGTGCAAAATACTTTTCTTCAGAATGAATTGAAAACGTTATTTACTGATCCTACATCTTCTCAGGTGGAGTAATAGACGTTTTTGAAATAAGCAATCATAGTTATTTTGTCTTCCATTATTTGATGGTTGGTTTCAGTATAAGATTAGTGAATTTAGCATAGTGTTTACCTTTGACAAAAGGGCTTCCCTGGCTTGTAGCAGGGCCCCTTCATTCAAGGTACTGTCGCACTGAGGAAGACAGAGTATTGTGAGAGAGGGGGTAGAAACAGAAACTCACAGCTAGCAAGTGTTCAGAAGCCACACTGCAACTGGATTCTTGAAATGTTCTCTCATTTGAGTTTTTCTGTGCTAGGCATTCCAGCTTGTACCCTGGTAAGAAAATCACCAATATCGTTTCTCTCCTCCCTGCCCTCTCCTGATGTTTTCTCAATATATGTGCATCTAAAAGAAATTTAGTGAACAAAGAACAACCATAAAAGCAAAAATACCTGCTCGGAAAATAATTTTGACCCTTACAGTTATTCTTGAGGGATCAAATTATAGATGGGGGTGAGAGGACTTCTGGGCAAACGTTCCCTCTGTTATTTTCTTGCTTTCCGCCTTTGCTGGACTCTCCTCTGTCCGCTGGAATGTTAAGGAGAGAAGGTGCGTGGCCCATCCGGAGCTGGCTCATTCAAATTCCACATGCATTCGGCTGTGCAGTGGGAAGAGGCCCTCTGCTTCCTCGGAGCTTCGGGGGAAGCCAACATGATTTGATCAGTAAAATTACTGAAGTTGGTATTTAAAACAAAGAGCGGAAGGGTTGGGACCCCGAACAAAGCGAGTGGAGAGGCTGGAAAGGATTTCTCCTCCCAGGTTGTGAGGGGTGTGTATCAGACCATCGCTCACCGGCATTTCTCGGCAGGGCCCCATGGGCAGCCCCCTCACCGCCCAAACGCCGGTCTGCCATGCCACCAAACGCAGCCCTCGCCACCGTTCCGTTCGATTTCCCAGCCCTGTGAGAACATCCAGCCGTTTAAGGGGGTGTCACTCAAGCTTATCCTTTTCATCAGAGCCCTTAGAAGAAATGCCAGTTTGTTTTTGGAGACAGTTAATCTGACGGAAGTAAATTCAAGTTTTGGCAAAGATCTGTGGTGAGAGAGAGAGAAAAGCCGCCCAACAGTATTATTATTAGAAGAAAAGAAGGCACGACCTCCCCAAGTCAAATGCTGAGCACTCCTGCATCATCTCTATCGGGCTGCAGAAAAATAAGGTATTTCAGATGTAGCAAGCCTTAGCGCTTCTTTGCCCCAAGGGCTGTTTTATTACCTCAAAAAAAGCTTGTAATACATTTTCCCTGAGGGTCTGATCATTTAATATCAAATGAGCTTCTAGAAAAACTATACTTCGAGACCAGCAGTTGGCGGTTCAAGTCCCGGACCTGGTGGCTTAACTCACGCAGGGCACATGTGCGTGCGTGCCCAAGATCCCGAGAGGAGAATGGAGGAGAAGGGACTGCGGTGTGGCCATCCCACACCGAGGGGTGATTTCTCGCTTTCTGTCTCTCTGTCTCTCTGTCTTTCTGACGAGCGCACGCGCCCTATAGCAAAAACCTCTCCCCGACAAAAAAAACAATACTTCAAATCAAATCTGAGCAGTAACTCTCTGCCTGGCCCCACTGACCCCAGAAGCTGCCGTTTGCTCTCACATGGCTTCCCCGAGGGTCCAGAGGGCTGTCCGCTTCTGCACACTCCGGATCAATGCCTGCACTCCTTCATGGTCCCTAAGCCCATGACACTGTGTGACACTGCTGAGTGATGGCTACGCTGAGGCCCCGCGTGGACTCGGGGCAGGCTGGGGAGCAGGCAGGTCCCCCGTTACCAAGGCTCCCTGTGGCAGGTCTGGGTGACGCTCTGACCAGAAGGAGACTGAAGTCAGGGTGGCCATGGTGGGCCCACAGTCACACAACATGAAGTGTTGATAGTGCGTGAGGAGAGCCCATGGCGAGCTCAAACGTTTTTCCAATTCTCTGCTTTTCTGCCCATGTGCTTGTCCAAAGAATATACAGCCTTTCATTCTCTTCCTCCTGCCTTTCCACTCACCAAGAGGGAACAGCAGTCCTCTCGGCAACGCCATGATTTGCGACTTGTCGCTCTGGGAATACCAGGAACGCCTTCCTAAGCATCTCTCTTTTTTTGGAGAGGTTTTCGCTATAGGGCGTGCACATTCGCCAGAAAGACAGAGAGAGACAAAGAGACAGAAAGTGAGAAATCACCCCCCAGGGGGGATGGCCACGCCACAATCCCTTCTCCTCCATTCTCCTCTCGGGATCTTGGGCACGCATGCACACGCGCCTGGCGTGAGTTTAAGCCACCGGGTCTGGGACTCGAACCGCGGTCGACTACGTGGGAGTCCAGCAACATAGCCATTATGCCAACTGCTGGCCCAACACTAAGCATCTCTTTATAGAGGCTACTTTAGGTCGTGGGGTGGGGTGCAGGAAGTTCCCAGTGCTCCCTCCGTCCCAGGACAAGGGAGGATCCTGTAGTCCTGTAATTGCATGTTACAGCCGACCCCCCCTCATGGAGCTGGGTACGCTCACAACAGCAGCTCCTGTTTGCCAGGAACTAAATTTGAGACATACAAAACTACCCATATTCAACTATTTTTCACCACCAAAAACAGTAATCTCAGGTAGCTCAATCTCAATTTTATTAAGCATCAGCCACGTGCCAGGAACTCTGGAAGTGCCAGTCAGGAAGCCAACCCTTCAAATGTGCCGCGAGCCCCGTGTTTTGGCTCCTGCGTACAGGTGAGACAGCGGAGGCCGAGAGACAACGCGATTTATGTAAGGCCGTAGGACTGCACAGGGCGTGGCCAGCTTGGGTCCCTCCATCTTCCAGGCACTCATGGGGTGCAGGGCTCTGCACGGAGCCCATGAGCCTGCCTCTGTGGCCACGAAGCCGTGGCCAGGGCTCCGTGAAGCCGTCCCCAGGGCTCTTCCTCCTGAGTCTCTGTCACCCGCTTGCTTTTTGCTCTTCCAGCCCCTGATCCCACTGCTGGGCCTATCTGGGCAGTCCCTTCTCCCCACAGCTCTCCTGCTGTGGCCCAGGGCTCCCCTCTTACCCTGAGCCCTTGGCCTTCCAACGCACATGGTGCTGAGGCCATGGGAAGGGCCAGGCTTAAGGGCCCTGTAGTCATGCCCTGGCCTCACACAGGACAGTGTGGCCTGGCCCAGGAGTCCTGAGGTTACGAAAAAGGACTTGAGAATTCTGGTGGCTTATAAACTTGAAGAGAAACATTTTAATTTTCACTGGAATTTAACATGTTCTTGTATTTTGAATGGAACAAAACAGTAGTAGTCGTGGTGCTTACGACCTTGTCATCACAGATATTTTTATACGCCATTACAGTTGTCGCTGCTGACGTCTCAAAATATTTACATTACCACAACTGCCGGGGCAGGAGCTGCCACCAGCCCTTGTCATTCAAGCGATTAACAAAGAAAGTACATTTATTGCCATATCAAAATTTTGTCTTTTAATATTTTGGTAATTAAATTTTAATACAGTTGGTTTTCTTTGTAAACTTACATATTTTATTTTATATACTTAAAGGCATTCTTTTCATAAGGGTCCATGAGTTTTGTCAGGTGACCAAAGGGATTCATGCCACAGCACAAAAATGGCTACCATTGTCGGCTCTGCGGGCTAAGAAGGCAGTCAGTTTAGGGTGGCACCTTCATCCTGCCCTGCCCCTCCCTGGCTGAATTGCTGGGGGAGCATCTCCTCACTTTTCTCAGCCTTGTGGGTGCATGGGGAGGGTCAGAGGTCCCCGTGGGACACAGCACAGCGCCCAGCTCTGGCCTGGTGCTGCCCCGGCCATTGCGAGGTGCTCTCACCTTGTGCGGTTGCTTACCCTGTAAGGCTCCGCCATGCAGCTGGCCCTGACCCTGATCCTGAGCCCACTCGTGGTGCTCGGTGTCTGCAAGTCTTCCCAGGTGCCCACAGAGTCTCACCAAGGCCATCCCAGAAACAAGGGCTGCCCGTTTCCCCTCCACACTGGCTCCCAGTAGCCAAGCCTGGCTGACTTCCAGGGCGGCCACTGCTCTACCCCCGACAGGGCGGGCTCAGCAGGGGACTTGGAGGCAGGCTCAGTCTGCTCAGTCACGGCCGGTCTCGCTCAGTAACCGCGTGGCGAGTCCCCTGAGTTAGTGCCGCTGCACCTCGTGGAGTCAGTCAGTCGTCCCCCGTCCTCCACCTGATGTGCGGCAGAACTGAGGGAAAGGTACGAAGGCCCCTCCAAAGTCGCCAAGTCTAACACACGCGCCGCACAGGGCCTCCGCTTCCTCGGCCGCCAGGACTGCTTCGCTGCCACATTGCCAAGCCCTACTCAGCGGTGTCCTCCAACACCCGCTGGACGGGCGGGCCTCCTCCTCGCACCCTTCACCCGGGTGGCCTCCCGGCACTCTTCATCGCCCACCTCACGGCTTCGGAAGTCTTTTCTTCCACGCCAAGTAAGCACCCAGGGGGTAGAAAGGACCATTTTCTAATGTCACTTTCTGTAAATAAAACCTGTTGTACATTTCTGTCTAAATATACGAACAACTTAGTTTTGGGGGAAAGAATTTCTTTTCTCAAGCTGTTGAAGAAAATCCCTGTCCTAGAAGGTGGTCACATGGCACCGTCAGACCTTTTATCCCCGTGACTCCCAGGATGGCGAGGACACTCCGAGGCTAAGGGTCCTTGAAGCTTCTCCACTAGCTTTGGACACAGCACCGAAGGCAGGCAACTTTCGGTTTCCTCGAAGAATAAAAGGCTTTTTCTTAATGACCTTTTAAAAAAAAAAAAAAAAAACATTGAGTGATACGTTTTTCTTGTTGTTGTTGCCAAACATTATGTCCCTAGTATGTGTCAGGTACGTTCTGTGAGGCGTCTTACACAGTGTCAGGAACCCCAGCGAGGCGGGTATCTGCCCGGCTCTGGCCATGGAGGAGCGAGGAGGAGAGGTCAGGAGCTTTCCCAAGGCCAGGCCAGCTGTGAGCCGAGCTTCAGCGGCAAACCCAGCGGTGGTCCTGCTTTAACCCAGGGGTTCTGTACCAATGCTTTTTCAGGTACACTTCTTACTGAACTTTCTGGGCGTACAGTGTTGGGGACATACTTCACGTGTATGTCCTTGTCACTCCCAGAGAGAAAATGTTCCACATTAGAGAAAAAAAATGCTGATCAGGTCTGTGCTGAGAAATGTAATATGAACTTAACATTTCAGAATGGATTTTCTAGAATTCAAAAGGACTAATAATAAATACGATGTGGCCTTTCTTTTTGGTGAGCAATTAGAAGAGCATTATCTTGACATAATTGAATTCCCATTCATGGAAGCAGGAAGACTACTTGAGAATTTGGCATATCCTCACTTTCATGTTTGAAGTAGGCACTGGAAACAATATTCTCCTAAAAACTTCAAAAGCCTGCGTATTGTTGAAAATTTGTCCGTGGATATATGTAGCTGCTCTTTGGCACTTTTCTGCGGAATGCTTTAATACCCAATTTCAGAGACTCTCTAGCACAATCATCCCAGTCCAGCATCTGTTCACGCGCACATTTATAAACTGGATTTAAAGTTGTGCAAAGAGCCATTTAAAACCCACAGGACCTGTGGCCCACCTTACTTAGTCCAGAGTACGCCCGTGTCAGTTTTCAGAAAAATGCGTCTGTTGAACTGCAGTGCGTGTAGGCCGAGGGATATGACAGATACAGGGCTGTGCCTTGATGCACCTACTCAAGGTGACTTCAAAAAGTATGTGAGAGGGGACCAGCAGTTAGTGTAATGGCTATGTCGCTGGACTCCCACGTAGTCGACCGTGGTTCAAGTCCGGACCGGGTGGCTTAAACTCAAGCCGGGTGCGTGTGCGTGCGTGCCCAAGATCCCTAAAGGAGAATGGAGGAGAAGGGATTGCGGCGTGGTCATCCCCCCTGGGGGGTGATGTCTCGCTTTCTGTCTCTCTCTATGTCTTTCTGGCAAGCACACATGCCCTATATCAAAAAAAAACTCTCTCCCACCAAAAAAAAAAAAAAAGATACAATGTTCATTTTCCATTGCTACAATCCTTTCTGAAGTGCCCTTATTTTATTTTTACTGGGTGTATGCCAATTATTTATTTACTCCCTTTTTACAAAGAGGGGAAGTTACTGTTTTCAAAGTTTATTTATTTCTCCCATAAGAGAAAGAGAAAGAGAGGTACTTCCGACAGGATGCGGGTCCAGATCACAGCACACACGCCTGGTGTGCTCAGAAGAGTCCCGGACACACGGAACCCAGCACTGTTTTCATGTGGGTCCCGTTGCACTAATTCTGCTAACCACCTGGCTCCAAGGAGCTGATTTTTTAAAGAGAAATATTACTGTTCTTCATACTAAACGACTACTCTTTGGTGCCCTGAGGCCACAGAAAATCTGAAGCTCGGTAATCTGATTGAACACTTCACATCATAAGGTGAGAACGTTTAAGCAGACTGCATAGAGTGACCACGTCACAAAGCGGCAGGACCTCACACGCTGGCCAGGCCGCATGGAGAACCACCGCCATGAAGGAAACAGCGAGTAGAATGTTTGCTCCTCCTCTTTGTCTTCTTCTTTCTCATCTGTTTCCTCCAAAAAGTAAAGGGTTTTTTTTTGAGTAAAATTTTTATTTTAGTTTTAGATTTACAGAAAAGTTGCAAAGCTAGTGCAGAGTTCCCGTATCCCCTAAACCCAGCTCCCGAGTAGTGACAGCTCACGTTAGTATTGTGCCATCGGCACGCTCACCAACCAGCACTGACACGCTGTTACTAACAGAAGCCCACACTTTCTGCAGACTCCCATAGTTTCTACAGATTGTCTTTCTTCTTTTTTAGGATCCTGTCGGGACAACACATTACAGTTATGGCTTATGTTTCCGTAGGCTCCTCTTGGCTGCGACAGCGCTCCAGTGGGCTCTGTGCTGGAGGTCACAACACTGCCACACAGAACAGCTTAGAGAGCGCGTAGGATGCCCTACCAGCTCAGACTGGTCAGCACTGCCGGACAGAACAGCTTAGAGAGCGCGTAGGATGCCCTACCAGCTCAGACTGGTCAGCACTGCCGGACAGAACAGCTTAGAGAGCGCGTAGGATGCCCTACCAGCTCAGACTGGTCAGCACTGCCGGACAGAACAGCTTAGAGAGCGCGTAGGATGCCCTACCAGCTCAGACTGGTCAGCACTGCCGGACAGTACAGCTTAGAGAGCGCGTAGGATGCCCTACCAGCTCAGACTGGTCAGCACTGCCACACAGAACAGCTTAGAGAGCGCGTAGGATACCCTACCAGCTCAGACTGGTCAGCACTGCCGGACAGTACAGCTTAGAGAGCGTGTAGGATGCCCTCCCAGCTCAGACTGGTCAGCACTGCCGGACAGAACAGCTTAGAGAGCGTGTAGGATGCCCTCCCAGCTCAGACTGGTCAACACTGCCGGACAGAACAGCTTAGAGAGCGCGTAGGATGCCCTACCAGATCAGACTGGTCAGCACTGCCGGACAGTACAGCTTAGAGAGCGCGTAGGATGCCCTACCAGCTCAGACTGGTCAGCACTGCCGGACAGAACAGCTTAGAGAGCGCGTAGGATGACCTACCAGCTCAGACTGGTCAACACTGCCGGACAGAACAGCTTAGAGAGCGCGTAGGATGACCTACCAGCTCAGACTGGTCAGCACTGCCGGACAGAACAGCTTAGAGAGCGCGTAGGATGACCTACCAGCTCAGACTGGTCAACACTGCCGGACAGAACAGCTTAGAGAGCGCGTAGGATGACCTACCAGCTCAGACTGGTCAACACTGCCGGACAGAACAGCTTAGAGAGCGCGTAGGATGACCTACCAGCTCAGACTGGTCAACACTGCCGGACAGAACAGCTTAGAGAGCGCGTAGGATGACCTACCAGCTCAGACTGGTCAGCACTGCCGGACAGAACAGCTTAGAGAGCGTGTAGGATGCCCTACCAGCTCAGACTGGTCAGCACTGCCGGACAGAACAGCTTAGAGAGCGCGTAGGATGCCCTACCAGCTCAGACTGGTCAGCACTGCCGGACAGTACAGCTTAGAGAGCGTGTAGGATGCCCTACCAGCTCAGACTGGTCAGCACTGCCGGACAGAACAGCTTAGAGAGCGTGTAGGATGCCCTACCAGCTCAGACTGGTCAACACTGCCGGACAGAACAGCTTAGAGAGCGCGTAGGATGCCCTACCAGCTCAGACTGGTCAGCACTGCCGGACAGTACAGCTTAGAGAGCGCGTAGGATGACCTACCAGATCAGACTGGTCAGCACTGCCGGACAGAACAGCTTAGAGAGCGCGTAGGATGCCCTACCAGCTCAGACTGGTCAGCACTGCCGGACAGAACAGCTTAGAGAGCGCGTAGGATGACCTCCCAGATCAGACTGGACAGCACTGCCGGACAGAACAGCTTAGAGAGCGCGTAGGATGCCCTACCAGCTCAGACTGGTCAACACTGCCGGACAGAACAGCTTAGAGAGCGCGTAGGATGCCCTACCAGCTCAGACTGGTCAGCACTGCCGGACAGTACAGCTTAGAGAGCGCGTAGGATGACCTACCAGATCAGACTGGTCAGCACTGCCGGACAGAACAGCTTAGAGAGCGCGTAGGATGCCCTACCAGCTCAGACTGGTCAGCACTGCCGGACAGTACAGCTTAGAGAGCGCGTAGGATGACCTACCAGCTCAGACTGGTCAGCACTGCCGGACAGAACAGCTTAGAGAGCGCGTAGGATGCCCTACCAGCTCAGACTGGTCAGCACTGCCGGACAGAACAGCTTAGAGAGCGTGTAGGATGCCCTACCAGCTCAGACTGGTCAGCACTGCCGGACAGAACAGCTTAGAGAGCGTGTAGGATGCCCTACCAGCTCAGACTGGTCAGCACTGCCGGACAGAACAGCTTAGAGAGCGCGTAGGATGCCCTACCAGATCAGACTGGTCAACACTGCCGGACAGTACAGCTTAGAGAGCGCGTAGGATGACCTACCAGCTCAGACTGGTCAACACTGCTGGACAGAACAGCTTAGAGAGCGCGTAGGATGCCCTACCAGCTCAGACTGGACAACACTGCCGGACAGAACAGCTTAGAGAGCGCGTAGGATGCCCTCCCAGCTCAGACTGGTCAGCACTGCCGGACAGTACAGCTTAGAGAGCGTGTAGGATGCCCTCCCAGCTCAGACTGGTCAGCACTGCCGGACAGTACAGCTTAGAGAGCGCGTAGGATGCCCTCCCAGCTCAGACTGGTCAGCACTGCCGGACAGAACAGCTTAGAGAGCGCATAGATGCCCTCCCAGCTCAGACTGGTCAGCACTGCCGGACAGTACAGCTTAGAGAGCGCGTAGGATGCCCTACCAGCTCAGACTGGTCAGCACTGCCGGACAGAACAGCTTAGAGAGCGCGTAGGATGCCCTACCAGCTCAGGCTGGTCTGGTGCTTTCTCTAGCAATTAGAAAGCGGGTACGAGCTTGGGGAGGAATACCACAGAGAGAAAGTGACATCTGCTCACACTGTGAGTCTTCTTTTTAGCATTAGGTAAAACACCTGGCCCACAGCAGACACTGTCGGCTCTCCTCCTCGCCCAGGCCAGTGTGGGCACCAGAACATGCCGTGTATGAGACATCTTTACTGTATCCCTGTCCCTCTCCTCTAGGACAGCTATGAACCGGAAGGAAAGCAGGCCCGATGAGAAAGCAGAAATTGAGATTTTTGTTAGTCATATCCAGGGGCAACATGAACAGTCCCTGTGCTGGAGACAATGTCCCCTGAAGAGACCTCCCAGAACTTGTCTCACCCTGCTGGGTACCCCGGGAAGGTGACCTTTATGGCCTGTGACTACAAACAGCCTCTGCTGTAGACGCGTTTCGGGTTGGCCGATGGGGCAGCAGCAGAGCTGGGTGGGCAGGAGGGGAGTGAGGCAGGGGTGTTCCCTCCGAGCTGGGCCCCCGCCCCGTCTGACTGCCTCCCCTCGCAAAGGCCCTCCCCAGGCAGCCCTCCTCCCTCCTCCGCAGCAGCCTCTCCCAAGTCCTCACACCTGCTCCTCCCCCTGCTGCTTCAGGCCGAGGGGTGACGGGGTCTCCTCTGCTTGGGTAGGGGCCGGATTTTCTGTGGTTGGTCCCCACAAACCCTGACCATGACTTTCATGTAACCCTTTAAGTATCCACGTGGATTCACTGTCTCTGTCTCACCAGGATCGTGACGGCTACATCCTCTATATAAATTTAGATAGGGCAAAGAGTCGGAAGGGGCTTCTCACAGATCAGGTAGCCAAATAGCACCCATTAAACGGTGAGCCATCGTGTGGTTCATGTTTAGAAAACGAATTACTGTATCAGTCACATCTGAGACATTGCTCCCGACCCAGTGCCCTGCAGGGTGACCTTTGCTGCTTTTTAGTTTATTTTAATGATGCTGCCATCACACAGACGTTTCTGGAATTGTAGAAACCCTGCTTGAAAATGACCTGTAGCCACACTTCAGTTCTCAGCGGCTTTACCACACCTGACCCTCCTCTCTTCACAAACTTGGGCTCCAGATTACTTCGGACTGTTTTCAAAAATTAAATTCAACCTCCAAGAGAACAGCTTTGACTGATATTATATTAATTTATTTAGAACCATCAGCCATAGTCTCAAAGGGTCTCCTTTTTTTAATAAAAGGAGCGAGTTCTGGAAGCGCTGTGTCCTAACGGCACTTGGCGTAAGTGTGAAAACGTGCACGGCCGTGCCGAGGTGGGCGGGCCCTTACACGGTTCTGCTGTGACTGCTGAGAGTTGTCGCTAGGTCATAACAGCAAGTGTTTCAGGACATAGGCCCTGGGGTCTGACTGCACGGGTGTCAATCCTCGCTTCTTACTGATTATCTATGTGTGACCTTAGGCAAATTGCTTAACCTGTCTTTGCCTGCAGTGTCTCATTGGTACGAGAGAGAAAGAGAGTGAGGGGGAGAGAGAGAGAGTGAGGGGGAGAGAGAAAGAGAGAGGGGGAGAGAGAGTGAGGGGGGAGAGAGAGTGAGGGGGAGAGAGAGTGAGGGGGGGAGAGAGAGAGTGAGGGGGGGAGAGAGAGTGAGAAAGTGAGAAAGTGAGCCTTCAGGACCAGGATTTGAACCACGGTCGGCCATGTAGTATCGATGTTATAGGGTGTTCTGATAATTAAATAAATTAGTGCATGTAAGTGTTTTAAATTGCTCTGGAACATAAGAAGGCATAAAATGTTAGCTCTGACCACTGTGGACTAGATTGTGACACACATCTTGACTAAAGAACATCAGTTTTCATGGCCAGATGGTGGTATGGTGGTTAAGGCAGCTGAATCCCACATGCATTTCACACGGTTCGAGTCCTGTACCTGGTGGCTTAAAAAACATGCCAGGTGCGTGTGTGTGCATGCATGCCCAAAATCCTGAGGGGAGAATAGAGTAGAAAGGATTATGGCGTGTCCATCCATCTCTGAGGTGCTGTCTCACTTTCTCCAGTGAGTGAACATGCCCTGTAGCAAAAACTTACAAAAAAGAAAGAAGAGAAAAATAGTCATAAAGACCATCACTTTTTTTTTTTTTTTTTTTTTTTTTGGAGAGGTTTTTCGCTATAGGGCGCGTGTGCTCGCCGGACAGACAGAGAGAGACAGAGAGACAGAAAGCGAGAAATCACCCCCCAGGGGGGATGGTCACGCCGCAATCCCTTCTCCTCCATTCTCCTCTCGGGATCTTGGGCACGCACGCACACGCGCCCGGCGTGAGTTGTAAGCCACCGGGTCCGAGACGCGAACCGCGGTCGACTACGTGGGAGTCCAGCGACATAGCCATTACGCTAACTGCCAGTTCCCAAAGACCATCACTTTTTAACTAAATGTGTGGTGTGGTTATATTTTGATATATTTTTAAAATTATTTATTTAATTTTATTCAATTATTATTTTAAAATTTGTTATAGGGCACAAATTATATGTGTATCAGAGAGAGAGTGAGGGAGAGAGAGAGTGAGGGGGGGAGAGAGAGTGAGGGGGGAGAGAGAGTGAGGGGGGAGAGAGTGAGAAAGCGAGCCTTCAGGACCAGGATTGGAACCACAGTCGGCCATGTGGGAGTCAGCACCTTAACCACCACGCCACCTGTTTGTCCCTATTTTGATATCCTTACATTTTATTTAGTTCATTGATGGCTGTTATCTTTATTAGGCACTGCTATCATGTAACAGTACGATTTGTTCAGAGATTGGTAAGTTAAGAAACATATTTACATTTGTTTGCGTTTTTCGTTGTTGTTTTTGTTTTTGCCATAGGGCACATGTCTGTGTCGCCAGAGGTAGAGAGAGAGAGAGCAAGTGAGAAATTGCCCCCAGGGGTGATGGCCATGCCCAGTCCCTTCTCCTTCATTCTCCTCTTGGGATTTCGGGCACGCACGCACGTGCAAGCTGTCGGGTCTAAGGCACGACCAAGTGTGCGCTCCTGGTAAAAGGACACACACGGGATCGAGTTTGCTTATTTTTTAAGAGATTCTTTTCAAAGATGCTTTTCATTTATTTCTCAGAGGGCGCATGTACTCACCGAAGCTGGGTAGGGAGTCAGAGGGGGAGAGAAAGCACCCCAAACGCAGGGAGACGCAGTGACACTGCAGTCCCTCCCCTCCCACGTCAGAGGGGGAGAGAGAAAGCACCCCAAACGCAGGGAGACGCAGTGACACTGCAGTCCCTCCCCTCCCACGTCAGAGGGGGAGAGAGAAAGCACCCCAAACGCAGGGAGACGCAGTGACACTGCAGTCCCTCCCCTCCCACGTCAGAGGGGGAGGGAGAAAGCACCCCAAACGCAGGGAGACGCAGTGACACTGCAGTCCCTCCCCTCCCACTTGCCATGCTGCTGGGATTTGGGGCACATTTGCACATGCAACCTGCGTGCTTCTTACACCACCGGGCTGGGGTTCGAACTGCAGTTGGCCATGTGGAATCTTATCACTGTGGCCCAAGCAGGGCCTCCAAAGATTTCAAATTAATATAACATTTTCTTTTTCTTTTTTTTCTGGAGAGCTTTTTGCTATAGGGCGTGTGCAATTGCCAGAAAGACAGAGAGAGACAGACAGAAAGTGAGAAATCACCCCCCGGGGGGATGGTCACGCCGCAATCCCTTCTCCTCCATTCTCCTCTCAGGATCTTGGGCACTCATGCACACATGCCTGGCGTGAGTTTAAGCCACTGGGTCTGGGACTCAAACCTCAGTCAACTACTTGGGAGTCCAGCGACATAGCCATTACGCTAACTGCTGGTCCCAATACATTTTCTAATTACCTAGTGATAGGCTTTACTTTTCAATTTCTAGGTTATGATGGATTTGTGGGATATAAACATATACATACGTGTGTGTGTGTGTGTGTGTGTGTGTGTGTGTATCATACAGTTGAACTAAGTTGGCTAAAATACTGAGTAATCCAGGGCCCAGCAGGTGATGTAGTGGTTAAGGTGCTAGACACTCTCACATGCTAGATACTCTCAACCATGGTTCAAGTCCTAGACCTGGTGGCTTTCTCTCTCTCTCTCTCTCTCTCGCTCTGTGTGTGTGTGTGTATGTGTGTGTGTGGTGTGTGTCTGGTCAAATTAAAATAAATGAATTAATTAATAAAATTAAATAAATTCTTCTTAAAAAAAGAGATTAAAAAAAAAGAATACTGAGTAATCCATGAAGTGACGAAGTAAACATTTACCCACTGGGGTGTGGAGGCTTCCAGGGCTCCAAGAGTGTACACCTGCAGAAGCCGTGATTCACTGCTGAGTCACTCGGCAGACGTTTGCGAGGAGAAGCCAGCGGGGTACGGAGGATGTGCTTGACTTCGGCTTCTCCCCTGCTCCCCGAGAATGACGACGTTAATGACACTTCCAAACAGCTCACCCAGTCACAAAGTGGAAGATTACAAAGTCCATGTGGCAGCTGACTTCCTAATGGGGTACATTCGACAGGACATTGCATGTTTTATGGCTGGAGTTGGTTAGACTATAAGACTTAAAATATGTCGCTAAAGTGGTTGAAAAATAGGCCTTGGAAGTTCAGATCAAAGCATTACAGGGGGGTGATTAGATAAATAAAAAGTTTAAGCCTAACTGAGCAAATAATTGCACATCCCCTGAAAAGCTCGGTTCACAGGGATTGATCAAATGTGAGTCACCCCAGGCACAGATGTCTCTCTAAGAATATTCCTTTTAATTTTTTTAATATACATCAAAAGGAAAAAAAAAAAAAAAAAAAAACGGGTACTGACCAGCAAATACTCCTGTTTGTGTAAGAAAAGCCTCTTTACGACACTCACAAAAATATACATATATCCCTCATTGTTTAAAGAGGCCAGTTTTTTCTTTCTCTTTTTTTCTCTGTCTCTAGTAAAAAGGTTTTTGCTGCTTTAACACAGACTAATAGAGCTCACCTAAGAAGATTCTAAAACATTTCTGTAGTCTTATCTTGCCCATTATTATATTCAAGCCAGATGCAGGTTTATGTTAAAAGCATGTACTCTTATTTTTGTAAAGAAAAAGATGTCACTGTGGAAGACTCATCTTTGTCTAGTTAAAGAACAAACCAAAAAAAAGCATTTGTGAAGCTTATTTGTGCACTGCTAGCGCCAGACACAAGTTATCTCATTTAATCCTCAGGACAATACGTGAAGGCCGGCTTTCGGATTGCTGTCTCACCTGCGAGGGGCCGAAGCACTCTTACAGGAAGCGGCACAGCAGAGGCGAGCCCTGGTGTAAGGCTGGCTTTTCTCACCCGAGCACTTTTTTTTTTTAAAGAAGTATTTTATTTAACTTTATTTATTTATTCAGTTATTTATTTATTTAATTTGACCAGAGAGGGACAGAGTGAGAGAGAGAGAGAGAGAGAGAGAGAGAGAGAGAGAGAGAGAGAGGGAAAGTGAGAAAGGAAGCCACCCGGTCTGGGACTTGAACCGCAGTGGGCTGTGTGGGAGTCCAGCGCTCTTATCCATCACACCACCTGCCAGCCCCATAGCACTTTTAACTGACAGTCACTCTCTAGCGTCCCCAGGTACTCTGCAACTGGACCTAGATTTCAGTCATTCTCACGTGCTGGTCTGGACTGTGTCCCTGAGGCGGGATACGAGGATTATTCCTTATTTTGAAAAGCAGCAATCTGAGGTAGACATCACGGCTTTCAGAAGCCACATAAAATGAGGCACGTGGGCAGGGACTGTGCACGCAGGCTGGTAAGTTTCAAGTCTGTGATTTGGTCATCCATTCCTTGTGACCAGATGGTGACCAGGGAAAACATTGTGGCAGTGAAATACTTGGTGCGCCCCGTCCAGGCCCGGGATCGGCAGTTCCTGTAGGAGCAGCACTTACTCTGCAGTAATCCCAAGGACACGCTGAGCAGAATAAAAGGGAAACGCAACGCTGGTAGCGTCAATATCTGTTTATGAGTCAATACCAGCTTTAGTTTTCAGGTCTGCCCGTGAGCTCCGCTCCACAGCTTTGACAATACCTTTACACCTCAACCTCCACGCCACGTATAAGTGACACTATTTCTTACCTTTGCAACAGGGAGTCACTTTATGATTCAGTTTGCCCTCAGACAGCAAGGGACAGGGAAGCAGGTTAGCACAACAGCCATTACCCCACAGTCACAGGACCCTGCTCCAAATTCTAGCTGTGTGACTCGGAGAAAGTTGCTAAACCTTCGGTGCCTCCATCTCTCCACTGATAGGTAGTGTCCTCTCATGAGCTACTAGACAGTTCATTTGCGTTGTTATAACAAAATTTCATAGGCTAGGTCGCTTAAATTGCAGGAATTGGCTTCTCACAGTTCTGGAAGCTGAGGTCCGAGATCGAGGTGTTGGACTCACCCAGTCTGTCCTTGTCAGGAGCGTGTGTGGAAAGTCTCTGTCCTGTCACTGTATTTATCTGTGCCAACAGGCCAGGGCTCAGTAAGTCACTATAGTATATGGAGGATAGAGCTACATGAAGTTAAAAACAAACAGACAAACAAACAAAAACACACGTTTACGCATGACAGACTGCAGTCGGTTTCCCCCCAGAATTCCTTGGCCGTGGGTCCTGGCGAGTGTGGGTTAACACTTTGCGTGCTCTAGTACAAAAGATGAAGCAGATGACACTTGAAAAGTTTTTCCACAGTGCTACTTAGGTTTTTGCTGATTAGTTTAGAAATTACCCACATATTAAAAACTAAACAAAACACCACCAGTCTAAAATAGGGGTGGCTGTTTCTACCCTAAAGCAGTTTTCCACATTCCCTTTGTCTCATGGAAATGCAGATTCAAAGGGAAGTCTTAAGAGGAATACATGTTTCTTCTTCTATTTTTCCCCCTAAATTTATGTCTAAAACTCAATGAATATTCATGGAGAGAGTGAGCTGCTAAAAAACATGTTTTTGTAAGGTCGATGGATAGTATCTTTCTCAAGAACCATGGATTTCCTTGTTAAAAATGGAGATTCCAGACCAGTTACTTTAATCTCTGAGGTGGGGCCTCGGAACCCCCTGTGTAATAGGCTTCCCAGAAAACTCGAACACACTTACTGCTATTGGAGAACCTCTGATAAGTGGGGATACAATTCTCCGGATTAATTTTGCCTTCAAATAATACCCATCACTCTTAAAATACAAACAAAACTGCCACAGGCTGGCAAATGAGGAGACGGAGCACGTGAAAACATTTCGGGTAGTAGTTAACCCCAATATTAAAACACAGCAAACAATCACTTACCAAGCTCCATTCCAGGGCTATTTTAAGCTTACTGAAGTATTAGGGATCATCTAACAATTTGAAAAGAAAGAAACTGTATGCAAGTGTTTGTGTGTACGTGCGTGCGTGCGGGCGTGTGTGTGTGTGTGTTACAAGCTAGACCAAAATGTTAAATAAGCATGGCAGAGGAGGGTCACGGAATCGCTACTTCCATCTCTTTGATACATGACAAGTGCCCCCAAATAATCATCTGTCGTGCTCGGAAGGCCCACTGTGGGTCAGGCAGTATTGTGTGTCCCCTGCCGAGCGCCACCCAGCCTGGGACGTGAGGGAGATCAAACGTGGTCCTCTCCAGCTCACCGGCACAGGCTTCCGACACAGAACAGGGTCTCCGGGCCCACTGAGAGGCTGATAAAAGGCATAGGTTTTTAACCCTGAAAAATGTATATATTCACAAGCACTTGATTTCCGAGTATGGTTCCAGGGGACTGGTGGAGATCTCACTGAAGAAGCCCTCATCCAAACCAGACGGAGTTGAATAGAGGAGGCCCTAAATTCTAGACGGTTCGTAGTGTTCTCTTCCTGTGTATAATCCAAAATTCAATTGAAATGTTTTAAAGACATAAAAGTGAAGTACTCTAAATTAAAATTGTTTCTTCCTTGGTCTTCTAATTGCCTATTTCTGCCTTTGTTTGTTGTTTATTTCTCATGTTGACATTTTTAAGAGTTTGTTTTGGTTAGCGCCTCTGCTCCGCCTGAGCCCTGAGCATGTACTGACCTTCCTACGACTAGTTCAGCGTTACTCTGGAGGGAGACAGCTCCCACACACAGCTATCCAACATCTGATGCTCTGAGCTCGGAGAGCGCAGAGCTCACGGCATGGGGAGAAGGTGTCATCTCAACACAATCATCCAGTAAGTTCCGAGCCCAGGCGGGGAGTCCTTCGGCGGTGCCGCAGGGAGGAAATGACTCAGTTAACAAGCAATGTCCTCCTGGGCTCCTCAACCTCCCTCCCAACTAAGCAATTAGGAGAAGCATCCACGAGGCTGGTGCAGACAGCAGGGAGCCGGCAGGTGGCATGGTGGTTAAGGGCACTGACCTCCCACATGGCTGGCCATGGTTCCAGTCCCGGACCTGGTAACTTGCTTTCTCACTTTCCCTCTCTCTCTCCCTGTCCCTCTCTGGTCAAAATAAAATAAATAAATAAATAAATAAATAAATAAATAAATAAAGTGGGATAAAATAATTCTTAAAAAGAAAGGAAGGAAGGCACTGGGCTGGTATTGGATGCCCTGTCCTGTTTGCCGACAGAAGGTAGCACTGAACATATCTCAGTGGTGAGGAACAGGGCAATGTGATTTGGGACAGCATGAAGCAGGGGCTGGCAGGGGCCGGGCAGAGCCATAGCAGAAGCCCGCTCACGCCAGAGAAGGCCCTGCCACAGGGAGAAGGAATGGAGAGGGGAGTGGATGAGGGGAGGGCAGGGAGAGTAGCCACACCAAGACCACGGTGCTTTTAAACTCACCCTAATGTTGATAACAGCACAAAGAGGCTCCTAAGTGATACCCAAGTGACCCAGGTTCCTGTTCAAGAAAGATCTGCATTCTTATTGTTCAAGTTATTTACCCCAAGAGCGTTGGTGTGTAACCCTCTCACACGTTGGCCCGTGTCTTCTCAATCACCACCCGCTTTCACCCAAACATCAGGGAAGAGGTGACTATTTATTTATGTTCTGCCTATTTCCAAAATGGAGTTAAGGCAGGAGAGCACACAGCTAAGTCGAATTTCAATGTTAGAAATGCACGGCTGAAAGAACTGTCCGCATCTTTCGGCAGACAATGCCTGGTCGTGAGAATCACGTTAGTGCTGCCCGCGTTGTCTATACCCGGGTGCTTCTCTCTGCTTACGTAAGAGAAGGCGCTCCTGTCCTCAGCCTGCGCTGGCTCCTTTTAGATGTTCCAGGGCAGGATACGAGGAACCTATCAGAGGAGTCAGACCTTGTGTGAAGGACACGACGACAGCAGCCACGGCTTCAAGAGTGCCTGCTGCTTTCCACGCAGCCACGTGCAACCCGCAGCGTTCAAGGAACTTGGTCGTACAATTCTCTTATCGTTTTCTTTTTTTTTTTTTTAGAGAAGTTTTTCTTTTTGATGTGCACTCTTCAGAAAGAGACAAAAAGTGAGAAATCACCCCCAGGGGGGATGGCCACGCCACAATCCCTTCTCCTCCATTCTCCTCTCGGGATCTTGGGCACGCACACACACACGCCAGGTGTGAGTTTAAGCCACCGGGTCCGGGACTCGAACCTCGGTCAACTACATGGGAGTCCAGCGACATAGCCATTACGCTAACTGCTGGTCCCAATTGTCTTATCTCATTAAGTTAACATTCTGCAGATGAGGAAACTGACGACTGGAAAAGGGATTTCTTTTACCTGCTTGAGGTATTGCTCATAGGCGACAGGGTTCAAACATGAGCCTGACTTGAAAGCCCTGGGGTTTTCCTTTAGGAAAGAGGGGAGGGTAGGCCAAAGGTAGGACTCATCACCGGCACTGACCCTCAGACCCGAGGAGGAAGACGCAGTGCCGCCTCCTAGTGTGGGGGGCTGGCGCGGCCCACGCCCTGTCCCCTCTATTCTGAAACACGCCTTTGCTATGAATCTGTCCCAAGGGCTTTCTTTTTGGCGTTTCCCACCTAAGTGAACAGTTTGCATAGCTGCCCTTCTGTAAAGTAAATATCATCTTTCCCCGTGGGGATCTTCTTCCTCTGGGAGACGGCGGTTTGCGCCTGGATTTGTGCACGTTTCTCCCGGCAATTTAAGTGGCTCCGCTCCGAGAGAAAGGTAAACACGCTGTTTTCCAACACCAGTGTTTTCAAATACCACTGCAGAAGAAGATTATGTAATTAAGACCCTCGGCTGCAATTTTTGTCTTTTATACAGTACTTTAACATTTTAAGGGGGTAGAGGAAAAGGCTGGGTGTAAATAAAAGGGAAAAGGGGACTTAACAGGATCCAATCATCACTTAATTAGCCGTTTACATGCCAGACAGCCTGCGAGTGCTTCTCCACTCGTCTCTGCCGCTCTGTGACTGGTGTCTGGAGAAATACTGACACCAAAGTTAAACTCAGAGATGCCACCAAGATTCTGGGACAAGCACTCAGACCCCATTAGCACATCAGCTGTTTCATGGAATGTGCTCCTGGGCCCAGATCAGTCGGTGTTTCACCAGCCGTTCTTCGTTCTTTACACGTGACTGCATAACGGTTCTCAAACTGTTTCTGAACTTCCACCCCCATCCCTGAAGCCTGCTACGAATCTTCTGTTCCTTACCCATTTAATTTGATCTTTATGTCAGTAAAAACAATGGTGTCTCCAACAAAAGATGGGTCTTTGTTCCCAGCCATAAGCAACATCAACTCAAAGTCCACTCCCTATGGTTTGTGGGCCTGGATCAAAGATGATCTTTTCAAAAACAGATCGCCAAAGGCTGTGGTACGTAGGCTGCCCGTGCCGTGAACTGCAAGGCCAGGCAGGGTGGCGTATAGAGAGAGAGACCCCGTAAACGGTGCTGACGTAACCAGGACCGATCGTAAGCGACCCACTGCCACTCTTTATTTACTTATGGAAGGACCTTAATACAAACATCAAAATACGTTTTTTTACAGAAAATTTGGAAAATAGAGCCCAAAAAGAAAAATGTGAACATCACCTATAATCATACCGCACAAAAACAATCCCAGTTAACCTATTATATATACGCTTCTATATCATAGACTTCCTGTGAAATAGGTCACGTGATGGGTGATGCTTTTTGACCCAGAGATTTTTTTACTTTATAAGATATCATAAGCATCTTTTTATGCCATTAAAAGTTTTTTTGTTTTGTTTTTGCTATAGGGCGTGTGCGCTCGCCAGAAAGACAGAGAGAGACAGAGAGACAGAAAGCGAGAAATCACCCCCCAGGGGGGATGGTCACGCCGCAATCCCTTCTCCTCCATTCTCCTCTCGGGATCTTGGGCACGCACGCACACGCGCCCGGCAAGAGGTTAAGCCACCAGGTCCAGGACTCGAACCATGATCGACTACATGGGAGTCTAGCGACATAGCCATTATGCCAACTGCTGGTCCCCACTATTTTTCTCTTTGTAGTATCCCATTGTGTATAATTATATGCTTGTAAAATAGCTTTTAAAGGCATAATTTTAAAAGTAAACCTGTGGGGGCCAGCAAGTGGGTAGTGGTTAATGTGGCTGCATCCCACGTGGCTGACTGCGGCTGAGCACTTGGCCTGTGGCCTCGGAAATGCCGCTAGTGTGCGCTGGGGCACACCCGGATCTGGGAAGAATGGAGGGATGGAGACCAGGCTGCGGTGGACCGTTCGGTAGAGGGTGTTTTCCCACTTTCCCTCACTCTCTCTCTCTCTGTTTGGCAAGCACGTGTGTCCTCTGGCAGATTAAAACAAAATTAAAAATAACACTTGCTCATTGTTAAAATAAATAAATAAATAAATAACAGTTACAGAAGGTAGAATTTCTGCCTCAAAGATGTTTGCGGTGTTTTTGTTTTGGTTTACGCCGAAGGCATGTGCGTTTGTCATAGAGAGACAGAGAGACGGAGAGAGGAAGAGGAGAAAACGCCTCTAAACGGGGCGAATCATCCCTCAACCCCCTCTCCTCCAGCTCTCCACCCTGTGGGACCCAGGCATGCGAAGCCAAGCACCCACCGTGTCTTTCAGGCCACTGAGGTGGAACGCAAAGTGCGTGACTGGCCGTGGGGGATCTGGCTCTGCCAATCAGCCCAGATGTAAAGATTTCTACAGTTTATTCAGGTGTCAATACACTATTCTCAAAAGTTTTATCAATTTCCATTTCTAACAGTAACATATAAGACTATCTATTCTTTTCTTACCTCAAAAATAAAGTATTAGGGGGCCAACTGATGGCGTAGCAGTTACATGGCTGGACTCCCACATGGCCAAGAGCCATTTGAGTACCAAACCAGGTGGTCTCAAAATCATGCCGGGTGTGTGCGTGGGTGCCCGAGACCCCAGGAGGACAATGGAGAAGGGACTGCGGCATGACCTTTCCCCCAGGGGGTGATTTCTCGCTTTCCCTCTCATTGTCTCTCTCCCAGGCATGTGCCCTAACGCAAAAACCTCTTAATTAATTATTTAAAATAAAATAAAATATTGGGTTGTCAGAAAAGTCATGACACATTTTTCTAATTATTTTTAATTAGACTGGAAAGAGGGATGTAATTTTAGTTTTTCATATCTTTGATGCTTAGTAAGGTTATTTATGCCTGTATGTCTACTTGTATGTCTTACTATAGTTCTTGCATTTATATTTCTCACTGTAAGTTGTTTATTTTTTCCCCACTTTTCAATGGGTTTCTAAAATCCTCTTTGTAGTAAGGTTATCAATTTTTTTCCCACTATTAAATATTTTCCTTGATTTGTTTTTCACCTTTGAATCGTGTTTATTTCTTTGCTTTTAATTTTTCATTTTTAAGTAGTTTTAGTTTTTTTGACGAATGACGAAGGTGGTACAGAGAGCTTTCCTATGCCCTCTTCTGATTGTCCCTGTTAGTCTGTATAAGCACAGGACAACGGTCACAATCAACACTGGTACAATACTATAAACTACAGACTATTTGGACTGGACCAGATTTTCCACTAATATTGTTTTTCTGTCTCACAATCCAATCCAGAATACCAGACTGAATGCAGTTGTCATGTTGCCTTAGTCTCTTTGAGTTTCTGATGGCTTTAATCTTTCTTTAATTTTCATGACTTTGCAGCTGGCAGGTGGCGTGGTGGTTAAGGTGCTGGACTCCCACATGGCTGACTGTGGTTCAAGTCCTGGACCTGGTGGCTTGCTTTCTCACTCTCCTTCTCTCTCTCTGAATCTCTCTGGTCAAATTAAATAATAATAATAATAATAATAATAATAATAAAAAATACAATTAAAAAATTTTTCATGACTTTGACACCACGAGGGTACTTTCTCAGTATTCTGTAGACTATCACTGAATTTGAGTTTCTCAACTCTAAGTTGCCATTTTTCCATCCCTTACCCAGTCGTTAGGACACTCCTAGATCCAAACCACACTCTAAGGGGAGATGGGCTAGCCTCTATGTCTTAGAGAGCGGAGTATCAGAGAATTTGGAGAGAGGTGTTAAAACGATCCCATTCATGAATGCACATGTAGGACTAGAGATCATTTGAGGCGATGCAAATACCTCGTTTCTTTTCAACTTTAACCCACTCATGTTAGCACTCACCACTGGATTCCCCTTTCTCCTCTGCTGGGTTACTGAGCAGGATTAGATAACAGTGGTAGGTTTTGTTTCACTGTGATTCTGCATTTGCTGTACAAATGCCCACTTCTCTTAGTCCCTCCATTGCCCCTGTAAATACCCTTCCTGGTAGGGGTTCTTCCTTCACCCTGCTCCACCGCAGTCCACGCGGAACAGAGAGGAGCTCTATTCTTACAGAACAACCGGGCTCGCTTCATTACGGCCTCTATCTCCTTCCATGTCTCTCCTGCATTTGGGGAAGACAGATCCATGGAGCTGCCTAGACCTGCTTGCACATCTCTTTTCTGCTCTTTAATAGCTACCTGATTTTTTTAGTGAAATGTTTTGGTAGTCCGTGTTTTCACCTGTTCATGTGTGAGAGTGGCCATTGTCTCCCAGGAAGGCTGCTTACCATCAACAGCCTATTGCCATTTTCTTTGTCTCATTGAACACTTACTAGCTACTAGGTACCCAATGTGGAGAGGTGAGCACAGTCAGCTCAGCACTTCCCTCATGGGCCCAGTCTAGGGGAGGCATATTGAAGGTCTGAGAGCCGTGTAGTCAGCATGGTGCAGTGGAGAAAGGAAAAACGGTGATGGAATAAAAGGTAAGCCGAATGAAGGATGTAGGAAGGGAATCTAATTTTTTATAACTCGGCAAGAATTCTGCCGCAGTTCGAAGTGTCCGTGTTTGCTCCGCTGAGCGGTAAGTTCTGTGAGTGCAAAGACTGAATGGTCTCCATTGGTGTAAACTTCTCACGCAGAGAAAGCAAAGCTTCATAACAATCTGTTAAGCTCAAATATTTAAATGCTCTTGCTAGGTGAAATCCACTCATTGATCCTCATAGATGGACTAGACTTAGACTTGCACGGTAGTCGCTGCTTCCTTACCTCAGTCTTGGCGCCTTTAGTTCTTGCTTCGAATCGGGTGCATGGTACCTGTGTAAAACATTATTTGTTAAATGAATGAGGGAAGGCATTTGGAATCTAAAAGTAACTCTTATCTACAACTAAATTTCTCATTTAAATTAAAAAAAAATCCTGTAAATATTTGTGCTAACCAAAGACTTCAAACTCATTCCGAGTAAACATCATCTTATCCTAGTTGCCTAAAACATTCCCTGCGTGCATAAGGTGTGAGTTTTACAGTCCCGTTTGCTCTATCTATGTAAAAGCTTTTTATTTGGCTTCAAAGTCTTCAACTTCACAGCAAAATTTCATTATGTCCCAGTTGAGTTCTGTTTAATGGAATTAAATTTCACCCTTTCTAATTATCTTTTGGAACAGACAATCTTTACAGAATAATTAGTAATAGAAGAACATAATGGATCATTGTCTTTATTACTGCAAAGAAATCCTAGATGCTGCTCTAAATCTTAAAAAAAGATCTCATGAAATATAAAATGTATTGAATCCTTCCTCTTAAATTATGTAACATTTAAACTTTGTCAACATAGCTTAAAGATGATGGGGAGGTAATTATTTTCCTGCATCACTTTAAATTATTTTGTGAAACTACTTTAATGATACAATTCAAATTAATTATGCTAACATTTCATTTTCAGGATTTTTATTGGTAGAACATTCTATTATCAAATGTGATTTAAATGCATATGCATATTTTTCTCACTTATTTTGAGTTTCATTTTTGCTTTCCTGGACATTTTCTCCTGGACTCTAAGCTAAGTTCAGTCTAAGCTAAATGCAGTCTAATTAAAAATAATCCCACTTACCTATATGAAAAGCATGTGCCACTGGAAAAAATTGATAAAACATAGCTCAATGAAAAAGAAGTATCCAAACATGTCTGATTTTATTTCTAAAGAAAGCCCCAGAAGACAAAAAAAAAATTGTTTTTTTCTTTTCCTTTCTAAACATTCAAGCAATTAAAACACCTTTGAAAATGGAAGAGGGAAAATGCAGTTGAAAAACGAGTAGGGTCCTTCTTGGACTTCTAGGCTTTATAGTTTAATTTGTTGAGAATTTAAAATTACAGTAATTGCCCTTAAATAACTGACATTATTTGACACCACAACAACAGAGGAGTAGAAATGACTGACAAACACACAAAAGACTTTTGTTATCTTTGTTTGTCTGCCTGAATAAATCTTAACAAGTATTTCAAAGATTTAAATTTATAGCATACTTAATCGCCATTAGATGGCCAATCCTATTGGCTTTCAGCTAAGTTTCACTGACACTCAACATTTTTGGTATCAACTTCTTTAACATATCTAGTTTGTCTCAACAGCTATCTTTAAACTAAATTATTACCTCTAAATTAAACATTTTGATAAAATATGTGGAATTAACTTGAGCTAAGTAAAACCTCTACTTCTTTCCCCTCTATACCAAGGACTGCACTGATGGGGGAGGGGTATTGAAATCGTGATTTTGAAAAATATAACCAACAGCCTTCTCTGGATATATCATAAGATGGTTACTATTTAGTTTAATAATCTTTTTCCTACACATCAAGTTCATTTAGGACATCGATACTTAAAACCGTTTATCGTTACTTAAATATTGAGCAGACATTTACCAAAGAAGATCTGGTCTGCCACAGAATTCAGTATTCTTGCAAAGACTTTAGAATCCAAAGGACATCAATGAAAGACAGTTTTTAAAAATTCATGATTTAGTTTCTATCTTTCTGCACCTCAAAATAAAACATAATCTAATAATGAACATAAAGGCCTCTTCTTCCAGGCCTCATTTTATTCCCTAGTGAAAATAGACATTTAAAACAATTGAATTGCAGTAATCCTTTAAGTGGCAACACATTTCACATTTTACAAAATGTTTTCCCCTACATTCACTTAAGAATGACCTGACTTGTAAAAATCCAACTCCCTGTGGATATCAAGTTCCATCCATACCAAAACAAAGCTGGTGTATGGCGTTACAATTTAGTAGCTTTCTGATTGGTAGTAAGTAAGGAGATGCTACATATGATATAAAGAAGACTCCTCTAGGGGGTAGGTACTAGTAAAACAGAAAACGTATTTGGTTTCCACAAGGTCAGAGGGTTAGGCCAGGAAGAGGAACAGGACATGGTGACTGTAAGCTGTGGTGCGTGGTCCACTTCAGAAAAAGGGTCTCTGCTTCCCTCACAGTGTCTTACTCTTTGCCCTGTCTTACAGCTCATTACGTTATTGGAATTAAAAGATACTAGTTTGTTTACTTATGAGAAAACAAACCTATTGTTCATAGTGAGCAAAATCACGAAGATTCAGTTTTTCCTTTAATCCTCTTCTAGAACCTTTATGAAGTCAGCAAAGCATACCTGCTTCTCGTGTGTGGTTCTAAAGAGTTTTCGCCTGAAACTATTTATGCCATGCTACCTATTTAAACGAATTGCCTAGTTGGCAGAAGCGTGGGCTCCTTTGTTCCTCAGGTCACTAAGGAAATGTCCTCTTATCCTCACCTGGTGCAGGTGAATTACTCCCAGAGCCTTGGAATTTACATCTTCATTGCAAAGGACCCTTCCCTTCCCTCTTTCCAAATGACAAAAGCTGGGAGCCTTTTTCCTGATGGCTAATGCAGATTTCACTCAATTTCACTGGAAGCAAGTCTCTTCAGATCTAAAGTCTTTCAACACCTTCTAAATGTGAAATCACAGGAATTCTTTATGTCCCATTGCAACCTCATCCTTTGAGCTGAGAATGTTCTGAGAGTAAGACTTACACATGCTGAATTCCAAGTGAGATCGGATGCCTCTAGAGACCAGGAACCACCTCGGCCCACGGTGACTCTCTGAGCCAGTATTTGGAGAGACGCAATGGCACAAGGCAGGCCTCATCCTGGCAACTTGCGGCAGGACATAAGTGACCTACCAGTGCCCGATATCCAGTTACCTAAACTCAACTGACAACGCAGTCCGCAGTCCACACCCAGCTTTCTGAAAGGAGATCCTCCTCCTGGGTACTAGGACTTCTGTGAATGCAGCTGCTCCTCCACTGATACGATCGGCAGCCCCTGAAACCTACAGGGGGATTGAGGTTTTCTTTGAAAAGTTGTTTAGAACAACAAGAGAAGCAAATGATCTTGTCTTTGAGTAGGAGGAAAAGGTAGGAGCAATTAAAAACAAAATAAAACTGCTCCGTGGGGTTGGTCCAGTGTTGATTCTATTCTGAAAGGAAACGCGAATGTGTTCTTACATTGTTTTTCTCTTTAAAGCTTTATTTGAGGTTAATCTGGGTTCAAAACAGGGCCTAAGGAAAGGGAGAGAGGTAGCTCTCTTGTAAGTTACAAACACAAGTACGTCACATGAACTATAAACTTACCAGTTAATAGCAAACAAACCTATCATTTAATTTTGGACTCACTGTGGACAATTATTTGGCTATAGTTACAACAGCTAGTCTTCATTTTAATGTCAGTGTTTGAAAATGTGTGGTAGTGATAAAGTAGACCCACCGCTTTCATGGAGGTAGTCTCTGGTAGCAGCATTCATTTATAACATGATACGCAAAGGACAGCTTCGTTCTATTTTTACTTACGAAGTCTCTGTTTATTTGTATTCTAGTCAATGCAATATGTCTATTTGTTAGTGACATCTTGACTCTGGGCTGAGATGATTTGAGTGATAACTTTTGCCAACCTGTAATAGGTATTAGTGTGTTGACTTGATCCTTATCATCTTAGGAGAAATAAAATAAACTTCCTTCGTAGTTACTGGTCTAAAGATAGACTGAGTCATTATCTTCGTGTTATTATAGATTCTTACAGTGGAAACAGAAACATTTATTCACAGTTCACTTGCTATCAGAGCTTAAGTAACTTGATTATTCTTTCTGCATTAAAAACTTTTTTTACCCACTAAATGGAAGAAAAAAGCATTTAGCGTTTATTTTGTGTCTTATGCAATACTAGATGAGTGATATGTCAAGATGTTTGCACATACCTGTTTAGAATAAAAGGAAAGACATTTGTAACAATTTTAGTTGGGATAAAAAAACATCAAAATGTTCTACAAGATATGTGAGGACATACATGAATTTTTTTTCCCCCAAATCTCAGGAATACAATTGTCTCCCTCCCCCCCCACTGCCAAATAAATTATATTGTTAAATCAACACAGTGAGAAACATACCTTCTGTTTTTTAAAACATTTACCAGGCAATTTTAACTTTATGAACTGTTTTGTGATAAAAGTTTGGGGGAAAGCACAAAAAAACCCCAAAATGAAATTTAAATCTAATACATAGTCTGTTGTCAGCTAGGGGGAATAAATATTGTAACCTTTCTTTCCTCTTTCTAAATATACCCAGTAACTGTACAGCTTCCCTCTCCTTGCTTGTGTTTTGTTGTTTTCTGAATGAGGACCACACAAACATGCTACATCCTGCTACGCTGCCCGCGGCGTGAGAGGCAGGGCGCAATCGACCTGCAGCTCCCGGCTATCTGGCTGTTGATCTTAGTCATACACAGAGATGCTCAGTCATAGCCAGGAAACAAAAGACCCAGAACAGTAGGGCTTTCTTTTGAAAGTAGCTGTATGCTGGCTATTAAATGTTGAGGCTGGTTCTATGCAAGATAATAGTTTTATTTGCTCCTCCAAGGAAACCCCTCGCGTTCGCCGCGGTCTCACGCTGCAGAAGAGCTCTCTGGGAGAACCATGCACTTCTCATGGCTGCGGCGTGATTTCCGATGAAGTCAGACTCCTCCCAGCACGGGTGGGGATGGCTGCGAGTGCTCGACTTCACGGCAATACACAGTAATAGCTACCTTTGCACGTCCGGCTGCAGTGATGGGATCGGGAAGGCAGTTTGGTGAAGACCCGCCATGTGGGAGCCGTGTGCACATCGTGGGCACTGCACATACGTCACGCCACAACTTCATGAGCTAGAGATTGCTATCATACTTGCCATTTCACAGCTGAAGAAATTGAGACTCGCATGTAGTGGTTTCCAAGATATTTAGAATTAAGATGTGACACAGATCTGCTTAACTTGCCAGTTTATACCTAAAATGAAAGCCCCAGCTAGGTGAAAAGCTCTGAAGGACAGTTCAACAAACTGCTGTAACCAGAGAAATTTCCAGTTTGAATAAGACACTGGTTTAAAACATGACTCCCGACCTTGCTGAGAGCAGTAGCAGAGTGGTGGCCCTGGGTTTACGGCGACTGCACCAGGTGCACAGAAATGTCCTCACCACTTACCGCACACGACAGTCCACTTCCCCCCCAGAGAGTTTTCATTTCCACGTGCCTCTAAAACTACTCAGAGTGTGAGCGGGATAAAAATACAAAGATACAATGGTGTTTTTAAGAAACACTCCATTTGTTGAAATGAAATGTCAAGGTTTTTATTTTTTCTTCATGGCTAGCAGCATGTTAAGTCTTTAAGAAACATTCGAGTACTGGATTACTTATACATGAAGACTGTCTCTATACAAGCTTATATTCCTTATTTGTCAAAGTCTTCTGGTGTGCAACTGAGGATAATCATTATTCTTCCCAGACTATTAAACCCAAATGCAAAGAGAATTGGGGAGAGGGAAGAGAGAACTACTCCAAGTAAATACAGGATTTGATCTGTCAGTACAAACTGCTATTCCATGTGGCACCATTAAAAAAAAAAAAAAAAAAAAAAAAAAAAGTCAAGACTCCTGGAGGTAGATAAAACTTGATTACTTGATTTTTTTTTTTTTTTTTTTTTTTTTTTTTTTGGAGAGGTTTTTGCTATAGGGCGCGTGCGCTCGCCAGACAGACAGAGAGAGACAGAGAGATAGAAAGCAGGAAATCACCCCCCAGGGGGGATGGCCACGCCGCAATCCCTTCTCCTCCATTCTCCTCTCGGGATCTTGGGCACGCACGCACACGCGCCCAGCGTGAGTTTAAGCTGCCGGGGTCCGGGACTCGAACCGTGGTCGACTACGTGGGAGTCCAGCGACATAGCCATTACGCTAACTGCTGGTCCCATTACTTGATATTTTTGACACCGTAATTTTAAATAATTTCCTTTGTGTCTGCCCACAAGATTTTCTTGCACTTTTGTCTTATTATTATTATTATTATTATTTTAGGTTTTTGCCATAAAGTGTGTGAGCTCACCAAAGACAGACACAGCCAGCAAGAGATAAAGTGAGAAATCAACCCCCCCCCCCCCCCGCCCCGGGGGAAACTGCTATGCCACAGTCCCTTTTACTCCATTCTCCTCCTGGGATTTTGGACACGCGTGTCCTCACACCTGGGATGATTTTCAGGCTACCGGGTCCAGGACTCAAACCATGTCTGACATGTGGGAATCCACTGCCTTAACCACCATGCCAACTGCTAGCCCCTTTCCCGCACTTTTAAGAGACTTTATTTTTATTTCTATTCTTTCTAATTGATACTGGTTATTTTTTGAAATAATAATAAGGTGGGAGATGTTATTGAATTACCTAAAGCTAATAGAGTAGGAGGCCATTTGTGACCCGTATAAGTAACAAAAGATCCTTAATTCGAAGACACTGTTTATAGCAGATGTTTGGGAGTTGAGAACTCATAGGACTAATCCTTGATAATATTGAATCTAGGTGCAGTGGTAGTAAGTACTTAAACAGTTATTATAATGATCCTAGTTCACATTTCTCAAAGGCTTATTGTACACAAAACACCGTTGTAGGTGTTTACACGCTTTATCTCAGTTCATCTTCACAATGATCCCCACACAGAGGTATTATTATTATTATTATTTTTGGGGGGAGAGTTTTTTTTTTTTTTTTTTTTTTTTTGCTATAGGGCACGTACACTCGCCAGAAAGTCAGAGAGAGACAGAGAGACAAAAAAGCGAAAAATCACCCCCCAGGGGGAATGGCCATGCCACAGTCCCTTCTCCATTCTCTTCTCGGGATCTTGGGCAGTTATTATAATGATCCTAGTTCACATTTCTCAAAGGCTTATTGTACACAAAACACCGTTGTAGGTGTTTACACGCTTTATCTCAGTTCATCTTCACAATGATCCCCACACAGAGGTATTATTATTATTATTTTTTGGGGGAGAGTTTTTTTTTTTTTTTTTTTTTTTTTTTTTTTTGCTATAGGGCACGTACACTCGCCAGAAAGTCAGAGAGAGACAGAGAGACAAAAAAGCGAAAAATCACCCCCCAGGGGGAATGGCCATGCCACAGTCCCTTCTCCATTCTCTTCTCGGGATCTTGGGCACACGCACCCGATGTGAGTTTAAGCCATTGGATCCGGGCCTTGAACCATGGTAGACGACATGGGAGTCCAGCGACATAGCTGTTATGCCAACTGCTGGTCCCACAGAGGTACTATTACTGATCCCATTTTACAGGTGAGAAACCGAGGCTTAGAGAGATCAAGTCACTTACTCAGTGATACAGAGTAAATTGTTAGACAGAGTAAATTGTTAAACCTGGATCTGTTTGACACACAAACCTGTGAGTCTAACCTACAACCTAACCTTGCATCTTATACTCTGAATTCTGAAATGTCCACACTGAACTCAACTTCTCAGATTGCAGTGCAGCTCCTTTCTCATACACATGAGGAGCGAAAGTTTTAAAAAGTAAGTAGGTCTTGCCCATCATCCTAACAACGAATTAGTGACTGAGTGATCCTAGAACTCAGGTCTCCTGCCTTTCACTCGAGACAGAACACCATTCTATCATTTAACGAAATTTGCTTGACCCAGAAGACTAGAGGCTAGCTTTGAGGTTTAACGCACACACTAGATAAAACACCACGGAGCCAAATTCAGGTTGTTTCTGTGTTTTCTAACTTGCAGCTGCTTCATTGCAGGATCATACAACACATGATGCGACAGGGACTTAAAGCCACACATAAAACATATTAAATGTAGTCAGCAGTGATGAGATTTGGTACCAAATAAGAAGCTTTAATTAATTTTAAATGGTGCTTTTCATAGTGTCAAAAGCTCAGTCCACTGAAGTGGAAACGGGGGTTGGAATGGCTAGATCCTAGCAACCCAGCTAATCTGGGCCCTTCTGAGCAAGCTCATTTGGAATTCTTACATCAGTGCATCGGCATGCCGAGGTGGGGCTCATGGGGACAAACAAAACAGCAACCCGGACTCCACCACCACTCGGAACCCTGCGTCCCAGGGAGGCCTGAGAGCTCAGCTGTATTAAGGGGCCGTTGCAGTCTCCCTGTTATTTGTCTACTTCTCGAGGATTAGAACTTCCGCTGGGCTGTGTTCGTCTGTGCTGAGAATTTAAACTCGGTGCATGCAACAACAGGAACTGTGAGACCTGCTAGAAATGTTCAAAAAGAAGTCTGTTTTGACTTTTAAAAGCTTTTAGATGCACAAAAGCAGTAAATTGAGGGGTTTCCAATTTCTTCTGGGAGACTATACTAGATAGTGGTTTCTTTTTCTATTTCTTTCCCTCTCTTCATGAGCCTTTGTTTTTAAAGCTGTGGCCACACAGATATTCACCACATACACCCACTTGAGTAGTATCCTTCTAGAAAGGCTGAGTTATTCATGTTTGCTTTTAATTGTTTGTTAGATTTTTGCTATAGGGTGTATGCATTCATCAGAGAGACAAAGAGAGACAGAGAGAGAAAGTGAGAAATCACCCCTCCCCCCAGGGGGAATGGCCACGCCACAATCCCTTCTCCTCCATTCTCCTCTTGGGATTTTGGGCACACGTGCACATGCACCGGGCATGAGTTTTAAGCTGCCAGATCCAGGACTCGAACTGTGTCACCTACGTGGGAGTCCAGTGATATAACCATTATGCCATCTGCTGGCTCCCATGTGGTTCTTAAAAACACACACACACACTCACACACACATTGTTTTTTTCTCCCTGGTATGTAAATAAGAAGTATAATTAAGATTCTTCTTCTTAGAGACACATATAGTAAGAATCAAACAGTAAAGACTATTTGAGATACTCTTGTGACCCAGTTCTCTTTTGTCGTATTCATGCATGAATTCATTCCATGTGCAAGAGAGCGAGAAAGCAGCCTCACCAGGTTTTCGACGCCCTCACCCACAAGCAGCTTCAGCCAGCATTGATCTCGCACGCCTCTGAGCTTGGTGGGTCCAGGGCAGACACGAACCTGGAAACGTCCCATGTGGATCAGCTTCAAGTTTTCCTGCCCAGCCACTGTCCAGCCCCAAGTTCCCGAGTTTACTGCTAAGGAAACCGAGGTTCAAGGTGCCACAACAAGGTTGAAAACGTAACTCCAAGTTTCTCCCTGTTCCTGTCCCTTTCTTTATTGCACAGTTAATCATTTATAGATACTGTTCCTAAGACTAGCATGTGAATGAGAGCTGGACACTATTCAGAAATGTGACATATTTTCTATTTTTAATGTAGCAGCCATGCTATATACACTACTGATGATAATAATAATCATTATCATGATTAATTATTAACAAATGTTGATATTTAGGTCAACAATGATGACTCAAAGGTATGTTATTTCTCCCTGCTATTTTAGCTTGCAGTACCACACACCTTAAAATGATGACTATGGCCATCCATTTATTAATGCGCTCAATAAATCGGTATTTTTCCAAATGGAGGCTTGACCGGTTTTTATTCTGAATAGAACTAAGGAAACAGCAGCTATTCCTTGCCCATGAACTTTAGGTCTGCTGTTGGGATGAGGCCCTGGGATCAGACTGACAGCAGCCTAGGTGACTTGCCATTAGTGGTGGGAATGTGCACAGAGCCGTTTAGGCGAGCGCTCCACAGTCCATACCTGAGCGGTGGTCGCATGCTGAAACGGAACCGGAACTGCCAGGCTTCTGGCACGAGGTTTTGAGAAACTTGGTGCTGTGAGATTGAAAATATGTTAAGGAAAACTTTTTTTAAAAGTGGTTCTGATATGTTGTTATTTTTCATTTCTAGTTGAGATCAAATTAGAGAAACTAAAGGAAAGGCAAATAGAAAAACAATTGCACTTTGCATTAAGTTGAAATTAGCATTGATTTTATAGAATTATTTTCTAACATTTTATTAATGAAAAGGCGTAGAAACTCAGGTCAATTCTTTATTGATGGTGTCCTTTTTTTTTTTTTTTTTTCTTGTTAGAATCCTAGAAATACCATTCTCAGGTAATTTAATCCATTCCGTTAACTCTGCAATGAGTGTCCAGATGTTTTTGGTTTTTTTTTTTCTCCCCCACCTGAATTTTCTTTTTCACTTGACTATCTGCCTCCAAAACAGGCCAAAGTATGAAAGGCTGGAATTAACACCAAAATTTTTAAAATGTCTTGGTTTCATCTACCAACTACTCCATCCAAAATTTTAAAAAAGTGAAATCGAAGGGAATTTACTTTGTTTTATTAATAGCTCTTATCATTGAAACAGTTTAACTCATTCAATATCTACTAGTATACATACACGTGCGCACACACACACACACACACACACATGAATTTTCAAAAATCAGGATGTTCTTGGCATATATGATATACAAAACTACCAAATAGTAGAGTAACTAGACCAATAGAATGTATAAATAGATACATTCTATCTGTGCAGTAAAAATGCAAATAATGTGTTCATTAAAACTTTGAACAGAAAGAAAAATTAAGCTTAAATGCTATTCTGAAAATATTCTTGAAAGTATCTTCTCAACCACTTAATAACTAAGTAAGTATTAGCGTAACAGGTAACAGATCTTGTAAGTACAGCAAAATGGAGGGAGGTGTGGGGGTGAGCATGTCGGGAGAAATTCAAAAAGGGTTAGTGAAAAAGCAGTAACTTTGTACACACTTTTAATCATTGCTGAGAAAAGGGTAAATAACTTTTGTTAGCCTTATATAAGTTCAACAGCAAGAGAGTAAAGGTTAAGAATCCTACTTTCAGTTCTAGTGTGGAATTAGAAGTCCACTCTCCCATCAATACACAGGGGATTTGCTCATGAGAATGAGAGTTACATGAGCAAATCCTCCACAGATCTGTGAGAAAATAAGCTCTCACAAGAATACTTTAACTACATTTTTATAGGAGATGAGTTGTCACAAAAGACACAAATATGAAAATTTTAATATTTTAAGAACAATCTATAAATAGATATCTAAATGTATAGACACTGGTATCTAATCACATATAAAATGAACAAGCATGTATTTGAAAGCTACGTGGGTCCATGTGATTATCACTAACTCTGACCAGTAAAACAGCTTGTTCTAAGTGCTCCAACCTTTCGGGGGGTGAGGGTGTGGGAAGGTGCTGTTTTGAAGCCATGATTACAGCATGTAAAATTTATTTGAACAACTGAAATAAGACTGTGGAAAACCTGAAATGCACTTCATGTGAAATTTTCTTTAGTTTCTTCTTTTTTTTTTTTAGTAGCCTCGGCCACAAAACACACAAGAATATGTTTATCGTACTTTTTTTTCAGTTGAGCCTTTATAGCAATTAAAGCATCTATTTTTCTTTTAAAAGATCAAAAAGGGCAAAATTTCCATTTTCTTTTACCAGTAAGACTGTGGGTTTTCACAGGTGTATTTTAGCATAAAACATCGCTTGGTCGTGAGGGGAAAATGGCACTTTCTAGTAAAAATTAAGATCATTCCTAGACTAATGCATACATTATAACAGGAACCCCTCAGTGGTGTGGTAGGAGCCCGGTGTTTATGAGATGATTTTAGTTCTTCATAATCTGTTTGCTTACTCCTCTAGCAACTTGTTGATTACGGCAAGTCTTTTGTGAGAAACGGCGTGAAAAACAATGAAAAGCATCACATTTAATAAAGTATCTAAGGGAAGTCTTAAAATGACACCCACACTCTGAAGGGAAAGCCAAATTTGCTTTTTCTGAGGGGAATTTGTGTTCGTCAGGAAGGGTTCCCGGAGGCTTTGTTTCCAGGCCTTGATGTGTGACCAGTGCGCTCTAGGCCGCCCTTCACCCTTGCCCTCCTCCTACCACCGCTCTGCCCACCCATACTGACACCGCAGGGGGAAGGGTTTCAGAGCAGAAAGAATCAAAAGCTGAGGGACGGGAAAAAAAGTGCTTTTCAGGGTCTGATGTGTGGGAATCAAATGAGAGGCCTAGCTCAAATCCGGTCGCCAGGCAACCAAAGTGATATGCTGAGGGAATATCATTAAAGTTGGAAAGTAAGCAGTGTCTCTGAATTAGTAAACCACCACAGGACGGGCGGCGCACCGGACCCAGGGCCCAAGCGCCATTTCTCCGAGGAGGACAAGCAGGGGGCTTTGCCGAGTTAAAGAGGAAAGACCGAGAGGGAGAGAGAGAACGCAGCTGATTTGTAGAGTTTTTTCATAAAAAAAAGACAATGGCTGTCCAGACATGGAGTTGGTGGTGAAATATGGTAACTGCCACGGCTGCAGCTGGCCCGCTGACACAAGATTAATAAGTTGCCGTTTCCTAGCCGACCAGAACCTAGTGGGAACTATCCAGCATTTATCTTGAATTGTGGGTAACAGCCTCACCGCAAGCTGGCCTAGTTTACTGCTCTGTTTTTTCCACATCTCCCAAAGTGCAGCAAACATCTGTGACTCTAATGAGGTCATCACTGAGGGTGTCCAGAGAGCCGGGCCTGAGAACTGACCTCACCTCTGCCTGAACATAAAGTACAAGTGCTGAGGGGAAGCAGGACAGATTAGACGGGGAGCTGGCACTTGGCTGTAAGTTAAGCTCTTAAGAAACTTTTTGCTGTGATTAAAAACGAGAGGGAGAGTGAGAGAGAGAGCGAGCGGAGATTGAGGTTCAGAAATGACAGGACAACAAAGCAGAAGCAAGCCTACAGAATTAGATTTAGGCCTCACTGATGAATATTATCACTGACATGAACAAGCAAAGCTTATCTGGGCCTTCCTTCTTGAAAGGCTGAATAAAATTGAATTGCCAACTTCTGCATTTTACCACATTTTGGTGGAAATGGCTCAGAGACCTACGTGATTTAAAATGAAGCTTGGGTGAATTCAGCCACAGAGCATCTATATGTGTTTCTGACAGCACATTTTCAAACATTAGGCAACGTCACATCAATGATAGCTAATTTGATTGCAGGCACAGAAAACAAATCAAAGCTCTTTGGGTAGGAGGTCTACTGCTCCCCACCCCCGCTTTATTCCAAAGGAGTCACAGTTTTTAAAATAACACCACCAAGGAAGCATGCAAACCCAACTCATGGTGCACTCCAATCAGGGAGCAATAGCAGTTTGGTTTCGTCACCTGAGAAAAGCGCATTCAGCGGCTGACTCTGCCTACTGCTTTCTTAAAACACTCCATTCCAATAGAACGAGAAGCGTAAGCTTTAAAAGGAAGAAAAATGTTTTGCATTCGGAGGGAAAAAGATGTATTGCTGAAAATCATCCTATCATTTAATTTACAAGGATACGGGCCACACATTTATCAGAGATCGTACATGTTGTCCACATGTGCCCACAGCGAGTGGGCACAGGCAGGTCGGTGGTCGGTGGTGCCCTCTTCGCCACTTAAGGAAATGCCTATGTGGATGAAGCCCAGAGGAAGATAAGAAACCAGGCGCGGCAGCTTCCAAGTGTACCTAGTGACCTTAGTTTGCAGGCATTAGCTCGCTCCATACTCAGATCGGCTTTCCTGAGAGCAAGCCCGCGAGCCCAGCGTTTATCATGGTACTTTTCTACTGAGTTTGATTTTGGAAAAGTGGGTATCTTAGGATGGGATTAAATTTCCTAGACTTGTATTTTATTATTCTCCTATTATTATCATTTTTCAGACAAGCTCTCATGCAAGAGATAGAGGCCTAGCGTTGAGCTGTGATCACTTGCTCAAAAGCCTGTCCAATTATACATCACCCCGTCTGACTCGACGTGTTGCCGGTGGGCTGGGAATGACTTGGTTGTAGCAGATGAGCTACACAGCAGAAAGCACGAGCCACTTTCCACTGATACTGAATCTCTCCACTGTGATACCAAGAAGGAATTCAAGAAGCTGTCTTTAATTTACAGACGATGGCCATTAGGGTCTGGCACCGATTACGGACATTTGCTTAAAAGCAGGACATTCATGATGAAGGGTCTCAACAGTCAAGCGGGGAGAAGTTCTAGCATTACCTGCAAGGCCCTCAAAAAGACAACTTCACCTTAAAAGAAGAAAAGTTGTAGCTCATTATTCAAGGCCTTGATCTAGGGTTTAATGGAAAGAGAGGCTTACAGAAGAAAAACATCCTCCGCTTGCATATGAATTGGGGAGAGGAGCATTTGGGGAGCAGAGATCCATCCCATTACACTTCTCAGTTTTCAGGAAGGGCTTGCCTAATACCATTTCAAGGCTGAGTTTAGTTTTTAAATGCAAATGAAGGAAGTGTTGCGTTCAGCTTTGCAAACAGTTTTCAGAAATCTTGTTGGCCTACATTTAGCTGGGAAGCAGCACCACACCAAGTGTAGGGGCTCAAACAATCAAGTAGTTGTTTGCCTCACTCACATTCCTCAGGCAATCTGGTTCCAGCTGAACTCCTTGGGAACAGTCTGGGCAATGTACCCCTGGGGCAACTGCCCCAATTAGCACTGACCCTTGGGGGCCTCCTTGCTGGCCCTAGGTCACTCCCAACCTCTAGGACTCTGGGTAAACCAGATTGCTTTAGGAGCTTCCAGGCTCTCTATAGTCCAAGAAGAACCAGACATCCTGGCTCACCGACAGAAATTCAGTCCCTCTTGGGAGCCCAAACCAATATGGCTCCTTCAGGTTCTCTGAGTCAGAGGGGGACCCTCGTGGTGGGAGCCTTCCCGCAGTCGGAAAGAAGGCTCAGGGAGCACTCAGCCGGGATGCAGTGCAGCGCGTGGAGAGTGGAGGCCGTGGAGTCTCACAGAACTGGATCTGGCTCTTTTTTTTTTTTTTTTTTTTTTTTTTGAGAGGTTTTCGCCATAGGGCGCGTGCACTCGCCAGACAGACAGAGAGACACAGAGAGACAGAAAGCGAGAAATCACCCCCCGGGAGGATGGCCCTGCCGCAATCCCTTCTCCTCCATTCTCCTCTCGGGATCTTGGGCACACACGTACACGCCCCGGCGTGAGTTTAAGCCACCGGGTCTGGGATGCAAACCACGGTCGACTACGTGGGAGTCCAGGACATAGCCATTACGCTAACTGCTGGCCCCTGGATCTGGCTCTTTGGTCTTCTCTAGCAAGCTGGACAAGCCTGGGAAATCACTACACCTAAGTAAACTTCAATTTCTTCATTTTACAGTGACAACAAAGACACCCGCCCTGCAGTTTTTATGAAAATCAAAATGATGTCATGTACGTAACATACTCAATAAACGGTCTGGCTCACAGACGGCCTTCACATAAATCGGAGTTAACTACACAAAACGGAACTTCGTGTTGGCCGCAGCGGCCCCGCTCCCGAGAAAGCCAGGGCCTGTGCTGTTCTTCGAGTCCCTCTACTCTGCGAGGTTCATAACCAGTCTCTGACTACCCCTTCCTTTCTAAGAAAACGCCCCGTAAGCACTTCCGTGCCTGTCTCCTCTGAGTACCTCCAGGCACTGTGGAGGTGACAGGAGGGTACAGGCCATGATCTGCGGCCTGGGCCTGACTGCCAGGATAGCAGTCGCAGAGCCCGGACCGCGTGGAGAGCAGTTTAGGCATCCGACTGCACATACCGGGTGCGTCTGCTGGGCGCTGAGAGAAGGCGGGGATCAGCACGTGCTGCGTGGTCAGGGAGAGCTCCGTGGGAACGCTGGGCACCGTCCGTACTTACTGAGTGTCCACTGCAAACCACATGCGGAGACACGGCCTAAAGGTGCAGCCTTTGCCCAGAGGAGCTTGGAGCCCCATGGAGAAAGACACGTTAACACACAACTTCCAAATGGTGCAGTGAGTATGAAGCATGGGTTGAGGAGTGTGTAAGAGCACAGAAACAAAAGGGCTAACATGTGCTTTGGGTAAATCCTAGGCAGGTGGATTGCCATAAATAAGACCAAAGATAAAACACTGAGGAACAAGCAAGGTGCTTGTGTGCATGAGTGTGTGTGTGTGTGTGTGTGTGTGTGTGAGAGAGAGAGAGAGAGAGAGAGAGAGTGCTAGCAGAAAATAGATCTGAAATTAGATCCAAGACTTAAAGAAGAACCTATTCTAAATTGTTATTTCTATTTCTTTTTACAGACAAATAATAGTGCAAATAATGACACTATGACACTGGTATGATCCATGATTGGTAGGTTATGAAGGCCAAGGATTTCTGGGTGACCTGATAGGCTGAATTGAGCTATAAGTTTATTCATATTTGGAACTGTTGCTATTTCCCTACAAAAAACTTCATAGGCTGGTGGAATTGACCAGAGTAGGGCTGGAACCAGGAGTGGTTTTCTGAGCTGGTTTTCTAATCAATGCTTTCTCTGAACATTAGCCAGGAAAGCAAGTTCTAGGAGAATCCACTGGCCAGGCACTGGGCCTGAGCCAGGAGGGCAGGGGCTATGGAAACTGAGATAGAGAAAGAATTTCTGGAGTTAGCTGAGAGAAAGGAACTAGTATTAGACACTGCTTCCAGGCCCTCTGAAGACCCCTAAACCACAACCTTTTTCCCAGAAAGTCCCTTCTCATTCTTTCCCAAGTGGGGTACTGTCTGCCCTGTATGCCAGGGCCAGAAGAGGGAGGTGCTGAGGGCCTGGATCACTCCTGACTGGGCCATTTAAAGCTCTGTCTCAAAATTATCCAGATTTATTGATGACGGCCTTTGGACATGGTGGTTCAGGAAGTTCTTCAGTGCTAGAGAAAGATTCTTCTTTGAAGAGAAAGAAGTACGAGCAATAGTGAGTTTCTTCCGTTTGTGGCAAGAGACCTGGAGACATCTTACTTTCACCATGGGAACTGGCAGTCCTGCTCTGTGAGTGCTTACATGGTTCTAGAAAGAGTGAGCAGTTAAAATATTCCTACTCCATATAGTCTACAACTTATTTGGAGTTTTTTTTTCTTCCTTCTTTCACTGAGCAAAAATGTACTTTATGAGCTAAATGTTATGCTAGACACAGGTTTTGTCCTTGGCTGTTCACAGCTGGGTGGAGAAGACTAGCAGAGTAAGAAGTGCTGAGAGATAGAAGCGTGGGACGCTGAGGGGGGCCAAAGGAATGAGTCTTAGGACCAGAAAAGGTTTCCTGGCAGAGGGGACAAAAGACAACATGGAATAACTGACATGGTTAAATGCGGGGGAACACAGGGACAGAGAGCTGAAACAGAATGGGTGGGCGGGTGTCAGGCGATGAAGGTTCTTGTACATCAAGCCATTGACACCGAGTTTTATCTTGAAGATATGTTAGTGTATCACTGAGGGTCGTAAGCAAGGATGGCACAATCAGTATCGAAGCAATCTTCCAGCACCCAAGATGAACGCCGTAAGAGAGAGAATTGAAGCAGGAAGATACTATAAGTCTGTGAAGCACACAATTAAAATACTATAAGCAGACTTTTTAAAATTCATGGAAAATGGAGTTAAAAGATAAAAAGTAAAAAAAAAATAACTATTTCTCAATATAAGCTCCATTGAGTTTAAGACACTTTGAAAGTTATGATACCAGCCCATTCATGAAAGACTGAGTCCTGAGAATTTAACCATGTCAGTGCAATCTTTTTTACATTATGAATCAAAGAAAAGTAGATTCCCTTCATAGATTTTTTTAAGATTAGGAAACAAGGAGTCAGAAAGACTCAAACCAGGACTATAAAGTGCATGCCTAATGATTTCCCACAAAAACTCTTGCAAAACTGCCCTCGTTTGATGAGAAGAATGAACAGAAGCATTGAGCATTGTTGTGGTAGGGAAGAACTTTCTGGTAAAGGTTTCGCAGGTGTTTTTCTGCTAAAGTTTTGACTAACTTTCTCAAAATACTCTCATAATAAGAAGATGCTATTGTTCTTTGGTCCTTCAGAAAGTCAACATGCAAAATGCCCTGAGTAGTCCAGAAACTATTGTCATGAACTTTGTTCTTGACTGGTCCCCCTTTGATCCGACTAGACCATTTCTCTTTCAGTAGCCGTTGCTTCGACTCTGGGATTATACAGGTAAAACCATGTGTCATCTCCTGGTCCAGTTCTTCCAAGAAATGCTAGGATCTTGATCCTGCTTGTTGAAAACTTCCATAGCAAATTCGGCTCTTGTCTGTAGCTGATAAGGGCAAAACAGTTTTGGCACTCATTGAGCAGAAAGTCCACGCAACTCTAATTTTTTAGTCTGAACTGTTTAAGGTGAAGCAGTTGAGATGTCTGTGGTGGTGGCTGTGGTCCCTACTGTTAATCATAAGTCCTCTTCAATTAAGGCACAAACAAGATCGACATTTCCCTCACAAATTAAAGGCAATGGTCCGCCATTCTGAGCATCCTCTTCAACACCATCTTGTTCATTCTCAAAACCAGTTACCCAGTTGTAGACTGCTGCTTACGGTGTCTTTGCACCACTGTCCCCGTAACCGTGTCGTGAAGCACCAGAGATTTCACCATTTTTCCACCCAAGCTTCACCACGTATTTGATGTTTGTTCTTGCTTCAATTGTAGTAGAAATCATGGTGTTTTGACAAGAGCTCTTTTCAAACTCATATGTTAACCTTCTGGTGCCTCAAACAAGATCCTATTCATATGTATTACAACAACTTCGTACGAGTTTATTTTGGTGCAGAAAAGTTTTGAAATCCATGTACAGTTCATGCATGGTACTCATTTTCCATGAACTTTCTGAAAGCCATTCATGTTAGCATTCTGCGGATGATAAAATTGAGACTCTGGTTAGTCTGAGTGACCGGACCAGCATGGCTTCCCACTGGAGTTTCCTGAGGAGACCCATGTTTCTATTTGCGTGGTTTCCTTTGTCTAGATAGTGGCCTAGTTCATAGCAGGCACTCACAAGTGTCTGCTCAATCAATGGCGGGTCTTAGGAGAGGCCCTGGGCTTTCAGTGCTCTGACTTAGAGCTTTTCTACAACCACATAGTGTTCCCTCGAGGGAATTCAAGTTCAGAAATGATTAAAGGTTGGGGTGGCAGTTTTATAGAGTAGACACTGGCCCCCTTAGATACTTTGTAAATACTGAACTGAGCAGTCTCAAGTGGAGAGAGAGGCTCTGAGGAGGTGAGAGAGGGAGCGTCCTCTTCCACCCCAGAAGGCTGTTAGCGTGGGAAGCACTTGGAAAGCGCAGACGAGATTACTGAAGGGGGGACTTGGGGTACTGCAGTTATCAGAAAGTGGTCAATAAGCCCTTGGGATAGAAGAGGGGGGAAGACAGAAATTTTGAGGAGAGAGAAGACTGAGAAAGGAGTTGGGAGCCCCAGGGTGACAGGCCGTCGCTGGTCTGCTCCCTCCTCGCCGATGCCTCCATCCCCAAGACAGAGAGGAACTTTTGGCCTTTTGGCCGTCATCGGCTCAGTCAGGCTGCCACTAGGCACTGCTCGATCCTGTCCACCCGGAGACTGGACGTGAGGTGTGAGAATGTGGGCGCCGGCTGCACGGAGCAGTGGCTGCACGGGCTCTGGAATCTGAGCTCTGAGCATTTGGTCCTCAGGTTCTTCATCTGTAAAACGGAATAAAAATAATACCCAATTCATGAAGTTGCTCTGGGGTTTAATAAATGATGTTTGTGAAGAATTTACAAGTGTCTGACACAAGGGAGGTGCTGAAGAAAAGATTCGTATTGCTTATTGTCAGGAGCGGGGGGTGTAGAAAGGTCATGGAACCAATAATTGGTCCCAAAGATGCATTTCACTCTCATAGACGATGGCAACCTTCATACTCAGCGACCAGATGGCTCTTCTTCACGTCCAGTCAGCTCCTCACGGGTCTGAGGAATCTGGTTCCGTGGTGCCAAGCACAGACACCCGGAGTGGTGGAAGAGGAAGCTCTGACTGAACAAGTGAGCACTGCCAATAGGAGACTGTGCCAGGGGACGCTGGGGTGGCCGCACAGGCAGGCGAGGCCCGGCAAGCGAGGGAGTGTTTAGATTTTGTCTGTATAATCACTTCTTAGAACATACCAGACTACCTAAAATTGGGCAGAGAAGGAAGTCCGGTCATGTCTTCCACTGCAGACTACCCGGAGCACCATTTCTCACTGTGACCCAGAAAAATCTGCGGAGTCACAGTACGAAGGAGTCCATGTTCCTCCCAGTAATCCTACTCATGGCCCTATGTAGTGCGCAAAAGTAGGTAAAGCACTAAAAAAATGAGAAAAAACAGGAAACTCTTATTGACTCTTAATAACCTCAAGAACTTTTATTCAAGAGAAAACATAGTGCTTGAATTTTCCAGAAAAAAATTCTGATTGAAATATCTACTACTAACATTTTTCCCAATTAGTAAAAATCTTGGTATTTCTCATAGACAGTAAATCAGCAGAGAGCAGTAAGGAGCATATAATAGAATGTGGAATGCTATTTTAATTATACCTAGAACAATGAAGGAATGGCTAAAAATTTCACATATATTTAAAAAATCATTTCTATTTTTAGAAATTAGCCAATTAGTTGCATACAAAGATATTTATTACGGAATTTTTACAATGGCAATAACTGAAAATAAACGTCATGCACAGCAGAGAACATATTAAACCTATATAATAGAATATTATGCAGTTATTAGAAATGATATAGGTTCATGGTTTTAAAGACACAAGAAAAATTCTCAAGATATAACGGTAAATAAAAAAGGATACAGAAAGAACTACAGATGAAGCATGATATCAAATATCAGACATACAGTAATAAGACTGGGAAGAAATTACTAAGATGTTTAATAGTGGTTATCTGTGGATAGTAAGATTATAGGTGATTTTTATGTTCTTCTCTATTGCAAATATTTTCTAACTTTATAAACTGTACACATGTGATACTTTTGTAATTGGTTTAAAAACAAAATAAAATGACCCTGCACAGCTATAGTTGTTTTAGTCCTTATGAAAGGAACTAATTATTTCTGCTCATAATAAATTCTACTTAATGCTATTATGGGAAGATTTAAAACAGGAGTTTTAAATGCTTTCCACTCCCACCCCTATTCTCCCTGTCCCCAAGCTTTTTTTAAGACAGAATTTTCTATGGCTGTTCACAAATTGCACCCCCCATTCCATTCTTTTTTTTTCTTTTCAATTCACTAGTGAATTTCTGTCTAATACCCATCTTGTTTCTCTCACATTAATGAGGAGGGGAAAATAAAGACAATAAGTTGTTACACTGAATGAAAGGTATGTATGTGCCTTGTTTGGAGTAAAAACAATACATAACAATAATAAAACAAAATTACCCCTTGTGTTATAAGTAACTGACATTAAGAAGTTCACTTTTAGAAATTGACTGTAATGCATTTGCAGTGCGTTTCCCCAGCTCCTCGGGTCCGTTTGTTCCCCATCTCGTGAGTCTTCAGGTTCCGCAGGGATGCAACGTGGAAGAGGCTGTTCTCGACACAATCTGAAGAGAGTGAGGCACTAGTTTTGGACACTAAACTTAGAGGGAGGAAGACAGGCAAAAACTTACCATGGAGATCGACACTGTCTTAAATCCAGCACTTTACCCACTCAGACATGCTGGGGCAGGCCCCAATGTTGTCTTAATGTGGCATTTTTAAAAAGCAAAATTAAATGAAAACATTCATGATACCCAAATATCATAATTTTGAATAAAGACCCATGCCGTTAAAAGCCACATTGGAGCCTATGGTAGAAGGGGGAAAGTGTGCACTATAAACATGTTTTCTGTACTTTTCCTAGTGGTCAGTTTTTTCCTGAACATTAAGAGGTGATTATAGTGCTGGAACATTGAAAAATTGGTATGTCTTCATTTTTAAAGGAATGAAATCATACAAGAATTATTCTTCAAATTCAATCATTTTCTCCAAACCAGCCATGCTATAAAGGTCCGAAGCTCTTGGTCAAACATTTAACAAGTGTCATTTTAGGTACACTTAATTTTAGGCTAAAATTCCTACCCCAGAATAGAAACTAAAGGCTTAGACTCTAGAATCCATCCCACGCTTCCATCATTCAGCTCAGATGCTCAGTGAGTACCCACCGCATGCTATACCAGTGCAGAGACAAGAGTTTTCTTTTGTGAGACTCATATTTTGCCAAGCCCTTCATTAATTCTTTTTTTGGGGGAAGGCTGGCTTTCTACATTTCTCACCAAGCTTCTCTTTTCTGAACTGCTATCCATTTACTCTTTGTTCATCTACATGGTTCTTCAGGTTACTGAAATGTGCTCTCTTGCTCTAAATTGCATTTCACACTGGACCTTTATACTTCTAGCAATGGAGTATTTTCCACGTGTGTGAGGAAGTCTTTTACACTGCCGTTGCCTTTCCTGTTCCTTGACTTTCTGAGCTTGGTGTTTTACACATCAGAGATGTTCACTGACTGTCTGAGGACCACTTGACTGCTGGAGGAATGACTGTGAGATCTACAAGGAGAGGACACCACGTGAACGCATCCGGGCCCTGGTGAGGTGGAGGGAGAGAAGGGAGGCAGCAGCCTGCGTGCCCTCTCACCAACTTCGTATGTCCAGTCCGGGAACATGTGACTCTACATGTGCTGTTCGTGTGTGCTCAAGAGTTGCAGCACGCTTCCAGGTGGCGTAAGAACAGCAGGATACACCTTCCACGGCTACGGTGTCTCAGGGAGGACGTAGTTTAGAAGATCTGCAGTACGCTGGTCAAATCGCTCCTTTTCATTGAAAGAGGTCATTGCTCCTAATGTCATACCATTAACGTAGGTGCCAATGAGTGCTGTCTTGTTCTTTTACACTCTGAGTTTTCTTAGAAAAAGAATGCCCTCTAATTCTATGATAGAAACATGAGTCAGAAGACCGGGGCCGTCATGGCATTTCTGAGGCTTCCAGGAACTAGCTGTGATTCAAAGACGTCCCTCTGGTCTTCAGCTATTTTATGCTGAAATGAGCAAACCACAAATAATCACCTCACGTTTCTTCTAGGACAAGATATCTCTGGTTTAACATGTTCTACTTTGAGAACTTTTGTACTCCTGTATGGGATAGAGGTGGAGAGAGCATTGTTTTGTTTTGAATTAAACTATTGGGAGAAGTGACCAATCAAACGCCATCTGCTGAACACTGTTCTGGAACTAACCGTTGTAGAGGGTTACGGTTTACACAGAGATGTTCACATTATATTCCTGTTTAGTCTTGACAGTTCCATGGAATGGGAATTTCTTTTTCTATTTCCCTTTTGGGATGTGAGGAAACGAAACTGAACCTGTGAGGCCCATCTCGGTACTTCACATCTCTAGCTCTTTGCAACACATTTTAAACTCCCTCTCAAGAAGGAGGGGCCGATGCCCACAGACGGCATACTGGCTAAGGTGCTGGACTCCCACGTGGCTGGCCAGCTGGTCCAAGTTCCACACCTTGCGCTTGCTTTCTTGCTTTCCCTCTCCCTCCCGTCCCCCTCTCTCTGTCTCTCTATGGTAAAATTTAAAAAAATAATAATAAAATAAAATCATTCTTTGCAAAAAAAAAACAAACAGACATAAAAGAAAGACAAGAAGGAAGTAGTATCCCCAGTAGAGTAGTGTCCTATGCCATTGTCTCTCAGAAATTAAGGGAAAGCTTCCTGCTTTAGAAGAAAGTGGAATAAACCAGTGGTTCCTGCTGCCTGGCCTCATCCAAAACTGGGGACTGAGAATCTTGAGGGTAATTTAAATTCAGTTTTAAAAACCCTTGAGAATTAAAAAAAAATGATTAAAATTTGTTCATAAGATTTGAATAAATACTTACTCAGAGACAGTGATGTGCCCGTTTCATTCTCCAGCTAGTAAAAGAAAAAGTTGCGATTGGTTTCCCCAGTCGTGTGCATCTAGGTGTCTAAGGATTTTTCAGCACTTTTTCAGATTTTTCATATAACTCAAAAACCTAGAAAATAGGGATATACACTCATTACATTTACCATATTGCTTCCCCAAATAGAAATCTCTAATGGCCCTTAATTTCTACCAGATTAAGTAATAATTCCCAAGTGTAACTTGATTACAAACTATTTGATCTTGGTTTTCAATTTTAAGCTGTGAAACAAGATTGTTGGACAAAATAGTATCTAAAATAACTCTTGGCTTTCACATTCTATGGACTTATAAGTGTCATAGATCTGAGTTCTGTGCCATTCAAAGAGCATAAAACAAAAGTGTCCTTAGAAAAGGCTCCACCAAGGACAAGAGGTGGTCTGAGTTGAGACATCAGTCCCATTCAGAGAGGTTTAGGGTCAACCCTTGGGAGCAAGACACCACCCACTCACCGTGAGGTAGCCAGAGGGGGCGCTCTCCTACTGAACTGAACTCCGATGCACGTTTATCAGAATAGCGTCATTAGGTAGAACGCAGTGAGGCCACCATCACTCACTCAATATGAACTGCTCAAATAATAACTTAATGTTAACTGTCCTCAGGAGACCATGTTTAGCCCTTTCAAGGTTTTTGTTTTAATTTTGTTAAGAAATTGTTTCTCTTTTCAAGTGAACTAATTAATTTCTCTTCCCTTTCCTCCTCTTCTTTCTTCTTGTCTTCCTCCCTTCCTTTTCGTTCTTCCTTCTCTCCTTTTGCACTTTAAAAAAAAAAAAAAAAAAAAAAAAAAAAACATCTCCCTGACTTACCTGAACTCATTCCATCACTTCATGACAAGGAGTAATGAACATGTGTTGTGAAAATGGATAATAAAATGGTGATAAATGACTATTATTGTGGTTGTTATGATATTGTCAATTAAATTCATGTACAATATGTCCATTCAGCAATCTAGCAAAACACAAAAATTATTCTTTTTTCCCCTGCCTTTTTTTAAAAGCTTTGTTTTTAAAAAGACACTTTCCTGTCACTGGTGCTTATAAGTGAATAAAATGAAATTGATGCCTTGCAGAGGAAAAAAAGGAAAATACTTCTTTACTTTGTGTTAAGACTACGTGACATCTTTGCTGTCAGTGATAGTGAAGTGAAACACATACCAAATATGTCTTGACATAACTTGACAGAAACGTATGTCTTCTTTTCTCTCATTTATTTTTGTGATAGGAATATGTGATTTTGCTGCCAAGGAAGCTTGTAATGTTGTAGAGAAATGGAAATGAAATGGTGTTGGGTATGTCCAATTTCCTCTGACAGAAGTGGCATCAGCCACTGCACACAGCCAGCCTTGGGAAGTTAGCAGCAGGCCCCAGCCAGCAAGACCCAGGCGTTGACATTTGTCAAAACAACTTTCTCAACACATCAAAATGTTCCTTTCTCTTTTGTGTTATTCAGATGTGTGCGGGTAACTGCATTTTACAAAATGGTGACTGTCAGAGAATCATTACCATCTACCTATGAATGATATCAAGAGAGAAAGCTTCTTTTTCCCACTAAAGGCTGAGCCTATTCCATTTTGACTGTTACTAACCTGTGAGGGTTCTTTAAAACAAAGGCCAGATCAAAGATAACTAAAAGTACTCTCTTTCCATTTTGTATTTTCCCTCCCACAATCTGACCAAAGTAAATGACACAAATTGGTTCTTCTTTCTCCTTTTCAAAGTGTTACACAGATGGACAAGGTGTTGGTGTGAGTTTGGTCTATCCTTGAGTTCATTGCTTTTTATAAACATCACCTGTCTTTGAAGAATTCAGATTACTTGGGTACCATAGGCCTTTTATAAAGCATTCCATTCTTAATTTCTTACTTCATTGCTATGGAGCAATGGATGTTTACTGAGGCAGATATTAAGCACAACAAAATAGCATTTTATGTGAACCTCCAATTCTGTCTCTTTGGGGACCCTTTTAAGGACACACACACACACACACACACAGAGTTTCTAGAACCCTAGCAACAATTTCTACAATAAATGGTGTTTGAAGCAAGAATCCCTTACCTAGGGCAGACAGAAAGAGAATCAGCCCAGCAGTGTAATCATTGCTCTGCTGTTTGAAGGAATATTGAGCTCAGATGCCTCCAGAAAGCCCACCAGGCCCAGAGGCACTGGACAATAAAAGGGGAAAAATAATAGACACCAATGCTTTATTAAGTATATTTTTTTCTCACTTAGGTGCCCATTCCCTGGCCAGACAATTAGTTGAGTTTCTTTCCAGAGAAAGTGTTACCCACCAAGAAAAACTCTTTTAACCTTTCAAAATAACAAATATCTTTAATGACTTTCATCCCCTTTCCATTGACATCACAGATACAATGTGGCCTGTCTTGAAGTCAAGCCCAAATTGAAATCACTGCGGGCAGGGACAGGAAAAATAGAACATTTGACAATAAGAGTGACAGATGAAGCATCGGGACCTTGAAGGGAGAATAACTCAAGTTATGCCCTGGGACAGAAATACGCACCTTGTAAAACACCTGCCCAATCTGGAAGTTAATAGGCAGGTACATTTGCACATGGTAACGGGCTAAATCCAACGCTTGGTAGAAGGTGGTATTATTTTCCATGTACATGTTTAAAAGCAAAGCCAGACATGCTTTCTAGCAAGAACCTTTTGATTACAGGCCAACTGTTCATCAGCACACTCCCTGGGGAAAACATTTTTATTTGGTTGTATGAAAGGGTAACATTTATTAGAAATATTAGTGAAGATGAGGCCTCCTAAATTTGCATAATCCTATTACAAGTGATTATTTAGCATTTATTAAGGTAAAAATTAAAATATGTACACAATAGCCTAAAAATAAAGGAAACTTATAAAATCCCTTGACTAATCTACAGAAGGGAAAAACTTATATTTCCTGATATAAAAATCATTAGTTGCATCCCAACTTTCATTTTTTTTTTTTTTAACTATTGTGCTCATTTCTAAATGATTACTTAAATTAGGGGGAAACTCACTAAGATCTATCAGTTTCTACTGATTTCTGTCATTGATTCCTAATTGCCTCTGGTTACTTTGCTGCTCACCTTAGATCCCTTTAAAACTCGATTTGTTTAAAGCTATTCTCTCTTGGTGGGCCTGGTGGTTGGTGGTAAAATTCTTCTAAGTTTCGCCCATTGAAGTGGGACTTCCCCCACATGATGACAAGTGTAGGTCTTTCATATCAGGTGGACGTTATTTCTAGAACTGTCAGAGAAGAATTTCATTCCAGTAATCAAATATTTGATATAAGTTTCTCAAGGAGTACTCAGCTTAGACTGTTTCATGGCACTGCTTCCTAGTCAAACAATCTTTTGAGTCATCTGAACAATTAAGTTTTATATTGTTGTGAAATAAACACAAATAAAATAAAGTGTAAAATAGATGAAAAATTAAAAAATCTTACATTTCTGTTAAGGCTTGTAAGTCCATGGATGAGAAGCTAATGTCTGTTTCCCTTTGTGGATAATAATGGCAGAAAGACATATTGTTTATTCCACCTCTGATATAAATTTAAATCAAATAAGAACAGTTCACGTGACAGGGAAACCCTGGCTGCTTCCCTGGGTTCATCGGCATCGTAACCCGCTTTTCAAATGTTTTGGAGCTTAGCAAAGCCTGAAGCAAACTTTACTATGTCCTGTTTTTTCTTATTTTATAAACCAATGTAATTTTAAAGACTAATCTAATCCGTATGTTTCTGATTAATTTTTACTAAACTCATCAAAATGGTGTTTCATAAGAGTGATTTGGTGTCCAAGAAGTCTTTAAGTCTTTCTATAACAGGCATTCTTACTGCCATTTCTTTTTGAAGCAGAAAGATGTGTTTTGCCAACAGTAAAGAAATTCAAACCCCCAAAGGGTCAAGATCCATTTGAAACTTCAAACCTGAGGGTTCTGTGGGGTTCTACAATTGGCAAACTGGCTACTCTCCTTCTAACTTTGAAATACCTTATTTTTCTACCACAAGAAATACTCTATTTGTCATTTTGCTAAAATATGTATTTAAAACTAGCTTCACATTCTATTGTACATAATAGTGTATGAAAACAGGAACTAATATTTAATATCTTCTCAAGCAATTTCATTTGATTGTCCCTTTCGGTTTTTCTTTCATTCTCCTTCTTGACCCTACATAGCAATGCAATTTAGATTTACCAGAAAAGGTGACCATGAAGATCCTGGAAGTTGGAAATACGTGCCGGGTACTTTTGCTTTGCTTCTCGGGTTGCCCAAGTGGAGACATCTTTCTTGAGGTGCTAAGCTAACATCTCACACTACATTCTGTACTCTTGTTTATGTTGACAGCCAAAAATCCACTGCAGAGGCTTTCAAATGTGTGCTCTATGTCACAAGGTGGACCATAATCCACAGTTGTAGACGGGTGCTAGTTTGCGATGTAGTCCGACTATTCGTATGTTTAAAGGCAGACCTGTATAATTTCACTTTTTAAAAAATATACAGTGGGTGAGAAAGAAGAGAGAGAGCAAGAAAGAGAAAACAGAACAGTAAGTGAGCGAGTTAAGCACCAGACCACCCTGTCCTTTGTCCGGTCTCCTGGCCGTGAAGTGGGAGTGCCCTCTAGTGAAACTTTAAAATCACTGGAAGGCACTGGGCGTAACGCACTGAAGGTTTTGCCCTAAATTCTTGTAGAAAATCTCTGGGCATTAACAAATTTGTATAAGGTTTTGAATGAGACTTAGAGAAAAACACAAAATAAAATGATTTCTTTAAGAAACAAATGGAAATGACGATATTACTGTCGAGTTAAAAAAGTATGCGTCTCTGGGTCTTTGTCCTCTGTCTCCCTATCTCCCCACCGCGCTCCCTATCTAAGAAGAGAGAGCAGGGGTCCACGTGAGGAGCACATACCCCACACCAAGGCTAGAGTTGCCCAAATGGAAACTCACATAAAAGTGTCATTACCTACTTATCAAGAGAACGACAGTACATAAATCACTTTGAAAGGGGACAGGACAGCAGCAGTAGTAACCCACCCCAGTAAACAAGAACTGAAAAACGCATCTTGTCCTGTTATTCTCTGTTGTTCCAAATCTCTCTGCAGAAAGCAGCACGTGCTCATTGTGATGAAATTGAACTAGTTCTGGAAAAAGTTCCAGACCCAGAGTCAGAGTTCAGGCCCTGGAATTCACTTACCAGCTGCCGGGCTTGGACCTCTCTGAGCCTCAGGGTTATCATCTGCAGAATGGGGCCTAGGAACCCGCCTGAAACTCTGGAGAGCAGTACTGCAGGAGGTGAAGTGGGCGACAGGGCTTCCCCGCGCGGGCCACGCGGCCCAGGCGCTCTTTTCTCCCTTCCTGCTTTCCAGTGGGTTGTGCTCATTGCCCGGGTTTCAAGCAAAGTTCCCTTTCAGGGTAAAGAAGCCCCTGACAGAACAGCTTTCTTCCGATCCGAGAGGGTCACAGGGAAACAGGTGGCGCCCGAGGAGGGACGGGTGAGACAGGACGGCCGCCCCCGCGGACAGGGCCCGGGCCAGGGAGCCGAGCCGGGCCAGCGAGCCGAGCCGGGCCGGGCCGCCGCGGCGGGAGTCGGAGCCGGGTCTCGAGGGTTTCCAGCCGTCTCGACGCTCTGCCCCGCCGGGAGGCCCAGCAGCAGCCTGCTGGAGCGGCTGTGTTTTCAACCTCCTCCTTGATTACCATCCACACAAACACTTCCCGGTTTCTGTTGTCTTTTGAAAATCGCAAATATTTTAGTTTTGTTTATGCCAAGAGTAATAAACTCTTCACTTGAGCGAACAGCCTGGGTTTTCCTTTTTCGTTGCAGTGAGTTTTATTTAGATTTGTGCTGTTTAAATTCCCTACTTTTTTCCCCACACAAAGCCTGTTTCTAGTGGGACATTAGTTATGTTTGCTTTGAAGAGAGCTTTACATATTTATTTTTAAAATAAGTGCGCCCGGGCTCTTTAAGCGTGGATTTCAAGGTGCAGCTCTTTGCATCCTCCTTTCTAAACCACGCAGGTATCTCCGACATACTCACTGCCTGGATTCTTGCCATTTATCTTTCGGAGGTACGTCTTTCCTTTTTTTGTGCAGAGTGAGAAACTGTCCCTAGTTTCTTTACTCAGAGGTGCTTCACATTGTCAGACACGCATAATCAATCTTGTGCTCCAACCTTTGTGAGGAAGCACAGCAGATGGATAATGGATAATGCGAACGTGGTGCCATTTGGGCTCTGGTCAATGCCGAGCTGCCTCCATGGCCCTGACTGCCGCTGAAGGGCCGGCTAACAGGTCCCGGCCTGGGCAGTTGGCATGGAGAAGGCGGGGTGCTCCTCCTTCCTCAGGACAGGACTACCCAGACACGCAGCAGGTCTTCAGCGACTGGGGGAGTTACCCAAGATAAGTGACTTAGTTCCAGCTGAAGGAGGGGGCCCCACGTCACACAGCTGCTGGTGCCTGAGCCCGATTCACTTTGTCTGAGCTCCGTGTGCGTGCTAATGGAACACCACGACTCCTCATTGAAACTTTGGGTTCCTTCTGTACTAGAACCTTCCCTGACCTTCCCTGAACACCACAAAGAAACCAAATGCTAACCTCTGTTTGTCTCAAATTTTCCCCTATTAATGCTTGGTCCAAGTCTACGTTTCCAGCCAGTCTTTCATTTAAAAACACAATCTCATTCAAAACCTGCCTGGTAACTTTATCACTGGGGTAACTGTTACCTCTGATGCAGGGCTGACCTGGGTCCTTGTAGCACTTGACATCATCTTTTGGACGGGTTACAGAGCCTTTTGAGGGAGTTGTTAGAAGCAGGCTCACCCTGCAATGCAGAACCGGTCACAGAAGAAAATTAGTGCATTTATCTGTCAGCATTAGACTAGATTTTCAATCCAGTTCACTAGTCACAGGGTCTGGTTTTCTCTTCCTCTGAGAGATGAAACTGATCTGCTGGTAGGTAGTAAAGGTGTCAGTTATAAATTGGACCGTTGGAGCACGCACACACGAAAAATAGACGAGAAGACTTTAAGGCCATAAATTTAGTTCAAGGCAAAGAATTTCCCTAAAAATAGTCCCGCTTGTTAAAACACTATAGGGAGAATGTGTGTCAGGTAACCGCTGGCGTTGTCAGAACCAGTTCACATTGCTTTTATGGGGACGAGTGTTTGCAATTCTCTCTCGGATGTGCTATTCATTTTAACGGCTTAAGAGGAAAAAAATCTTTCTGATTCTGGTGCTAAATAAATAAATCCCTTGACCGGTTGTCTCTTTACTCTCCCATATGTGAGTGAGGTTGCAGCAAATGTGAGTTGCAAACAGGACGAGTTCAGCAGCCGCATCAAGCTTCTCTCTGTGTTCCTCCTAGTGTTTACCGACCATTGAGCTGAATGGGGCTCCGATACCAACTTGAAAGAACTCTGTGGCCTCTCTTGAATCAGTGAATGATCTTGGCCTAAATTGGTTGTTTCCGATCCTCAAGCCTATAAAATAATCCAGGTGGGAACCCTGAAGGCTAACCTACCGTTAATGGCCCATCACAACACAAACTAGAGGGTAAAGTAAAATTGCTCAGAGCGTCCAGCGACTCCCACATTTCCTATCACTGGGGCCCCTATATCCACTCGGTTCAATAAATGTTAGGTGTCTTTGACCCTGAAGCATGTACTGAACTGTGTGGGTTTACAGATTCGACCCCTGGACTCCGAGTCCGTAATGTAGAGAGACGATATCCAACGACCCATAATAGAATAAACCGGGGTCGAATAAGAATCCAGTGGGGGCAAACTTCAGTACTACGGCATGGGAAACACAAAGGAGGAAGCTAGAGGTAGAAGGTCAATGCATTTATTATCCTAGCCTTTATAAATGTTATCTACTATACGTAAGACACAGTACTAGACACTGGATAATTTCTAAAATCCTGCCTTTGTGGAGTGATGCTCTTTCTAGGGGGATAGAAATAAATAACTCGAATCCATCTTTACCTCCCACCTTCTCACTATATTATGTCTTCTCACAGGATAGCTTTGTTTAGTTCATCTTGGTGTCCCGAGAAGAGCACCTGGCACAAAGTGGGTGCTCAATAGGTGTTTTTTGTTAATTTACTTATTTGGTTCACTTGTATCCTTTTATTTATTTTTATTTTTAAAATTTTTAATTATTTTTTTATTATCATGCCAATGTCTTCTATACATTCAATCACATTACTTAGCTTGTAAAGTAAAAATTCCAACATGTGTACATTTTGCACCAGTCCAGTTGACAATACTATAAAATTTTGTCTCAACAGATACTAACCCATTTCTTTGACTCACAAATGCCTTGCCTCTCTAGTTTTCTCTTTAATGTCCTTCCTCAGACTCTACTCCTTCACCCTCCCTCTTCCCACACTGTATCTGGTATTCAGAACCATTTACTGTGTTTCTGTATCCTTTAGTCATGCAGTTTGGACCATAGAGTGCAGACACTCGGTATGTATTAAGTGGGGACATACAATGTCTCTCTTTCATAGCCTGGCTTGCTTCAGTCAGCAGTAAATCTACCATATTCCTCCACTTTCTGTCAAAAGTCAGGGACTTTTTTTTTTTTTTTTTTTAATGGCTGAATAGTATTCTGTAGAGTATACGTGCCACACTTTTTCAATCCATTCATCTGTTCGTGGGCATTTGGGTTGGTTCCATGTCTTAGCAATTGTGAATAATGCCACAAAAAATAACAATGTGCAAGCACTTTTCTGACTAAGGATTCTTCTGTCCTTTGGGTCTATACCAAGGAGTGGGATTGTTGGATCACATGGTAGTTCTATTTGTAGATCTTTGATGAATCTCCAAATTGTTCTCCACAGTGGTCGGACCAATTTACATTCCCACGAGCAGTGTAAGAGAGTTCCCCTTTCACCACACCCCCGCCAGCACTTACCATCTTTTGTTTTTTCAATCTCACTCATTCTGACTGGGGTCAGGTGGTCTCTCATTGTGATTTTGATCTGTATCTCCCTTACAATGAGGGATGTTGAGCATTTTTCATATGCCTTTTGGCTATTTATATGTCATCCTTAGAGAGTGGTTTTTCAACTCATTCTTCCATCTTTTAATAAGATTGATCATCTCTTTTCAGGACAACTGCTTGAGTTCCTTGTGTATTCTGGTTATCAGTCCCTTGTCTGCTGCATAGTTTACAAAAATCTTTTCCCATTCTGAGGGCCATCAACTCACACTAATTACTGTGTATTTTGCCATGCAGAAACTTCTTAATCTGATGTAATCCCATTTGTCTATTTTTGGGATTATTGACTGTGCTCTGGGGGTCTTACTTAAGAAGTAAGTAAGACCTAGTGTCTCTACCTACCCCAGTGTCTCTCAGAGTTTTCCCAGTGTTTTCCAGCACCAGTTTTATAGTTTGAGGTCTTAGGTTTAGATCTTTGATCCACTTTGAGTTGATTTTTGTCAATGGTGAGAGGTAGGGGTTCAGATTGACCTTTCTGCAGGTAGATATCCAGTTTTTCCAGCATCGTTTGCTAAAAAGTTTTTCTTTTTCCCACTGGATTGAATGGTAACCTTTGTCAAAAATCAGTTGACTGGGAACCAGCAGTTAGCATAATGGCTATGTCGCTGAACTTTCATGTAGTCGACCATGGTTCGAGTCCCAGACCTGGTGGCTTAAACTCACGCCGGGCATGTGTGCATGCGTGTCCAAGATCCCAAGAGGAGAATAAAGGAGAAGGGATTACGGCATGACCATTGTCCCTGGGGGGTGATTTCTCGCTTTCTATCTCTCTGTCTCTCTCTGTCTTTCTGGCGAGCACATGTGCCCCATAGCAGAAACCTCTAAAAAAAAAAATTAGTTGACTGTATGTTTGGGAGTTTATTTCTGGGACGCTATTCTGTTCCCTTGGTCCACCTGTCTGTTTCTGTGCCAATACCATGCTGTTTTGATTAACACAGCTTTGTAGTGTATTTTTGGTTTAGGGAGTGAGAGCTGCCCACTCCACTCTTCTTGTGCAGGATTGCTTTGGCAATACGAAGTCTTTTATGATTCCAGACAATTGCACGATTGTTTTTTCTAGATTTGTGAAGAATGTCTCTGGTACTTTGATTGGGATTGCATTAAAATGTAAATTAATTTGGGTGAGATTGCCATTTTGATTATATTAATTCTTCCTCCAATCCAGGAACACGGATGTCTTTCCACTTTTTTATGTCATTCTCAATTTCTTTTTTTAGCTTCTTATAGTTTTCCTTGTGGAGGTCTTTAACTTCTTTGGTTAGATTTATTCCTATGTATCTTATACTTTTTGTGGCTATGGTAAATGGAATTACTTTTTTCAGTTCTAGCTCAGTCTTCCTGCTGTTAGTAAATAGAAATGCTATAGATTTCTGTACGTTGATTTTGTATCCTGCAACTTTACTGTATTCATGCATTACTTCCAGGAATTTTTTCATAGATACTATTGGGTTCAATAGGTGTATTTTAAAGAAAGGAATAAATGTTAAAATATGATGTGAGTAATCATATTATGTTTTTAAGAATTATTAAATTTTTTACTATTATTTATTTTAATTTGCTACAGGGCATGTGTGTGTGTGTGTGTGTGTGTGTGTGAGAGAGAGAGAGAGAGAGAGAGAGAGAGAGAGAGAGAGAAGTTAAGAAAGCAAACCTCCAGGTCTGGGACTTGAAGGATGGTCAGCTATGTTGAGAATCCAGCACCTTAACCATCATGCCACCTGCTGGCCCCAATGAGTAATGATATTTCTAAAAGGCTTTGTTTTTCTTAGATAATGGGGAAGAATGTTGGAAATGGAGATGTGGAAAATGACTCCCAAATTTTTAATTGTGCATATGGTAGGAATGCTATAAACAGAGACAGAGAACACTGATGAGAACAAACTTGGGGAAGGGACAGGTGCAGATGCTGAGTTGGATTTGGGCAAGTTGCATCGGAGTCATCCACCGCAGAACAGTTAGCTGGGAACCTCTACTCGGTACTTTAAAGAACTGGTTGAGAGCTCAAAAGAGAAGCTGGAGCTAATTCAGCAGTATGTGGACTGCAGAGCACACAGATTACAAAGAGTAACGTCAGAACTTCAGGACTGCTGTGCGCTGAATTTTATCTCTCACCCCAAATCCATATGTTGAAATCCTAACCCCCAGAGTGACGGTATCAGGATGGACCTTTGGGGAGGTGACTAGATCATGAAGGCAGAGCCCCCATGAAAGAGATTAGTGCCTAGGGCCGGCAGGTGGCATGGTGGTGAAGAGCGCTAGACTCCCACATGGTCGACCATGGTTTGATTCTCGGACCTGGCAGCTTGCTTTCTCACTTTTCCTCTTTCTCTCTTTCTTTCTCTCTCTCACTCTCTTTCACTCTGGTCAATTTAAAATGAATAAATAAAGTTTGAAAAAAGAGAGAGAGAGAAAGGGATTGGCGTCCTTACGAAGGAGGCCAAAGGGAGCTCATTCACCTCTTCCACTATGGAAGGCCACCGAGAAAAGTGCCACCAATAGATCAGGACATGGCCTTCACCTGCTGGCAGGCACATCAGTTACACTTTCCAACCTTCATGACTGTGAGAAATACATTTCTGTTGTCTCTCAGCCACCCAGTTTACGGGTCTGTTACATCAACCTGGATGGACTTAGATAAGGACTAAATTCAACTTCATAAACATGTACTGAGCACACCTGTATTTGAAGTGCTGTGAGGAGTACGCATTTACCAGGACATAGTTCTTAGAATATTTAACACCCGTAGATGGCACAATCTATGAAGTCCTAACTTTATTAAAGATGGGTATGTGGTAGCTGGGGGGAGAACAGAGGAGCAACAGAACCAACGGCATTAGCAACACGGGACCATTGGCTGAAATGCTGGACTTGCCACTTACGATATGTGTGGTCTTGGGAAAACTACTTCATTTCTCTGGATTGTTTTAAAAAGCAAAGTAATAGTATCTCTTCCTAGGATGTCTGTCAGTATTAAATAAATAACCTAAAGTAATGTCACTTAGTAGAGGTTAAGTGCTCAAATATTAAGTCTCTAGGGAAGCAACATTATTATTACCTGGTGAATACATTTTCAGTCTTTCAGTTTCATATCTCCTTGGCTAAGATTAATATTAAGATTCACTTTGGGACCAGCAGTTGGTGTAATGACTATGACGCTGGACTCTCATGTAGTCGACCATGGTTCGAGTCCTGGACCAGGTGGCTTAAACTCATGCTGGGTGCGTGTGCGTGCGTGCCCAAGATCCCAAGAAAAGAATGGAGGAGGAGGGATTGTGGCATGGCCATCCCCCCTGGGGGGTGAGTTCTCGCTTTCTGTCTCTCTGTCTCTCTTATCTCTCTCTTTCTAGTGAGCACATGTGCCCTATAGCAAAAACCTCTTCAAAAAAAAAGAGAAGATTTACTTTACACATTATTCAGAGAGATAAAGGAACAGCAATGCCATGAACTGAAGAAATAACCATCAGACATAACAGAGAAATTTATATCAACCTTGCTTTTCTAAATTGGTTCTGATTTGGGATAAAAAAAAAAAATTATGAAACAAAAGCATCTAATGCAATTCGAAAGTTGGCATGGATGCACAAGGTCCCTGAACCATTAGCAATTGAATAAAAGAAAAGGAAGAACACAGATTATTTCCACAGTTGCAAAATTGTTACCGTAACACACACACACACACACACACACACACACACACACAACCTCCCAAAGCACCACAAAGTAATACAAATATTAAAACCGATTGTTAAACTAGATGACAGATGTACATGTTAGCCCATAACTGTGTTTTGTATTACTTTGCATTGAACTCGGGTTGATTATTTGTTATGAACCTCATCCACCTATTTAAATTCAGTTTTCATTAAACAAACCAGAGAAGGTGAATGAATAGCAGCTTTCCTTGGAGATTATTTCTCCTACCTGGAGGAACACTGAAAAGTCTTTGGCACAAAGAGGACAAGGGTTGGTATGCTTGTAGTACATGTGTTAGTACAAAATGATAAATTTGGCAATTATCCCTATTCAACAGGATACGCTGTAGAGGACAGGGAAAATATACACATTTGTTAGCAAACACATTCCCCTTTTTAGAGAGCCTTTTAAAATAAGATCAAGATCCAACAAAAGAACATCTAGATGTGATCAGTCTTCAAGGGAATTCTAGTTCCACACCAGATATTGCTTACACAACCCCACCTCCTTCCAGGAGCCACCAAGACCCCAATGGCCAACTCCCTGTTGGCTATGAGCTGGTAGGCAAGCTAAGGAGACTTTTCTGCCTGGTAACAACGACATCAGCCAACTTGACCCAGCTGGCTCTGAATGTAGACAGAAAATCTTATTTTTCTTTTCTTTCATTTTGTGTTTCCCCTTCGAGTACAAAGATGTCCAAAGTAAAGGCACGAAATGTAGACATTCTTTAGAAGAAAGGAAATACAGACATTCTTTAGAAGAAAGGAGATACTGTTTGTTAAGAGTGAATCATACTTTTTTTAAGAAAAGTTAAGGGAACTTGGGCTTCTGGAACATTAAGAAGCTTTCAGACTCTAGTTTAGCGGGACTTTTGAGGAGACAGTTTGTCTTTTGCATGCTTTATATACATTTTTCAATTGACTGGAGCTCTAAACCAGGAAGACCTCTAGCCAAGAGTTAAATGAAGTGAATAGTCTCTGTGGGAGAAACCCATCTTGGCTTCCCTTTTTAAGGGTTAGCCTATAGTACCCTCCTTCTTCCTCTCTCAGTGAGTAGAAATTTGTTGGTAAATTAATCTTCTAACTGAACTTTTTATCATATGCTGTACTAGACATAACAAAATGAAGTGCGCGTTCCACATCTCATTTCACTAAATAATGCTAATAACCCTAATTAAAAAGAGTGATTGCATTTTTAGTGTCATTTTTTTACTTGCCAGAGGACGCATGTGCTCATTAGAGAGAGAAAGAGGGAGAGAAAGAAAGCACCCCCAGTGGGGCGGGTCAGCCTGGAACTCCTCTCCTCCTTCTCTCCACCGTTTTAGGATTTGGGGCACACAGGCACATGCACCGGGAGTGGTTTTCAAACTGCTGGGGTTGGGATTCAAACTGTGATCAGCTAGTTCTTTACACAAAGAGCTTAATTTGCATGCTTTTGGGTCAGGCTTTTAGTGTAAGTTTTTAAAATCCACACTCTTTTTTTCATTTTGGAAAGTGAGTATTAGGGACACTCTTGCTTTTTTTCCCTCAGTAGTTAAGACTGTGTGGCTAGGCTTCTGTGGAGCTTCACCAGGAGTCACCTGATCACTCTTACACAAGCTCCTTTGCTTAAACCGTCTCCGCTTCCATGAAGTTGCTCAGGATAATTTAAAGAACTTACCTTCCCCAATATACATCCTACTAATTTTTTTTTTTCCTCACTTCACTTACCTACCATCTACTAGGTACTTGCTATGTTGCAAACTCTATGAAAAATGCTTGAGGTACAAAGAAAGCGAAGAGTTCAGACCAGTCGAGAAACAAAAGGCAAGCAGTCTCCACACCATTCGCTGCTTCTCCTACAATCCAGAAAGTCAATCAGACCCAGACTTGATATAAAAATAAAATACCTGACAGATGCAGATGCCCTCAGTCACACAGCATCGCTCATTTACTGCTAACCCATTGAGCTTCGTGTTATTTTATTTGCTTGTGTGTATTTTTACTTTTGTAGAATTGCATTGGATTACTAACTTGCAGAGACAAAGGTGAGTTCTAGGGTTGTCAACATCTGCTTAGAGAGTTTTTTGTTTAGCGTACCCCTTCCTGTAATTTGTTTCCTAATAATTAAGATGATGATAAAATTGCAGATGAGATGTTGCTCCTCGGGAAGAATGAGTAGAATACTACTTATATCTTTTTAGTAGAACTTGAGATCACTTGCAAATGAAATGATTCCTAGGCCAGTAAGTACTGCTACAGAACGAGAACTGTGTTTTCTCCAGTCATCTCCTGTGAGACATGTACAAGCTCAAGAGCTTGGCTTGATGAGGGCGTCAGGAGGGTGCTACTGGGCTGCTTCTGATGAGTTTTATCAGCTCTTCTAGGTTTTTCTCTTTTTTTTCTATTTCTTTTGCTTAGAAAATCCTATTTTTCCTTCTTTCTTTTTGTGTTTCCCCTGTGAGTATAAAAGACACTACATTTGGAGAGAAGAAAATTGAGATGAAGTGTCAATCACATCACATCCAGCTGCGCACTTTGAGGAAGGCATTTACTATTCTGAGACTGTTTCCAAACCTGTGAGGTCAAGGGGGCACACCATGACTGCCCGTCTTCACAGCTGCTGGAAGTAAGCCATAAAACAGCAGACATGAGGACCAGCAGTTAGCGTAATGGCTATGTCGCTGGACTCCCATGTTGTCAACCACAGTTCGTGTCCCGGACCCGGTGGCTTAAACTCACACCAGGCGTGTCTGTGTGTGTGCCCAAGATCCCAAGAGGAGAATGGAGGAGAAGGAATTGCGGCATGGCCATCCCTCCTGGGGGATGATTTCTCACTTTCTATCTCTGTCTCTCTCTGTATTTCTGGCCAACACACGTGCCCTATCGCAAAAACCTCTCCAAAAAAAAAATAGCAGACGTGTGCAGTGGCTCATGTTTTGGAACTATAGCTTAAAAATTATTTTTATTTATTTATTTTTTTGGAGAGGTTTTTGCTATAGGGCGCGTGCGCTCACCAGACAGATAGAAAGAGACAGAGAGACAGAGAGACAGAAAGCAAGAAATCACCCCACAGGGGGGATGGCCACGTCGCAATCCCTTCTCCTCCATTCTCCTCTCCGGATCTTGGGCACGCACGCACACGCACCTGGTGTGAGTTTAAGCCACCGGGTCCGGGACGCGAACTGCGGTCGACTACGTGGGAGTCCAGTGACATAGCCATTACGCTAACTGCTGGTCCCAAAAATTATTTTTTAAAGAACACATTATATAAAGAAGCAGACAATACAAAATGAAAAATAGAATCCTCAAAGACCCTTCCCATTGCTTCTGCTTCTACAGAGCTACGTCGTTGTCTGGAGTTGCAGAAGGAATGATAATTAATAACAGATACCATTTTTTTTTTTTTAGCTTTTATTGTAAAAGCACACAAAAATAAGTTTTTTTCAGGTATTATCTCATTTAAGTTTTACCTCGGTGCCTGTTTCATAGCACTGTTATTGATACTTTACAGAATCTTTGTGCATGAGAGCACAGTGGCTGTCAGCCCTGACAGTTGGACTCCAGGGCTCATACTCTTAACCATATTTTTGGTAGTGAGGAGAACTTTGGAAGGCGAAGTTCTCATCAGAAATCCCGAGTCCAGTTTCCTCACTCTCAGTGTATGACATTGAGATCATCAGGGAAGTGTCAGTTTGCACCTTTCACTCCCCCTATTTACCAGCCGAGAGTGCGGGGAAAGGGCGTAAAGACAAGCAGTGCTGGGCGAGTGTGAGCAGACAGCACATGTCAGTGGCCAGAGACAGAAAGGACTTGACAGCCAATTACTGGTGTCACACCTGTCAACCACGTCCCAACGCCATGGAGAGAAACACCCAATAATCAGCATGTCATGGCAGCTACACGGGCAAGAGCATATCAGTGAAAGGAATCTATTGAATTACAGGGGTGAAAAGATATAGAATAGCTCAGACCTTTAGCAATAATCTTCCCTAGCCTCTGAAGTCCATAGGTGCATACGGTGTGGAGCCGTGCAGGGAGTGAGCGTCTTGTTCCTGCTCGCAGGCCCTTCCCGTGCGTGGGCACCTGGCCAGCCTGCTTCCCGGCACCTGGCTTCCCTGTGCCCTGACACTTGTGAATGACCCTGGACTCTTCCCAGCCACTTTGGAGCTCACTTCCCTCTTCTCATGTCTGAACCGAGCACGATGAAACTGAGCTTTAAATATGAGCATATTTCTGTCCCAAGAGCAGCATCCAGGGGACCCTTGGCTTCCTCAGCACTAATGGAGCTTCAAACAAAACTGCACACAATCCAACCAGGCGCTCCCTTCCCCTCCGCTTTCAAGATGCCTCTGAGCCTCCCTACTTCCGCATGGGATTAAGACTCAGGGCTGAGTTCAGGCCAGCACGGACGGGCCCACGAACATCCTCAGAGCAGAAGGAAGGAAGACACAGGTGAGACAAATCAAACAGAACACTCGGGTGGATTCTCAGTGTGGCCAGCGCGGAGCGTTCCTGGTGGGATTTCCATTAACGTGAGCGGGAGTTGTACCACTAAATCCTTACACACTGTGCGGAAAATGGGCCTCTAAGAGCTCGGCAGCACTGTGTCTGATGGAACAAAGACACACACTCCCCACACCAGGCAACGCGCTCCTGGGGCTGAGGCTCTAAGTCCTAAGTGTCCCCAGATGAGACAAAATGGACCCCTCCTCTGCTGTCTCCACGCGCTGGACATGGGAGGACTCTCCACCGTGGCCCAGGGATGAAACTGATTGTAGGTTGATCTGATATTTCACACAAATGGCTTGTGTTTGCTTGCTTCTGCTCTGATTACCTGAAATTTCAGTAAACCTTAGCATTGCATCAGACCCACTGGAAGCAAAAACTTAGAGGATGATCGTGCGTGATTCGTTTTGATGTGGTTTTATGGCCTCTGCAAAGTAAATGTGGCAAAGGTCTCTTACCACAGGATCAAAGAAAAGAGTCAAGAAATCACTTAGTCTGCCGCTTTCACAGAGCAATTTTCTTTCCAGAACACCCATAGGGTGGTTCTGAAACCCACAAGTCTGATCATGCTGCTCGCCTCCTCAGAGTCTTCACGGATCCCCTTCTTTCTTGAAAATAAGGTTGAAGGCCTCCACAGATCACTTCTCCATCTCCACTCTCAGCGCACCTCTACGCACTCTGGATGTATCTTTTTTATTTGCCATTATTCTAAACAGTCACCACTGGCTGCCCTTACACACCCCGTGTAAGGGTCAGAACAGCTCCCTTCCCGACCGTAGAGCAGCAAGCAGCCCCCAGCACCGCCCCAACCCCCGAACCGCGCCGCCAGTGCTGTCTGCGCCATAAAGCACACTTCCTGCACCGCCCTCACTCGCGCCAACACTGGCCCTCTCCCAGAAGATGATGCGGTGCTCAAGGAAGAGCATGAGGTGCATGTGCCCACGGTGCCCCCAGTGGCGTCCGATGGCGGCCACTGTGATCAACCTCTGCACGTCCTCGGTGCCCAGCCATGTGGTCTGGTCCCCATTCGACGCGGTCTTCAGGAACTTCTGCCTGGGCTTCATCGGAATCTAGGACAGGGAGATGGTGGAGACATGATTGGGCCCCAGTCCACCACCAAGTGCCTGAAGATCGGTGCCCTGTTTTTAGCACCCTTCTGGTCACTGCCATCATCACGAGTTTTGTCATGGAACCAGCCACTGCAGAGATGAAGAGACACTGGGAAGGCTTCCAGTAGCTGCTCATGGTCCCGCCATCCTCTGCTGGCCGGGCCAGGCTGTGTTTCACCCCCCACCCCCTTTGACCCAGCAGTTTGCACTCACGTGTCTGTCTACAATGGGATTCAATAAAGTGCACGTGCGTGTGTGTGTGTGGGGGAGAGCTCCTTTCCCCAATCTCTGCCTTCTATTCTATTTGTCCTTGTCCTTCAAAGTCAAGGTCATACACAGTATCTTCATTAACGATTCTTCAAATTAACCAATTATTCAACCACGCAACCTCCGAATTTGTATTGCAGAAGTCACTGAATTCTGCTCGTAGGCACCTTAATTTCTATCACAATTTTCTCTTCCCCTTTCTATTTCTCGACTATGTTGTAAACGCCACACGAGTTCCAAGTCTCTGTATTGCTCACAAGGTCATGCGCAGTAGCTCCGGATAATTTTCTAAATGAGTAAAAGTTACGGGTACGTTTTCACTGTTCTTCCCTGCTTTAAATCAAGTTTTCTGTTTCCTTTAGGCCACAGTGATGAAGATACTAACTAGAATAAAGTCATTATCAACACTCCTCTGATTGTTCTTTTATATAGTCGTTGAATAACTTTCAACTAGCTCTGTGTGTCAAGACATTTTATTAGCCACACAGACATGAGTGGAAGACAGCCCTTGACCTGGACCATCGCGCGGCCTAGATGGTGCTGTAGTGGTGGCTAAGAGTTAGACAGCATCTCTCTGTGTGATGAAATTTGCTACTGTCCTGTCTTCATGGAAAGGCTGTGGTCAGGGGAATACAACATTCAGGGGCTTCTCTCCTAAACCGGCAGAAGCCTAAGAAGCTGAGTTGCAGCGTTGGGCAAGAGTTCTCAGCTCGAAGTAAACAGGCAGGGCCAAGCAGGATCATGTGCAAGACAGAGTACGCCTTGGACAAGCGCGAGCTCCTCACTTCCCCTCTACCCCAGCTCCCTAAAGCTCTCTCTCTCTTTCTCTCTCTTTTTCTAATTTGCAAGGTAATTAGTCTGCTAAGCCTTGAAAAACGTACCAGCAAGGTTGCGCTGACTTAACTTTCCCTGGGAAAGGTTACAGAAGGGAACAAGGCTCTGTGGAAAGAATACAGATTCGGAACCTGTCGTTCCCTCAGTTTTGGGCTACCTCATTCCTTATCTGAGTGACCTGGAAAAAATTATTTTAACTCTTCTACTTAGGGAAATTATTCTCCTCTTTACACAAGTTTCTTGAGCTCTGTAGTTCTGTAGTTTCTTCTATAAATTAAAATACTAACACTTACCTGGTAGGGCCAGTTAAGGATTAGAAATCTTTATATATATGTGTGTGTGTGTGTGTGTGTGTGTGTGTGTGTACACGTACATATATATATATATAGTGCTTAGGCCACATATAGTAGGCATGCAAAGCATGATCGTTATTAAAGATTCTTGTAAGGAGTTCTTGTACAGATAGAATAACTTATTCAAACACTTGTCTTGTTAGTTGTGGAAATTCAAGGCATGGTGACAAGCAAACCATGGAAATGTTTGAGGGCTGGGAACCGTGAGCTCTGAGCTCTGAGTGTCCCACGGCCACATGAGGTGCCACATCCAGCCTACCCAGGTCGTGGGATGAATGGGGGATTGTGAGCTCCCAGCTCCGCCAGTGGTTTTAGCATGGAAACTGAGTAAGTTGCTAGTCTTCTCGTCGCGATTTCCTTTTGTCTGATATGCACCCTGAGATCACCTGCCTGATAAGGCGATTCGGACTAATGTACAGCCAGCTCAAGCTCCTCGGTTAGAGCGGAGCTATAAAAGCCACAAGTATGACTATTCGTTTCCAGGTTCCTGTGTCCTGCCGTGAGACTCAAAGCACTGGAGCGCCTCCCCCGGCCTTCTTGCAATATCTAGTTTCCTTGAGTTGCTGCATCAGAAGAAATGCGGAGTTCTCCATTCCCCTGGCTCACTTTCCCACCGACGAGGGTGATGTTAACACCAAATCCTGAGTCGCGGCTAGATCAATATTATAACCGCGGTGAGAGAAGGCCACTAGCCCTAGAACACAAACACACTTTCTTTTCCAAGAAAGACGGCTGTTCCCTAGTGTTAACTTCCCCTCGTTCCCCTCACTGTCGCCCCCAGCCCCCCTCCCCTCCTGCCACCAGCACGACCCAGATCACATTAGAGTCCCAGAGCACAGGGAACAGTTCTCGTCTATCCGCCAGCAAGGAGGCAGACGGGACGGGGAACAACAAGTCATTTGTACCCGATGAGGAGGACACTCCTGGGAAACAAACAGATGAGCCACCCCACGAACCCGAGCCCTTCTCCCAGGTAAACAGAACTGCATGAGAAACTACCGCCAATCTCTGGCATCGCCCTTCCCTCACTCGCTGGCCTCTGGCAGCGGGCGGGGGACATGAAACCGTAGCCTGGACCAGTATCTGATTCTGAGAAAGTGAACCCTCGCAAAGGCGGGTTTCTTTTCCCTCGGTCTCCTGGCGTCCAATAGCACCCCTTTCGAATACCTTTTTGTCAATTATATTTTGTTTGAGAAGTATGTTTCCTCTGTACTGTGACAAAACTAACTGTCGGAGTCTGACCTCATGTTTGGACAGAGAACCTGGCCTTGGAAACAACCGAATCAGTGCACAGCACGGAGGAAGCGCCTGGAGCCGTGTTCAGGGTTGCTGTTCTTTAAAACACATGCATGCACAACAAAATGACACCTAAAATCAGCTGCCTCGTGAGCTGTTACAGGGGGACTAGCCCCCAGGAAAGCATTCGAGGACACCCAGTGTGGAGCCAGAGAATGTTACCACGAACTGCTGTCGAGTTCGCTGTCATACTATTCTCGCTCCCTGTTTCTGGAGATTATAATAGTGAGTATTAAATAATACTTAGGATGACTGAAACATGGGGTTTGCAGGTCAGACCGCCTGCCCTGGTGGTTATAAATACGACACTAGGTAATGTTACTTTATAGAAAAATGATGTCTATGACAGTAGATGAAAATTTCAGAAAGTGAGCAAAATGTTAGGTGAGGATTCATAGACTTTGGGAAAGGTAAGCTTGGCACCCAAAGTAGCAAAAAGCCCAATTTCTATGGTTTTAAAACACGTATGGTGGGGCCAGCTGGTGGTGTGTTGGTTATGGGCGCTGAACTCCCATGGCTGACTACGGTTCAAGTCCCAGACCTGGCAGCTAGCTTTCTCACTTTCCCTCTATCTCTCTCTCTTGCTCTCTCACTCTCATTCTCTGTCTCTCTCTGGTGAAAGCACATGTCCTAGAGCAAATTAAGTAATAATAATTAATACAATTTTAAAAATAATTCTTTAAAAATATGTATTTTTGAAAAATGCAATTCATGTTTGAACTTTTAGATCTTGAACAGCCATAAGAAAATTCAAGGGATTATTCATACCTTGTATTTCACTTGTGCTTACCAAAAGGGTGCCATTGGGAAAATGATGTGATAAAATGTCTTTTTGTCAATGTGCACTTGAATTACTGGCCTATGGATTATTGACCTTCCCAAGAGCATAACAAACAACGAGCCCCTTGATATCTGCCCTCATGAAGCCACAGAGATGACTCTTCTTCGATGGGACCTGTGCTCTGGCCTGGCCTGTTCCCTGAAGGAAGATGACGAAGGACATTAAGGTGTATGACACAGGACAGCCAATGCCTCAGAATAAGAGAGAGGAAAAATGAGGGGGAGCAGCAGCTCCTCACAGAACAGGCGAGCTGCTCGTAGGTTGGTTTTCAAGAAGTAATTGATAATTAATCACATTTTACTCTGGCCGCCTATCAGACATTAACGCCAAGAGCAGGAAAGAGGGAGGGAGAAGGTGTTCATGGTTAGCAGTATCTTTTTTATGTGCCGCACTGGGCTTCAATATATCATTTTACTTAACTTGTATAACATCTCTTTAAGGGAGGTGTATCTTAGATAAGCATTTGTCTTCTCAGGCTCACATATGTTTAAAATTTTTGGAAAACTCAAAAGCTAGAAATTTTTTTTTTTTTCTTTTATTTTTGAGAGATTTTTTCTATATGGCGTGTGCACTTGCCAGAAAGACAGAGAGACACAGATAGACAGAAAGCAAGAAATCACCCCCCTGGGGGGATGGCCACACCGCAATCCCTTCTCCTCCATTCTCCTCTCAGGGTCTTAGGCACGCACGCACAAGCGCCCGGCGTGAGTTTTAAGCCACCGAGTCCGGGACTCGAACCGCAGTTGACTACATGGGAGTCCAGTGACATAGCCAACTGCTGGTCCCTAGAAATTTTAAAAGTCATCATTTAGGCTTTTTTCATTCTCTGGTGATCCTTATAACTAAAGATTTGGAAACTCACACTTTTTCAGAGACTAGAATGCAAGTCCTTTTAGAAGCCTCTTAAAAAATTGAGTGTCAAGAGTTCTAAACTGTGTCCGCTGGCTTGGTGCATTTTCAGTGTGCAGAGCAGGAACGTATGAAAGAATGAGCCCACAGCAGAACCTGCCAGTTCACCTTCTCAGGTGGGGCTGATGTACGAAAAAGGAAGGCGGGGACGCAGCCACCGTTTACAGAGACACCTTCTACCCATGAGGCTCTACAGAAAAGAGTGCGGAAAACAACATTGCCACTGGCCAAGACAAAACTGTCAGAGGACAAGCAGAAGAAAACCTCAGAACTGGAACCAGGACTACTGGGTGTGAGCCGTCTCCACTTTTAGCTTGCTGTGCGATCTCCACAAATCACTTTGCTCCTCTGAGCCCTCATTTCCTCATAGGTAGTGAAGGGAATTGGGCTCTAGGAGGTCCTTGCCAAGCCCCTTCCACTTCAAACGCACCATAGAGAGGAAGAGCCACATCCTGCTTCTGTTCTTTAGGTCACAATGGTTTAGGATACCTCAGAGTCACCAGGAACGTGTGTTGAAACTCAACATGTTCAAACTTCCAGATTGCTGGGTCCAGCCCCAGAGTTTCTGAAACAGCAGGTCTGGAGAGGGGTCCAGAGTCTGTATTTCTAATACGTCCTCAGGTTGATGTGGGTGTGGAAGCTGTGGTCTAGGGACCACAGTTGGAGGACCATTGGTTTAGGGCTTAAAGGATGTCAGTGGATTAAAGGGACATGTAGGCCCCTCTCAAGGTCCAGTCACGTCAACCTGCCACTGACGGCGTTTTTAGGTTAATCTAACATACCCTCCAACATATCAGACTGGAACGCAGAACCAGGGGTGACTCTCAGCTAGGAAGAAACATATCTCCCCACACTTTAGAAAGCGATCCTGGGAAGGAAAAGCTGAGTGGCTCCCTGTCCTTCTGTATATCTTTCGAAACTTTTTATTTATTTATTTATTATAAGTGTTTGTCATTGGGCACAAGTTCATGCCAGAAATAGACAGAGAGAGACAGTGAGAGGGAAAGTGAGAAATCACCCCCAGGGGGATGGGCACACCACAATCCCTTCTCCAAGTCTGGGACTCAAACTGCAGTTGACCATGTGGAAGTCCAGCACCTTAACCACCATGCCATCTGCTGACCCCTCTGGATTTTTTTTTTTTTTTTTTTTTTTTTGCTATAGGGCACTTGTGCTTACTAGAGAGAGACAAAGAGAGACAGTGAGAAGGAAAGGGATAAATTGCCCTCCAGGGGGATGGCCACACCGCAATCCCTTCCCCTACATTCTCCTCCTGGGATTTTGAACATACATGCACATGTGCCTGGAGTGATTTCAGGCAGCCAGGCTCAGGGCTTGAAGCACAGTTGGCCACGTGGGAGTCCAGTACCTTAGTCACCATACCACCTCTTCCTCCATTCTGGATCTACTTTCCTAGGCATCTCTGAGACTTAACAAAATGGACAAAATCACATTTGTGCAAAAGTAGAAAGTGGTTCCTCCTGGCCCCATCAGGCTTCTGAGCTTGGAGAGACATAGACCAAACCCCATCTTTGACCGCCACCAGAATCCCCCAGACACGTTTCTAAAGTCAGTGTAACTCAGTGCAGTTAGGCCGCCTGGTGCCCGCTCGTTAGTGCCCAACAGCTCTTCAGCCTCCAGCTCCCTGCAGTTCTTGATCTCATCTGCAAAAAGCGGGGGGTGGCAGCCTCTTCGTGTTGTCTTGAGGGTTAAGTACATCAAGTGCTTAGACTGCCTGGTACATAGTAAATGCCTGATAAAAGCCAACCTTTTATTTCATTCCTTGGCAGAGAACAAACCTTTATCTCGTAGCAAATGTGTAAGTATAAAATATTCAGGGAAATATTTAAGGAAAAATTCAAGGAGAGCAGCTTGAAGGATGTGTTGCCCATTCATTTCTCTAAACCAAAACCAAACCATCAGCACAAACTCTATGTGCTTAGGCCACTCTGTTTTGGGAGGTAGGGTCCTTTTTCTTTCTTTTCTTTCTTCTTTCTTTCTTTCTTTCTTTCTTTCTTTCTTTCTTTCTTTCTTTCTCCTTTTTTTCTTTCTTCTTTCTCTCTCTCTTTCTCTCTTTCTTTCTTCCTTCCTTCCTTTCCTTCCTTCCTTCCTTCTTTCTTCCTTTTCTTTCCTTCTTTCTTTCTTCCTTTTTCTTTCTTTCTTTCTTTCTTTCTTTCTTTCTTTCTTTCTTTCTTTCTTTCTTTCTTTTTCTTCTAGCTTCTTTCCTTTCTTTCTTTTTCTTTTTTTTCCTCCCAATGAATGATTGTCCTTTATTATATCTTTAATGTAATGTTCTTAGAATATCCAGCTTTTTGTTTCTGTATCTGGCGAACTCTGAGATCTTATGAGATATATTATAGATACTACCCCCAAAAATTCTGATATCCTGATTTTTAATTGTTGTGGCTTGCTGAATCAAAGCAACTGAAGTTGAAACAAATTCAATTCCATTGCCTTCTAGGATAAGCTCATCTTGCTGGGCTTGAGAAAGTGAACAAGTAACACCAGGTCTTATTGAAATCCTCTGGATCGGGCTGGCAGGTGGCATGGTTGTGGAAGCACAGGACTCCCACATGGCTGACTGTGGTTTGAGTCCTGGACCTGGTGGCTTGCTTTACTTTCCCTCTGTGTGTGTCTGAGTGTGTCTGGTCTAATTAAAATAAATGAATGAATAAATCAAGTTAAATTCTTTTTTAAAAATCCTCCATATGGGTTTTTCGCCCAGGGAATTTTGGATTTCAACAAGAGATCCATTCTGAATAACGAGGTTGAATGGGGAAATGAGGGTACTAGGACCTCGTCTTGTAATGGAAGCCCAGTGTAACAGCCTTGATCAGGTTCTGTACACGGCACGACTACAGATAGTGCAAACTGCAGCCATTCCTTTCTATTTCCCCATTCGTCAACCCAGAGCCTCTTCTTTTTTCTTTCCGAGAAGACCGAGCTCTCCGTTGGTGTGACTGAAGTCCCTCCACAGGGTTCCCCTGGGCCCTTCACAATAACTGCTTCCCTTCAGAGCGATGTCGACATTTTCTGAGATGTTGACAGTCTGATTGCTGAGAATGGTCTTCATTTTCGCTGTAGATTTGGCAAAGAGTGGTAGGGTTCTTTTGATGCTTGCTTTTACTAAATTTAACTTTGGCTTTAGCCATGTCCTGAGAGATATTGTGAGAAGTGGTTAAATGAGACTCACTCTCTGAAGTAAGGAAGGGAAAAGCTGTTTTTCATTGTGCCTTGTATTCTTCATGAGGGTCCACTGGATACATTTCTCCTGAGCGACATTTTTTAATTATTTTTTGGACATTTTGATGTGCTCTTGTGTTTTCCTTTTCTTTTTCTTCTTTGTCACCAGTAACCGCTAGTCTAAATCTGTGCTTGCCATTTCTTCATTTTTCTTCATCCTTTGGAATTTCAAGTGTTTTCTCACCTTCTTCTAGTAGGTTTTGAGCAGAGTCACAAAGTGAGTAAATAAATAGATTCAATTATTCAAATCATACGAGGCAACAGAGAATTATCATATTTTAATAATTTAGTTTCTGATGAGACAATATTCTTTTCATTTGATTTATAGTTTAATGTTAAGATAGAGCATGTTTTTATTCAATAGCTGTTTTAAATAATCATTCTTCCTTATCTTTCCATAAGGAGCACTTTTGGGAAGATTATACCTTTAAGGCACTGAAATACTTAATAAAAAAATAAAAAAATGCACACATCACAAAGAGAAAATAAATCCCATCCAGCCTCATGATATGTACATATGCCTGGTGTCGCAAGGTCTGTGCTCTTACCAGCTGGGAGGGACCGAAGGCTAGCTAGTCGCATGACCTCTCTGGAAAGAGGATGACATACGGAAGTCTGTGAGGAGCCAGTTTTACAAAGTGAAACCACCCTTGGCAAGATGAGTGTGAGTTTCCCCACCACTGCCCCCGACCCACTGGGTGAAACCGGCTCTCACATCTAAGACTTGGACCTCAGACTTCCTCAGAGTAAGACCTGCCGTTGTCAGTCAGTCAAATCCAGAGGCCTCAGCTCTCTAAACCATGCCACATTTCTTTTTGTGTGGATGCTATTTCATTACATGGTATGATTAAATCCCTGTCAATGAAGCAGTAATCCCTCTGAGAATTCCGAGGACAAAACCCTTCAGAGAGCTCGCAGATGCTGATGGCTGAAGGGGGACGCTCAGGCCCTCACCCTGCAGCGCTGAGTCCACCAACTGCTAGAATGGGGCCGAGCTGCCGGGGCTTTATTGCCTTCTCAGGTCCTGACGGGTGTGGTTGGGCACCGCCACAGGTGGAGGCCACAGAGAGGCCCGCACTGCCACCCTCCCGCCTGGGCTGGTGTGGGCGTCGCTGCCTGACCAGCAGACTGTCTCCTCGGCCTCTGTCAGCACAGCCCGCATTACGGCTTCATTGTTCTGTGGGCAGGAAGGTCCCCTGGACCCTTCTCTCATCATTTCCTGAGCTTCTCATTGTTTGGGATCAGTATCTCCTTACTTCGTATGATTATAGGAGATTTTTTCCCCAGTTTATTCATTCTCACCAAATTGCCTTTCTTACTCAGAAAGTAGAAAAGTGATCTTCGCATTTTTAGATGGCTTACTTAATTTTGAGGAACAAAAAATTAGACTGTCCTCAACAGGTATCTACAATCATGGAATCTTCACCATGTTCTACCTCAGACTTTTCTTAAAATGACCAAGCATAAGTCTAAAGTGTTTATGCTTTTTCCAGTGGTCAATCTTCATGGTACTAATAGCAGGCTAACTTGAAATCATGTGCTCCTGAGAAATGCAGTCTGAACTCCACAGACTCACCCATTCCTTTCTCCTCTGTCAGGGAAATATTTATACTGTAAACGTCAAAGTAGTTCAAGGAGTCCTGAAAAACCTATGCACCCTTGTAACTGTCCCCCAATCAGGATGTAGAACGTTCCTATCACCTCAGAAAGTTTCCTCGGTCAGTCAGTCAGTGACCCCTGTGCCCAGAATTGCATGTCGTGAAGTCTAACGTCATAAGTTAATTTTACAGGTTCTTAAATTTCAAACAAATGGAGTCATAAAGTATGTACACTTTCGCAAATGACTTATTTCTCTCAGAATAATGTTTTCTAAAATTTACCCATATCGATGTCACTAGCTAATTCCTTTTTGATGCTAAGTAGTGTTACATTTTATGAATATTTTACGTTTTGTTTATTGAGTCTCCATTGACAATTATTTGAGTTGCTTCCAATTTGGAGTGATTGTAAATGAAGCTAACATGAACATTCTTGTACCGAGATTATTTTGCGACTGTGTACTCTCAGTTTTCTTGGGTGTATGTAGGAGAATTGTTTCAGCCAAAAAATGCTTAATGGGAGACTTACCAAGCTATAGGCACAAGTTTCAGTTTACAGAAAACAGAGGGGATAGAAGAAAAAAAACTGTATGACACCAAAAACTGTATGACATTTTTATAGAACAAACCAGCCTGCTCTCTTCAAATAGTCAATGTCTCGTGAGGTAAAGATGTGTGTGGAGTGAGTGGAGGGGGAGAGGTGCTGGTTTAGACTCCAAATGTGATCACACAGTACGTCAGGAATTTAAGAGTCACATATATGTAGTCCTAATTGGATCCTGGTTTAAACCCAGCTACAAATTGAGTCTGAATTGGGTTTCAGGCAATAGTAGGACGTATTTGTTAATTACATTTGTTGTGATCCTGGAATTGTCATTATATACAAAATGTTCTCATTAAACACTTGTATTATAGTGTTTAGAGGTGAAATGCCATGACATCTGAAATTTACTTAGAAAAAATTTCATCAGGAAAGGTATCTGAAACAAATATGGCAAATGTAAAAAACGATTAAACTTAAGTGATGAAGCACATGGATGCTTATTAGACAGTTATCTCCTATTTTGCTGTATGTTTGAAAATCTCCATAAAGGACAAAAATATTTCTGATGAACTAGAGTCATTTAAATTTTTATTTGCATCCTTTCAAGTCCCCCAAAATGCCCTACAATGCCTCCAACTGTAACTCAATAGATGACGAAATAGAGAACCAGTGGAGCTGCAGAGACCTCTTCAGATAACTTTGCACGTGAAGGCTGGCTCTGTGGCATGGTGGCCAAGACAGCTGGATCTCACACGCCTCACCTGCACGGTTTGCGTCCCAGACCCGGTAGCTTGAGAAACATGCCAGGTGTGTGTGTGTGCATGCCCAAAATCCCAAAAGGAGGACAATATGGAAGACAACGGGTTGTGTCATGACTACTCCCCATGAGAAGTGCTTTCTCCTCTCCCTCTCTCTCGTTCTGGCAAGCACGTGTGCTCTCTAGCACAAGAAATAAACAAATAAAATTTAAAACTTCAGTAAGTTTCATGAATATTCAGTTCGGAGTATTATCAATGTAACCGGCAGTTTCTTACACTAGACCACTATCCAGAGAACTATAGCAAGTCTTAAGACAAGGATTGGATGCTAGATTTGGATTTCACTTCATAAAGTCCTTTGCAAAATGTTCAGAAATGAGAACCATTTAGAATTTTCAGTATCCCTGTCTGTCTCTCCAACATGTTACAACACAAAAGAAAGTTTATTTTACATGAGCGACTTCTGTTCACAATTTTCCAATTATGAGCATCAGACAGAGTTTCAGCTTCTACCACCCCAGTGATTCATAGCGTCCTGTCGGGTAGCTCCACTCTTGTTCTGTCTGGCTAAAATGATTTGGTGTTTTGCACAACAGGTCACAACTTTCCACCCCATTTGTAGAGTAAATCTTCCTTGCTCCCTCAGAGGAATATTAACGCAGAGCTACCTTTGCGCTCCCTCATCAGCTGGTGTGCCCCCCTCTTTTCCTCCCTGTATTCTCACTTTTTAACCACATTCTTTTTTTTTTTTTTTTTTTTTTTTTTTTTTTTTTTTTAATTAAGAAACCCTGACAGCCTAAAAAAGTATTGCTCTTTTCTAGTTAGAGCAGGATTCATTTCTGGTGAAAAAGTCACTAGTGATTAAAACAATGGGATATGAAGGAAAAACATGGTTTAGATAAGCATTTGCTCAGGAGCATTTGTTAGGGTTCATTGTTTCTGTGTAGATCTCTCATGGAAATTAAGTAAGAGGGACCAGCAGTTGGCATAATGGCTATGTTGCTGGACTCCCATGTGGTCGACCACGGTTCGGGTCCTGGACCCGGTGGGTTAAACTCATGCTGGGCACATGTGCATGCGTGCCCAAGATCCCGAGAGGAGAACGGAGGAGAAGGGATTGCGGCGTGGCCATCCCCCCTGAGGGGTGATTTCTCGCTTTCTGTCTCTCAGTCTCTCTCTGTCTTTCTGGCGAGCACATGCGCCCTATAGCAAAAACCTCTCCAAAGAAAAAAAAGAAATGCAGTAAGGAACAGAGTGTAGTGAAAAGGACTGCAGAGTCAGAGGGCACAAACCACTGCCGTAGCTTTTGCAGTGACCGTTGTATGGTCTTGAGCAGTCATTCAACATTTCTGAGCCTCAGTTTCCTTAACTGCTCAGTAGGGAGTTCAGAGAAAATGATTTCCAAGACTGTTCAACTTCTAATACTTAGTGACTTAATATTTACACAATATGATATCTATATTCAAGACTCTTACAACCTGTTACAGATAATAATAAATACATTAACTGTGCAAGTACTGTAGTTCATACAATAGGGAAAAAAAAACAACCATTATGAACATAATTGATCCAAAGCTATTGAAATTTTTCCCAAAAATGATTGGAGAAAATTATTTTTTAAGGACATATGTAATATAGCCAATTTTTACAAACCCCACGAAACACTCCTTTTGTCTTCTACTGACAAGAGAATGAGATGTTCTGTTGGATTTCTCTGAATAGCAAAAGGTTCCTGAACCATTTGGGGAATTTAATCAATTAGCAAAATCGTGTGAAGTAAACTGCGTTTTCACTGAGCCAAGTGGTAAAAAGGGGATTGACCAAATTCACGTTTAGTCACAGCATCATAGCCGTAGCTGCTCTCCCTCCACAGGGCTGCTTTCATCTTTCACCTATTTGTACTCACTAATACTCTCTCATTGTCCTTAATTTCCCTTCCCAATTTTTTTTTTAAATTAAAAACAGACACAACAGATTAAGGATGTAAAGTTGAATAGCTCAGTACATTAGTCAAAACAGACTTTAGAAATGGCACACAATAGCCCCCATGTGGTTTGTTTTGTCCCCTTTCAGAGCCAGGCTTCTCGCTCCACCTTTCCTGCTTTAGTCAGTCTTTGTAGCAAACAACTCCCATCCACTTGGAGGAGATGAGGTCACCTGGAGGTGACGCCCTGGAGGGCTGACGAGAGAGCACGGCCTGGCTAGGGATGAGGCACTTGTGGTATCATTCAGAGGTCAGGGTTTTCACCTCAGCAGATTTTCATAGGTTCCTTCATTAAAAATTAAGATTCTACTACATCACAAAACAGATGGGCAGGGTGCTAGCAATTGCTATAAATAATTTATCACTTCATCCATTCTGATTTCTTCCAAATACTACCTTCGTTATTTTTAGCACAAAACAAATCACATCCAGCTACTGAGCTCAGTGGGAATGAAAGAAAAGTGCCATCACATATCCCCTAACCAAATTAAGGGAATACACATAAATTACCTTCGGATGGTGTTACATCAGTGAATGACAGAACACACATGGCCACACGTGGCAGTGTGGGCCATGCACTTCATGGGGAAATCAGGACAGCACAGACGCCGGAAGCTCAAGGCTGCCTTGTCTAAAATAGATGGTTCCTAAACTATATGACTTAATTCAGCCAGCATTAACCGACCCCTCTTTCTAGAGTACGACCTAAGTAAATCACGGTCTTCTCCACGTAGAGCTCACAGTCTACCTCTTCAGAGACTGCGGAGTCACTTAGCTGGTTGGAAGACAAACTACGTAGATCCGTGGGAAAGCTGTACTCTGTCGTGAAGGTTAGGGCACAACAAAATCACTGAGCCCCCACTGCAGCTCATCTGGGATCCTCCGAGACCTATGGGAGCCACACCATTTCCACGGGAAAGGGAATTCCTTGTTTCAGCTCAGGATAGAAAGACACTTCCTCCAGGGGCCCTCCCACCGCCTTCTTGTATAAGCAGCAAAGATGGAAGAACAGCAGTTGAGGCTGAAGCTAAAATGGAAGGAGAAAAGTAAGGTGGCTTTGGGACCACTCATGGCGATCCTGGTGGCAAAGGCAAGTGGCAGATACTGGTGGGCTATGGAGGAAAATTGTTCAGTGGGGTCGATGATGCAGAAATAACCCATTTTCTTTCTCTTTCTTTTCTTTCTTTCTCTGTTTCTTTCTTTCTTTCTTTCTTTCTTTCTTTCTTTCTGTCTTCTTTCTCTCTCTCTTTCTTTCTCTCTTTCAAGAGATTTTTGCTCTAGGGCGTATGTGCTCAATAACCCGTTTTCTGGAGCTCTAGCCTGGGAGAGGGCTTGAGAGGGAAACATTCACAGGAACAAAATACTGTTTGGCTGGGCCCCTACTTTCAGAATAGTAGCAGCTTCACTCTTTCTCACATTCAGGGTGTCTTGAGGGTAGTTTCCTGAGTGCTCTCGAATACAAGTCCCTCAGCCACCTTGATGGTCTGCCCCTCCCGGTCTCAGGATGACAGAGAACGTCCCAGGGTGGTGGGTGAACTCCTCTGACACCGTGGTCATCGTCAGCTTCTAAGAGTGGCCACGTGAGTCCAGATCACCCAGGCAAAGATGTCATCAGCTCCTTCTGGTCAACAAACCTCCAATCCCTGCTGTCCTTTGCTTCTAGATGTTTCTGAACTATTGAGGAAAAGACACCAAGTCATCTCCTCCTCCCTCCATTACTCTGTTAGTAGGCTCACAAAGCAGTACTGACTTGCATTTTTTGCATTTGTTTTTGTCATCCGTTTTAATATCCTTTCCAGTTCAAGTGGCAGAGTGAAGCCTAAGCCAGAGGACTATCTGAACGAGGCATGGGATGACACACAGTTATTACTGGACCCAGCGCGTCAACTTGTTCTCTTCTCCTTAGGGAATCTCTGGTGGCCTGTCCCAACCACCTTCCAGAACTTGTCCAGATCTGTAGTGGTTTACAGCGACAGGACCATGTTCATGAATTCGTATGTACAAGTCAGGGGCCTCCTCTGTGTAAGTATTTCAGACGAAGATAACAATGTTCAGAATATAAATTGAATTGAAAACGTCTTGCCTGTTAATAGCTAGCCGTGTTGTAAATTCCCGGAAGCACAGCTTTATGGGATGCTTTCCAGTTTTTTGTTCTTCCAACTATTTCTATGTCTTACTGGAAAGGATGAAATAGGTCATTTGGGGAATGATTGGGAGGGTTGGAAAGGAAAAGAGTGTTTCTAGAGTGCCATAAAGTGCGACAAAGAGATAGAAAAGGGTGTTCAACCAAGACAGCCTTAGAATTGTACCAGTGACAACCTACTGGCACCACGAACACCCCAACGGCTGTCTATGTCCAACTGCTTTCGCAGCAGTCAGTAACAGCTAACACTAGCACGTTAGCGAAACATTAACACATTCGTTACCTCAATTCACCTTCGCACTATCCCAGCGATATAACTTCTTATTTTTTCATTTTAAATTCCATCCTCTACTCATTTGCATGCACTGGTTCAGCGTTCGCCCATGGACATTCACTCTACAGCCTCTAGCCAGGGCTGCCGCTTGGTGGGAGCCACCGGGCCAGACCCTCACGGGAAGATGCATTAAGATGCTTTCAGGGGACTGTTTTAACTTGACTTTGAAACTGTGAAACAACTGCAGATATTCACAGGAAGTTAGAAAGCAAAGCTCGGAGAACTTTTCTATTAATAAAAGGGAAAATCATGCTTACTTATGGTCATCTACAATGCAGCATAGAACGTGTCCTGCTCTTTGTTAATCGAGGGGCTCTGGGAAATTCGGACATTAACACATTTGGATAGCTTGGCAAGGCTTTCTGAAAGGAGCAGAATTTAGACTGACCTAGAAAATATGAGTATGATTTCTTTAAGACACAGAGATGGAAGGAAAAAGCAGCCCAAAGGCAGACACTAACTTGGACGAAGATGCAGAAATGGCAAAGTAAAAGACAGGTTTGGGAAAGTAGCAAATATCCCAAATTTTTAAAAGTTTTTCATCTTTTTTCATTCTCTTTTTGCTATAGGGTGTGCGCACTTGCTATAGACAGAGATAGAAAGGGAGAGGGAAGTGAGTGAGCACTCCCTCCCCAAGAAGAATGACACGGCAGTCCCTTCTCCTCCATGGTCCTCGTGAGATGTTAGACATGTACGTACACACGGGGTGCTTTCAAGCCGCCAGGTCCAGAACGCGAACTGGGCCGCAGTTTGTCTGGCTGTCTTAACCTCCTCGCTGTCTGCTGCCACCCCCGACCCCCGACACTCACAAAACCTATTTTAATAAGCCCAAGTTTCAAGCTCTTCTCTAAGCTTCATTCTGTTTAAAGGTCAACATGAATGGAGAAAAAGCGAATTAAACCCTTTTCTTGAACATCCACAGGGTGGGCTTAGAACTCTCAGGGCTGAAGAAACCATAGCTTTTCTCTGGCACAGACATTCAGAAGACCTTTTATTTGTAGAATGAAGAAGGTACTCTCCAAGTTCTTTCTTAGAAAAATAATACAGTGAGACCGAGCAGATATTTAGTAAACTATGTAAAATCGGGTCACCCAGAAGGTGGTCTTCCCCATCCCCTAATTCAGACAGGTACATTTTCTATCTCTCCACTGGTCCAACAATGCACGCAATTCAGCAAGGCAGGTGAAATCAAAAGTAAGGAAACAGGCAAAACTATTTATCGAAAGGACACTGTTCTTCCTGTTACTCAGAATCCCTCCCAGGAGTACCTAGAAGCAACATTTCTTCTGGTCTCGCTACCTATACTTTCGTTCCTTGTTTGAGAAGTTCCGATTTGCTCATTTCTACACCGGGTGTTGTAGATGTCAGCGTCCCCTGTTTCAGCGGCTGCTCGAATCGGCAGAGCCAGACCTGTGCTTTTGGAAATGGATAAAAGATTTCACGGTCAAATGTTGTCCATAAACCTGACAGCTGGCTCTGTCGTCATGAGAAGAGATAGTTAAAAGATGGTTCCCACTCAGCTGTGAAGGTTTTTCCTTAAGAAAATGTGTAAGGACATTTTTAAGCAGGACAAAATAATTTCACTCGGAAAACGGCATTTGGCTATTTCTACTATGAAAAGCTATAGGTGGGTCAGAAAAAAGGGCTAATTCGTTGTGTCTTTTTTTTTTTTTTTTTTTTTACAAAATCAAATTTTAAAATATTTTCCAACAATTTCTCCCCCATACGTCTATCTTACCCCAAAGAATCTTCAAACAAGCATTAGGACACAAGCGTGAATAGTGAAGCCAGGCTTTTTAAGCATTTCCACACACACAGCACCATCCTCAGGCTGCAAGTCTTTAACAAAACATATCTAAAACGTACATTAGATAGCTTTATCTCCAACAATGTCCAGATCGTGTACCTTGCTCCAAATCAGTGCTCAATATATTTTTAAGTGGATTTAATATGTATGTCCACTTAATTGGGGCCCCCAAAGAAGGGTTTTTGCATTGCAAACAGTTATAATCACTCAATGTCACCCTCCTCTCGAACACGGCTGTAATTGACCCTAGTTACACAGCAAGCAAAAGTTTTCTTTTAATCCACGGAGCATCATAGCTTTGATGAGCTTGATCCTCGTTTTCCTGCTACTGGTTTGCTGTAACCACAGCCACTTAGTATGGGTCTTCTATCCGGGAGAAAAGCTACTTTGTAGCTCTTCCGGTTGTTCCACCACCCTGCCTGTTTCGGGGTGTGGAGGAGAGGGAACTGGAACCCACACAAGGCCTCAGCTCTGCTGCCTCCCTTCACCTGTTCGGCAGGTGGCCCCAGGTGAGCGCCAGACTCCTGGGTTCGGCAGAGTTATTCTGCTCCTTTGTTTGATCATCAGTTGCTTTCTTCACCTGTTTGCTTTTCTGGTTTGGTTTCCTGTCCTGTTCGTGAGTCGGTTAGCCTTCCTGTTTGTCCTGTGTCCCCTGTGTGTTCTGCAGGCTACCTCGCTCCTCTGCGCCGGAAGGCTAATGTCCTTTGTTCCTCGTAATCTGCTTTCCCTTGGCGGCAAGGAGCTGTTGGACACATGTGGACATGTTTTGTGCACAAGACAGAGGATTGAAGAGTTACCTGGTGAGGATGACGAAATCGTAGGATGGCCAAATCCTCAGGAAAGAGGAAATTCTCACCTTTCTCCTTGGCCTCTTAAGTACTCCTATGTAAGGCAGAATCTCAAAGCAATTTCTGAGGAAAAATCTTGGGAGTGGGAGGTGCGTACCCTCACTTGCTAACTTGGTTATGTTTTGTTTCATTTTTTAACTTGTTAAGGCAGCATTCTTCTTACCAGGTAAGCATAGATACACAACTAGAAAGTGGAATCGAAACTGTTATCCAGAAAGCAGTTCCTAGAACCCACTGCAAAAGTAGCGGAGAGACCTGGATGGGCCCCGCTGGCACATCTCGCATCACCGGTCACGAGGCCCGGCCTCTAACGTGATCACCTAGAAAGTGCTGGGACAAAGGAGTAGGATAAGATGCTTTTAAAATTTTACCGACTGGTTATTTATTTACTTATCGAGAGATTTTTGCTGTAGGGTGTGCGTGCTCGCCGGAAAGGCAGAGAGAGACAGAGAGACAGAGACGTCAGCTGGCCCCTTTACTCTCTGGGTTTTTTTTTTATATTATATTTAAATGTAATTTGAACAGAACTGGGCTGTTCAAATCTGAAAATCCGGCTTACAAAAGGATCTTGACTCTTACGGACGCACTTTAATCTGGGGTTCTGGGCGTTTGGAATCACCGTAGCCGACGTAGCTAGCATGTGCTGTGTGCGACGGGGGACGCACACTCACCATGCCGTGCAGGGACGCACCTACCGAAGCGCACAGGCACGACCGCCGCGAGTCCTGTGACAGTCCTACGCCTTCCGAGCCATCGGGAAACCTCGGGGAGGAAGTAAAAACCCCACTCCTGGAGATTTCCGTGTGGCACGTCCAGGGTGGGCACGGCGAGCCCAGAGGCCAGCGAAGGTCTTCAGATGACTCTCGCTATCACACACATTTTAGAAACCCTGCTTTGAAAACACCAAGGACAATTTACATGGAAATTACAAAGCAGTGCCTTCCGCTGAGGAAACCAGCGTTCCTCTACCCCAACCTTCACTAGTTAGGAAATACCAAGGACTTTACTGTGGTTACTGACCATACCTGAAAACAGCAATCCAGACCCCAAAGCCTGCGTCTCCTCAACACCTCGGTGCGCGAACGCAGCGCCCGCCACACGGACAGCTGATACGCCAGGCAGATGCAGTTCTTGCCCTTGAAGAGCTAATGAGCTAATGATGAAACTGAATTTATTTCTTTAATATTTCTGAAAGATCTTGAATAAAATTTTACTGACTTATCTATTCACTCAATCGGTACGGTACAAACGGATTTTGCATCAGGCTACAGAAAACAAAAACACGTCCACTGTTCTCGAGGAGCAAGGGTGGAGAAAATGCAGTAAGCAACACCCCGACGGCCAGTGGCAACACCCCGACGGCCAAGGCAAGCCCAGAGCGCCGCGAGACCTTGGGAGGGGCTTCAGCCTCGTCAGAGGGCGTGTGTGGGAGTCCTGGGGTGCATGGGGGCTAAGCAGAGCCCAGAGGATGAATGAAAGGTACCGAGATGAGACAGGCCTGGAAGAGTGCTACTAGGAATAAATTGTGGCATATGCAAACTTGTGGAAGTAAGAGACCCCGTGCCTTGGGCGGCTCTGAGTGGCTGGATGAGACGGGGCCACAGCAGGCCTCCTCCTCAAGTACAAGCACGCACCTCGTCTTAGTTTTCAGACGTTAGCCTACCGGGTAGAGGGCCAACACAAAGCAAATGCTCTTTTTTTTCCTTTCTTTCTTTTTTTGGAGAGGTTTTTGCTATAGGGCGTGTGCGCTCACCAGTAAGACAGAGAGAGACAGAGAGACAGAGAGTGAGAAATCACCCCTCAGGGGGGATGGCCATACCTCAGTCCCTTCTCCTCCATTCTCCCCTCGGGATCTTGGGCACGCACACACACACGGCCGGCGTGTTTAAGCCGCGGGGCCCAGGACTCGAATAGCGGTTGAATACATGGGAGTCCAGTGCCATAGCCATTATGCTAACTGCTGGTCCCAAGCAAATATTCTTTCATTTTAAAAAAAAGTCATCTGTACACTTGTGTGCTTGTGTACTGTAATTCAATTCTATTTTCCATATCAGAATTTATTAGATTGTTGATAAAGTCCTGACATATTTTTGCATAGAAAAATCCGTCATGACTTTCCAGACAACCTAATCATTATAAGATGTTATTTTGAATAAGAAAGTGTAGCTATTATAATCAGGTGACTTCAGGAGTGAGGGGGACAAAGGGAGGGAAAGAGAAAGAACAAATCTCGACTTCTCACGCCTCCAGAATTCAAACTGTTTTACTACTGCCATGATCTGAATGTAGGACTAAGAGTAAATTTTCTTCATATCATCTGTAGCTTCCAGATTACGTTCTATGCCTGCCTATAAGTCATTACTAAACAAAGTTGTGCTAATTTATTTTACATCTAAAAATTCCATGTAAACTTGGGTCACTAATGAAATCAGTATTCACTGAAATTCACCTATGTCCATCCCTTCCCAATGTTTTCCCTTAAAACATTCGTGATTTTAGTTACAACAAAGGAAAAGGAATAAATGTTTGGGTTGGAAATAGATCTAATATCATCTCAGTCCATAGTCCAAAACATTGTGAAAAAAATTGAATGTCATTATAATTAATCTACTGTTTCACAGCATATCTAAGTAATGTATTTTATCATACTGAGTACAAATGTTTATCATTATGTGTTCTAACCTATTAAGGATCTAGAATTTTAAACCTGTGATTATTTACCATAACTCACAGCTGTTAGGTCTATCTAGGGATATCTGTCTAGAGTTCCCTGTTCTCCGCTGTACGTAATATGCCGTCAATCGCCCATCCGAAATTAGAGTCAGAGGAACCAGCAGTTAGCATAATGGCTATGTCGCTGGACTCCCATGTAGTCGACCGCAGTTTGCGTCCCGGACCTGGTGGCTTAAACTCACACCAGGCGCGTGTGCGTGCGTGCCCGAGATCCCGAGAGGAGAATGGAGGAGAAGGGATTGCGGTGTGGCCATCCTCCCTAGGGGGTGATTTCTGGCTTGCTTTCTCTCTCTGTCTTTCTGAAGAGTGCACATTGCCCTATAGCAAAAACCTCTCCAAAAATAAAAAGAAAGAAAGAAATTATAGTCAGAGAGTCAGGTCTTCCCCGGAACGCACCTCGAGGAAGCTGGCGGTAGGATGGATTACACTTCCTTCCAGCCTCCATCGGTCTCTGCTGCAGACAACACCGTGTTACTTCCTTCGTGTGGATCAGACAATCCTTGCTGCCATGAGCTTCTCATAGACAATGATAGTCGTGCGTCACTTTGGACTTTCTTTTCATAGGATCAATGACACATTTACAGAAATGCTGCAATCAAGAAACGAGATCAGCATGACCTGGTGGCACAGCAGGCAGCGAATCAGACGCGCTGGAAGTGACGTGCCCACTGCAGTTGGCAGCTCAGGCTCGCTTGGCCTGGAGAGCACGCCCAGCGCGTGCACGTGCACTCAGGCCCCTCGGAGGCCGAAGGACTGAGGACAGCGACCACAGCGTGACCCGCCCTGCAAGGCTGCGTCCGCGCTCTCCCCTGTGCGCGCACTCGCCCGCGGAGGACAATGAAAAATTATCGACCAACAGTCATCGAGCCCAGTAACTGTTGGAAAGTCCACATCTTCAAGAATATTACGGTTACGGCTCCTACTGAGCGTGGTTACAAGCACATTGGGAGGTTTAGAAGACAAATAGGACCAAGCCCTGTGTTTGAAAGGCACATAACCTGGTGCGAAGATCAAACAAACACGCATAACACTATTAGAGAAAGATAAGCTGAACACCGTGTGGCTTTTGGGTACTCCGGAACGGACAGTTGCTGTTGGTGACTTGTAAAACTGTGACTAGAAACATCAGAGCCGGAGCCAGATTATCTTTAAAGTTTCAAAGAGGTGCTTATTAGAGGAGGGATCTGCCGTGGGTTCCTGAGTGTGGAGTGACACACTGAAATTGCACTTTAGGAAGATTTTTGGGTCTTTAATTATTTCCTTCCACCTCTTACTCATCTGGGAGCTAAGTAATAATATAAATTAGGGGTCTCAGAAATTGTCATTTGATCTAACTAATGGACTGTGAAATGTAAAACACGGTCTTCGCTCCTCGCCTTCAAGTAGTGCAGGATTTTATACCTTAGACTCATTTACAGTTGGCGAAGCCGGTGGCTCGTGGGATTAAAGTCGAATAAAACAGGCCTGTGGTGATTTCAGACCTCAGACAAATAAGCTTTAATCTACTGAAGACAACTGCAATTAGTGATAGCAGCCCCAAACGAGAGACCTGCTTGTTTCTGTAATCAACCTGCTCCTTTTAAAAGGGCGATAACTCTGTAAAACCTGCAGCAATCCTCCCTAACGCCCAAGCCCATGTCAGGCATCACTAATTGATCACATCGTATTTTTTTGCTGTGTTCTGATGGACTTCATTCACAATGTATCTCTGAAAAGCTTCCCAGGGAGCTTCTACCAATTGCTTGGAGTTGGCCCTGGAGATAACAAGTGTTATGCTGTGCTAGTGGGTGACATTGCCTAAAATAATGTCAGCAAGTCCAACCCATCAGGCAGGCCCACTAACTATAATATCTTTCTTTTTTTCCAAAAATTTTAGGTATAGGGTATGTGTGCTTGACAAAGAGACAGAGACAGAGAGACAGAAAGCAAGAAATCACCCCCCCCCCCCCCAGAGGGGATGGCCACGCTGCAATCCTTTCTCCTCCATTCTCCTCTCAGGATCTTGGGCATGCACGCACACGCGCCTGGCATGAATTTAAGCCACTGGGTCCGGCACTTGAACTGTGGTCAGCTACGTGGGAGTCCAGTGACATAGCCACTACGTCAACTGCTGGTCCCAATATCTTTTTTTTTTTTTTTTTTTTGGAGAGGTTTTCGCTATAGGGCGCGTGCGCTCGCCAGACAGACAGAGACAGACAGAGAGACAGAAAGCAAGAAATCACCCCCCAGGGGGGATGGCCACGCCGCAATCCCTTCTCCTCCATTCTCCTCTCGGGATCTTGGGTACACACGCACACCACGCGCCCGGCGTGAGTTTAAGCCACCGGGTCCAGGACTCGAACCGCGGTTGACTATGTGGGAGTCCAGCGACATAGCCATTACGCTAACTGCTGGTCCCTGGTCCCAATATCTTTAAGATACAATATGTGTATGTCCCTCAGTTTATCATTTAACACTGGAAGAAAAAGTCGAGTGGTTCTCAAAATCCTCTTATCCTTAGATGCCGTATCATGTATTGTAGGAGTGATTTTTGATAGCTGTGCAGTTCACAATTAAAGTAATCAGACACAAGAAATCTAAAAGCACCTCCGTGGAAAATTCTCTAGAATGCAGTGTGAGTGACAAGGGGACCAAAGCAAAGATTCATCTCCTCTTGCCCTTCCAGGGCCTGCTGAGTGGCGGTTAGAGAAGCACAAGGTGCATCTCGGGGCAGGTTGCCCCGTGCCGAAGGCGATGATGGTCAAGGTGACCGCGTGCGTACTGCGCACTCCACTCACCTGCAGACTGCCGGCGTTGCCTCGTGGAACGCACTGTTAATCCAGCGATGCGGGAGTAGACCCCTAACTTAAATCAGGAAACTGAGCCTGAGACATCAGGAGCTTTCCCAAGGCCGTGTAACTACTCAGGGTGGGACCGCACTCTTGGAGTCCGCTCTCAGTGCTGCGCCTCGGAATCTGCTCTGATGAGAAAAGTACCCTGTGTCCAGGGCGGTCTGATGCAGCAGCTACTGGCCGCATGTGGCTCGTAAGTACTTAGAACGTGGCCAATGCGACTAGTAACTTTCTTTCTTATTTTCCATTTTTTAGAAGAAAAGCATGCAGGAAAGAGAGACAAAGGATTCTGTGACAGAGTCTCCCCACATCACCATCCTCCTGCCCCAGCATCCCAGGTAGCTAGGACCACAGGCAGATGGAGGCTCAGCCACCATGCAGTGGTGCCTTCCCACCTGGAGCGTGGTAGCTGGGTCCTGATTTCAGTTTCACTCATTTAAATACCCATAGCCACATGTGGCTGGGGTCTGCCGTATCAGCACTGTGTGGGACTGTGGACCCCACGGGTGTTTCGCTGATGCCTATATTCTCAGCATTCTAGTGTCTATAAGTTAACCGACAATCTTTGTGAATGACTAAAATCTATGGACATAATTCATGCAAACATCTTGTCCCTAAAATACCTACTCCTTGGAAAATTCACTCAGTTTCTTCCTGCTTTGACATTCACCACCACCACCAAGACAATAACATCAGTATATGAAGAAAATATCATCAAAATGAGCCAGTTTTAGGGACCAGCAGTTAGTATAATGGCTATGTCACTGGAGTTCCATGTGCTCGACCATGGTTCGAGTCCCAGACCCGGTGGCTTAAACTCATGCTGGGCACGTGTGCATGCATGCCCAAGATCCCGAGAGGAGAATGGAGGAGAAGGGATTGCGGCGTGGCCATCCTCCCTGGGGGGTGATTTCTCGCTTTCTGTCTCTCTGTCTCTCTCTGTCTTTCTAGCGAGCACACATTGCCCTATAGAAAAACTTCCCCCCCCCCAAAAAAAATGAGCCAGTTTTATAAAGAAAATTTTACCTGTGGATTATTGACCAACTAGAGAACAAAACTGTTTCATTCTTCTTGGTATGAGAAAATAAATTTTTACCTGATCAAACGAAGGCAAGAAAATCAAAAACTATTTCCCTCTTATCAAAATGTAATGGAGAATCATTTCTTTTGCTACATGTTCATTAATATGGCAATAGCCATCTCTAGAGCCAACAGAAAGCTAAGTTATAGTTTAAGTGCAGATAGATAATTCCTAAAGCATCTTTTAAAAAGAGAAAAATACAATGCATAATTTCTTTGCCTCCATGATGCCAAAAGAGATAGCTTTAATATAATACTTATACATTTTATTAATATTAAATGAGGCCCACACGAGTGAGAGATGTTACTGAGATAGTGACTATTGATAGCTATTTTCTTCAAGACAATTTACAAAGGTACCGTAAAAAATTTTATCAAATTCCTAAAGCAAGAAGACAGTACCCTAAAATTTTTTGAATTATTTAATTAGTTCCATTTATTATTATTAGTTTTTGTTTGTTTGTTTAATTTGACCAGAGGGAGACAGACTGAGAGAGAAAGGGAAAGCGAGAAAGCAAGCTATCAGGTCCAGGACTCGAACTGCTGTCAGCCATGTGAGAATCCAGTGCCTTTAAGCATCACACCACCTGCTGGCCCCCAGTATCCTAAAATTTTTACCTTTGGTCAAGTTTCTATTAAGTCAGTGATTTCCAAACTTTAATAGGCATAAAAACCACCCAGGAATCTTGCTGAAAATGCAAATTGCCCATCACCACTCACAGAGATTCTGATTCCTGAGGCCATGGGAAGGGCCCGAGAATCTGTTTTAAGCAGCCATGGTAATTTTAGTCCACTTTAGAATACAGGAATCCTTCCACTCTACTGAAGGAGGAGGGAAAGGACTGGCCTGCTGGAATGCCTCGTTTCTCAGCGCTCAGGGCAAGCGGGCGTCGTGGACTGACTTGCTCCGTCAGTGCAAACACACTCCTCACCACGCATTTCACAGTCTGGAAGTCACTGACCCCTACCGTCTTACCCCGCCCCATTTCAGAAATGAACACGTAATCGCTAATCAGCTGGAGCCCATACCTACGGCCAGCATGACCGAAGCTGGTCCTGTAAGAGTAAAATCCGGGGCTTCTGTCTGGTCGGGAGAAAGAGCCTCTCTCTCCCTTTCTGGCCACACCTGAGAGAGAATACGGTCCCAGGAGCTGCCGGCAGCCACCTTGAATCTCTGTGCAAGAGATCCGGTGGGGACTGAACTGACAAACAGCAGAGCGAAGGAGACCCAGGGTCCTGAGGGCACTGTTGGGCTAGATCAAACCAACTTGCCGCCGGCCCCACCTCCAGACTCCCAGTTGTGTAAGTCAATGCATTCCC